>BGPR01000062.1:842560-1523939 GCA_013235015.1 Araneus ventricosus
TTTCATTTATTACTTCGTTCAATTTACGTATTGCTTGATATGTTTTTTATTTTAGGCTCTTGTAAATTTCCACATTACTCTTTTAGTCAAATCGGTAATTTTTTTATAGATGTAAATTATTTATATAAGCAATAAATAGCTGTGATAAATTCAATTTCAATAAAATTGATAGGCCCTGTTAAGTAGTCATATTACTGGTGATAATAAGTACTTTTAATTAGTCTCTCTATGATCTGCCATTTTGCCAGTCTGGTTCCTTCATTTCAGAAATTGAGTTGGAAGCATTGTAGCAGGGAATAAGAGTGGCTGTGCTTTATTAAGAGACATGGCGAAATATGAAACAGTAGTATTTGTTCAGATTTTGATTTATGTTTTGTCATATTTAGTATATATTGTATAATTTTTGTTTAACTAGAGATTTGTGCCCATCTGAGTCGGGCTTTTAAGCATAACAATATCTCTGATCTGATTATCACAGATTTCTTAGCGAAAGTTGTAGTAAGAAAATCTAAGTACACATTGGCAGAGTGCTTGAAATTTTTTAGAAAGCATGAAAAACAGAAATGATGAATAGAATTGACCCTAACACCAGCTACAAAACATATAAATATTCATTTCCAAAATTAAGTATGAAGCGAACCTTTTTTTAATGAAAAGAAAGTAAAGATCTCGAGAGGTGGGAAAATAAATTAATATGTATAACTTCTATTTGATGTTCTGTGTCTGTTAATTGACATAAAATAAAAAAAAGAAAAGAAACTGCTAAACTCAGCTAAAAAATAACCCGTCGTAACTCCTATTTGATATTAAATCATCACAGAATCGAAACAGTATCGATATGCTAATTTGTAGAAATACGGCTCTGAATTTCTTTGGGCCAAATTCTGTAGAGTTACCGGGGAATTTGAGGATAATTCTAATATAGATTCTGTATATTTTGTGCAATAGAAACTCAGGTTTTGCTTTATTAAAATGTATTTTTTAAATGAAGTTGCACTAATCCGTCACTTTGTTAACCTGGTAGACCTCTAGTCTGATATCACCTTAAGATTACTGAGAGATTCAAGTTTTAGCTCTATAGAAGGTTTTTCTGTGTTTACTAAAGCAAACAAAAATTTTATTATGAGAATCAGTTTTATTCATTGAACTAATTAATTGGGAGACATTTGGCTTTCCAATTTCAAATTGTAATATTTACTTCTAGATTTAAGAATGTGTGACATAAATGGAGAAAATATTTGTAGTCATTTACTGAGTGCTTATTTTTGATATATAACCATGGCAGAATTTAGTCTTTGTTGGTTATTGTTTTTTATTATTGATACTGCTGTGATTTTCATTTTAATCTAATCCTTCATTGAATAATATTAATGTGCAGAAACTCGCGATGAGCTGGTGTTCTATTTTCCTGATATTTTGGAGTAGGGGAGGGTTAGCAACTTTAGAATGTATGAATATCAAGTACAAATCAATGAAAATAGCTATTCCCAATATTTTTCATTATTTATTTGTCTATATGGACTGCTTATCCCTGTGATTTCACGGGTAGGGAAGTAAATTTATTTTCTGCTGCATCTACAATTTTCACAAGCTATTCTGTTACTTAAAACTATTATAGCATTGAATCTTATTATATAATAAAAGCCTTGCACATAAATATAGCAATTCTTCGTTGAAATGTGTTTGAACATGTTTAGAGATGTTGCATCTAATTAGCAATTTTTTAAAATTGAGTCGGAGGGTTAAATGAATAAGCAGTGACTGTATTAGTTTAATTCATTTTGTAGAACTTCTGTATTGGTTAACTTTTAAATATATCGGTTTACCTAACCTGTTTTTCAACAACAAACTAAATACCTGTGCATTGGTAGACTATCAAGGGTTACAGATGCCCGCTTGCCATTTAGGAGCTATGATAGTCAAAATATTACGATATGCTGTTTTTAAGCAAAATATGATGAGATATGGAAACAATACCATCACCCGGGTACCATTTATGCTTGCTAAGCCACTGATGACTACGAGTAAAAAAAAAAAAAAATCATTTTTACCTAGGCCATGTTGACAAACTTTAATGCAGTTATGTCACTTTTAAGTCACTATAAATATAATATGCCCCTGAGGTGCCATTTACAAGCTAGACCTCTGTTGACAATGCCTGAGGGGGCAAAAAATCACATTAATACACAGGCATCCCTACCTTGCTACACCACTATACCTAAGTTTCTGTTCAATAAACAGTCAATCATTTTTACCCATCAGTGCCATCTCTAATCTGATGACAATGTCATATCAAAAATCAGCCCCTGCAACATTTATTTTTCATCCTTCCCTGATTGTTTCATTTGTTGACTACTGGTTTAAAAAACTAAATGATGCAATAATATTGTCTTTATAGCACCGCAAGATTGGCATCTTTCCTAGCTACACCACCATCACAATTTGTTTTTATTAATTATTCATTGTAGTATGAGGGATGTCCATAAATGATGTCGCACTTTTTTTTTTCAATATTTTTTTACCCCTTTGTCACAAAGTATCTCTTACCATACCCCCCCCCCTTGTCCCATGTCATGCTATATTACATAAAACTATATACTTGCAGTTCAGAAAAAAGCACTCGTTATATAGTCGTGTACAGATTCATTGCTAACTTTAATTTTCATTATATATATATGTATATTTAATTTTTTACTATGCAATATGTATGGTTCAGATTTGATTATTAGTATTCTATCAGTATTAAGTTCTTTGTTAGAATTGTATTTGAGCAATAATCGTTTGTATTAATGTTAGATATTTACTGGGTGAACATTCTGTTCACCTGTGGGGTGTGTGCCGAAACATTGGCCACACGAGGGCGCTGTTGCGCGCGCCTCAGCATCTCCAATGTAAAATGATAGTTGTTGTAATTTTGTATCGTTAACGAATGTAAGCCGCGTCGCGGCAATAACGTCTAATTCATTAAACTATATCATCAAAATACACCGACATGAGTATCCTTTCGTCGTGGTTGTTTCATACTACAAAAACCCCTTGGAATAGCAGCTAATCTTGTTTAATCGCCACAGGCTCTAAACAAACCAGAAAACTCGTCCATAGTCGTCGAAGAGCACAGCATTTTGGCAACCATATGTTTACATCAGGTGATTGATTTCCTGTAGTCATCCTGCTTATTACGTTTGCACTAGAAAAGGATATCGGAGCCACTTCCGCTAAAGTAAGAAATCGGCTCTGAAAATGGGACAGCTAGCTTTATAACTCAATTACTCAAACCATTTTATATTCCGCTCACAATCGTTGATGTCATTATAAGAACATGAACAATTTTTTTTTGTTTCGTTTTGATGCTTCAAACTTCTGACATATAAGCTTGACTTCTAGTATAATGTTTGTGAAAGGAAATCACCAAATTATCTTTTACGGAGAGACATTTAAGACCTTTTTTATATTGTTACAGCTTGAAGATGCTGTGAAAATACCAAACAATGTGATTTTTATTGAAGCTTTAAATGTTCGTTATAACACTGACCCTCCAGTTTTTTTTTAATAGAATTGCCGCATTATTGCTTTTCTTGGCAATATATAAAGCTAAGCTAAATAGAGATGTATGGACGAGTTTTCTGCTTTGTTTGTTTACATTCAAGTGCCTGTACTACGTAATTCTGGTGTAATGTTAAATCGATGGAATCTTCAAAGGGGAAGTCCAACATACAAGCAAATATATTCAAGGTTTAATTGTAAGCAAACAAGCCAGAAAACTCGTCCATAGTTGTTGAAGTTGAAGAATGTCTTTACTGGTTAATGTGCTATAAGCATAGCCTCTTACCTGTAACTGTAACGCGGTTAGTTTAGGTTCGGAAAATTCTACTTGTAACTTATTGTTTGCGCTAGTGTTCCTTAAACATCGATAGTTCAGCTATCGATAGTCCAGTCGATAGTTTTCCCAACTATCGACTGAAACTATCGATGCTATCGATAGTTTTATTTCAGGCGATACTATCGATAGGTGCTCTTCAGTCGATAGTTTTGAAACTATCGATAGTAGGTATAAATGAGACATGAGTACGTATGTAACGTAAGTATATATGAAACGCGAGTACGTATGTAACGTAAATATGCATGAAACGTAAGTGCATATGCAACGTACGTCTGAAACGTACATATGTAACTTGCGTCATACGTATATATGAAACGAGCGTACGTATGTAACGTAAGTATATATGTAACGTGTGTACGTATGTAACGTAAGCATATATGAAACGCGAGTACATATATAACGTAAGTATGTATGAAACGTGAGTATGTATGTAACGTACGTCAGAAACGTACATATGTAATTTACGTCATACGTATATATGAAGCATGCGTATGTATGTGACGTACGTTCATACGTAAATATGAAATATGTGTTTTTATGTAACGTACGTCAAACGTATATATGACACGTGCGTACGTATGTAACGTAAGTATATATGAAACGTGCGTACGTATGTAACGTAAGTATATATGAAACGTGAGTACGTATGTAATGTACGTCTGTAACGTACATATGTAACTTGCGTCATACGTATATATGAAACATGCGTACGTATGTGACGTACGTTCATACGTAAATATGAAATATGCGTTTGTATGTAACGTACGTCAAACGTATATATGAAACGTGAGTACGTATGTAACGTAAGTATATATGAAACATGATTACATATGTAACGTACATGCTTACGTATGTAAATGTACTATGAAAGTACGGATGTGGCATGCATACGTACATACGTAACCTGTATACTTTCGTACATTATATATGTATGTGCATTATATAGATACCTTCGTACATACACGCGTACGTTACTTACCTAGGAACGTTTCATATGCACGTATGCAACGTTCGGAAGCGTACGTACGTTTATAACGTAAGTACTTGTGTATGCAGCTTACTCACGTGTGAAATATGTATATGTATGTAACGTACGTACTAATCTAAGTAACATACTTGCATAGGTATGTAATATACGTACGTAAGCATGTAACGTACTAAGTTTATGTATGTTTCAAACATACGTACGTACGTTACATACGTAATCATGATTCGTAAATACATACGTGCAATCAAACGTATGAGCGTTCCTTGCATAGAACGTACATTACATACATATATACGTAAGTTACATTCATACAGACGGACGGACGTTACACATATACGAACGTACATATATACGTGCGTATATCCGTAAATTTTTACTTACAAACTTAGTACTTAACATATATACATAACGGCGTTGTGCGTTATATGTGTACTTATAGTACCTAAAATACTCACCTACATACTTATCACATTACATGCGTATGTACTTAGTACTTTAAATACCTATGTACTACGTACGTTACTTGAATACATATATACAGATACGAAGTACAAAAATTTCTCAGTAATCCAAGATCAATTCCTCGATCTATTTATTACTTGAACAAAAACTATCGATAGTTTGAAAACAATCTAGAGTAAATACAAGAGAAATTAAAGGTAAAATTTGAATAATGCAAAAATGCATCAATAATCACATTGGTATAATTACTTAAAGCACCCCCTATAACAATACATAGACTTGTTGCTTGAGAGAAAACAATCGATAGTTTCAAAACTAAGGACTAGAACTGCAAGATAAATTAAAATTCAGTACCATATATATAAAAACTTGCTTACATCAAGTCAAAAATCAATTTATTAAACTATCCAAAATTGACCAAAAAGGCCAATATTTTAAATTATACAAAAATGCATCAATGATAGGTATTATATAATACATCACCCCCACTGACATAATACACGACTCGCCACTAAATAGAAGCAATACTATGGACAGTCAATAGTTTCAATCGATAACTTTAAAACTATCGACTGAAACTATCGATAGTTCCAGTCGATAGTTTCAAAACTATCGATACTATCGATAGTTTCAGCCGATAGTTTCGAAAACTCGATACTATCGACTTGGCTTCGATAGTATCGATAGTCTATCGATGTTTAAGGAACACTAGTTTGCGCCTCAATAAATGTCTTGTGTTTAAAGCTGCCTAGTTAAATAACGCTTACAACGGACACAGATAATAAATGCATGGTGGCAGCTTGGAAATATTTTCTAAGTTCGCGAACATTTTATTGCTAAAAACATCGTCGGACGAATTCCGCAAACCGAAGTAGCTATGGCAGCGTTGCATATAAATCCTCCGGAGAACTTTCCATTTTCAACACATTCGAACTAGTCAAAATGGAAGAGAGATTCGAAAGATATCGAATTGCTTCCGGTTTATCGGCCAAAACGGGAAATGAGCAGGTAAATTCTTTACTTTATATTATGCGAGAACAAGCGAAGGATATTTTTTAGTTCTTTCGGTTTATCCGAAACGGAACAAACTGTGATATAGTGTTAAAAACGTTTAATGATAATTTTGTTTTTAAGAAAAATATTTTTGGAAGAGCACAATTCAATAAATGAAAATAGCTTGATGGTGACTCAGATAGCATGCACACTTGCAGCAAATGTGATTTTTCTTGATATTAGCTTGTCATGACAAACTTGATGCGGACACTTTGCAGCAAACTTCCTGCAAAGTAACAAAGCATAATCGACCAAGTCACTTGCAAAGCAAGTTTGTTGTGAAGTTGTTATGACTAACTTCACACCACAATTGCAAAACAAGTTTGCTGCGAAGTTGATACAGCACACTTATACACCACGATCTGGATATGTAGTAGTAGAAGTATTTTGAGATGTATGCTCGCTGAACTAGCTGCTTTATCTCTATTTATCCATCAATAAAAAATTACTAATATATGAAAAGTTTAAATAGATCGTATACGATGAATATTTTGTGAAAACTTAGAAAAAAAAAGGAATTTTTTTCTTCGCATCCACTGAAAGATCGAAAAGACAAGAAAAGGAAAGCGGAAGACAACCGAAATGCTGACGCAAAATTTCTCTTTGAGGGGAATATTTCGTGCATTCAAAGAGAATATGAATTAAAGTTTCCTCCTGTAAACAAAACTTGCACAACGGCGACGAAATTAGATGAAATCTGTGTAATTTAACATTATGAGGATAAATATCCGTTCTAAAGCGTGAAAGCAGAACATCAGTCTTGCGATTAGGAGGAAGGATTCTATGTTCTTGTTTAATGGTGCTAAGATGTGAGAATGTAGTGCAATATTTATAATTTAGTCATATTTTATTGAATTCTTGTTCATAAAACTTCTTTGAATTATAACTAAAATCGGTTGGCATCTACAAGTTGGAACACGCCGATTTCATCGCCAAAATGGTAACCTGAGGAATCGAGCGGATTAGTTCCATTGACAACCCATCAGCTAAATTGCTTACGTCATAGCAAGCGTTTTGCGTGATTTGAGTTGTTTACATACTACGCGGATTTTTAAATAACTTAAATTATTTATTAAATATTTAATTAAATAATAAAATGTCTTTTAATTAGTATGATTTCAATTAGTAAGTAAATGACAAATAGAATTTTGGTTTATTTAGTGATGATATATTTTTCCGATCATATAATTGAGAAATTTTTTCTTTGTCTTGTAATGAAAATCGTTTGCATGGAATTTTTGAAGTTGTACTTGTTTTGAACGCTACTAAGGGCAAATGTTCTGCTGCTAAATTAGAGTAATTAAAAGAAGCTGATTCCGTACATTCACTAAGGGTTAACCTGGAGTTTACGGTGCCCACTTACTTCGTTCCTCTTAGGATCGCCAACTCTTTGCCGCCAAGAACGGAGATGAGAGAACAATTGTTTTTGTTGCGCAATGATGTTTTTAATACGCGAGGTTTGCGCATGCTCGGAAATTGATCTTTTCATCGGTGTTTTGCGCATGGTGCGATATTAAAATTCGTTTTGATTGGTTTGTTCCGTTCATGTGATTTATTGATCCAATCGAATTTGATTAAAAAATCGTTTGGAATTCTTCCGTTTGATTTTTGTCTCATTTTATCATTTCGTTCGTGCGGTTCGCTACAGCTATTGTTGATTATGGATCCGAAGTGTCGGGAAAAGAATGTTATTTCTGGGAACATTGGTTCCCTTTCGACTTACCATCAGCTTGAGGCAGCTGAAGCTAAAGTTGCTTTCCATTGGTGTGTTGAACAGGGATTAATAGCAAGCGGATACGAGTGTCCAAAGTGTAAACAGCAAATGGTTTTAACACGGAGGAGCGATATTTCTGATGACTTTAATTGGGCCTGCAGCGTTCGAGGACAGAATGGCCACCACATCAAAAGAAGTATCAGAGCAGGTTCTTGGTTTGAGCGTAGTCATCTGCCCATACTGACTATCCTTAAATTCCTTATTTATTGGTGTGTGGAAATGAAAATTAAATTCATTCTTGAGCAGCTGAATATTACCTCCAAAACTGCGACAGATTGAGCGAGTTTTTGCAGAGAAGTGTGTCGGGACATTTTGATATGGCGGCCAGGCAAAATTGGAGGACATGGCATTGTTGTGGAAATAGACGAAAGCAAATTTGGATAACGTAAATATAACAGAGGCAAAAGAGTTGTTGGAAGATGGGTATTTGGAGGTGTTGAGAGGGGAACTAATAATTGTTTCTTCGCGGTTATGGAGAATCGGACAAGCGAGGTTTTACTTTCAGCGATAGAAGAACATATTCTTCCAGGAACGACAGTGATGTCTGATTGTTGGTCGTCGTACCAGTGTCTGTCCGACGAAGGCTTCGTGCATCCCACAGTGAATCACAGTATGCATTTCGTTGACCCAGATACAGGTGCTCACACACAATCAATTGAAGGAACGTGGAGGGCCATTAAAAGGGGTTTGAATGGAACAAACCATGTGAAAGGCCCATTTGATTCTTATATGGCTGCGTATATGTGGAAACGGAAAAATTCTACCGCAGAGTCACGGATGGAATCTTTACTGGATATGATTAAGGAGGTTTATCCTCCACGCAGTAAGGATAAAAGGAAATTGAAGAAGAAAAATGGAACAAAGTAAAATAAAAACATTCCCGATTCGCTATTCCGAGAAGAAATTTTTCAATTAAAATAGGTATGTGAAGTTTTATCTACACTTTTCTCGTTTTAGAACATTTTCATTCACTTTAGGTTCAGAACTGTGTATGTTATTCTGTGTTTTCGCTTCTCAATGAATAAGCTAAGCTACTAGTGTCCCGCTTTACAGAAAGCGAAGCCGCTGATGTTTTTTCAAGTTAAAAAACTTTGCTGGGAACCCACATGCGATGCCGCAGGCATCGCATGCGGGAATTCTCTTTTTAGGAATTAAAAAAAAACTAGATGCCTAACATTCAATGAAGAAGCGGAGCTACTAGTGGCCCGCTATGCTGAAAGTGAAACCGCTGATGTTTTTTTAAGTTAAAAAAAATTGCCCGGAACACGCTTGAAATGCCGAAGGCATTGCGTGCTCAATCTCTCATTTTCAAATTAAGCATGCGCAGTAGAGCAATGAAAAGCGCACTGCGCATCCAAAACAGTATTTGGCGACGCCACATAAAATTGCGCCAAGAAGAATTGGCGAGAAACAGGGCGGCACCGTAAACTCCAGGTTTACCTCACTAAGCTAGCGAAGCTACTAGGATCCCACTTTGCTGAAAGCGAAGCCGCTGATGTTTTTTTAAGTTAAAAAAATTTGCCCGGTGCCCACTTCAGATGCCCCAGGCATCGCGAGCGCTATTTTTCCTGCTTCATTAGGCTAATTAGAAGTAACAGATTCCGTACATTCAATGAGCTGGGAAAGCTGGTAGTTCTGTTGAAATTCTACATTTAAAACGGGAGATAGTGCAACGACAAACCACAAACGCGATGAATTCGAAAAAAGATTAAACGATTAACTTTTAACTGTGACCGATGGCCGTTTGTTTACCATCTTGCTTTGGCAACTTGGCGCGATGGCGCCGTTTTACTAAGAGTGTGTTCCAACTTGTAGATTTCAACCCTAAGATCTTCATGAGAAATCCAACTGAGTAATTTAGTGTCCTGAGCAGCACGGGCTAACGAATCAACCAATTCATTCTCGTCTATTTCAGAATGTCCTAGAGTCCAAACAAATTCGATAGAAATTATTTTTTCTATAACTGTAGAAATTTGATGAGCAAGAAGATTAATTACACGTTTAGAATGCCTATTTGAAGCTTGAGGGCTTTTGCTTTGAGAAAAGAAATACTATCGGTAAGAAGGACAGATTGCCGAGCTTCATTTACGAAATGTGAGATAGCATGAATAAGTGCCATTACCTCTCCAGTAAAGATGCAATTGTGGTACGAAATAAACCCTGATGAGGATTCGCCAGTTTTGATATTAGCTATTGCAATGGTACATTTTTGGAGAGATTTAGAAGCATCTGTTGCTATCACTATTTTGTTTTGCCAAAATTTATTTTTATGATCAATGAAAAATGTTTTAATTATATTTGTAGGAAATTCTTTTGATTGTAATGGTAGACAATCAATGGGAAATTCAACTTTTTCATTCTGATTAAATGGTTGATAAGTAGGAATAAGATCATTGGTTTTAAAATTAATATCGTTAAATTGATCTGCGAAATAATAGTTGAGAGAAACAGGTTTCTTTAATCTTGGAGAAGTGGGGAAAGGAACAAGAAATTGATATAAGAGAGAAGACTCGACAAAGAATAAATGCTTAATCCAAAAACGTCCAACCAACATTTTAAGTCTGAGTGCTATCGGGTATTCTTCGGCTTCCTTCATGAGTATCGGAACTGGTGTCCATTTGGGAAGACCTGTTGAAAAACGCAGAGCTGATCTGTAAATTACTTCTAAAATATTTGTAACTGCTACTTGACGAGATGAAAACGTGACATCCATATTCTATCTTGCTATTACCAGCTAATGACTTTAATGCATTTAACCTCTTGAGCACAGCCTTCTTTAAAAATAGAAAATGTTCTCTCTCTCTCTCTCTAAACTTAAATTTGGGTCAAATATTAATCCAAGTATTTTAATATTTTGTTTCCAAGCAATGTCAAGCCCTGAATTTTGAGAGAAAAAGTAGGGGTCTGACATTGATTGGAACATTTTAGAGCTTCACTCTTATCGGGCCGAATTCTTAATTTCCAGATATTGCACCACTGGGTGATTTTGTCAATAGAAAATTGCATGTTTTTTAGGGCAATTGAAAGATTGGTTCTACTGGTCCTACTACAACTTACTAAAATGATGTCATCTGCATAAATAAAGCATTCAGCATTTGGATGAATAATGTCGAATATATCTCTCATATCTGTTGAAAATAAAAATCCACTCAAAACGCTTCACTTAGGAATACCGCGATGAGAATTTTTGTAATTAGATATGTTATTTCTCCAAAGGACTGTAAATTTCCATTGAACTAAGAAATTATGCAACCGTTTCGCAATTTTCCCTTTAATTCCAATCTGAAGAAGTTTGAAAACGAGTCCATCTCTCCAGATTGAATCGTAAGCTGAGGCTATGCCCATTTTAATTAAAATAGAAAATTTCTTTTCGTTTTTGATTTGAAAAATTTTATGATATATCAAAGATAATATATAATTACTATCCTTATTTGGAAGAAAACCTACATGATGAGGATGAAATTTCTGAAGTATGCCATTACGAAGAATCCTTTGAAGAAATAATCTCTCAAAAATTTTATAAAGAACAGATGTTAGGGAAATTGGTCTGTATGACTGAACTTGCCTAGGATCCTTTCCTGGTTTGACGATTGGTAAAATCTTCGAAACAGTCCATTCTTCAGGAACTTCACCAGATATCTTAAAATTATTAAACTTAACATTCGCCTTTTATGACTCGGGAAGATTTTTTATTAATTGTGCCGAAATTCCATCTAATCGTGGGGATGTATTAGGCGTTTTATTTAAAACCTTTTGTAACTCTTCAAAGGTAAACAGAAAAAATTGTTGAGATTTTTCATCATCCGATAAATCAAAAGGAATGAATTCATTGATTTCCGGAAGAGCATAATGGTTTGCAAAATGATTGGCTTGGGCGAATGGATCTGAAACTAAGACGTTATTATTTTGAATGATATCTGAACAATCAGCTGGACGATAATGCTTTAAAAATTTTAAAGATTTTCTGAGAAAAAGCCGCACCCTCACATGTTATATCCCAATATTGTCTATAGAGTTTTATTGTTAATTTCGCTAACTGAGCTGAAATTTTTTAATATTTTAACCAATGAGATAAAGAAAAGCAAAAACGAGAAAGAATCGACTCAACTGGCTGGAGCACATTAATAAGCAAGGAGAGAAAGCCATCAAAATGCAGCAAAACCTCAAAAGAATCGCAGGTGGCAATTGGGGAATCTCTCGGATACACAGATGGACTCTCTATAAAACGGTTATTGAGAGAATGCTGGCCCACGGATCTTCAGCTTGGTGTCTAAATCCAACATTCGAAATGAAGAGGAAACTTTCTTCGATTCAAAGGCCATTCCTACTCCATATATCGGGAGCTTATCGCACCACCCCAACGGCAGCGTTACAAACTATACTCGGCATCCCACTCCTACACATGCAATTACAGTTTGAAGCCAGGTTTACATCAATTTATCGCCTAAGAATCCCTCTTCCCCCTATCATTACAGATACCCAACCGCATGATTTGGAGATGAAGGAAACAGGCTAGTCCACTCATCCTTCAGAACATCTCAAACCGAATCAAATCTCTTTTGAAGACGGAGAAGCATATATAGCCCGAAAAGACATTATGAATATTTTCACAGATGGCACAGAAAACCGAACACGGAGTTGAAGCTGCCTTCTGCGTCTTGACCAATGACATCTGGGCCTACCAGTGGTCTGCTAAACTCAACGACAACAACACCGTATTTCATGTTGAACTCACTGCACTTCACGAAGCAGTAATATACGCATCTAATCTGCCAAACCACAATACCTCTAAAATATACGTAGACAATAGAGCAAATATCATGGCATCTTCCAATTCAAAGAGCACAAACGAAACAGCAAGAAAAATTTTCAAAATTCTCCTTTCAAATCCAAGAATAAAAGTCTCTTGGGTTAAAGCGCATGCTGGCAATATAGTCAATGAGAGAGCAGACCAACTGTCAAAAGACACAACGGAACATAGGTAACCCTATTCACATACTAAGTTTCCTAAACCGCACATAAAAGGCCTCCTCCGGAAGAGGATACTTGAGGAGTGGCAAACCTCATGGAAGAATGGCGATACACGCAGGAAAATCTATAACATCATGCCCTCAGTTAGTCTCCGTCCCACTAACTGGATTAGAGAGGATGTTATCTTCTTCTCTCAACATGGACCTTTCCCTGCCTACCTCAAAAGGTTTTACCTGTCTGACAGCGATTATTGCAGTCGTGGTGGAATTGGCACGGCACTTCACTATGCCACGGAGTGTATTTATACAGTGTCTTGGCATATGAGGAAGCCAGCGCCAAACTTCGAACAAGAATGGCTGAAAAGGGTCGCCAATAACTTCGTCGCCAGACAGAAAATTCGAGGGATTATCAAATTCATTAGCGAAAGCAAAGATCTTTTCCGGCCTCCCTAGACTTCAACTTCCCAGCGAGCTGAACTAAGTAGCTCAATTACCCTTCATTCATTAGCTCATTAACCCTTCAAATAAAAGAAAGGTATTTCAACATCCAATGAAAAGAAGACTATTACGAACTAATAGTGTAAAAGTGAAAATGCCTGTGCTGTACACAGTGTATATATTTCCTTCTTTTTGTTTTTCTTTTTCTTAAATAAAATTCCCATGTCTTGCCCATCAAACCGTTCAGTGACCGGTCTGGTCACGGGTACGGGAGTAAGGGACGGCGTTCTGTTCTGTAAATCTAGATTCAAATCCTTCTGCTTCAGTTGAATTCGTCCAGCTTCGTTTACAAGTTGTTTTTCAACTTCCCGATGGTTAAATTCTTCATCCTTCAATATGTAGAGGGTTTGAATTAAATGATCATACTCAGCTGGCAATCTTCTAATAAGTTGTAATGAGATTAAAAGTTCAGGAATTTCAAAACCTGCTTCTTTAACTTGAGTTTTCTTCTCATCGACTCGCTTGCAAAAAATTCCAATGGTCTCTTCTTCTGGATTAAACTTGAACTCGAAAAATTAATCGCTAAGAACTGCCAATCGGTCTTTGGAAGTTGGTCCGAAATTAGACTTCAAAATGTTCCATGCTTCTTTACCATCTGTTGTGTGTCGGATTAACGGAAGAAACTTTCTTTCGATGCCTTGGTAAATTGTAGTGTAACATCTCTGCTTTCTCCAGTCATACTCGATTTTTTCTTTCTCAGTAGCTTGTTCTGGATATGGCTTATCCTCCCCAATTATGAAGCTCCAACAACCACGAGCCATCAGCACGATCTTCATGTCTTCCTTCCATGAGGTATAATTAGAGCCATCCAACTTCGGGAATGCAAATGGCGAAGACTCCGCCGGCATATTCATCTTCCGATCTGCTTTATAGACTTCACAACAAACAGGCACAATCCTTTCCGTTTACTTTAAACAGTAGGGCTTAAAACTGCATCTGGCAATCATCAGTATGGGATCGCACGGCCCATAACCACTGTTGGCATGTTGTGAGTGTAAATTGCAGAGTAACGCAGATACCAGGCAGTTTGAAATACAAAAGAGCTTTAATCCAGTTTACTTTAAAAAATAAAGACATGCTGCTGTCTTGCAGCTTACACACTCACGGACAGCCATTCATTCGACTGCTTATCATAAAAACACAAGTTAACAAAATACATATAGATTGTAACAACCAATCAACTTCGACTAGTGCCGTAACTTCGGCTACGTCATGAAATTAACCAATGATATACGTTTCGTTCAGTGACTGAACAATTTCATTTGAATTTCCAACAATTTATTGTCATTATCTTGATATCGCAAACGATCCGAACTCTCAGTCAACCTTTGAAAGTGAGAGGGGGACTAGTTGGATTGACCTGATATTATCCAAGAATTTTAATAGGGAAACAATAGTCGACTGGATTGTCCAGGATGCTGTAACAGCAAGCGATCATAACTTAATTATTTTTACAGTGATGGGGAAGAGGTCTCCATTCACCCCTCGGAAGAGATGGAAATTAGAAAACCTTAAAATCTTGGACTTTAGGAGAGATTTATCTTTAATGGTATCTACTTTTAGAGACTTGGCCGCTTATGCGGATAATATTGAAGGTTTAGTTGCTGAGTTTGAAGAAGGCCTGGAAACTATTTGTGAGCTCAATGTAAAGAAAAAAGTTTACAGGGGAAAATCTAATGCAATTTGGTGGTCGAACAAACTCGAATCTATGCGTAGTAGAGTTCGGGCTTTGAGGCGCAGGTTTCAGCGCACTCGGGACCCTTCGGAGAGACTGAGACGGGAAGTTTACTATAAAGCTGAATACGCTAAGTATAAACTTATGATGAAGCAGGCGAAGCAAAATAAATTTTTGGAGTTTTTGGAGAGTGTTATCCAGAAGAACAAACTTGGTGAGGTAAAAAATGTTATTACAGACAAGAGTGTGTCGGTTAATCTACACAGATTAAGACAGGAAAATGGTGAGTTTACCTCAAGTTATGAGGAAACAAGGGATTACCTAATTAAGTATAACTTTCCAAGCATCGATGAATCTTATGAAATCAATCTGGACCTTTTGCCTGATTCAGAAGTAATGGATTTTGAAACCGACGAAATAGAAGCATGCATTACCGCTATGAGAAAAGGTGCTCCGGGAATAGATTGTTGGTCTACAGAGTTTCTGGAAGAAATTTTTCATGTCGATAAAGAATGATTTGTCGAAATTTTGAATCACTGTCTAAAATTGGGTATTTTTCCGAATTGCTGGAAAGTGGCTGACATTGTTTTTATTCCTAAGGACCTGAACGATCCATCGAAATGTGGTTCATATCGTCCGGTATGTCTCCTGCCTGTTTGAGGCAAAATTCTGGATAAACTAATGACCAACCGTTTGACGTATTACTTAGAGGAAAGCAATATTCTAAATGAAGCTCAGTTTGGATTCCGCAAGGGAAGAAGTACCATAAGCACCCTTGCAAGAGTTAAGGACTTTGTTGAATGTGCAAAAGAAGGAAACAAAATTTCATGTATGGTCTCATTTGAAATTCAGACTGCATTCAATTCGATCAAATGGGCTGATATAAAGAAACAATTGGTTGCGTGCAAGGTTCCAAGGAAACTAGCAAGATTGCTGGATTCGTTCTTAAGGGATCGCTCGGTGGTGTTAAGTGATGGCTCTACATGGAAATATAATATTGGTGTTCCACAGGGCTTCTGCGCCGGTCCTGTTTTATGGCTACTTATCATTAACGAAGTTTTAAACCAAGATAATAAAAATGAGAATGTTTACTTACAAGCGTACGCGGATGATATCGCTCTTCTGATGAAGGCTACTGCTTCATATCATTTTAAAGAAATGAGTAGGGAAATCATTTTAAGTTGGAAAATTGGGCTCGAAATTTTAACTTGCGCTTTAGTCCTAATAAGACGAAATACATTAAGTTTAAAAACAAAAGGGAAATAACACATTTTCCGGGCTTATATTTATACGGTAATCGAATAGTATATGACCAAAATCTCAAATATTTAGGTCTGAGTTTTGATAAAAATTTGTCATTCATGCAACTTAAAATTTGTAAAATCATAGAGAAAGTTCGAAGGATTGCTCGTGCAACTTGGGGTTTGAAACCAAGTGTAGTAAAAGAAATATATTTGGTTGTATTAGAAAAGATTCTGATGTATGGTAGTGAAATTTGGTATTCGGATAAAGTTAAATTGAACAATAAATTACTGCAGATGCAGCGGCCGCCACTGCTTTCGCTTACTAAGGCATACAGTACTACTTCAACAGATGCTCTCCATGTTCTAAGTGGCTGTCCACCTCTTGACCTAAAGGTCAGAACTCATGTTATGACTTCGGAACATATTCAACTTATTAAAAATTCTCGTGAAATTGGTGGCCATCAGAGTTTTGATTTTGAGACGGCCAGAGAGCCATGGGAGGTGGTCAAAATTAGTTGGTCACTGTTTGATGAGAGCCAAACATTTGTAAGTGTAATATATACTGATGGCTCAAAAGTCCAGAACAGAGTTGGGTGTGCCTTTTTTCACTTCCAAGAAAATGACGAGATTTTCTCAGAACTATTTCGACCGTCTGATGAGGAGACAGTCTCTATGGATGAGGTTCTGGCAATTCGGCAGGCGGTTAAGTATATTTATTAGAAGACAACTGAGGCAAGCGAAAATAATTTCGGACTCTCGATCTGCTCTTATGTCCTTGGTTTCGTTGCATGAGAGACGACAAATTATTAATGAAATCAAGGATAACATAAGGGAATATTTAGGGAACATCCAGTTAATTTGGATATGGGCTCATCTGGGATTCGAAGGAAATGAACGTGCTGATCAGCTGGCAAAGATAGCCTTTACAAAAGATCATGTGAATTTTTAATTTTGTCCTTCCAGAATTCAAATTAAAAATGCCGCTCAGAGGGAAATTCTGGAGGCATGGCAACAACGTTGGTCAGGTAGTTCTAACGCTAGATGGACCTACTTATTGCTAAGTAAAGTGGACAGTAAGCGAATATATGGTGATTTCTTTTTAAATCAAGTTTTTACGGGCCATGGTGTTTTTCCATGTCATCAAGCTCGATTGTTTCGGAAGGATCCCCAATGTCTGTATAGAAGAGCCGACGGTTCTATTTTTCATGTGCTCTTTGAGTTGAAGATGAATCATTTCAGGCAGTCTTGGCCCAGAATTTGGCAAGGAAAAGAACTCAAGGACTTACTGAAAATTGAATTTTTTAGGCGGGCCTGTTCCGACATTGTTAAAGAATTGTTTAACATTGCTTTTCCACTTTGAATTTTCTTTTTGTGGTTTATTTTCATCCTTTTGTAAATGGAAGACTGAATTGTTGAAAATTGAATTGCTTATGTGGGGTTGCGTCGTACGACCCGTCGCTTAGACCTCACGGCTTCGGCCAGGTCGGGAATAATAATACTCTAATAGGTTTTCCTCATTTTAAAAAGATTATTTTTACTATTGAGAATATATTTTTTAACTTCAACCCTATATAAGTTAAATGTTGGAGAGGTGTAGGAAAGTTTCAAATCTATAAGGCACGTGGCTAGAAATGACGTATGATGCTTTTCTATTGGTTTTGCAATAAAGCACTTTTTAGGGGTCCACTTATTTGATCCTAGCTTAAGTATCTAAAACATAAGTTTCCCGCCAGTATAAATACAGAAAAAAATTTTGAAAGAAAGATCAGAATAAAGGCGATAATATAAACAATATATTTTCCCACTAATTTTTTAGACAGATTTATCTATATTTGCAAAACTGGATTGACATTTTTCGTGCGAATTAAAATTTGAGATAAAGGAATTTCAGAAGCTATTTTTAATAAAATTAAATCTAATTAAGTTTCTATTTAATATTGTTGATATGAACTATTTACGGATAAGTAAAAAACAAGAATTGTTTTCAAGTCGGGACAGAAAAAAAATCGAAGATCAGATGGTAATACGGGATTTACAGTCAGGACGGAACTTATACTTCTGCTCTGATATTATATACTGATGGCTGAAATGATATTATATACTGATATTTCTGATTAGTTATTTCTCAGTAGAAATTAATTACATTATGTAAAAGTTTAAGCACAATCCAGTAAGTTTTTTTTTATAAAATTGACTATTGGAGTTCGATAACAAGTAAATGAG
The DNA here is from genome assembly GCA_013235015.1 of Araneus ventricosus. Taxonomy (NCBI): domain Eukaryota; kingdom Metazoa; phylum Arthropoda; class Arachnida; order Araneae; family Araneidae; genus Araneus; species Araneus ventricosus. Next base: position 861,328 of record BGPR01000062.1, read on the forward strand.
AATATTACAAGAATTTCATAATTAAAAATGCGTTGATTTAACTACTAACTTAAAAAAAAATTATCTGAAAAAGAACTTATGTTAAAAATGATAAAGCAAACACGATTCTTCTGAAACGCTCAATTTTATTACATAAGAATAGAATAACACTTTGAAAAAGACATGAAAGAAAGTGATGATACATGATGAAAAGACATGATAATAAGTATTTGTAATCATTATAAATCTAACAAAAACATATTTTATGAAACATAATCGCTTTTAGCATTGCTAAAGATAAAGACATAAAAGATTTAGACAGAAAAAGATACTTAGATAAATATTAATGTATAATATATATAATAATAAGATTAATAAAAAGATACATAAAATATATACTTATTTAAAAATAATTAGCACAAAAGCCTTCATACACGTTATTGCATGTTTTATGATTTCTTCAGATCATCTGCCGTCAATTTCTTTTTTATACTTTTTTAAACTAACAGTGGTTCACGTATAGGCAGGTTTCTCGGTGATCTACCGTCAATGATTTCTGGGAGGACGCATTGCAAGTAAAAATTTTCTAACTTTGGAAGCAAATTTGTGCAAAATTGTTCATTTCGGTAGATCCGCAATATAAATGTATCCTTTTCACACCACACATATAAGTCGCACCATTTCCTGTTTGAAATAAACAATTGCCCCTGGATTTGGTAATAAAATTTGTGGCTTTCGGGAAGGTAAATTTCGCCTTTATTTGAAATTTTCAAGCCGAATTTATATTTTCCATCGGTTATAAACTCGGCAAGATTTTTTGAGAATCTTTCCGAGTAAGGGCATTTGATCCAAAACACCATCGTCTCCGATCAATCCATCAGGCGAAGAGCACAAGAAAGGTTTATTCGGATGGACAAATAACCCACATGACTGAACCTGAATGCAATGATCTTCTTCATACTGTTTCAAAGCGTTTCCTTCATTAGCCAAACCCATATTTCATTGCCAGGATTGACACATTGTTTTTATAGACAATGCGTTTCCCCAATTTACTGCATGGAGTTGAAGATCTTCTACATGCTATCTCCTTAAAAATAGATGAAGATATTCTTAACGCCCTTTCTTGCCTCCAACGCTCACTAAATGACTGCCCTCTAGTTTCTGGATCTAAATCAGAACAGTCATTAACTTTTAACCTGGAAAAGTGATTTTGAACTAGAATGTCGAACATTTCCTTCGGCAAATCTGGCTTATCAGCATAACTAACGTAATTACAATCGCCTTCAGCGGGAACTTTTGGATTTTTTTGGAAATTATCTGTTTAGTAAATGCATTAGAAAAAAAGAGTAAACATATTTATTGAGACAACGACATTTTTCAAAAATGTTTTTGATTTATACGTACAAAATTATTTCAAATCAAAGACTTCCATTCAACAGAATTGAGAGAAATTATTTTATTATACCTTTCAATAGGCTCTTGGTCGAGAAATATCGCATCGGAGTCTGTATTTTCATTGGACCTAGTGAATGGAAAACATCTGAATATTTTGAACAATGCATTAAAAAAGTGGTAATTAAAAAAAAAAATAAGTGCTCATCGCTCAGTTCTCTTACCTCCTTTGTTTTTCTTTCTCCCTGCGTAAACGTTGTGCTTCAGCTGCGCGATTGTATCGAGGGTTCTTTCGAGGCCTACTGCTATGCGGAACTTTATTTTTAGCCATTTTTCACAACTGTAATTCTTAGGTATCTACAGTGGCGAATATAGGTTATAATTTTTTTTTTGGGGGGGGGGCAATATGACCCAAGCTTACAGTTATTTGCGCTTGCTTTTTTATTTATTTATTTTTTAAAAGTAAACTATCATTCCATGATTAAGGATAGTTTTCAAGGGGTTTTAAACAAAGTGTTGGGGCTAAACAATCTAGTTATTATTATTTTTTTATGTTTACAGTTTATTTTTATAACTGAACTGAACCAATGCTTTATTATATTATAGCGCGCTGTTTTATAACACGCGCGTATTGAACATTTAATTGTATTCGCGTTAATATTATTTTCCTCGCTCCCCTTACTTTTTTACTTACTTAATGTGTTAGCTTTTTTCAATAACGACTTTTTTTTGCTCTGGTCCCAACAAAAGTAAATTTTATACAAAGGAAAAGAATGTTGGTTTATTATTATTGAGCTATAAATACGGTGTCATAAAGTGAGTACATAAAAAAGTTTGCCTTTTTATGTAAAGTTAACAAAACGAAGTCCAGATTTCTTGGTACACTAGCAAACTTATCAAGAACTTCTTCATCTCTTATTTTAATGTCTCTATGGATCGAAAGCAATGCCTACTTTCCGATGTGGTATTTCTTAAGTCTTCAATCTTCTTAAACTTGAGAAGCTTCTTTCCACGGTTGCAACAGAAACAGGCACAACTGCTAGTAATTTCAAGAGAATATAAATGTTGGGGAAGAAAGTCTTGTCACATTTTTCTAGAGAACTAATGGCTGTTTTGGGAAGATTTTCAGATTTTTCTTGACTCCACATTTCTTTCCACGAGTCATAAATCTTTGCACGATACCTCTTTATGTACAAATATTTTCGTAGAATTGAAAGCAGCTTCAATGAATAGAAATCTGTTTTGGTACAAAATTCTGGAAGATGATGTTGTAAGGATGCAACTATTTCCTTGTGAGATTCAAAGCGTTCCTTCAGTGAATTACAAAATCATCAAGGAGTACATAATGCAAACGCTCGTCGATAGTATTCTCTTTCTGTGCTTCAGGAGACGTTGTTACTGGCGGCTGTTTGAAGGCGACAAACTCTTGGATCTCTTCTTAATGTCAGAGCTTTGCAGCGATTTCCTTTATAGGCATACAGGTTTTAAAGTTGTCATTAACATCTACCCTTTGTTTCCATAGCAGATCTAAGACATTTGATATAGCTTGAGAGAAAGATCTATGTTTTTTGTATAAGATAGTTATCATGTACATCAGAATAACTTCTCAGATAAGTACGCGTATTGACAGCATCAGGCTCAAAACAAAAGATTGACAAGAAAGAAATTATTTGATAGAGACTACTTAGTATGTGCCTTAGGTGCTGAGTCGCACTGATTCTTCTTCTATTTTCAAAGAGAAGGATTGGTTCTAAATATCTTTAAATAAACCCAGTCATGCCTTTCCACCCATCGTGTTTCACTTAGTGAAATAAGTTTTTTTTTTCATTCAGGACAACAGTCCAGATATCATTGATTCCAGTATTTGCATTCTTTTGGCTGACTATTGAAAGAATCTCAGACTTCTTTGATAACTCCATACAATTTCTGATAAAGGAATGTGCTCAAACAAACACAAATTTGACTATGCGAAGAACAAATGGAGACAAGGCTAGTGAGTAGTTTTCTTTGATAGAAGCTTGTACCCTCTGAATTGCCCTCTCATCGTGGCAGCACCATCGATCCTTGACCTCATTTTTTAAAAGTCAAGCCCAAATTATTGAGTCTCCTAACACTGTGTTAGCTAACCTGCACCAGTAACGTCATAAACAGGGACAAAGTTAAATCTTCTCAAATTTTGTATTTTTTGGTCTTCAACATACCGTACACAAGGAAAACTGTTCTATTTGGCTAATGTCGATGGTTTCAGTCTGCCAAGACGGAATAAAATAGACTTCCTTATATTTCTCACACAATTTGAGATTGATAAAATGACCAAATGTGTTAATGAGCTCGTTTTGAATAAAAGAACTTGTGTACATACTTCTCCCACCTGTTCAATGTGGTCTTGGTCATTATCTCCATATTAGCTCTGTATCTCAGGAGTGATCGAAAATTTCCTCATTTTTTTCTGGCTCTTCTGGCCTATTCGTCCACCATCACGATGACCTCTTTACTGCTATTTGTTGCCTTCTCAAAATCTTATAGTTTGTATATAGGCATTTACAGTATTTTTTTTCAGCATTTTTCTGTTTTTTTCAATATCAATCTTCTTTGAGCATTGACTTGATTAATAACACTCTCAGTTTTTTTGTAACAATAGATTTTGTGTTTTCAGCAATCAAGACTGATTTTTTATGATATGTGCAAGTTTCATGTTTACGAAACATTTCCTTGACTTTTTCAAATTGCTAAAAGCCTGTGTTACTAATGCCCCTGTTAATTCGTGATCTCCTTTCCCTACATTTTTGGAGTGCGCAAATTTTACGCAATACTTACAAAAAGATCCGGATTTTTCTTCAGAATAAGCTAGCCACTCGAATTCTTCTAGCCATTTCATTTTAAAAGATCTAGTGTGGTTTGAACTAGAACTGCTAAAAGTAGAAGAAAATTTGTATACAGGTTGAAGTTTCCAAACATATTCTACTAGAGAATTTTTTTTTCATTTGTTAACGAACGAAGGGAATTGCTTTGACAATAGTTTTCAATATCATAGATATTTTTTTTTTACTTGGTTGAAGTCCTCCGCAACTGGGGCTGGATCAACGGTACTCGTATTTGCGACACCAGAAGAAACATTGTTACTGGCACAGTCAACTTCAGCACTGTGGTTTTTTGCAAAAAAGTTTTGAATAGAAGCTTGTCTCTTCATTATGAATGCAGTTGACTTAATAACACATTAAGATTCCAGAATAGAAAAATGCAGATGATCGCAGATACACAGCTATTGAAAAAGCTCAATAAGCAGAGCTACAGATAAAACAACTTGACAGACAAGCAGAGAAAACGTTAACACACGAACTAACAGCATAAGAATGAACTAACTCCTATTGCCGTTCGCCCGCTTATATAGGATCAGTTGGCGCTCTTAGCGACCTTCTGTAATATTCCAGAATCTTCAAACCTATTCGATATTTCGACTCTTCACTATTGCCCCAACTTAGTTTTCTTGCCAAATTTGGCGCCAAAGTTAAATTTTGCGAACAAAAAACGTTATTTAGCGAAATTATCCTTGGTATGATATAGTTCAAAACAAGGCTACGCCTTCATTATACACCCATATTTTAAATTCACGATACTCCTGATGTCATCTATATTTGTTTTTGGAAGCTAAAAGTTAGGAAATTATTTCCGAGCAAACGCCAATCGAATAATAACTACTTATTACATTAAATTCGTTTCTGATTTCGGAGGGGGCCCGGGCCCCCCCCGCCCCCCCATATATACGTCCTTGGGTATCTAGTATAAAAATGGTAACTCTCAATTACAACTCACACATACAGTATGAACTCCAAAAAATCGCGTTGAGGTTTGGAGACCCACGTAACTATAAACAGAAGCCCTTTTTTTACAACAATGGAACCAGGATCAATTACCCTCAAGCATATACCATCCCAGAAAACCGCTAGTCCCGTTTCAGTGTTGGGCAACACTGAAAAATGCGGTTAAACAAAGTTTCTGTATTTTAAATTGGCGAAAGAAAATCTAGAAGGGGCCAAACCGCCAAGTGAAAAAATCGCCAACCCTGAAAATTTCACTTCTTCACTGATTCGACTGAATCGGATGCAGCGCCCCCTAGCGAACAAAAAGTGTATTTTAATTATTTCAATGTATTTATTCGGTTTATAATTATAATGAAGTATCAATGCAAACAAAATAATGCAATATATTGTGGAAAAGGGTTCTTTGTAGATCGCCACAAAGTTTCAAAGCAGTTAAATATTTAGTTCCAAAAAGAAATATGGGTTTTGAATTATTAATTACATCCCTCTTTGAGTATTTATTTTGACCTTTGTATAATTTTTATAGAGAAACGGCTTTCAACTAATTCTAGAAGAATATTTCTGTAACAATTATATGAAATTTTGTAATCTTCAGCAAATTTTTTCTACCCCATACTATGGGTTCGGTGGAGCCCTTTGCTTTATCTTTTTGCGAAGACAGCCTTAAACCCCCCTATACTTCCCGCGCACCCCCCATCGGCGGGAACTTTTAGTATGTCGTTTAGGACACTACCCCCAACAACTGTGCCAAATTTCAAAACTACGCTATTTTTTTCTATTCGTCGATTTTTGGCCTTCGTTAACTGGACTAATATGTTAGTAGACGTTTTATCTACCTATTTTTCTTTATGTGTGTGTGTGTTTGGGGGGTGCGACAAGTCATTAACCATAAACTGTGGCACTAATGAATCGGCTATAATATTTGCCTCTTCCTGGTTGTTATACACGCTATTTGTAGAGGACATAAGGGGGCGGCATTTTAAAATTTTCCCTAGTACACTTCTTGACGTGTTCCCACCATTTTGAGGATTGGCGCTTGTTATAATATCGTGCTATTTTTGCTGGCTCCCTTTTTAATGGAGATGCCTCAAGTAATTTTGCTCTCTATTGAATAGGTTTTTATACGCCGGGTTTTTTGTTTTTTGCGCTATTCGCTTGCGTTTGTTTCTAATTTTACTTTGGGTCTTAATCTCCTCTGAGTATTCTTTGTTTTCAGTTTTTTCCTAATAACCTGTCTCTTTTAGCGCATTTTGGTCAAATCTTGAATTTCTAGCTTAATATCGTTATTATTTTTGGGGTTAAAGACACAGTTGTGTGACTGAGAATTTGGAATTTTTCCCAGTTCGGTACGAAGGTTTTATTGATGTATGACACTGTGTTTGTGGCGATCAAAATCTCACCGGTATGTGATCATTTTAGGGTTCGTCCATTGTCCTGGTGGGACAGGGGTAGCTAATATTTCTGGTTATTGCCAGGTGTATGGTCGTTGCACCCCTCCTGTCGTATCTAGTGGGACAGTGGTTTTACAGATTTGGATCAGGGATTGCATGGTGGGGTATACAATTTTTGATGGGTACCCACGTTTTTCTCCTACGGAAGTGAATTCGGCTGGGGGTAGAATAGAATATATAATTTGGAAAATAGCACCTATCCAGGCCACTGAAGTGGGTTTCTTATAGTAGGACTATGTCTGGTTTCTCTCTGTTGAAAAATTCTTTGAGTTCGCTTACTTTGCTAATAAGACCATTTTCATTCCAACTAAAGACAAGCACACCGGTGTTATTCATGTGGTAGCCCTTGGTGTTTCTTAAAGGATCCAAATTTTATACATTCCCTCCTCTTTACCTTTCATTTTATCTAATAAGGTTGGGATATGGACCCTCTCGAATATTTTGGCTATTTCTGCCAAAAAATAGGAGATGTGCGTTTGCCAACAAGGACGTTAGGTTTTAGTGGAGGAATTGCTGCAGATTGGGGTTGTTTCTGTTTGCATTATTCATAGCGTTAATCGACTCGTTACTACTTTTGGATTTGTTGGTTTTGTTACCAGGTGACTGGTTGTTATTTTTCTTTACTATATCTGAGTAGGATTTTCCCGGTTTTACTTTGTTGTTTATTTTGGCAAACCTGGGGCATCCTATGTAACTTGAGGTGTGTGGTCCGCCGCAATTGACGCATTTGACCGGCTTTTTTCCTTACTTTTTCAGCTGTTTTATTGGTTTAAATCAAGTTCAGATATTTGTTATTGCAACTAAAAATATGGTTAAATTGTTTCAAATCATAAAGATGCATAAAATTAAATAATTCTTTTACATTTGGATTCAAACAATTGACATCATTAAAAATCATCATTTATGGATAGATTAAAATCACCACATAAAAATATTTTCATGAAAGCTCAACCTCTCAAAACAATAAAAAAATTTACATTCGTGTCGATACGAAAATAAGGTGGAAAATATATAACACACAAAAGCATTTTTCCTTGTGTTTCAATTTGATTGAAATCCAAATAGTTTCAAGGCCCATTTCAGGAAGGTCGATTTTATGGGGAGAAAAGCGTTTTTTAACAACCACAATAACACATTTGCAAGAACTAGTTGTTGAATTGCGGTCTTTCCGAAAAATGAAATATCTGTCATCGCATAAGTCAGAAGAATCAATATCTTTATATGTCTATCTATATGTCATATCTACCGATGCCTCGGAACTGAAAAAAATCAGTTTTAGTTCTTAACCCACCGACATCCTGATAAAACATAGTCGTTTGTTCTAATCTTTGTACGTTCTAGAGGAATTTAACTCTTTTGCTACCAGGGTCTCCTGGGAAAAACGTTCACCACAGCCCAAGATGTTTTTCGAGATTATATGGCTTCAATTGGAATATGTTTTACTTCTGTCGCATACAGGGTGCCCACTTAAGGTATCCGACTGGTTTAAAATCGTCGTTTTTGGTGAAATTATCAAAAAATGTTTTATGACTTAATTTTGTAGCCTGTTTAATAGGCTTTCTAAAACTGTTTCACTTTTTTCTCTACGTGAAATACAAATGGCGTTACAGCTGTTTTATTACCGAACTGTAAGCATAATTTTATGTTACATGAAAACTTTAAATGTGTTTTCTGAGAAATGATATTTTTAAGGAAAACTGTCAACCGTAACAATGATTTCTAAAAAAGTTATTCAGGTATTGATATGAAATTTTCTGAGATTGTTTTCTGTAATATGCTTGATGTTTTCCTCTAAAAACTAAGGTCAATTTTAAAATCAAATATTATTTTTAAGTGCTTAAATATGAACGAAAAGCATTGTTTATGAAAAATTACCATTTTTGTATCTATGTTCAGCTATATCTCAAAACTATTTTGAAGTACAAAAAATATTTTAGAGCATGACACAGATACCTGTCATAAAAATGTACTCCTACAAGGACTTTTGTATATTTAGAATATGATTTTGTATATGGCTGTTAGCGTAAGGCAAATATTTTAGTCATTTTTCTTCAAATTTCCTAGTTATTTAAAAAAATATTATTTTTAAAGCCTAATTTTACAATATTTTCATAGTTTTAAAAAATATGCAATTGAAAAATAACATTAAAATATATATATAAGTTATTTTTCAAAAAAATGTCTCCGAACACAGTTGGATACCTTAAATAAGGGCCACCCTCTTAACTTCAGAACGATGGCAGCTTTAGTCATGAAAGTAGTGTCTAGGTATAGTAAAACGTCTGCGTGTTATGCGATGAGACAACTTACAACGCCTCCTGGTGGCAAACCTCGGAGTTAGCTTTCCTATCTCGAAAACGGTACAATATTGGGAAAAATGGCAATTACAAAGTTGTAGAGCATTATCGGTTTAGTACAAAAAGACACCTTGGGGATATCAATGTTAAGGACAGAAGGCTTAAAACGCACATTTATTTGTAGGCGATTTTCAAAACTGTTATGAGACGAAACGTGTTAGAAACAGATAAAAAACCATTTGTTACCAACGGATACCTTTATTTTCGGTTTCAAATTCCTCTCCGTCAGCTACAATACATATTCGACCCTTGTTTGAATTCCATTTTGCACTCTTTTTAACATATCGGGTGTCACGCTGGTACAAGCATCGGTAATACGTCGTTGAGGTCCTGCAATGTTGGTAGAGTGGTCGCATACACCTTTTTGTTCCAGGTAGCCCTACAGGAAAATGCCCATTGGGGTCCGGGCAGGTGAAACGTGGAAGCGACTCTTCGAAGCCACCATAGCGATTATTTGCTGCTGGGCTTTACGTTTAATGTCTTGTGTGGAGGAGCCCCATCATGTCATCCCGTTAATATGCCCTGGTAAAATACAGGACCAATCAGCCAGCTTTTGTAAATTCCACACTAAACATTAATCGAAAAGCGTATTTGATTTCGAACTGCTGAAGAACAATTAGGATTTTCTAACGCTCAGTAATGTGTGTTCTGCTTATTGTATATTTCATTCCGCGAAAATCTTGTCTTCATCAGTCCATATAATATCTGACAGGAATGTTGGCTGGACCTCTAACTGGTTCATAACAAAGTTGCACCACACTCAACGTCTTTCAGCGTCTCCGCCCAGTAATGCCTGAAGAGGTGTTAGCCTATACGGATGAGCAAGAAATTGGTTTAGGATTTTTCAAACGCAGCTTTTTGAGAGGCCATAGTTTTCTCTAATTTCTGTTGTGCTGCTGTTCAGATATGTGAGGGCATATAACACATCCACAGGTTGCACTTCCCTTTTACTTTGCATGGTCTTCCTGTTGTATGTTAGCTAGTCGCACAGCCCGTCTCCCTTAAACGAGTTACAGCGTTTCGAATGGTCTGGCGTGAAGGATGACGGCTTTCAGGGAATCGTCCCCGGTATAACCACTCTGCCAAATTCGCCTTGCGGCCACTTTCACCGTAAAGCAGAACAATCTCGCAATATTCGTTGTTTGAAAATCGCTCCATGACCACGTTTCATTGTAAAGCCTTGCAAAGCTTTATCATTTATAGCTGTCTCAGGTGAATAGAAAATTTTTCAAATTGTCACAAATTTTCTTGCAATTCGCTTACCAAACACGAGTTGAGTTGTTACGTCTCAGACGATAATTTAAGATCTGCATATAGTCTACTCTGCTTGTAAAGACAGTCAGTGAAAGGGTGAACCCCACGGGTTTTGAACTATAGTCCTTTTGATTGGTAATCGCACACGAAACCACGATACAGGCTAGTTTCTGAACAGACAGATAATATTTTCTTATTTCAGCCATGTTTTGTGACGTCACAGTTTCAGAAATCGCGAACAATGAAATATGCAATTTAAGCATTCTATTCTTAGTATTAATATGCACAAAGTGTCTTTTTGTACTAAATCTATTACGCTCTACAACTTTGTAATTGACATTTTCTCGCTATTTTGTACCGTTTTCGAGATAGGAACGCTAACTCCGAAGTTTGTCACCAGGTGACGTTGTAAGTTGTCTCATCACATAGCTCACAGACGTTTTACTATACCTAGACATTACTTTCATGACTAAAGCTACCGTCGTTCTGAAATTAAGGCGGGGGTGGCCCTTATTTAAGTGGGCACCCTGTATATGTGACGTCGGGCTCTGGTAAGAAACGGCTGTGTCACATATATATGTGACGGTTCGTAGCGAAGGAGTTAAGTCATGAGGATGGATATTGTCAGACGCAGGAATAACTTCGTGGAAATTTGATCATTTCTGAGTTTGCCAAAAAAACTCAGAAATAAGGCATCCTTCAGGCCATACTGATGCATCCAATAATTGCTGTAAATCATTTTCGCTAACCTCAGCGTAAAAAGACGCATAAGTTTTAAACTTTAAGTCAACGGCACAGAAGGAAATCCAATTTTAAAGGGCTTGAAAAGTCGGTCAGAACATTTACTGTAGTTTTGGGATTTAGCCTTGATAAAAAAATATTAGCTTTCTTCCTCGGCATTTTAATCACAATTGTTATGCCTGAATATTTTCTCGTACTATTGATAACTTTCGAATTAATTTTCCTATCATTTGCTACATAATTAAATTTACCTTCAAGTGTAGCTGAGAGAATCTGTGCCACAGAAGCATAAGTCGTAACATCGGTTTTAATCTCAGCGTTGATAATTTCCTATTTTAAACTATGACATTATGGGTTGTTGATGTTGATCAGTCTGGATGGTACCAATTGTTGAATGAATCTGCCTAAAAATATCATAAACGTTACCATAAATATCCTCCCGGAAAGTAGCAAACTCCTGTTTTAATTCGATAAATAAATCCATAATTATTCCAAAAAATTTGGCTTCACAATTGTTGACAGGAACAAGCAGAGAAACTATTTCTACATACAACATTAAGATATCAACTTTAAAATTTAAAAAAAATTCTTTTTCTTTAGCATTAGCAGACTTTTCCTCAACAACTTTGCTAAAAATTTCTTTTATGTTTTAAGCTTTTTAATAAAAATCTCACCCTCTCCCGTTCGAGATCCACATCGTTAGCCTTTGGCGCCATGTTGCCAAAAGAAAGAAGAAAAAAATATTTAGAAGGAAGTTTTCCGATAGATGTTGTAGCATAGAATAGGTTATCCCATCAGGACCCGATGAAGTCTGTTTAACAATAGATAATGCTTTGTGCAGTTCAAAGATAGTGAGGTCAGTGCTATACGACAGATGTTTTGTCGTCTGAAAGCGTAACTTGATACGTTCAGTACGGTTTTTATGTGTAAGGAAAGGTTCTGTGTATTTACTCGCTGAGCATATAGAAGCAAAAGCTTCAGAAAGAACATCCTCCATTCCTTTTCAATTCCTGATCTCCCGAAAGCCATAAGTGCTACATTGTAGTGTGCGACCATATATTCCGAATCCTCTGCGCTGTTTTAAATGTCAGAGGTTCAATCATTCATAACCAAGTTGCCGGGGCACTTTTAAGTGATGCTCCATATGTGAAAATACTGAGTACTTATGGAAAATAGCAGAGTGTAAAGAAAGAAAACGTCGAGGTTTTTAAACAAATGCATTTATTAATTCCATTTAATCACACATGAAAGATAAATTGTGAGCCGTAACTTCGGCTTAAAAAAATTTCCACGTGCCGAAAATGTAAGCCAACTCTTAAGGTATATCCTCACTGGAAATACAATACATACACGGGGCTTAAGTATACGTCCATGCATTCACAATCATTGAAGTCAGTAAGTCACAATCATTGAAAAGCTTTCTGCATATATTATAACATCGGACCCCTGATTATACAAAAGGATTTTTACAGGATTTAAAGGATTACAATTTGCATGCATGTAAAGATTTATTTTTCAACAAGTGTCCCCCTCATGCAAATTATTTCCTTACAAAAGATTAAAAATACAAATATAAAATACAAATCACAATTATAATTTACAAAGCACTAAAAACTTGGCTATAAGATTTATTGAAAAGTTTAGTAAATATATCTGCCTTATTATTCTTAATCATAATATACTGTATTTTCAAAAATTCTTTTTCAACTAAGTTTCTTAAAAAGTGAAAACGGACAACAATATGCTTCGTCCTATGATTTTTTACAAGTGAGCGTGAATAATTTATTGCAGCCTGTTTGTCACAATATATCAAGGGTTGTCCTGAAAATTCAATGTCTAACAATTTCTGAATTTTGCGCAAATTTTTAATATCGAATTTACTCTGTAATAAAGAAACAACAAATCAATGTTTTCATGTGATTTACCGAAGATAACGATATCATCAATATACAAAGATAAAAGTACACTTTTTTTATAAATATAAGCACAATTACGCCTGTTAAATTTAGTAAAGTTTAAATTTTCAAGGAAGTTTAACATGCTAACAAATATAACAAAAACATACTAACAAGTGAAAAATTTACAACTGGGCTAAATGTTTCCCCCTTTCAGTTGACTATGTCCATGGCAACTAACCTAACTTTATACCTACAAATTTCCTTATTATCATTCTTTTTAAGAGTATAAACTCATCGGCATCCTTTTACCAAACTAATTACCAAACTTTTCTATCTTTCATTACCTCAATCTCCTCTGCCATTGCCATTTATCAGACTGGGGAAATTTAAAACATCTTTGAAATGTCGGGAGATAAAAATTTCAATGTATGAGGCCTCCGACCGATTTGCAAGATTTTCCACCGTAGTATTAAAATCGAAGAAACTTCTGTCATATTGTATGCCATTATCCCTACAATATTTCTCTACTTCATTGAAAGATCGTAATCTAACATTCACGCCCTTAATACGATAATAAACATCGTATCTTTGTCATTCTTGCACAAAACAGCTTCTCTAAAGAAAGGAATTGAAATGCATCCAAAACATCGCGCTTAATTGAATATACCCATCTCCAAACCTTACGTTCTTTAATTATATTTAATTCAATTTTCATAGCTTTACGCCATTTTCCACTTTCTTGTCCTTTTTGCGATTCATTAAAATTTCTTGGAATTTCGATATTGTAAGCTTCTTCCTGGAAAATATCATGGGGAAACTTAGATAACTCAGATTCGTCAGAGTTTTCTTCTAAATCGCTCATGTTTTTTTGATAGTTTCAATTCATCATTTGGAGTGGGCTTAAAATTAAAGTATTTGGATATATACTCGAGTTTATTCTCATTACAATATCTAATCGCGTTATTATTTATTCGATCTTAAGCGTGGTTTTCCCAAAAGCGGTTAAAAAAACATCTTCACACCTATCTTTCTTGCGTAGTTTTTCAATCTTTTTTTACATTTATTTACATCAGTTTTTTCTAGTTTTGATTCTGTTTCGCTTTCCGAAATTGTTGCGGAAACATTTTAATCGTTTGATGAGAGTGGAAAGTATACATCTGGCAATGGAATCTGAGCATATTCACTTGATTTTTTGTCCGAATAAAGTCATTACACCGTTTTTACTTTCATCAATTTTAGCGCGAGTTGTTTCGATAACGTCCCTCTTTCGCGGTAACGAAATACGGTAACCTTTTGTTTTTCTAGTATAACCAACAATCGCTTTTTTTGCAGTTTAATGCGTTTTGTACTTGGAGTATAGGCATAAGCGAGTGATCTGAAAATTTTGAAGTGACTTGAGGACAGTTTTCTTCCTGTCCAAATTTCTGCCGGTGTGATATTTTTCGTGAGTTTGTGCTAGCATCTGTTGCGAATGTGCACAAAAGTTTGTAGAGCTGCAGCCCAAAATTTGGCACAAACACCACTATTTTGGAGCATTTCTCTAATACCCTCAATTACTGTTCGAGTAAATCTCTCCGATTCGCCGTTTTGTTCTGGAGTGTAAACCGCAGTTCTTTCCATTTTAATCCCTAAGATTTTAGATGGCTTTCAAATTGTCTGTTACAGAATTCCACTACATATCTGTTCTTACGCACTTCAATCTAGACGATGTTAATCGGAGAATAAATTTGAAACTCCAAAAGAAATGGCAAAATACGTGGGACGAAGAGATCCGCAATAAACTATATTTTATTCAACCGTCCAATAAAGATTTTCAAGAAACAAATTTTAATCGTAAAACGACTGTAAAATTGACAAGGATCAGGATTGGACAAGCATATTTCACGCATAACCACCTGCAAAAGGGGGGACCGCCACCAATGTGCACATCATGTAACACGATTTTATCTATCAGACATATTTTGACAGAATTATTTTAATAAAAATAAAATAAAATATTTTAGCAATGCACACCCTCATTTGGAGAGACTTGGGCGATATTCCGGACATAAAGTTATTCTATTTTTTCACAGAAATTGGTTTTATTAATTTTATTGGATTTCTGCTCTCCACTTGTGTTGTTCTCTTGCAAAAAATTTTCTTCAAAAGAATTGATATTACCTTTTTAAAGAAGAGAAAAAGATTCTAAGTTGAATACTATGTGTCTGGCGCAGAATGGTCAGATCTGGCTTTTGGGCCAAACAATCCAATCAACCAACCAACCTTACGCACTTCTTTTTTGGCTCAGTTGCCTTTCTGAATTGACAAGATATTCACTAAAACAGTTAAATACATCAGATCTGTTTTTAATAAGATACACAACATCATACCCAGAAAAGTCATCGATTATAAATAAGAAATACGAATTTACCCCTAAAGATTTTGTTGGGGCTTCCTCCAGAAATCCATGTGAATTTTTCTAAATTTTAAAATCTATGCTTGCAATAAGTTTAAAAGATGCTCTTGTAGTTTTAGTTAATTTGCATGTAATACATGATTTTACATTTCCAACTACATTATCAAGACCACGAATACTTTTATTCATTTTTGATATTAAATAAAAGTTTACATGCCCAAATCGACGACGAATTACACCAGCATTAATACTTTTACTACATTTATACACATTATTAGATTCATACCTTTTAGCGGATAATACCGATATAACATATAACTTTCCAACTCTCGGAACTGTAATAAAGTATTTACTCTTACTATCATACAAAGTCATTTTGTCTTCATGCCAAATAATCTTATAACCTTAAACAATCTTTGAACCACTAATCAGGTTTTCACGCATATTCGGTGAGAACAAAACATCCTTTAAGATAAGTTTAACAAATTTACCATCACTATAAACATAGAAAGTTATGTTACCTACTCCGCAAATTTTTGACTTACAATCCTTGCTTCTGATCAAAGCGTCGGATGGTGGTAGTTCTTTGGAGTCGTACCACTCCCGTTCCATACAGAAGTGTGAAGTTGCGGCGGAGTCCACCAACCATTTGTCTAGGTTTACTGGTGTGGTAGTTGTATAGTGCTCCTTCTGTTCACCATTGTAGAATGTACCTTGAAAATATTGAAAACCAGAGAATAGCTTATGATTTTGATTTCACAAATTGCCTTTCTTCTCTACCTGCCTTCGGTAGCAATTGCTGACCTCGTGTCCTTATCGCTTGCAGAATATGCAACATTTTCGTTTTGAAGAATTATTTTTAAGTTCTTTCTTTTGGCCCAGACAGTTTCCACTGCGGATTTAAGACGTTCTACTTTGCGACATAGTTTTCGCAAATTAGGCATCGGTGACTGCTTCACCTTTCTTCATTTGTATTATCCCGGAGATTCGCTTTTAAATTTCTATCAACGGTATTCTTGAATGGTGTGAACAGAACGGTCACACAGTTTTCTCAAAGAAGAGTTATGTTGTTCATTTTTGCAGAAAACGGAACTTGCATCTAGATCCTACACTTTATATTCACATTCAGCCCATTTCAGTGGTTGATAAAGTACGATTTCTAAAAGTTATTTTTGATCGGCAACTTGCTTTCTTGCTGCACATATCATATTTGCATAAAAATTGCGAGAGATCACTGAAAATCCAAAAAGTTTTATCTAATACTTCATGGGGGTAGGATCATACTTCACTCCTTAGAATTTTAACAGACTATGATATTGCATCGCATTAATTACGGTTGTATAGTGTATGGTTCTGCAAGCAACTCTACCTCGCGGAAATTTGATCCGATTAATCACTATTCTCTAAGAATATGGTCTGGAGATTCTACACATATCCCATCGCCTCAGGGGCTCACCTTTTTTAGGTGAGTACGGGTGTCCCAATCCCGAGGTACCCAGGGATCTTTCCTCCCTTCTAGTTTATACTCCCCTACGCCTTTTTCTTTTTGCTGATACTTTCCATCCCTCGACGGCAAGCGAGGGAGCTCTTCATGAGAAGCTGTAGCCATTCTGTTTGCTTCTTGCTTCTCATGGACAGCCAAAACCCCACGTGTTGGCCGTGCGTGGCGACCCATTAGACGGGTGGTGCACTGTTGGTCCCCGGTGTATCAATTCGGCTGGTATCCTAACCATTTGGTTGGTCTGCTAGGGATCAAGCGAAGGGGTCATTCTCTGGGGTTTGGCGCTAAGGGTGGTCAACGTTCCTGGAGATGACTCTGAGCGTATAGGTCCCGGCTAGCATCAAGGTAAGCGCCGAGGCTGGAAACTTCCAGAGCCGGTGGCTACCTTCCCTCGTTGGGCTCGATGGTGGGCGGTGCCGTCGGGTCCTGAATTTTCATTGCAACTTGTATGGGAAAGAAGAGAAATTCTCCCTTCAGTGGGAATAACAATGATCATATAAAACAGGCTGATACACCGTTTGATACCTTTTTTGTTTTAAAACGCTCTACGAAAATCAACGAGTCTTTTCATATTGTTTCGCCGTTTATTGTTGAAAAGGCGATAACTGCAAATCTTGGCATCACTAAATCTACGCGAAAACTTCGCTCTAGGGACTTGCTAATAGAGATCGCAACTCGCAAGCAAGCCCAGCAAATTATTCAACTAAAATCTCTGGACACCATACCTGTGACTGTTAGAGCGCATGCAACTCTCAACTCCTCGAAGGGTTTAATATCTTGTGGAGAACTGTTGCATGCCCCCATGGAAGAAGTTCTTAAGGGCTTTCATCCACAAGGAGTAACTCATGTGCAACGTATCAAAATCAGACAGAATGGACAATTTGCTGACACTAAACATCTAATTTTTACTTTCCACTCTCCAAAAATACTAGATTCGGTTAGATCAGGGTACATAAAATTGACAGTTAGGCCTTATATTCCTAACCCCCTGCGATGCTATAAATGCCAGCGTTTTGGCCATTCAAAAGCGTCCTGCAACGGGACTCTTACTTGCGCCCGTTGTACGGTCGTGATAGCTCTGATTGCAAAGGTTCGCACACGTCTTTCTCTCGCTCCTGTTCTGCATGGAAATTTGAGAAGGAGGTAATTGCAGAGAAAGTGAAAAAAATATATCATGTATCGAAGCCAGACACATTGTTAAATCTCGTACGCCAACTCTTGGAATCAGCTATGCAACTGCTGCGGAAAAGAAACTTGAAACCACAAACTCGAAAATCTTGGCTGCCATCTTGCCTTCTGCTTCTGTTCCATTTAAAGCATCCTATACACCTTCTGAATTCTGTCCCAGATCTATTGAATTCTTTTTAAAACTCTCTTCAACCGATACTCGTAAAAAACAGTTTCATTTCAATTCAAAGTTCCGGAAAGTAACAAAAATCCACCTGACTTCTCCGATTTTAAAACTGTCACCAATAGGAAAAAACTCAAAAAAGATTCTCAGGTTGATAAGGATAACAAAACTGACAAAATTTCTCAGTATTGCAAAACCCCTCAACTTTCAGACAAAGAACAAGTTTATAGTTTGAAGTTTGGGAAAAATTCAACTAGGCAAGTTTCCAATTCTGTCATCAAAACAAGTCATACTACAGTTGCAAATGATAGTACTAAATCTCGTGTTCATTCTGTTGACACTGAGCTTCTGCCTATGGCTGTTCTCCCTCCATTAGAGAAAATAATTTTACTATCTCGGGAATCTGATACTGATGCCGAGATGAGCTCTTCTAGTGCATCAGAAGGCGACACACTTGAATATGATATGTCGGAAGATCTCGAGGACACACTTGAAAATGTTTGTCCTACAACTCCGCCTCCACCCTCTACCGCACGGAAGAGGTAGTTTTTTTTAAAATTTTTCACATATTTTAACCAAGTGTAATACAAAAATGCTTTGGTTATCGCTTTTATTGTTTTGCTAAAGCAATTTTATTTGTTTTTATTACTGAAAAAGTTGCGTTTATTTTATAACTCTTTACTCGGTTAGACGTCTTTTATCTTGTCTAAAAACTTGATCTTGTATTTCACTTTTATATTGCTTGATTTTAATTACTTTTATATCATGCGAAAGTGACATTCTTTTAGTACTTTAAGCACCTTTTTCATGATACCATGTTCTTGTTTATCTATCATATGTATGGCGCAACATAGCCAAACATGGCTTTTCCGCCAGTACACACTACAATCCAATCCAGAGCCGGTGGCTACCCTGCCTTGTGGGCCTCCCTGATGAGCGGACCTGAATCTTTTACCATATCATATAGGTAAAAAGAAATCTGTTCCCTTCAGTGGGCATCACAACGATAATAGCAAATATGAAAAACTATTTGATTTTATTTTGTTATTCAAAGAATTTCATCCAACAAAGATATATTTGAAACTGTATCACCATTTCTCTTTCAAAGGGCTATAGTAAGCACTATTGGTGAAATCGCTTCTATTCGAATGCTGCGTTCTGACGACTTGCTTGTGGAAGTGAATTCCCACAAGCAAGCCCAACAAATATTTAAATTGAAAGCATTAGTGACCATCCAAATTGTAATGTAACTCCTCACAGAACACTCAATTCCTCCAAAGGTGTTATAACCTGCGGGGAGTTGTTTAACGGTACGTTGGAACAAGGAAGTCAGGAGCTCAAATCTGATGGAGTCGGTCATGTACGTCACGTTCGACGTCGCAGGCAGAGAGAATCGTGGATTAA
The DNA here is from genome assembly GCA_013235015.1 of Araneus ventricosus. Taxonomy (NCBI): domain Eukaryota; kingdom Metazoa; phylum Arthropoda; class Arachnida; order Araneae; family Araneidae; genus Araneus; species Araneus ventricosus. Next base: position 880,872 of record BGPR01000062.1, read on the forward strand.
ATATATCTCTTCAATAACATCCTCTGCATCTAGTGCGCAGTCGTGGAAGAAAGTGAAAGCTGCAAATGGCATTTATAAAGAGTTTGTTTTTCCTATATTAAACATTGGGACGATTTCGCACTCCTTGCCTTTTGACATGAATAATGTTATCGGCCAAACATTTGCAGAAGTTTCTAGCCGTGGCTTCTATCGTCCAGTTTTTCTTGCGAAAAAGCAACAAGTCGAACGATTAAATTTGCAATTTAGAACTCGCAGACACATTTTCTATACAACAGTGAATTCCAGATGTTTGAACTGAAGAGAGCTTTATCTCCAACTCGTAGTACTAGCCCAGGTCCTGATGGAGCTACGTTCAACATGCTTCGCCATTTGAATGAATCTTCCCTTCTGTGCCTCCTTCGTCTATTTAATAAAATATGGAGTGAGCAGTTGTTTCCTGCCCAATGGCATGAAGAAATTTTTACTCCCATCCTTAAACCTGAGAAGGATCCCTAAAAACCTACGAATTATGGGCCGATTGCTCTGATTAGTTGCCTATGCAAAACATTCGAGCTTATGGTTAATGTACGTCATCTCTATGAAATAGAGAAAAATGGATGCATTCCTCCTTTCCAAAGTGGCTTCCGTCGATGAAGATCTACTATTGTCAACCTTATTAATCTTGAATCTGAAATACGTAATGCTTTTGTCCACAGAAACCATCTTGTTCTGTATTTATCGACATCGAAAAAGCGTACGATCGCACCTGGCGCTTCGATGTTCTCTGCCCCTCAGGGGCTCACCTTCTTTAGGTTTTAGCGCAGCATGGCCAAATCTGGCTTTTGTGTCAAAAACCTAACCAACCAACCTTCTTTAGGTGAGTACGGGTGTCCCAATCCCGAGGTACCCAGGGATCTATTCTCCCTTCCTGTTTACCCTCCCCTACCCCTTCTGCTATTTGCTGATCCCTTCCATCCCCGACGGCGAGCGAGGGTGCTCTCCATAAGAAGCTGTTGCCCTTCTGTTTGCTTCTTGCTTCTCATGGACAGCCAAAACCCCACGTGTTGGCCGTGCGTGGCGATCATTTAGACGGGTGGTACACCGTGGTCTCCGGTGTATCAATTCGACTGGTAGCTAGCCACCTTTGTGGTTTGTCTTCTAGGGATCAAACGAAAGGGTCATTCTCTGGGGCTTGGTGTTAAGGGTGGTTAACGTTCCTGGAGATGACTCTGAGCGTATAGGTCTTTACTAGCACCAAGGTAAATACTGAGGCTGGTAATGCCCAAAGCCGGTAACTGCCTTCCCTTGTTGGGCTCAGTGATGGGCGGTGCCGTTGGGACCCGAATTGTATATCTTTTGTGCCTAGGTAAGAAGAAATTTCCCTCTAGTGGGCATCAGATTCAACAAAACGTTACGTATCATAAACATTTCGATAAAAGTTTTGTAGTGAAAAGAGTATCTTCTTCAAATGACACCTTTCGTTCCGTTTCACTCTTTTTAGTTGAAAAGGTTATTTCAGCAGATCTAAGGGCAGTGTCATCAGTCCGCAAATTACGTTCTGGGGACTTGCTTATTGAAGTACTTTCTCAAAAGCAAGATCACCAAATAATGGAACTGAAAAATCTTGTATCGATTCCCAGCAGTTAGTACCCATTCAATATTAAACTTTTCTAAAGGAGTAATATCGTGTGGAGAACTTCTGAATAAACCAACGGAAGAAATAACTAATGATCTAGAGTGTCAAGGAGTTACTAATATCCGCCCCCCCCCCATTATTTTTTCCGTCTCCCATGTAATCCTACTCATCCTTTACATCGTATGACTCTCCCTATTGGCCTTCGGAGATTATATAATGCACGTCCTTCTATTGTCCTTCCCTTTTTCGAGAGGATCAAACGATCTCTTTCAGATTCAGACCTTTCAAATGTGCAAATCTATCCAATAGATTTTCTATCCTTCCCACCATGGGAAGTCCCTCAAATTTCATTTCAAAATCCATTTCCTCAATTTGATACATCCACCACTGCCAAAGCAGTCTTTCAGCAGCTTTTTTGTTACCATCGCCTTCAGTTTTCGGCATACGTTTCCATTTTCACTGATAGTTCAAAAACATCTTGCCATGTGGGTTGTGTATGTTTGTGGCTTAGGAAATTTTCAGTCGCCAATTGCATAGTGTGTGTTCTGTGTTCACGGCAGAACTAATGGCGATTTTACTTGCTCTGGAGAAAATTTCTAGTTTTCGCAACCATAAATGTTGCTTATATTCTGAGAGTATGAGTGCACTTGAGAATCTGAGTCATCCCCATAATAGAGCACATACTTTAGTTTTGGATATTCTTTGCCTTTTGCGAACTCTGCAATCTAGGGGGTTAAAAATTTTATTTTGTTGGATCTCTAGCCACGTAGGCATTAATGGAAATGAATCTGCTGATGCTGCGGCAAAGTCAGCCACAATATATTTAGAACGACCGCTTCCCTACTCTGATGTGAAGAAATGGTTTTCCCATCATATTCACTAATTATGGCAGGAATTGTGAGATCAGCAGACCCACAACAAGCTTCATTCTATCCAGCCATTGATACATAGGTAAGTGGCCAGTTATCCCAATGCAAACGTTTGATGTTAAATTAAATCAACTTCGCATTGGTCATAGCCGTTTAACCCATAAGCATCTTTTATTTGGTGAACAGTGTCTTGTATGTACAACGTGCCATGTGGATCTTACTGTTCGTCATATTTTAGTAGAGTGCCCTGTTTTTGAAATAATCGTTTAAGGTTTTTAAGCTCCGTATCAGTAACATTAGAGACTTGGTGGAAGAACATCCCCATCCAGATATTTTTACATTTTTAAAAGGCCGTTGGAATTTTTAATTTTATATAGAAATAACCGTGTATTTTAGAATATATTGGTAAACTTGTTTTGCCATTTTGTTTTAATTTATCTGTTTACTATTTCAAGTTTTTATTCTAAATTGAGAAATAAGAATAAAAAAATGCTCCAATTTCATTAATTGCTCATTTTAAAACGTTTCCATTTTTTAACATGCGTTTGGCGCAGCATAGCCAATACTGGCTCTTGCGCCACAAAACCCAATAACAACAACCGCGCATCTCCTATTGAGAGCCTTTATGCGGGATGTCATCTGACGCATAAAAAAGTGGCATTTGAAGTTGTCGCTTAGTTATTTTTTTAAGCTTGTGTCAATTCCTAATCATCCATGGAGATATCTGCATGCGAGTCACTTTCTCAAAAGGCTTTATAATGCTCATCCATCCAGCGTGCGCCCATTTCTTGACCGCACCAAAGTTTTGCTCAAGAATGTGTGCTTCTATGATTGCAGGTCCAGAAGAATGATTTCCGCCATCCATCCGGGATGTGCCCTCAGTAGAACATATCGACCCTTTTGAACATTTTAATGAAAACGAAACTTCTCCAGTTATTCTGCAATAAATCTTTCATTCCCACCGCAGTCAATATTCTGAATATCGTGCAGTATTTACAGATGGCTCTAAAGCAGTTAAAAATGTAGGTTTTGGTATTATTACTGACGATGCCTCTTGCAGGCAGATCCTTTCATCCTTTTGGTCCGTCTATAATGGCCCCTCAGGGTCTCGCTTACTTTAGATGAGTACGGGTCTCCTAATCCCAAGATTACCAGGGATCTTTCATCCGTTCAAGTTTATCCTCCTCTGTGCCTTCTGCATTTTGCTGATCCTCCCATCCCTCGAGAGCAAGCGAAAGAGCTCTCGAAGAGAAGGTGTCGCCTCTCTGTTTGCTTCTTGCTTTTCATGGACAGCCAAAACCCCCACATGTTGACCGGGCGTGGCAACCCCTCAGACGAGTCATGCACTATGGTCCCCAGTGTATCAGTGTATTCGACTGGTGGCTAGTCACCTAAGTGCTCAGTTTGCTAGGGATCAAGCGAAAAGGCCACTTTCTTGGGCTTGGTGTAAAGGGTGGTCACTATCCCCGGTGGTGACTATGAGCATTTAGACCCCTGCTGGCACCAAGGTAAGCGTAAGGCCGGTGTCTGCCTTCCATTTATGGGCTTCGTGGTGGGTGGTGCCGTCGGAACTGAATTTTATCCTATATCTTATGGGGAAAAGAAAATCTTATTAATGGTTACCATAACGAATAATTAAACGACACTTCCTGTATCATTAAAAGAGTATCTACAACAAATGAGACATTTGGAAACCATGTCACCATTTTTGGTAGAAAACAGCGTAATTGATATTATCGGCAATGATGCATCTGTCAGAAAATTTCGTTCGACTGATTTTTTCAGTCTCTAAAACAATCGGAAAAAATAGTTAAACTTTGAACTTTTGGATAAATACCACTGGCTGCCAGTCCTCATCGGACACTCAATTCCACGAGGAATTCAGCGTTGCGGGGAATTATTGCATGCTCCAATGGAGGAAATAACTGAAAATTAAAATAGTCAATGAATGACGGATGCCCGTCAAATTTCCATATGAAAGGATGAGCAGCTTCTTTAAACAAAATATATCATTCTGTCTTGCCAGTCACCTAAATTTTCAGAGTGCGTTGAAGCAAGGTATATGAAATTAGCGGTCAGGCACTATATACCCCAGCTAAAGACAAAGCTAGAGTAATCAATTTCTTAGCTTTTGCATTCATTATAAAATTGTGAAGTTTATTCAAAGCTATTAAAGTTGACCTCTGCTTTCCGAAACCAAATTGACTTTCATGTAATTTACTTTCCTTTCCATTTCAAATAATAATCTCTGTGGAATTAACTTACTGTATATCTTTTCTCAAGCAGATAAAAGGCAAATTGGTCTGTTTGCCAAAACATCACCAAGGTACTTTCCTTCCTTTGGTACCAATACAACTTTTGCTTTTTTTCAATAATCCGGAAAAGAGCCTTGTCTTATAAAATTATTAAATATCGCAATAAACCAAACCGAATCAATGAAGAAAAGTTATTCTATCACTCCATCGGTCAGACCATCTGGTAATGGAGATTTATTCAAATCCATGCCGTCCAATACCATTTTGATTTCATCTTGTGTTATAGCTAGGGAATTAGTGTTCAGTTCCTTTCTTTTCACTATACCATTTACAAGTCTTGGAAAATGATGTTCCAGGATGGCCTCAATACAATTCCGAAATTTGTAGTTAATCTCCATTTTCCATCTTGATACTTTTAATTTTTTCGAAAAATTTCACTTTTTCTTCAAAAAGTTCCTAAAATAAGTTTGCCAATCAAAAGCCAATCAAATTTTGGTTGTATTTGTTGCCAATTCATTTTTATATATTTTCTTCCTTTTTATTCTTGGGTCTTCGTTATTAGTCGCTTGGAATCTTCTCCTGAGTGCTCCAACTTTACTTCTTAAAATTTAGAGTTCGGTTATTCCACCATACGTGATTTTTTGGTTTCTTGCTTTATTTCTCTTTCTTAACTCGAAGCATATATTTGTGAGAATATGATGACTTTCCTCAATAATTTCTCATTGTTCTTCTTTCTTCAAGTTCTTATTCGAATCTTTTTGCATTCCTTTTCTTTTTTCAAGAGTTTGCTTGATTTTAAAATTAAATCAAATTTATATTTTCTATGGACCATTTACCTCTTTTCCTATGTCTTAAGTTATTTTACTTGGCAATTTTATATTCCATCATTTGATGGTCACTGAGCGTTATTCTATCCAATATCTTCCATTCAGTCACTCTGTTAATATAGATATTCTTCACCAACATTATATCGATCCGGCTGACCCCACACGGGCCTTTAAATGTAAAGAGTAAGAATCATTTATGACTAACAGATCAATCTGGTTTATTAGGTCATGAACTATGCATCCCCCCACACTGTCTGATTTTTTGGAACCCCAAATACTTGACTTAGCATTGAAGTCTCCACGTATTATATAATCTTTTGATCTAAGAAACGTAGAAGTAAAGCACTTATTTCTTCAATAATCATACTTAATTCCTAACTAGGAGGATAATCGACTGAAATCATAAGAAATTTCTTATCTCCAATCTCACTTTCGAAAGCAACCAATTTCCTAACGATTTTTATGAGGAAAACTTTAATCTCTGTATTTGAAAACAAAAATCCTACCAAGGTTTATATTCATGAAAGCACCATCGAGAATACCTGTTGAAAATTCCGTTACCTTTGATTGCCAACAATAAGAGCCATTTGCCGAAACAGTGTCTTAGTTAAATCTAACAAAATCTTGTGCAAATCCCGTAGATCTTCAAATGAAGATTTCTCCACTTCTAAACGGAATTTCTCAACAAAATAAGTTCTTTTTCGTAGATGAGTTGAAAAACCCTAAATCAAAAATTTACCTGAACATGCCAGTAAATACACAACTATAGATGAAAAGATGGGAGCTCGGCAAAATCGATTGTTCACTCTTAATGACTGCTTGAACGGGTTCTCTCATAATACATTTAATTTAATACTTTCAACGAATAATAAAACAAATACTGATTGAATCCTTTTGCATTCTTTTTCTTTTTTTAAGAGTTTGCTTGATTTTAAAATTAAATCAAATTATTACAATAATTCATGAGACTCTTTCACAAATTAATACAATAACTTATGAAACTCAATCTAATCAACCTAAATTCACTTCCGAAAAAACAGAGATCGTTAAATGGTCAGTTCTTTTTATCCATATTTTTAAACTTTCCCTTTATCGGCATTTGTTACTTTTTAGTAAAACTTTCCTTTGTTCAAATTTTACATCGTTTTATTCTTTAGCTTTGATTCTTTCGATTGAACGTCTTACAGTTTTTTACTTTAAAGTTTACACGAATTTTTAAGCACTTTTATAAAAGAAATGAATTGTACTTAACTTTCCTAGTTTGCTTAAGGCCTGATGTTTTTTTTTTATTTCTACCATATGTTTGGCGCAGTATAGGCAAATATGGCTCTTGCGCCATTAAACCCAACTGCTCTATGTAAACTGATAACTCATAATTCTAGCTAGTCGTTAAATGTGGATTTTCTTAAAGATAATCGTGCTTGCAAAGTTCAATTCATAGATTATATTCCCTTTTTAATGAGTTGTTTAATCTCTTAATGGCCTCTTCTTTTGTATCTAACATGATAGCACCTTCTGATTTGGGAATGTGTTGTATTGCTTCCACTAAAAGTCCATTCAAAACTTGAAATGCTTATTTTGAGGTCAGCCACTTTTTTTTTTTCATTCGAATTATGATGTTTATGAATGACTTGATTTTAGACACTAAACTTATTTTACTTATTACATTAAACTTATTAGTAATACATTAGTTTAATTTTAAAAATACAAGACTTCGTTGCATGTATTACGGACTGCCACCATAGTTATTTGGCTAATGTCACAGCGGACGAAAATGAATATGAATGAAGATTATAAAGAACGAAGTGAAAAGTGGAGAATCATCAAATATGCAAACGAACGGAATGCTAAGGAATGGGGAAGTTCAACATTTTTTAAAAACTCATGAAAGTAATCCGTATTTATAGAAAAAATCATTCTAATTTCAAATATGCAATTGAAATTTTACATAAAAATTCATTTATTTAAATATTGTGGGTGAAACATGCACTGAAATAGCAGGAATGATGATGCAATCCGAAACGCACTCTCATTGGCCGAGAAGATTTTGACATCAATTATGCCCTCCGTAATGAAAATTCCCTTCCGTTCTTCGCATTTTTCTGTTTCACGACTTAGGTTCTTGTTTCGATTCCAGGCGTTTATATTATCTTACATTTTATATAGAAGTGAATTTTTAGACGTTTTCAAGTTTAATTTCATAATGAATATTGGTTTCGTACAAGGGAAATCGGATAATTTGCGAAGGATTGATTCCACAATGATGGCAATGTATTTCAAGAAAAATCAGATTTTCTGATGGCTAAGATACGAGGAATAAAAGCACAAAGGTAACATTTCTCCTTTTTTGTCTTATAATTTCTTTTTTCCTCAATTTTAAGATTACTGTCTATTAGAGACTTTCTATTATTAGTGAAATAGAAAAAATAGAAAAGGTTAACATTAATCGCGACTAGTCCATTTAAGGTATGTGACTACCTTTGGAGCATTTTTTTTTAATTCTTAAAATTTAGAGGAAACATACGTGTTTTTAATTAAAATGTGTTATAAAACTAATAATTACAATGCAATTTCATTGACTTTCAAAATATCGGCAATTTTTAGCAAAATTTTAGTGAAAATTTGCACTTAAGCCAAACCTCCTATAACAAGTTCTATTGAATATATTTCATCAATTTTTGCGTAGTTAATAGCTAACATACTTATTTGTGTTATGAAATAAAATATTTTTAGCACATCTAAAAGTTTTGGAAATATTCTCAAACTTTGTGAACAAACTCGATTTTTAAAAAAAATCATCGAATTTTTTTCTCTAAAAAGTCATTAAAATAAATAAATATCGGCAGAGCGGTTAGATTTTAGTTTAAAATATAGCTAGAAACAAATAAAACATTTTGGCCAAATTTTATTTGAATACCTTAAATAATTTTTTCAAAAATTATGTTTGCCGTGACTCGCTATATTTGTAATCAAACCCTTTTTTGCTTGATTTTAAACTAATAGTACCGTAATTTTCAAAGAAATATATGAAACATTCCAATAACTATTGAAATAATTTATGTAGTAAAATAACAAAAGCAAGTTTTTTAAAAAAAATATTTTAAAAGGTTGAACAACCTCCGTTCCAACTCCTCTCAAAGGGTTAAAATATTAATTCCATGTAATCAAAAAGCGGGAGGGGGGAAAATAGAGGGAAAAAACTAACTAAATTTTATTTGCTTTAAAATATCTATTTCTTTTTTGCAGCTAACCTCACCTTAAACTTCTTTTCAAAACAAAAAAGATATTAAATTCAAAGTTGTTTTCTACAGAAGTTTCAGATATTGGTATGGAAGAACACTGATTTCTTAAAATATAAATTCCATGTAATAAAAGAAAAGGAGGATAATACACGGGAAAATAACTATTTAAATTTAGCTATTTACTTTATAAATAACTATTTATTTTTTGCTGTTAATCTCACCATATACTTATTTTCAAAACAAAACAGATATGGAATTCAAAGCTATTTCTTACTGTGCTTCGTGATATACAATTTTAATATATATAATTAATATTAATTACTCGCATCAAAATGATCTTCACAGACATGGCAAACGCTGCTTGTAGATAACTTCGTATTAACTTGATCATCTCTCCTCATCGCTTGACACCTATTTTTTACGAAGAATATCGTTATTTGGTAAATGGATAAATAATTTCTCAGGTGCAGTTATAGTTGTATTAACACATTTAGGAACACTACAATATTTGTATTTTTTCGACATTATTTATTCTGATGCGATGGTAGGAAAATATAGAAAAAGAAAACTTCTTTAGCCAATGAACAGCCAGGAAGCAGCTGCTGTGTGGGCATTCGTGACGTCAGACCCGTTTCGCACCAGAATGGATCGTTTTTCGCGCCAAATCTCAGAGGCGAACTTCGATTGTAAATAAAAAAATAATAAAAAATAATAATAAAAAAAAAAACCGGCCTAGAAATTTTTTAAAGTTATTGTTCATTTTAAAGCATTCTAAAGCGATTAAAAAATAAAATAAAAGTGCTGAACTTCCCCATTCTTAAATGACGAATAATGTTTATTCGTCATTTAAGAATGGGGAAGTTCAGCATTTTCAGTAGAAACTCCACACTTTCTGTTTTAGAAGTCATATTTGCTTCATGGTTACTAAATTTAAAAAAAGTCTTTCAACATACTTTTTGAAAAAATTTATTGTACTTTTTTCAAGGTATTAAATAAAATGGAAATTTAAGACTAATCCAGAAATGAAATACTCCTGCTTCAGTGCCTAAAATCAAAACATTTAACTCAGCTAAAAGTTAATTAAGTTAAAAAGCTAAAACTAACGTGGACTAGTGTCCACTGAAATATACTTAACGGAAAGTGAACCAAAATTTGTAAATTACTTCAGTACTGATGGAGAAAATTTTTCCAATAGTAGGTGGCTGATGAAATCGGCCACTGATAGTCCTCCAAACACGAGACATCTTTTGATCTCGCACATGGCTTCAGGAAACTTTTCCAAACATACGATATAAAACAGACATCAGTTAAATACATTTTTATACATCTATCTACCATATTACATTATCTTCTAAACTCGTATCAAGCATGCAGTTGCCATTAACACTAGATCTACGGAACCCGTCAATTTGACGTATTTAATCGTTATTTTTATGTGCATACATGAAATTGCCGTAAATCTAGTGTTAATGAGTGTCGGATGTAATTTAAAGAATATATACACTAGGGGAGACCGGAGCAGATTTATACACTTTTTAAACTTTTATTTTTCTATTTTAAGGCTTTAAAGTATTTCTCTCATTTTTATTTCCAATTAATTATTTAGGCTTTAAGGCATCTTTTTATATTTTTAAGTACCTTAAATTATTATATTTTTGTAATTATGCCATTTTCTTTACCATGATGTCACCTGTGTAAACTTGCCCCATGACAGGGGCAAGTTTACACAATGCCTGGGGCACGTTTACACACCACCAAAATGACTAAATAGAAGGCTTACAGTGATTAAAATACAACAAATTAAATACAAAGAAACCTAGTTTATTTCAAAAAGTACATAATAGATTATAAACAATTACGGTGAATCCTAATAGTTTTCAAAATCACTCTCACAATTTATACAAACAAAATATTTTGAATTGCCTTTGGTAATACAGTCATCATGAGCCCACCTCTAGCATTCGGTGCATTGTACCCACTGTTCGCCAGATCTTGATTCTTCGCATGGATTTAAACAGTAAATACACAAACACTTTTCATCGTCATGCTCTTCATCAGAATCAAAAGTTTTCTTGGTATTTTTGTGTCTTTTTACACTCAACATTTCCCAAATTTTCTTTCAGAACAAGGTTTTTCTTGTTTTTAAATTTTTTATCCACACTGTTTTTTTCATTATTATAACGTGTTCTACTGGAGTTTACTGATTGAGACATAGTATGATGGGTTGATGCTAATTTCCTCTTTCATTTCTTCTTCTCTATTTGTAAAGCATCTTTTACATGTATATCTGTAAGAATTGATATTTGCCTTTTTTTCCTACCTCTGTTACTTCTTTTCCTTGGCCCTGCTTCTTGAAATGGTCTCAGATCTTCAGGCGTTGGGAATGACTATGTAATGCAAGTATCACTTGTGCTAGTTCTAACAAAAAATGGCGATGGGGCAAGTTTACACTGTGTAAACCTGACGCATGTGCTATGTGTAAACTTGCCCCATCGGCATTTTTTTGTTATAACTCAGCATATAAGCTTTATTCATAATAAAAATAATTAACTAAATAGCTTAAAATAACCACAAAAGAACAGCCTAGTATGATAATCCATAATAAGTTATAATATTCTAATAGTACGAGCTCTATTAAAGCCAATAAGTAAGGGTAAAAATTTACTAAAATGGTAAAAAATCAGAAAAAATTGTCCACTTCACGGTCCACTTTCAAGACTGACTTCAAACTGGCGTGAGTATTAATGGAGGTCGAGACACTTCTTCTGAAATGACATGTGGCGCCCCCCGACCAATGGTATGTGAAATATAATCCTTGTGTAAACCTGCCCCTGTATCAAATTTGCCCCAGTCTCCCCTACTCAAAACAAAAGGAGGATAATTTCGGTTCTGTAAGAGATAACCATATAATCAACTAGAATTCTTTTGACAAAAATAGAGGAAATTTATTTGAAAATTATTAACTTTATATACACAAACCTCACAACATGCAAAATTTTGTCCGTTGCGTCCCAGCTTGTGCGTTTTGAGTTCAGCAGATGGAAAACGTTCTGCGGTTGCTTATGTAGAAGTAGATTAAAAACAATTCATGCGTGGTAGATTCTTCGTATCAGGAAATATTATGTCATAGTTTATGTCATCATAGTTTAGTCTAATTAATAACCTGGAGGGGCATCGGTAGCTTAGAAGGGGACCAAACGCGACGCTTTGTACCGGAAGACTTTGAAATGTCCCGTAGTGACATTTCCTTACTATAATTGAAACTGGAAATTTTAGTTGAAAACGAGGACAAAGTCGTAAGATTGCAACGACCCAAAATGTTGTCCGGTATGCAAGACTAATGACCAGAAAAAAATCACAGTATGAATATCACTCTTTTCCAAAAGTATCCTTTAAGGGAAACAGGGGCTTGCGACAATTCGAAATCGACTCTACAGTATTGGTTTGTTTGTCCGCAGACATACGAGTTGTGTTCTTTCAAAGAAGGCCACAATGGTACCCGTAGAAAGTTGGCACACGAGTATCTAAAAACAGACGAAAGGAATAGAGCTATGTTGACATCAGAGGCAAAGTCTCATTATTGAACAGCTTCGAAATAGGCGTCATCATTCGGAGAGAACGTGGCACTCGGAATAATCCTACATTTGAAAGCTAAAGTATACGGTTCCATTCCATAACCCAGGAGGGTCGACTCAAACCAATGTTTGTAGTAAAGTATACGGTTAGGAGAAGCTGTAGTAATAGTCTGGGCCGGTATCTCTCTTAATGCCCATACCCTTTTACATCACCAGAAATAGATCACTGTCTGTTCAGCGATATAGGGATGGAATCCTAAGTGCTTTTGTGTTCCCATACGCTGCATCAAAAGGTATGTTGGATATAGAACAACCGTGTCATCGCCAACGCTGACAGCAGCAGCCCTACTATAGGTCACCACCTATGAGAAGTAGATAAGCTCGACAGAACAGGAGAAGAACGAGTACACATGATGCATATGTACTGCTCGCCATTCAAGTTTCTCAGACTCTGGCCTCGCTGTCAACAAGGGTTATTCGAAGCCGCATCGATTGTTGATATTAAATAACGTTAATTCCCCCTTGTATGGGAACAAATAATCTCATTCCTTTTAAAACCTTGTAAATAAATTTGATTTGTAAGTTTAACTTGCTCGTATTAATAGGAATGAACACTCGCAAACCCAATTACCTAGCCAAATAGGGAATGATTTTAAAGCTTTGTACAATAAGGACACGCAACGTTATGGCTCGACTGGATTGTGGCTTCTTTTTCTATGAATACATCTTTCAAAGGGATTGGGAAAAGTTTTTCTTAGATATAAACTTAAACAAGCATATTTGGGACATTCTTAGAAGGGTTACTAATGGCTCGCCACTCCAGAAACAGTTCAGCTGCTAGAAACTGCTTTTCTAGTAGAGTAGGGCTGAATGCCCCCAATGCCTGCGATAACCTCGTTGACTACATATTTTGCAAATATACATATTTTGTGTATCTGCAATACTACATATTTTGTCCTGCATTCTGTCAGGAGAAGCCCATATCTCCTATTAAAGCTCGTATTTATCTAAGAAATTGCATTTTTTTTCGCTTTTATGACATGATCAGAATAAATTTTTTGTTTTCCCAACATAAAATGAGAATAAAATTTAATTATTCCATGTTATTTCTCACAGCTTGCAATACGTACGTATTATACGCATATCTGTCAACAAAAGGTCTGTTGATCCGTATTTTAAACCTAAAATTTTAGCCCTCCTAATTGTTTTGAGCAGTGTATTTACATCGAGGAATTTAATTATTTCAGTTATTATTTTCCACAATGTCATAGGAAGTTCAATATGTGATAGGTCATGTTATCTACAGAAACCCTACAGTTTATTCGTAAACACTTTTTTTCTGATTTTAGAATTTTTGTAGCCTGAAAGCTTCTGTTATGTTTTCAAATGTTCTATTATTCCATTTGTACTTATACCATTTCTTGTCATTTGAAATGACGTTGATCTCCGTGTCCAGGATTTTGCTAAGAGAAATTTTCATAAAGGTAGATTTTTCAATCTACCTTCTTGATATGTTCATCATTTTCAAATCAGATAGCCTGCTTCAGTTTTTCTAACTTAGCTTGACCCTGGAACGGATGTCATTACGGTCGGCAATGTTCTTGTCTTACGAGATGCTAGATTACGATTTGCGCATCCATTGCTTTCGATGCTTGTACGAGTAGAAGATTTGCTATGCCCATGGTTATTTGATGTTTGCTTGGAGTTCTGTAGAAAGAAAGTGCATTTTAGTATTAGATAGAAATATTAATTGCTATTCGTTAAATAAATAAACATATGAATATACATAACTGATTTATAAAATCACTAGTAAGATAATAATGTATACACAATTAGAATGTATTGAAATTTTCAATCATTGTTTTACGGATGACGCAAATGTTTTTTTCGAGTATAAAAATTGATCTTTATTTGTTATAATTTGTATTTCTTTAATATAAGAGATTAATTTGAAGAATTTCTGCAACTATTACTTTGACCAGATTAATAGAAATTACTTACGTCAAACGGGAAAAAGAGTTATTTATATGTGCATTAAAATCTTCATCGCATTCTACCATTGTAACACTTAGTGAAATTTAAAAGTAAAATTATTTTAACTCTATTGTATTATATTCAATATTTTGGTTACATAGATAAAATGCACAATTACTTTAAAATTGTTTTTAACCTTTTGCATATGTAAGATAAACTTTGCAGTTGCAAAATTTACATTAATATTCCAATTCATAGTCACAAATAAAAACAGGTCGACCTTAATTAAAATGGAAGTGCTCAAGAAATGGGACAATGCAACCCTTCGATTCTTTTTTAATTATAGAATATCGTCACATGATTAGCTTTGGATTTTTGCCACCAAAGGGAAAATAACACTGAAATAAAAATAAATATTTTGTCCTAATTCTTTATATTTACCCAACGTTGGGTAAATTTAAATCAATCAAGGGATAAAAATGTTCTTATGCGGGTTTCAAAATCTTCTTCCTTTGCTGTCAAGCTGTAGTACTGTAACTGATGAACATTTCGCATATTTTAACACACAAAAGCTTTTTTCCTGCATTGTTATCTTGTGAACTGCTTGTTACAGGCGCGCACTTAGCGTGTAAATGTGCGTCTTGTAGCGCCACCAAAACTTGGTAACTCTATGCGTCTTTTCATGTATAACTGGTCATTGTATGCCTTATAGTGTCAAATAAAAAATGTTTAGAAACCCGGTGAATCATTCGTATGAACTTCTGACTTATCTAGAAAGTCTTATGCTGGGATGAAGCAGCATAGTGAAATCTGGCTGTTGTGATATAAAATAACCAACCAACACAAAAATGGAAATCTGCAAAGAATGATTGCCCTGAAAAGCAATCTGGAAATCTGCACAGAATGATTGTAGCAATTTGGCAAAAATTAAATAACATTTCGAAAATACCTTATCTTTAATTATGAAATTAAGAATATTTTTCCTATACATTTGTATCTGTACTTAATAGATCCCAAGGATTTGATAATAGGGCATTGGCTATAATGGATGTAGGTCCAGTCGAATACTTTAAAAAATTCGTATAGTTAGATAATCTAGGAAAGAGAATGTGTTGAAGTTGTTTTCCTCTAACATAAGCAACATGTAATGAGATGCAAAAACATACTTGCATTTCTTTAATGCTGTTCTTAACTTGAATCGAGATCAACAGTACATGGTTTCCCTATAAAGAAAGTGACGCAAGCATAAGGCGCTGTTTTTATTGTTTTTTCATTTAAAGGTTATAATTTTCGTATTCCCTTATATGATTTATTAATATTTCTGATGAATTTTGGATTGTTTTTGGTTTCTGATTCAGGACAATATTTCTCTCGAGCTTTCCGTAAGTAACCTAGAAGTGTCACCGCCTTGTTTCATTGGTGCATTAGCTGGTTGGGTCGATGGGGGCCGTTTCCTTTTTTACTTATATTCTCAAAGTTTATAGTTTAAATTATATTAAATTCCCCTCTTTTGGAAATTTTAATAAAGAATACAGATATTTGCTTCTAGCCAGATATCATTTCTCTCTGGTGGCAAAATAATCAGGTAATTATCTTTTTCTGATCACACCAATCCCATTAATGTTCCTCTCTGCATTCATGAGCCTTAAATAAATGCGTTTACACGGAGTTCGAACTCAAAGGCTCTTAAATTCCTTTCATTAATTTTGCTGAAAGGTAAATGGCTTTATAATTTACAACTTAGTTCTTGAATTGGGCCAATTTTATTTTTATTTTCTGCTAGTGAAATTTGAAGATATTTAGAACAGTAGTTAAACAATTAAAGAAAAAACACGATTATTATTGCTATTAGCTATGTTTAAAATACTGGGTCTTTATAGTCGGTTTTACTTTGAGCTTGTCTGGAGGGAATAAAAAGGCAACTCTTGAGGTTTGTGTCAAATGTAGGATGCTGGTGCTATTGTCATAAAAAGGTTACTGGGACATGCTGGTTCCAGACCATCACCCCCATTATCGTTTACTAGCACATCTTACAGGGTTTTGAGGTGACATCTGGGCAATATCTACCACCACCTATGCCCCAGCCAATTTCCAAGGCCGGTATTCACATTGGAGATTTCCAACCCCTCCCCCGACTCTAGGGACACGCTATGTCGAAACAATCACGTGCCCGTAGTCATCACTGTCTGTGAAGTCTCAATACAGGGGCCACTCCGAAGGGCTCAATACATCTATCCAGAAGGGCAAACAACTTCCCCATTATTCACCAACCAACCATTAACCTCCACCAATGAAAGCGAACAACCAACAACCTCATTAACTATCATAACAACCTCTCTTATCTATTCCAACTTTTCTTGCAATTTCAACCGTTCCAGTCGTCGCCTACAACAACTTTTCCAACACTTCTCCATTTTACGAACAGCACTGACTAATCGAGGCAATTTTGAACAACTAAGTAATCTATCAACAGAACCTTCAACAACTATAAAAAGTACATATTGAAAACAAGACCCTGATCGCACCACCCCCTTTTTTAATATTTAGGGGTAAATTCATTCACTTTAGTCATTATGTAACTAATGACTTTAATATTATCAACCCTTTGAAGCAGTGTTGCAGGATTTTTATCATAAACAAGTTTAGCATATAGATCTTTAGTCAACGGACAATTTCTAATATAATGGAAAGCGTCCACATGTTCGCCACAAACACAAGAGTCATTGTTGGAAAACCCAAACCGTTAAAAGTAAACAGGGAACCTACCGTGCCCGGTTAAAAAATGGGTCACCCCTGAATTCAAAGTTCTAACGATAGTGCTCACGCTAGGAAGTAAAGGTACGATGTGTCGACCTTTCCTGGAAAGAATCCACCAATCTTGCCATAAAAGGGTTAGTTCCTCACGAATTTCTTTCCTCAAGACATTGTTGGATTTGGGAACTTGGAAGTCAATCTTTCCTCTCTTAGTAGCTTCTTTTGCATAAAAGTCAACCCTTTCGTTACTAAAGATTACAGCGTGAGCAAGAACCCAATTCAATCTAACAAATCGATTTTGGAGTTGTTTGTGAAATGCCTGTTTTAACTCCCAAATGGCTAAATTTGGGTTCCTCCATGCCTCCAAAGCTTGTAAAGCAGACATATAATACGCATAAATGTGTACTCTAAGCCAGGCGCTTAATTTCTCTATGAAAGTTAGGGCTATTTGCAGACCTCTAACCTCCACCTAGTAGACAAAGCATGGTCCGAAAGACGGCACTCTTCCGAGTAGATTTCGACCCCATTATAATATGCAATCATGGCAGCACCAAACCTTTTATTTAACTTGGAGCCATCAGTGAAAATTTCGATGGCATCTGTTGTTTGATTTTCCGTACCATAAGGTATAGAAATCCATTGAGCAGGGTGAACAGAATTGCATTCAACCTTTCCCTCAAAGTCTTTCCAAGAAAATTTAGAGCCAATTTTAACGTCCTCTTTTGCATTCATTAATAAAAACCTAGCAAATAATCCGATAGCCTTTAAATCTAACGGAAAGATACCCGCAAGGACATGCAAAGTATCTGTAGAAACAGTTCGATTCGCTCTGGCAAGTCTAATGAGGGGTCTTAGAGTGTTCAAAGTACTCTGCAACTTTTTAAGTTTCAAGCAATTCCCCCAAGCTCCGTATTCATAGAGTAAGTATGGCTCTATTGCCTCATTATAGAACGCCTAAACATTATGCTATGTCGCCAGTAAAAAAGTTTTGCTACCCTAGTGATCTTATGGGTCACCAAATCAGCTCTTTGACGAATCTTTTTAAAATATTCCGTAAAAGTGAGATTAATGTCCTAAATAACACCGAGATAACGAATTGAATTCTTAGCAACAACCTTTTGGTAATTTAATTTCAACTCCCGAGGATCCTTCATATTCGGACGTTCATCATAAATAATAGGAAGGAGGAAGGTCTTCGAAGCGTTAAACATCAATTTGTGCCTAGCTCCCCAAGCTACCAACTTCTTCAAAACCAGATTTCCATTTTCCTCTAAACAATCCTTATCGTTACCACTAATGACTACAATTAAGTCATCGGCAAAGGCTTGCATGTAGCAGCCTTGCGGCAACTCCAAATTCAATGCTGTGTCCATAACTATATTCCAAAAGAGGAGCCCACTACGATAACCTTGTGGGACTCCTCTTTGAGCATAAAAGTCCAAGCATTGCTGTTTTGACTAAATTTGACCTTCCGGTCCGAAGAGTAATCCTTAATAATATTAAAAACATTAATGGGATAATCTGCCTTTATCAACTGTTCTAATATGCTAATTCTCCAAACCGAATCGAATGCCCCTTCGACATCTAAAGATACCAGTAGACTTTCATTTTCCCTTTTAAAGCCGTTTGTATTTTTTGCCAGAGTTTAAAATTTGCGGTCTCGTATGAGCGTCCAGCTCTAAAACCATGCAGCATGTTTTTCTTCTGAAGATAAAAAGTTATCCGTTGCACGATTAACTTATCCAGAATCCTACCGAGAACTGATATTAAACAAATAGGCCGGTAAGAATTCGTCTTGGCTGGGTCCCTACCGGGCTTATGTAATAAAACCAGTTTAGCGATTTTCCAGCAATCCGGGAAAACACCCAATTCTATGCATTTATTATATGTGCATGCAAGACATCAGGGCAAACCCTATGAATACTTTCGATCATTTCACTCGTAGTATTGTCTAAGCCCGGGGCTTTTTTCCGCCCCATGATCCTAATTGCATGCGAAATTTCCGTTTTAGTGAAAGGAACATCAAAGGATCCTTCGCAATGCTCCATAACCTTGGTCTTAATATTCGTCTGCTCATTTGTTTCAACTTGTACGCTATCCTTCGGAAAAAGTTTATTAACAATAACATTGATAGTTTCCTCAAGAGATCGAGTCTTAACCCCATTTTCATTTACTACATTATGCAGAACAGCTGCCAGTGTATTTTTCCAGTGACTAATTTGTAAGGGAGATCAAAAGGGTTTAACTTAGTTACTTCATTAGCCTCTCGAAGCAATATCTACTTTTCTTTTTGATTAACCATTTATATTTGGCCTCTTTTTTTTTGTAATCCACTCTTCTTTTCTGTCTTTCCACGATATTTTTGCATCTTTGGTAACGCGTGCGGAGGGCCCGCTTTTTTTCCCCCGATTTACTTCCAATCCTGCATCCCACCAAGGAACCCTGAGCTTCCTTATCATCTTCTGCAGGATCTATTTAAAAACACTGTGTGCAATACCGGTTAAGTTTGTAATCCAGCTTTCGAGATCTTCCTTTGAATTAATTTTCACACTATTCTCTTCCAATTGCAAAAATTTCTTACGAACAACTTTACCAAGCTTTAAATGATGACGTTTGTTAAAATTAAGCTTAAAATTCCCAGGGATGTCGTTCAACATCCTCAAATTAAAAAAGATATAGTTATGGCCACTAAAATTGCTTTTAAAAACCTTCCAGCTTCCTTTTCTTTCCACCAAAGAGGGGGCAGATTGGGTCTTTCTGCTGGAAAAATAGACAGCATGACATTTTTTAATATTGATTTGCGCTTTCTATTTTGTTAGACAATCTTCGAATAGATTTAGATGCTTGTTTCAATGACTTCTTTTGAATTCCGGTTTGACCACAGGATTGTTGTATGAGCAAAAGGCTTCGTTTTGTTTAATCTGTTTGGGGAATATTATCGCACAAAGCAATCTAGCCAGCGAGCACAATGGCTCAGTTGGAAGAGCGTTGGACTGTAAACCTATATGTCCGTGGTTCGAGTTTGAGCCACGGTAGTTTTATCCAAGGACTGGTATTTTAATGGACCTTATGCACCCTTTGGGTTGGAGAGTATAAAAAAACAGCTGTGGAGGAATAAGCAAAACGATCGGCCTATAAGCGACTCAGAAATAAAAGCAGTTCTGAGTCAGCTGTTTAAGACTGACCAATGGCTGCCTCCGGCAGGTCACGTGGCGGAGGATGTGACGTCACATGAATAAGGTCCATTCAAGATGTTATTTGGTGTTTATTTAGGTTCTGGCCATTTCTAGATATTCAACATTCTAGATGAATGTTTCTCGAATATTATGTATAAATGCCGGAAGAAGTGCTTGTATAAATGCTCAGAAGTTGTGGGGAAGTTTTCTTACGTTACGAGTTGCTTCACGCTAATAAACCTACTATATTATTTAAACATACTCTGTAGTTCTTTGCATCTTCGTAACGTGTTTCGGATTCTGGCTGGACCACAGGATTGCTGTATCAACAAAAAAACTTACTTTTGTTTCGTCTGTTTGGGGGATATCACTGATAAATAACTGGAAGTAGGTTTCACCGAGTTTCAAACCTTGTGTAATGTCCGCTTGGATATTTCTGGGAAAAGATATTGCGTTTTTTACCGCCAGAGAGAATTTTTCTGTTTAGCAGTTTCACTAGGGCATTGGAGCTCTGGGATATCCATTCAGAGCATTTTGAAGACTTGATTATTAATGTTTAAGACCATAATGGGGAATATTAATGGAACGGTGGATGGATTAATAACGGATAATATACAATAATTCCCTTATTTACCAAAACGAGATATCTTTCTGTTTTTAAATATATCCTATTCATTTATAGCTAGTCTTTATTACTATCATCTACTAATTGCACTTTATACGTTGGAGTTATAGCTTATCTAAGACAAAGACTGTGAATATGAATAAATGAGTACTGTTTGGGCAGAATTAGTTTTATTTTTTACTAAAATTCGATTGTGTGTTTTAAATTGACGCTCCATATGGCTGAATTTTATTTTGAAGTGCTTCATTTTATTTTTTAACTATGTTTTTCTATCACAGGTTTATTTTAAATTTGAAGTTTCGGCGCAGTATATCCTAAATGAGGATCTTGCGCCATGCAAATTCCAAATTCCATTCTATGAATAAATGAGTAACGTTAAAACTTATCACCGCTTAGAAAATGTAAGTCTTTCATGATAAAATCTTAAATATTTAGAAACACGTTAAGGTTGTTTAAATACGAGGATTGTAAATAAAGTAGTGACAACATAGATAGTAAATAATTTATAATGAACTTGCAAGTAAAATTGCATTACATTCCTTCAATATAATCACCATCAAAGTTTTGTACATTTTGCCAAATGTAGGGAAGCCGTAGGATACCGTTGGCAAAGTGTTGTTTGTTGATAACAGCAACGGAGCGCCCTACTGCTCGGAGCACAGATGTTCACGTAAGGAAATCGGGTGCCTCAGAGGGGTTCCCTCAGCTGAGGAAACATGTCGAAGTCACAAGGACTCATGTCAGGTGAATGCGGAGGGTGTTCCAAGTCCTCATAATGTCACCTTCGCAATATATATTGCTGTGTGTCACATGACAACGAGCGTTGTTATGCAACAAGACAGGGAGATTGCCTCGCAATAAACGTTAGTGTTTGCACCGCATAGCCGGACGCAGATGGTGCTGTAGAAATCGGCAGTAAAAGTCTGCGTTGACAGTTTCTCCTTCAAGCACAGTCGTATGCCACAATCAACATAATCTTCACCCAACTGGGTTCCTGTTGAACTTTCTGTGGACTTGGAAAACCTGGCTGACGTCATTCTTTCGATTGACGCTTTAATTCAGGCTTGGAGGCTCGTTCCCACGTCTCATCAATGGCGACAATACGCATCACAAATGCGTCTTCTTCATTGCGGTATCTGTCGAGGTGGACACCAGCCAGTGCACAACGGTGCCATTTCTGTACGTCGGTGAGTTGATGTGGAACCCAACGAGACGTAATTTCCTCATGTTAAGACATTTCTTCAGTATGTGCCACACTGTTTGATGACTGAGACCAACTTGTACGGATAATTCCCGGACAGTCCATCGGCGATCTATGGAAAGGAGACCACTCACGATGTCAATTTGATGTTTAGGAATGGACGGCCGACCTGTGCGGCACAAATCCGCAGTGTCACTCCGACCTGCACGAAAAGCTTTGACCCATGGTGCAACCGTCCTATACGATAACGTATTATCTCCACAGGCCTCACATAATCCGTGATAACATTCAGATGCATGCGGAAAACCTCGATTTTAATTCACGACCGCTGATCACCTTTTGTAAACATGCTTTAGAGCGGTAAAAATGACTCTCCACTTCAACTACCCTTCCAACTAGATCAACTGTTTTATGCAATCGACAATAGCGCCACCTCATGGCTCCCATCTCCTGTTTGCGTATGCCCGATCTTCTGCGACTTTCTGGATTACGTTGCCACTATTTTATTTACAACCCTCGTATTTACTTCGCTATCATATAAACTGTGAAGTTAATATTTGAATCTAAAGTATGTTCAACAAATAAATTTGGTTTATGAAGTGCTTTAAAATCCATACCTTATTCCAGTATTGTTTCTTTCCTTTCCATTTCGTAGAACAGAATGATTGAATTTTCTCGTTCAAAAGTATGTGGAAAATAAATATGAATACACCCTGAAAAAGAGACGGTAAACAAATAAATCTAAACAGAAATTTCAAAGTCGTATTTGTGAAATTAGATACTTTTGCTTTTAGAAATTTTTTTATTTCTGATCTAATCATTGTTAAAACACTCTTGAATGACAAACTTAATTCCATAGTTATGAAAGATGCAAAAAGCTGCATACATTTTCTCTTTTATTTAATAGAATGAATAACAAGAAGTTACGAGAAAATAAGTCGTGAATTATACAAAGTGTATAGCAATTTCTTTAAACAGCAAAATTACTCTCGTCTATAAAAGCTAGGGTAGTGAAATGTAAAGTGGTTATGTGCTTTTAGATCAGACTGCCTGTTAAGTTTTAGAATTCTGAATGTTAAGTTTTAGAAGATTTTCTCAAAAAATCAGAAGCCCATTGCAAAAGTATTGAGTATTTTCTATTTCGTATACAATGACCCGCGTATTACACGATATCCAACTACATAACGAAGTGAGTGAAGAAGTGTTACATTTTAAGTAACATTTTATTAAGAAATTTGTGCATCAGTAGAATATTATGAAGAAAAACATTCTTTTATGTTATTAAATTATTTGATTTCAGTACTAATAGTGATGTGTGATCGAAGTGCCCATTGTTGGCAGCAGTTTTAACTCTTCTAATTAAGTTGGATATGTAGAAGATCACTTAATATTAAATCAGTGACTCTTCTCACTTTTGAAAGTTTACTGGTAATTTCGCTATATAGAGATATAGGTATACACATTTCAAGTATATTAAAAGACCAAGGAAAGTATATTAAAAATATATTTTCTTTACTTTTTAATAAATATTTATACGCAATTTTGTTAGATTCCATGAATGAATCAGTTGTTGAAACAGTGCTTGTCAGAAACATGATGTCTTGCATAGCTTTCCACTACAACAATTCATTGTGAATGCACGAAGTTCCAAAATAAATTGCATTAGCGTTTTACAATAATATTTAAAATCTTGAATTAAAGTGGTTAATAATGTTTAGCATCTAAAATATCTGTTCCACTGAAATCCTATAAAAGTTTGCTGTAATTTAATAATTAGATTTTCGAAGAATATTATTTTGAAGTTGTGACAGCCACACTGTTTTTTCTTTATAGAATTCTATAGTTTGTTGATTTTTTTACCATAAATGATCTTAATTTTTCAAACTAGACACTATGGGATATAGGAAAGGTACACTTACAGGGTGTCCAGAAAAGGACTCCCTGATTTCAAAATTAAATATCTCGAAAACAAAGATCGATAGAGGAAGGCAATAAACGGTATGTTTATTGTGAAGGCTGTAAGAATTTTATACAGCAGTTTGAAATAATAGTTACAAAAGCTGCAAATAGATGGCGCTGTAATCGCCATACGTAATGCCTAGTATAAATAGTGATCGGAAGCCCAGAGCGATCAGTTCCACTATTGAAGCGTGAAAGGAGGTTAGCGTACCGAAGGAAGAGATTAAAACCATGTACTCCATTGAACAACGCGTTTTTCTGGTGCTAGAGTACCACAGGTTAAAAGAGAGTCCTACGGCAACAAGGCGCAGTTTTCAAGCACGATTTAATGTTCCAAAAGGACCCGATGCGAAAACCATTCGTACGCTCTTCGCCAAATTTCAACGAACAGGCAGCGTAACTGATGATCTAGTGGGGAATGTTGGCCGTCAGCAAACTGCAGTTACGCCTGAAAATGTCGCCACAGTTTCTGGAATTATTCAGCAAAATCCAATGTCATCCGTCCGTAGAACTGCATCTGAGACTGGTTTGAAGCGTTCCAGCACGCAGAAAATACTGAGAAAGAGCCTACACATGTTTCCATTCAAAATTCAAACTCACCAGGCCATACCCGTACGAGCTGTGCAACAAAGGGTTGACTTTGCTAATCAGATGCTCACAATGATTGATAGTGAAGGATTTGATGTTGGCTGCATCTGGTTTACAGATGAAGCACACTTCCACCTGAATGGATTCGTGAATAAACAGAACTGGCGATTTTGGGGTTCCGAAAATCCATATTGGTGTGAAGCGAAACCCCTGTATTCTCCTAAAGTTACTGTGTGGACTGCAGTATGCAGCAGAGGCATTATTGGCCCTTTTTTCATTCGAGAAACGGTCACTAGTGAACGTTACGTTGCAATTTTGGAACAATTTGTCGCCACACAGCAAGTGTTAGAGGATCGACCACGTACTGAATGGTTTATGCAAGATGGAGCCCGACCACATCGTACCGAACAAGTGTTACGCTTTCTTGATGAATACTTCGGGAATCGAGTAATTGCTTTGGAATATCCCAAATTTACTGGTGCAGGCATGGATTGGCCTCCATATTCGCCGGATTTGACTCCCTGTGACTATTTTTTGTGGGGCACATTGAAAGACATTGTCTACCCGAAGCATTCCGCCACGCTGGACGAGCTTGAATCGGCGATCTGTGTGGCATGTGAATCCATTTCTGTTGAGACAGTACGAAATGTGATGGCAAATTTCATTCTTCATTTGCGCCACCTCTGTTGTGCCAATGGTGAACATTTTGAAAACATTGTGATGTGATTTTTTGCAAAGAATGTTTTCATACGATTATTTCATTTATGTATGCTGATATGAGCTGTACAGCGCACAGCGCCATCTGTTAGCAGCTTTTGTAACTATTATTTCAAACTGCTGTATAAAATTCTTACAGCTTTCAGAATAAACATACCGTTTACTGCATTCCTCTATCGATCTTTGTTTTCGAGATATTTAATTTTGAAATCAGGGAGTCCTTTTCTGGACACCCTGTATTTGAATGCAATGTTTTTTAACACAATAAGTAATTTGAAAATAAATCTGGAACAGAATATTTAATAGGCTAACTTCATTCCTTGCAAATCAAAACATTGTGCATTGGCAACAGAAATATTTTTTCCAGTATCTTTCTTAAGAAGTTTGAAAGATATTTAGGAAATGCTTTTGAAGTTATCGAAGACTATTGGCAACTAGAGAGAGAGCATGAATTTGTTCTAAAATTAATTTAATTATATTAATTTACTTATATTTATTTATGTAAAATTGAAAACATAACATCCAAAAGCGAAGTCGCTCGATTCACCCATAAACATCTTTTTGGTGAACGGTGCCCAACTTGCACTACATGCCATGTTAATTTACAGTAATTCATATTTTATCTGAATGTCCCGTTTTTATTCATCATCGATTACATTTTTTTGGCAAATCATTTTCAAACATCTATGACCTAGTGGGAGAATATCTCCATCAAAACACTTTTAACTTTTTGAAAGCTATTGGTTTTTATCATTTAAGTTCCAGAAATATTACGCTTTTGTTGCACCTTGAGCTATCTATAGAACGATCATTTGCATCCTTCGTAATTGTCGTGTTTCAGTTTCATAATCTTTTAGTTTTTACAACTTGCCTGTGACCATAAACGTATCATTGGCACAGCATGGCCATACCTGGCCCTTGCGCCATACAACCCAAATTAACCAACTAACTAGAAGCGAAGTTACTTTACCTGTAATCCATTCAGAAGTGTGAATATGTAAGAGACCACATGAAATGTCTTGTTAATATAAAATAAGCCAATACACCATGTGAGGCCAAGCAAGCACATAACTGACAAAGAACCTCTTGCCCAACTTCTGTAATACATAAGAAAAAGTACATAGGTTATGAAGTTTCTGGTTCAAAATCAAAGATTATAAACTGTGATATTTCTTAATGCATAATTTTTAATTTAGAAAGCTTATGGATAATTCAAATGATTAGTTTTCTGATTCTAGAATTAAAATGACTAAAAAGTGCATGAAACAATTTCTTCATATTTAAATTCTTTATAGAACGAATTTGAGAGATATAAAATGAAAACTTTCTTTTCGGCTAAAACTCATTAAATCGCATGCATTGAATTACAAAGGAAACCCAAACTTTACCATCAAAAACACAACTAACATTTCAAAATTGCGTGTTCCAATAAAAAGATAGGAATGAAACTAAGAAAAAAGAAATTAACTCTGGCCCAAGGAATACGCCAATGCTGCAGTAAAACTTATGCAGTGAAAACGAACAGCTAATAAAATAAAAGGAAGCTATAGAAAACCAAGATGAAATTAATCTTTACACTTTCAAGATTTTTTGTCATTGTTTTGCAAAAACAGTCTTGTTAATTTATATAAATGAGCGTTTAAGGAATATAGGAGAAAAAATTTAAAAATTAATACTGAACTTAAATTTTTAATTAAAATTAATTGAACTATAATTTTCAATTAAATTTGATAGACTTGCTTGCTTGAAGTCAGAAATGATAAGTATATTTTTTTATCAAGTAATTATTGAATATTTGAAAATTTAAAAAATAAATATACGAGTAATGCCAATATACACCACGTCACAGCATAGGGTTAAAATACGTGAAATCAAAAAAGTGGCAGGTTCTGTACGAGAAAGAAATCGGTGAATGTGGCATTTTCAGCACAGTGATGAATATAGAAAATGATTATATTTCTCCGGATCGCAACAAAATAAATCAAAGAGAAAAAAATTAAATTCTTTAGATTTGAACTTAACTAAAAGTGAATGCAATAAAATAACTTACTTTATTTTCCTAACTGTTGTCTGTTCCCTTTTCACTCTTACAGTAGATGCAGAACGTAGAGTTAGTATAAATATCACAACGTTAATCTGAAATTAAAGAGTATCAGATTTTATAATTATCTTAAACATAACTTTATGAGCAAATGTTGCAATTTTTTTCCATATAATCTCGCTCGTAAAAGTTTAACAAATGTGTTCAATATTTTGAGACAATATTTGTCAACTGACACCAAATAAAGAAAGACAACGATATCTCACTGTGATTTTAAAAGGAATACGATATTTAAATGCTTCTCCAAACTTTTAACATGTCCTTGTAAATTATTTAATTAAGTAAAGCTCGAATGCTGGACCAAATCTTTTCTCTAATTTTTAAACTAGATTATTAGCTGGGTTCTTCTTAAATCTTGTTAGTATTGTTTAATTTTACATCCAGTAACAGAAATATGAATCATGATGAATAATGTAAAAGAGAAATATCAAAACGACATTCTAAGAGGGAAATGTAAAGCAAGAAAGAGTGTTATGAGAGGCGTACGGATTCATTTCGATATAGTTAAATTAGCAGCAAGTGAGAAAGAAAATGATGTAAGGCACGGGCGTGCAAGTTTATATTATTGTTTATTTATTAGCATGGTAAGGCAGCAGTTGCCTGCACACATTACTTTAATATCCATTTCAGTTTACACTTTGAGTCTTTGAAATAATTTAAGCTTTGTGGAAGAACAGTACTTAAAAAAACAAATATAAGTAAAAATGAAATTAGAAGAAAACTGTTTGCACTCATTTTTGATTTCAGAACTGTGATATCTAAAGTGAAGAATGTATTTAGAAGATCAGAGTAGTTGAAAAAGCTAGTAGCTTAAAAATTACTGCCAGTGGCGTGGCGACAGGGTGACAAGGGGTTATAGATGTCCCAGGCGCCAGTTTTAGGGGACGCCGCGGACACAAAATATTAGTGTTTTTATTTCAATTTTTAAATTCATTTATGAAGATGGCTTTCGAAATAATATCACGGGCCCCATTCACCCTTGGTACGCCACGGATGGCGAATGAGGGACGAAAAAATAAAATTGTGTCCCGGTTCTACATTGGATCCTGACCAGATTACGCATATCTCACCTATTAGCCTCCGAGGCAAGTGTCTTCTACTTGCAGGTATAGTGACTGGGAGGCAAAGGGTATTTGGGCATACCGGGCGCCAGTAGCTTAGAAGAAAAATATAAGTGGGTATTTGTAACTTTATTTAACCTCTTAACAGTTTCATCTTCTTTGCTATTTATAAAGATGATTCCTTCTGTTTTGGAAAGGGGCTGTCATTTGCACTCATCTCAGAAGGCATAGAATACTTGAGATGTTTATAGATTCTGCGAAATTTTTGTGTAAAATTATAAAGCTAATTATTAAATTTTAGTTTTAAGACTAAAAATGCGATCATTCGATGCACGAGTATGCTCGGGCTTTTAAGTTAAGCGGTTAAGCTGAATGTGATGAGGGGGCGTAAAAATATTATGCCCCGGACGCCACTTACCCTCGTTGTGTCACTGTCAATGGCTTTTATATTGTATGGAATTATTCAAATAAAAGCTAAATAGCGTTCTTGTGATCTTAAAGAGAAAAACTGAAATGAATTTTTACTGAATCTTAGATCTTATCTACGCATACTATAAATACTTACTAATATAATAACGCAAGCTGGTCCGACAAAGCTCCAAATCAAACCATTTTGAGAAGATAACCAACAACTGAAATACAATATATCATATGGATTAAATTGAAAAAAAAAATTCGAAAAGAGGTATGATATTTAAATCAACCATTTGCATTAACAATCAAGAAAAATGTCACTAGTTTGTCTCATTTTTTGATATCATGTAGGTGAATCAAAAATCAATTTTAATTTAGAAATGGAAGTGGTTTCTTCTTTAGCATTCATAACGAAGATCTTAAAATAAGACAATAATGAAGTTAAAATATGATTTTCT
The DNA here is from genome assembly GCA_013235015.1 of Araneus ventricosus. NCBI lineage: Eukaryota > Metazoa > Arthropoda > Arachnida > Araneae > Araneidae > Araneus > Araneus ventricosus. Next base: position 910,283 of record BGPR01000062.1, read on the forward strand.
AAAAATATTTATGAAAAATTCATCTACATTAGACTATTTAAAACGATAAACAGCTATATTTAAACAGGTAAGTTGATTTCACTGAAAGTACAAAGATCATACATAGAGAGCCGAACGTCCTCCCGCTTTTGTGACGTGGAAGTTTGGAAAAGGGGTACCAGCTCGGTTGTGGTTCTCGTCATCTGACCGCGGTTCAAAATTACGAGGTCCGTCCCAAAATAGTTCTGGTGTTGATTCAAAACGGGACGTAAATATAATTGAACTACACTGACACAGTTTGCTTAATATTCTATTATAAAAATCATCAGCCCTTTTGGGACACACTATATTAATTTGTTTGAACTTGCCGTTGCTTTTGGGTTGTATGTAAATTGATAGATTGTGTAGTTTAAATTTTGATCCAATTTTTGATCATTCAATCTGAAGATGAATTAGAATAAGTTCTGGGGAAATTAAAAACTTACTAATTAGGGCCGCCATAGCCATCTGATCTTACTGCTGCAGAAATTCCAACTACAATCAAAGGACAACCTAATAAATGAAACGCAGTTATTAGTTAAAACTGTTTTCCATTATAATATTTGTAGTTAGAAAGACATTTAAAGAAAGTAGGATCTCTTAAAATAATTTAAACTAACCATAAGCAAAAAGATAATAGAACTTTACAGACAAATTTCTCCCTGTCTGGAAAACTAGTATAACCATTCTGTACAAATGATATCCTTCCACAAGCATCCAACAGAAAGCAGAAAGAATCCAAAAATGGAGAAGTCCAGCAACTGTAGCACATATTATCTGAAATTTATCAGAAAGAGATAAAAAAATTGCAAGAAAATAAGCACCGAAATTCAAAACTGTTCGATCTGGATACGAAATAAGGAAAAATCGAAGTTATAAAACAATGGTTTACATCATATAATCTTAAACAAATGTTTCAGCATGTTGTATTTCTCTTTAGAAAAGTATCAGGACATATAATTTTTTTTTCATCAGGTACCATTCGGATTAGCTTCACACGATTTTTCTTAATGATTTTGTGAAATTCTAAAAAAATTTCATGTTTTTTTAATCATTTGCAGTAAAAGAAAATTAAAAAAAAACCAGGAAAACTTTTGAAAATGGACAAAGGCAATGTTTTTAAACCATGAAACGAAATAACGACATAAATTTCCATAAATCTTGATGGCATATGATTAACGGTTTGCAACAGAAGTAAATTATTTTCCAAATGATAAAAGGCAGAAGTTATTTTTTTAAAAAACCAATAACATTGAAATGCTAAAAGAGAACATAATATGGTAAATAAAACCCGATATTAAGAATATTTACATTTTCATATTTTATAGCCATTTTAAAAAGTGGATTTATATTATTAAAACCTCTTCATCAGAAAAACCACAACTGATTACTTCTGCAAGAATCTAATCAATCTTGTGCATTCATAAATAATACTTCTTCCGAATGTCTTCAGTTCAGTATACTTTGTACTTCAGTTCATAAATTTTCAGTTAATATTCCAGAATGTAATATCAATTTTTCTAGAAAACTATTCAACGATGACGTTACGAATAAACGAAACGTTATGAATAAACCTTCTAAAAGTAATGAACTTGAGAAAAAGGCATGACAAAACTGCTTCATAATCGTTTACATAATTGTTTCTTTCTTAAAGCCATTTCATGCGCATAGGTAGAAAACGGAAATACATTTTACGTTCAATTAATGACTCTGGATAAAAACAAATTGACACCTCAAAACCTTCCTGTGGTGAAAAGTTATATTTTCATTCCAATTTTATCCAAACAGGATAAATATTTACTGCTTTTAAGAACGCCATCACTGGGTTATTTAATATATTAGATTACCGGCTTTCACAGGTATGTAAAAACAAACTTAGCGATTGATTTGAGTTTCGAGATATATGGATTTACTTGATTTCCGGTCATGGATCAATATAGTCCTAAAATTTTGTAAAAAACACTGTATCTGGTCGAATCATTTAGTTCCTTGCCAAAATTATCAGAGAGATCTATGGGCTGGTTAAAGGTACATTAATGCGGTCAGATTACATTTCTTTAAACAATTTACGAGCTTATTCTTATTTAGCAAAGGAAAGTCTTCAAGTATTTTGCTTTATTAGAAGACGATTTCGTGCATCAATTCTGTTTCTTTTACTTCATTCCTTTGATATCTATTGAGTACTCCAGAAACATATTATAATCTTTTTATTAGTTGAAATAAATAATATTTGATTTTTCAAATGCATAGAATTAGTCATCAGAAAATACACTGCAATTGTTGAAAATAATTCTAATTTCTTACTTTGTTGTATGTTTGGTCTAACCCAAAAAGTACAAGCAAATTTGTGAAAAGAAGGCAAAAGCACAAGTTCCCAGTAATAATGCTTCTTCTTCCGTGAAGAGACCTAGAAATATATTTATAAAATTTCAATATTATTTTAGGTATTAGTTATATAATTTTTAAGATAGGATAAAAGAAATAAGTAAATCGAACACATGCAACAGATTTTTATTTCCATCAACGCAACACGATCAAACTTCTTTCTGTAATTAAGTATTCAACTGTATCCCTGCTTAACTTGTAGTAATCGTATCTACAATTTTAGCCACTTCGTCTCTTCGAAAAAACTTCGATTTATACGGAAGCGATAGGAAGTTTATTGATATTCGATACGTAATGGGCTGATTTAAAGTGTAAGAATCATTCAAAAAGATAAAAATAACTATGTATAATAATAGAAATTAAAATATTTAGAGACAGAGCAGATGAAGAATTGCCTAAGAATTTATGCACTTTCTTATAATAAAATAAATTTACCTGATTGTGAAGAAACAGATTAAAGTTCCAACAAGTGTTAAGGATGATATACCACAGCATACGTAAGTCATAATGGACTGGATTTCGTCCTCTTTGATCTGAAATGTATCGTGTCAGTTGAATAGAAGATAATCTATGACACACAGTTCAAGAGAGCTACAGAATATAAATATAAGAGAACGTGCTTTATACAGGGTGTCAAGGAAAGAACTGCCGGTTTTAAAAATGAAATAGTAAATGAACCATAACGGTTATTCTTGCAAGAGATTAATGAGTCGGGAGTTCTTGTTTGAACACTTTTTTGGGTTAGTATCGAACGTCACCAAGAAGTGACGCGCAAACGTCAGGAGCTGTCGAGCATAGAGAAACTGTTATAAATCGCACAATATAACCTAATCCCTGCATTGGACTATACGCTTGCCGGTGTAAAGGGTATAGGTCTGCCATGGCATTCGCCGGTTCTTAATGTGTGCGATTTCTTCCTCTGAGGTGCACTTGAAAAATGCGATGTATCGACAAAATTTCCCCACTCTGACGAAACGGGAACAAGTCACCAATGTGGTCAATTCCATTAGCGGCGTTGTAGGATGTCGATACTCATTTCGAACTTCGCTTTCTCCACGTCATTGCTGGAGTTGGTGAAAACTTCGAGAACACTGACTTGTCATTTTCAATTCATTTCTTCGACTGTTGTCACCTATAGGCGAAATTTCGTACAAACCTAAAGAAGCATTCTAACAAAATTGTTGACCTCACTCATTAATCTCATTGAAAGAATGACTTAAATGACTTTAATAATTTGCTTACTTTTCCATTTTAAAATCCGCCATTCCTTCTCTGGACAGCCTGTATTTTCATTTAGTACAATAAGAAACAAAATCGGAAAACAAATTATTGTTTGTCAGTGATGAAAATTAGCAAGCTATAAGGAATATCAGAATAAAAATAACTTCGAAAATTTCATACTGATCATTAACTGATATGAAGGAAACTATAAAATTTATTATTCAGTATCGATTTCTTGACTTGCTTTTGGTGAAAATTATTATTTATGGTTGTGCGAAAAATCTGTGAAATCTCTACATTTTTAGAGTTTTCAGAAATATTGTATGTTTCAAAAATATCAAGGGCGAATTAAAATGTTAGTGATTATTTCGCAAAAAAAAGTAATTTTAGTGAAAATTCGGCCCACGAAATCTCTGCAATCCCGTACATTTTGTTCCATTGTAAATTATTTTATGAATGCCATACAACGCGATTTTAGAAAATACATTTTTCAAATTCAAGCTTCATCATAATGATTTTAATAATAGAAAAATAAAAAAAAATGTGAAATAAGTGCATGAATCTTACATTGTCATAGATATCCATTAGAACGGCAAAATTGGTGAGATGGTCACATGCGCACACAGTATGAGTTAAGTTGGAACTAACACGGTAGCACCCAGATTCATCCCATTGGCCATAATCTTGTCTGTAAAATAACATTGATAAACTCATGGTTATCACAGTTTCAATTATAAATATTTATTTTCTACAATAATTATAATTTAAAATAAAATAATTATATGAAGGGTAAAAATGCAATCAAGTTATATCAAAAACATTCATAAAAAAGAAGCATCTTGTTTAAAAAAGCAATCTGTACTAATTTATATGATTATAAAATAAACTATAAACCATTGAGATACCAATAAACCAGTGTAACGATTCTGATTTTCAGTAGTAAAGAAGTGAATTAGGCTAAAATTTAATCACTATTTTATGAATATAAATGGTAGAATTCTAAAAGTTTTTTTAGGTGGGTGATTGCGTCCGAGTTAGTCATTGCCTCAAAAAAAATATTGCATGTATATATCGTCGTTTCAAGGAATTAATTATTATAATACCGGGTGATCCAAAAGTCAGGAAAAACTTCATTAGTATTTGTATTTTTAATTTTTAAAGATAAAAAGATCATGTTTGCACAGAAAGGATGGAAATGAAGCTGGGTTTGCTGTCAAGAAACCAAAAATAATGCTGAAATAGGTTTTTACTAACAGATGCCGTTTCCGGGTTACAGATTGCGCAAATTAACCAACGGTTTAAAAAGAGCATATCTAGCTGATAATGGCTTTAAAAGCTGCTATTATAGAAATTCTGTCATTTATCGAGGAATCCTCTCAGTTTAACTTTATTATAAGAAAAATAAAATCGCCAGTGCGGCAATGTGGGCATAGATCATCATACATGGTATGAGAGATGGTAAAGATTTAATGACTTATTCTTCACCGATGAAAATGATTAAAAAATGTGAAGCTGCAGGTTCTTAGGTTTCACGTCCGAGAAGTGGCCAACCTTCCGCATCACTGTTACCCAAACAATAAAAAAGTAAAGCAATCATTTTTGGCGGTTTATGCACATGGCGAATGCAGTGGTCGAGAAGTGTCAAGACAGACTGGAATTTCGTACGGCAGTGTACTGACATCAGTGCGAATTATCCTTAAACGATATCCGTAAAATCTGCAACATCTCAAGAACTGAAAATACACAACTTCATCACTCGCAAATATTTTGCTGATTGGGTATTCAATAAGATAGACCAACAACACGATTGGTTTTACACATGGTTTGGACCGATGAAGTACATTTCACAATTTTTGGAAGTGTTAATACATACATTTGTCATATGTGTAGCTCAGAAAAGCCGCATGAATTTGTTGAACAACCCCCGAATCAATCAAAAGTTGCAGTTTGGTGTGGCTTCAACGCTGATTTCTTACTCACTCCATTTTCATTCGAGGAAGTTAGAAATTTTTGTTAAAACAGTTATTAGTGATCGCAATGTCACACTGTTAGGGAAAAGCATTATTCCAGAATTACGAGCATGACAGGCGTTGCATACAGTCACCTTTATGCAAGATGGATCGCCATCGATATTGTTGAACCTGTGCATCGACTACTGCGCTCATCATCGACAATCAGCCCATCCTTTCCGCATGTATGCTTTCTCACATCTCTCGAACTGACACTTTGTGACTCTTCCGGAGACACTGTGTGGGCATTCTCAATTCATAAATCAAAAGGGGATCGCGTCTTACCAGCATCCTTGACAGCGTTGAAGATGCCATCTGATAATATATGTCTGCCATAGAAAAAAAAGAAAGAATGTTGCTTGAAAATAATTTTGTGGTGGCTCGTCTGACAACTGTGCCGATGAATGACCGACTCCACACTGAACACTTGTAAGTCGATATTCAAGCAGACATGTTATCCTATGTCGACTATATAAGACATGGCTAGAAAAACTGCTGCACCATCTGTTGGTAAAATATATAAACTCTAATGGCAATAAAATTTTATAACTTAAGAAAAGCTCAGACTTCATTTCTATTCATTCTATGGAAACAAACTTTTTATTATTTTTAACTTTTTCCTGACATTTGGATTACTCTGTACTTTTGCTTTGATATAATGCATTTTTTTAAAAAAAATTACTGAATATATGATTAAAAGTGTACTTAGAAAAATTCCAAAACATGCATCTTGGATATCTTAATATTCCTTTCTGAATATCCTTTATTTGAAGGTGTTGGAGAACGACTGTCACTTTTTTATCCTTTGGTAATTTGATTGATTCAGAGCTGTTTGTCAGGGAAAAGCTGATAACTTTTGTCGCGACGTGCACAGTTGAACGTGATCTGAAAAAGGAAAAACATAAAGAATCCGAGTATTTTTAGCTAGAAAATTCTTGAACAGAACGAAAACAAGCAAAATAGGTTGTTCAGACAGACATTTATGAAGACATCTAAAAGTATACTACATCAAGTCACACAAATTTGAATAACCTCCAGAAATTAGTCATATATCAAATTTCATACAACTGCGATACTAAATAATGACTTCCTTACAGAATCTATATGTATTATCTATCTAATAAGTTATAATAATTAAATAATGAGATGGTTTTTGGAACATATTTATCGTCATATATTTATTTTACAATAAACCGGGAAGAAATTAATAAATAAATAAGTGAAACATCAGGAAGTGTATGGTCAACAGTTTTTTAATATTCAGTAATGCACACAGTAGAAAACCAATGGTATGATGGTAGGGTCTCGACTATTCTGATTTTGTTGAAAATACGTCGCGTATGTAGGACTGTTAGTTAAATCTGTCGTCATGTATCAAGCGCCCTCAGGTTGGTGTGGTGTGAACGGTTCTTGGGAGGGGTGTCGCTTCAAATGTCGTGACCATGGTTCAAATTAACAAGATCCGTTCCAACATAGTCCTTATGTAGCTTCAAAAAGGAACGTTAACCCTCTGACTGTGTATCCAGAAATTTCCGAGAGTTGGAAGCAAGTCTATCTTCTGCTGCATACTGCGATTTTTACAAGCTAATGTGTTTACTTAGTACTTTTATAGCGTTGGATCATATACTAATAAAGATTTTGCATATAAATAACTCGCTTGGCTCAACGGTATTTGAACACGTTTGCAAACGTTGCATCTAAATAGTGATTAAAAAAAATTACACAGTCGGAGGGTTAATCCATCAAAACAAATCTTGATATACAGAGCTAAGTTCGTTCTTTGAGGCGAAAGAGCTAAATATTTTTTTCTTCAGTTTCTCACTATTCTGAGCAGTAAATATTGTTTCAATCCTCTAAAATTAAGAATTAACTGGCAGATAATTTGGTTGACTTTTTCACCGAAATTAAATATTATGAATAATGGAGGATTTGAGTCCCTCACAATTTTATATATCCATAACTTCGTCTATATTTGTTTCTAACCATATTTAGGGCTGATTTAAGTGATGCTTTGTAAGCATTCATCAAGATGAATGTTCAGTCTCTTATTGCTTTTTCAATTTAAATGTATTCATTTTAATAGGGTATCGTAGCATCTGCCGTTTTAGCATCTACTCTCTGTCTCGGGTTTTAAAAGAGTAGTGTTCAGGAATGACGAAAATGAAAACAATTTTGTAGCGTGATTCATATGATAATTAATAGTTTATTATAAGAATAAAAAAAACTTCGAAATTTAGAAAAAACTTGCCTTTTAACGCCAAATAAAATTAAGTCAATTTCCTATTTTCAATCCACTGAAGATTAACATAAAATAAGTATACTTACTGGTTCTCATTTTTTAGAAAATCCCCGACATGATTGTAAATTACTCCCACTGCCGTTTTATAACTTCTGCAGGGAGATAACCAGATTTTCAGATCAAGATCAGCAGGCACGTAAATAGAGCTGTTCGTTTCGACATCGGGAACTTTCTGTGGAAATACGATGGCATCTTCTTCAGAAGTCTCATTATTAAATATGAATGTCTGCAGACCTGTGTGCAAAGAAATTTTGCGTTAGCAGAACGAAACGACCACCGTTATTTCTTTTTAATAAAAAGAACACTTAAAAGTTATTGTGCTTATTTTAAGAGTTCAATAATTTTCGATGCGGCATACGAAATGTCTACTGCCATTTCCTTACTTTCTGAAAGTCGATAGACACATGTTACCCTCAAATTGTTACATAGTTCTGACATAATCGAGTGATTTTAAATAGAATCTCTTTCGGAGCTGAACGGCTTTTAGTTTCGAAATGAAGTACTGCTTTTAAGATTTTTATTTAGAAAATGAATATTGTATACTATCTACCGGAAGAACCTTGTGTAAGAAATTTCAACTGTAGCAAATGACACGATTCAGAGAAACTCTGCAGATGCATTTATTTTCCAAGGGGTAATATTTTACGGAAGATACAGGTATCGCATACTTAAAGCTAGAAATGAAAGGTCTTTTTTTGTTTTAAAGATATTTCCTAGTCCCTTTTCGTGCATCTAGAAAACATTTGCTAATTTTATTGTGCTTAAGAAATTCATGGCAGTATGACTTCTTAACCGCTGCTTCTGATTGGTTGATATTATTTCTACTTATTTCATGTTTGTAAAGATGGGATTTTGCAATTGATTTTTCCCTCACTTCCTGATGTGCTAGAGTTTAGAAATTTTGCACAGTTATTTGTTTTCGATGCAATACACTATTTTAATATTTTCAGACTTAGTTATCAGCTAATTGATTAGTTAAACGAAGCTTTGATTCCATACGAGTGTCGCCACCTGGTGGTCAGTTTGAGATAAATATTAATATATTAATAGATATGATTTTCAGCATCAGTCTCGAAGAAGTCATTTGGTTATTGCATACATTGCCTTCTTTTCGCAGGAAACATCTGTAACAATAAGTTTTTTAACAAAGTATTCAACAAAATATAAACTAATCTAAAAAATTGCCAAATATTAACACAAAAATATACCAATATTTTCCGCAGCAACCGTAAATTGTAAACTATCGTCTGATTTTCGAGTACAACTTAGGTGACTACCCATGCTTGTCACAAGCTTCAGAATTTGACTTGCAGCTCTGGTTTGATGAATCTGAAAATTATTCACATTTTAATCTCTAACAGTATTTCATACGTTCATACAAAATGGTATCAAAAATAAGTTGGAGTTAACCATTTTATTATTGATCATTTTTTATTCTCTCTCTCAGTCTCAAGCGGAACCAGAACATTACTGCTAATTACGAGCAGGTCATTAGGCAAACCTATACACCTTCCGAAAAAAAACATAACATTTTTATTTAAAATTAATGTTAGAGGTTAATGAACGTAGCATTCACTTCTATTTATCTGAACGGCAAAAAAGGGTGTCCCAAAAAGTGGAACAAGCACTTATTTCCTTAAATATTGCACCTAGACATGTACTTCCAAGTACAAAACTTCATCAAATAAGGTTTATACGTTCCCCATAGAGCAAAAGTGTCAATGAGTGAAATGTTCCTCTTACCCTCATCTATGTATAAATTGAGTTTCACGATTCTATCTGAAAAAATTTCAGAGATATATTATTTTTTAAATTTCAAGGGGCTGCTCACAAATTTATATGGAGATGGTTATTGCAGAAGTGCAAGTTTCATCAACATAAAAAACAGCGAAATCAAATATATGCCAAGTAGTATATCATCCAATCATCATGAATTGAAAGAAAATTTGCCAATGACGCATTCTGTTACTCATTTTCATTTGCAGATAGTTGCAACTATCGACTTGATAAATAGTCCAGTCAACGAAATCGACGAATAGAAAAAAATGGTGTAGTTTTGAAATTTGGCACAGTCGTTGGGGGTAGTGTTCTAAACGACATACTAAAAGTCCCCGCCGGTGGGTGGGGGGTGCGAGGGGAGTTTAAAAGAGACGTTTTCAATTTTTCTTAAATATCTCGAAAACTATGGGTTCTATCGAAAAACACTCAACGACAAAATTAAACTACGTGAAATTTCCTACAAAAAAGTCCTACGATTTTTTGTAGCATCAATATTTTAGAAGATATAGGGGGATTTAAAAGTTAATATTTCTGAAATTTCTTATTATAATGGTAAAATCGATTAAAAGTGCTGAATCAACAATCCTCATAAAAACCTCATGCCTATATAATAATTATACAAGGCTACTATTCGATGTGTCGGAGCGGGGGGTGACAAACTCATTTAATGAACAATTATGCTGTTCCTCCCCTCAAATCCGTTCCCCTTCACAAGTTTCGTACTCGTAATCCAGTCAACGAATTGTAAGTTTAAAAAATGGTGTAGTTTTGAAATTCGGCACAGTTGTTGGGGAGAATGCCCTAAACGACAAACTAAAGCCCCCGCTGGTGGAGGGTGCGCAGGAGGTACTTGGGGGTGAAAGGGGGGAAGATTTCTCTGTTTTTCTCAAATATCTCGAAAACTATGGATCCGAGCAAAAAAAAACTTAAATTAAACTATAAAAAAATTAAACTACATTGAATTTCCTGCAAAAATAATCCTACACATTGTTCATAGGATGAATAGTTTAGAATATTATAGCAGTTTGAAAAAGTAAATACTTACAATAAGTGGTTGTAAATGTTAGCTTTATTTTTATGAAAGAAAGTTTTTATTTCAAAATGGCGGCTATCTATTACAATATATCTATAACATATTATATCTTTCTATAATATTATATATATATTGATGTATTTAAATGTATATGTACTCTGTCCCAAACGTTTATAGACTGTAGTAAAATATATGTTTCAGCAAAATGGAAAGGCATACAAACACCAATTACAAATATGTTTATTCAAACCATATGCGACTTGTATTCAACGAAGTTTTTAGAGAAGATAACAATATGTATTTCAATTATATAACAAAATTGAACTATTAGGTGTCCCAAAAGTTTATAGAATATATGGCATTTCAACAAAAGGTGCTCAATACAATGTTCTTAATAGTTTAAAGTCTTTCCATTGTTCAGTATTACATCGTATACACGTTTTCCTATCGACATAATTAAGGTTTGTGATATCTCTGATTCCAAGTTGTACCATGCACTTTCAATGGCTGTCTTCAAGGCATTCACTGAATAAAATTGCCCTCCATTCTCATATACCTTCCGAGACATAATGTTCCACACATTCTCAATTGGGTTTAGATCAGGGCTCATCGGTGGCCACTCAAGAACAGTAACATTTTTCGAGTTTAAATAATTTTTCATGGAAATGGAGGTATGGATGGAAGCATTATTATGCTGATAGTCTTAATTTCGCCCCCCTATGTTTTCTGCAAATGGCATAAGATGATTTTCTAGTGTTTCTATGCATTTAGGAGAATTCTTTCAGCCATCTAAATTAGCCAAACCCACTTGACCATTGAAACCGAAATCCGCCCACATCATCACAGATCCTACTGAGAAAGCTTCCGGGTTCTTTTCGTAAATCATGCCAATATTTTATATTCTAGTCAGGTCCATCGAGGTTCCATTTTTTTCATCACTGAAAAGGACAGCCGTCTATTTATCACCATATGACATATTATTACGAGCCCATTGTAGTCTCTCACTAATATGAAGCTTTGAGATCATGTAACCAGCTTGCATGAAGCTTGCGTGGTTCATGCAATTAGATTCTGTAATTCGTCTATGAACAGTGTTCTTGGAGATTTGCAACCGGGAGGCCCTAGTAATTTCGGGGACCGACATTTTCTGACTTGAAACCATTCTTTGTATCCATTCTGTCACTGCGAATATCCATCACAAGTGGTCTTTCCGAAGGAGGTTTTGACTTATATGGCGTCTTACGAGATAATACACGATAAATCATACTTTTAGAACGATTTATAAGTTTCGATATTTCCTTAACAGTCTTACCGAGAAATTTCAAATGCAGAATTTTACTCACTTCTTCATTAGAGAGCTGCGAAGCTTTAGGCATCCTGAAACGCAGAACAAACTACCACTTTCCTTTTCTTGCAACGTATTTATTAGGCTCCGAATCGACGTCATGATTACCGATACCATATTTGCATAAAATTGCATTTGTCTTTAAACTTTGGGGGACAGGTTATTTCTGTTTATTCTACGATTCAAAAATTGGCATTAAATATACGGGGTAGAACTGCTGTTTTTTTAAATATAATAGACGTAACATATCTATACGGTAAGTCGTATCGAAATACATCATATGCAACAAAAGATATAGGCAAAATACAAGATTCTATAAACTTTTAGGACAGAGTGTGTATACATACCTACATACAAATATGCATAACCCATTTTTACACTTGCTCGTAATTAAATTTCACCAGGTTTTTCTAGTATTTGATCAAGTTCGAACTCCTCTTCTTCTAGAGGTGCACCATTAAAGGTACCAAAACAGAAACACATTGCTAAACGTGTGTTGCTCCGACGCTCTTTTGGTTGGAGGAATTGAGGAAAGATCAGCTTTGATCTTGGTTGATGATTTGAGAAATCCTGCATATCTACGTTTATTCAAATTATGTTCATCAGCAGGGGCTTTATATATGACTAGGAACATCCGACCGGCATTATCCGACATCCATTATCACCGGCTTGTGAGATAGTATCTGGTGTTGATGAGGGGTTATAAAAATGTCAGCAATGTTTTTCATCTATCTCAGTTGACCTTTGTACAATGTAACTATAGTACTTTGCTTTTTCTATAAATATCTGGTGTAATGTCGCAGCCACGGAATGCATGGAGAAGGAGGATGGTTTGGGCAAAAGAAAGTTCTTTCTGCAGCTTTCTTGTAAAAAAGAATTTAGCTTCGACCTTTCCCTTGCCAGGCTTCATAAAATAAATGCTATTTTCTGGTGGTTCCAAAACAATCAGTAACACGACTAGGTCTACGTCTTTCCCTTGGGATGAGAAGTTGCTTTCTCTAACCCAGATCTCAGAATATAAGTATCAACATCCCCCTGTAGCGAATATCGTTTCAGTTCCTTTAGCAGCTATTTTCTGTGTTAGTAATTGAACATGCCTGGTCTTATTTCTTCAAGGGCAAGAAAATGTTTCTGTCGAACTGTGACAGATTGGTTGAGAGCTTTTAAGTTAAACTCAGCATAGATATGTAGATTTCGATTATACTGTCTAAATACACTCATTTGGAGCATTAACAGAACCAAAAGACTGAGTAGAAAGGACCTAGAGAAGGGGAACGGACGAGGAGGAAGGGAACACGACTGTTCATGAAATAGGTTTGTCGCCCCCCCTTCCTGATACCGCCACTACTCTCGACACATCCATACTATCCTCGTATAATTATTGTATAGGCATGAGGTCTTTCTGAGTGTTGTTGCTTCAGCACTTTTAATTGATTTGACCATTACAATAAGGAATTTTTGAAATATTCACTTTAAAACCCCCCGTATCTTCTAAAATTTAATTCTATAAAAAATTTTGGACTAATTTTGTAGGAAATTTAATGTAATTTAATTTTATACTTAAGTATTTTTCGCTAAGATCAATACTTTTCGAGATATTAAAGAAAAACTGAGAAATCCCCCTTTCAACCCCGTACCTCTTGCGCACCCTCCACCAGCGGGGACTTTTAGTATGTCATTTAGGGCACTCTCCCCAACAACTGTGCCGAATTTCAAAATTACACCATTTTTTAACGTTACAATTGGTTGACTGGACTACGGATAGAAGTTAACTTGTGAAAGCGAACTGATGTGAGGGGAGGAAGGGAGCATAATTGTTCATCAAATGTGTTTGTCACCCCCTCCTCGCTCCGATACCTACAATACTAGCCTTGTATAAGTATTATATATGCACGAGGTTTTTATGAGGGTTGTTGATTCAGCACTTTTAATGGATTTTACCATTACAATCGGGAATTTTAGAAATATTAACTTTTAAATCCCCCTGTATCTTCTAAACTATTGATGCTACAAAAAAAATGAATTTTTTTGTAGGAAATTTAATGTAGCTTAATTTTGTAATTGTTTTTCAATAGAACCCATAGTTTTTGAGATATTTAAGAAAAACTGAAAACGCCCCCTTTAAACCCCCTGTACTCCCCACCAGTGGGGACTTTTAGTATGTCGTTTAGGACACTACCCCAATAACTGTGCCAAATTTCAAAGCTACACCATCTTTTTCTATTTTTCCTTCGTTGACTGGACTAAAAGAATTGAAGGGCAACTTGAGAAAATAAACATTTAAGGTATAACAGGAAAATAGCCTAATATTGAACCACAATACTGAATTATTTGCTCTTAGCGTTGTGCATATTAATAAGCTTTACCTAAAAATAGTGGCGACTCGTCTCTTAGGTCTGCAGAATTGCAGAACTCACTAAAATTATTTAAAAATTCGTATTTTTGTTTTTATTCTTTTCTGCTTACTTCTTCACTCTGAGAGTTCGATTATTAACGAAAAAAGACAGAAACGAGAAAAGAAGACAGAAAATTAATGAAAAAGTAAGACAGACACAGTATGGGCTGAACACCCAATAGTTTTGGAAAGCATTAAAATTCGCTCATTGAGTACAACTAAGTGACATAATGGACAAAGACGAATAGCTATTCTTTCTGTTTTAGAACTTAGCTATAACTGGATTTTCAGATGTTCCTGTTTTGAGCTAAAAACCAAGTAATGTTCTTTTTTCCCCTTTCAATCTCACCCATAGTTCGCCTTCGAGCTCTTGATTTTTTTATTTTTATTTTCTCTCTCGTTGAGTGATTTTAGGTTTTGTATTCACTTTCATGTTGCCTCAAAGGGACTTGGCTGGTTTCTACATATTCGATTTCTGTTGTTAAAAGTCAATCACTGAAAAAAAAGGATTGTAATTTTCTAAAATACAATTCAGATAATTACAACATCAAGTTCGGACTATTTGAAGATAAAGCTAGTTTTGAAAAATTGTATTTCAGTTGTATTCTAATAATATTTTTCTAGCAATGCTTGTTTCTGAGCAGATGAGCGGTCACTGCTTTGAATATTTTTCGAATTTTCACAAGTTGATCAATTTTTGTAAATACTTCAATAAATGTATTATTTGACTATTTTTGAGATTTAACAAGAGTTAACAAATACATTGTTATTTCCAGATTCCGCCTTTTAAATAATTTATTGCAATATGTATATTATCCCTAAAATGTACATCGAAAGACTGGATAAAACAGCAGTGAGAGATATGGAAAAGCGGTTTAAGTCAATAACTTTGTCTTTTTATATCTGTAAGTTTTGCAGATAGAAACTGACAACTTTGTATGTAGATAGGTGAATGTAAGGAAAACATTTTACTAATTGACAATTTTGTTCTACGGGGATCGTACAAAAATTTAATTTTTGTAACTTTTTATTATCAATCCCCTTGCATATCAAAATATTTTTATATAAATTCTTGCCTTATTTGATGGTTGGTTGGTTGTTTGAGGTTTAATGGCGCAAAAGCCATTTTGGGCTAAACTGCGCCAATCAAATGTTAAAATTCAATACATTAGTACTAAAAATTTAAAAATCCATTGAAAATGTAAAAACAATATTGTTTGAAATGAGACTGATGTAAAAAAAAGCAAAAAATAAGTTAAAAGGACTAAATGCTCATGGAAAACTCAATGGTCTTTAAAAATGCCTTATTTGATGAAACTTTGTAATTGGAAGTAAATGTCTAGAGGATCAATATTTAAGGAAATAAACGCTTGTTCCACTTTTTTGGGACACCATATTATATATATTATTCCTTTAAGTGAAGTGTAGAGGCAGTTGAAGAAGATTGCAGTCGTTAAAATCCAAAACAATTCATTGAATTTCTAAAATGGGCACAATTGAATTAGTTATAGAGTATTACATAATAAATTAAACTTTTAAAAGATTATGGGAACATTAAAGCCATTGCCCGGAGTAAAGAATTACGCCTAAAACGGCCTGAGTTGCTTAGAGCGTTACAAGATTACGAAAGAGGAAGTTACACAGACGCGGCGAGTTTTTATAATACCGAATGGGGAAAAGTACCGAAGTTGAGGCTCTAGAAATAGTGCGACTCTTGTGAGTCTAGTTAAAGTAGGAGTATTTTTATCATAGGATTGTAGTAAAAGTAATTTGTTCGTAATTAAAAATTAACTTTCGTTAAAAAGGATTTATTTTAAAGATTGGAAAATTTCTATGTCATTACATATATATACAGTGTGAGTTTGACCTAATCTGACTAACGAAAGAGGGTGATAGAAGAGCCCATGTGGATCATAAAACACTATAGAAACCCTGTCCTGTCCTATCTCTAACCGGTTCAAGTTATGGCGGATAAAATGAATATGCTAAAATTCGGGACAAATCCAACTTTGTAAAGTTTTTGACAGACCTACAAGCAAACTAGGGGAAAACTCCTATAAGATGACACCATTTTCATTAAGATACCTGGATTTAAAGCCGAACTACAAACGCTGAAACACTGGCAAAATGCAAAACCGAATTGTCGCCAAAATTTTTAATATTGAATACCGCAAACACTGTTCTAGCTACAATCTGTTAAATTTACAAAAAAACTTGTTCATTCCATCAGCTTTCGAATGAGGCTACAATAAACCATATCAGGATTCTAGTTCAGGAGAAATTTAGTCTTTTGTTTGCAATACATCACTGAAATTGGCGATCGTCGAAGTAGTCATTCGACGAAAAGTCGGCAAACGAAACGATGGTGGATAAACCATTATTGGTCATTAAGCCATTGTGGATAGTTTGCTTAAAAATGAGATGAGATATGGGTGAGAATGTGACAACACGTTTGTTATAAACATGTGCACTCTACTAGTTAAGGCTAGTCATTCACGATCGCTCCTCGCCAAAACCGATAGTCAATGTGAAAAACCGGTCAAAATTTGCCTAGTGTTGAGCAGAAGGTTGGATATTAACCCTGTCCCAATATCCATCACTCCATTTGGACTGCCTGGCCATAATTACGGATTGTTCATACCTCACTGTTTTTTGTTTTTGTACTTTTGCATATTCCTTTTTGAAAGGCGTAGGAAACGTCATACTACTTTTGTTTCTATTGTGTTTATAACTTAATAAAGATGCTAATTTTCTTATTTGGCTTTTAAACTTTCTTCTTATTAATCCACCAGGAGGGAACCGACTAGATAAGGTTTATGGTTATAGAAAACCCTCTCAGCCTAAAGAAAACCTTTTCCCTTGCATCTAAACTAAAACAGCAGAAGGTGGACAGGAAATTTAAAATCAGAAGCGACAATGGTCTCTCATGAGTAGCCTTACGCTAACCTAATACTAGTGTCTCAGTTTCGAGATCGGATGGTCATGGGTTCAAGACCTTATTCCTCAGATGATCCTCACTGTGTATGGGTCTGATATACGTTAAATCTATCATTATATATCAACAGTAATAGTCCTTTTATGGAAAATTAACTGATATTTGTTATTTTCCAAATAAGTAAACTTGCTTGCTTAGGAAATGGTTCGAAAATATTCTTTTAACACTTTTTCTCTTTTGATAAAACTTTAAAAATAAGGATCATAGGATCAAAATAATAAAGAATAAGTTTTGTTAAAATATTTTTTATTTTAGTAAACAGACTGATGGTATTCTTAAGTTACGAGTATAACTAAATTTTATTGCAGTTCTTAAGAATTCTGCTCTTTTTAATTGAGAAAGCTGTGATTCATAACTACTTTAAAGTAAGACGTGAAGTGACTTACCAGGTATGGTCTAGCAAAATATGTTTTACTTCCGGTAAAAAAAAATCATAGTTTTATAGTTTTCATATAATGCAGTCAGATTGCCCAAGAATAACATTGGGAAGCAATAAATTCCTTTCAAATTTTCAAAATGTGGTACTATAAGGAACATTTGACTACAATTTCATATTTCAGAGTCCACATTTCTGTCGTTGCAAACAGATTAGGAAAATTCCTCTTTCCAAGAGTTCTAAAATTCAGTTTGCAAACAGCATAATTTCTATGGGAATTATATCATTTTTAATTCTAAAATGTTTTATTTTAGAATTAAAAATGTTAATGGATTGACTTTCAATACAATAATAGCAAATAGACTTAGAATAAGGTGTACATTTATATTCAAGAAGTCGTTTTATTTGCCATTGAAAAAGTTAGACTGCATTCTATATCGTTTAGTTTACAATCTCAAATATGTTATAGAAATATTCATATATTTCTGTAACATGTTATTCGTTTGTTATCTATCTCGCTAAGTTATTTTTGATTGAAAGAGCACTTACTTCAGGCAGAACTTCCCAAGCTCTTTTAATTTCATTTCGAAGCATATTGCTCATGGATGCCACCATAGATTCAGTAAAATTATACGACAATGGCTTCTCTTGTTTTCCTTTAACTTCATAATCTTCATCTCCGGTTTGTGTGAAGTATAAGGCAAGAATTTTCGTGGATAGATCAACCAAAGCTGTTATATCACCATGCGACATAACTTGATGTTTTGTTTCATTAGCCAGTTTCACAGATATTGAAACAGCATCCACACCTTCATTGACCTAAAAATTAAGTAAAAATACTTCGTGTATTTAATATTCATATTTTTAGCAATAATTTAAATAAATACTTCATTGTATAGTGCTTAAAGATTTGCTCTGTTTTCATTGATTTGATATTTTCATTTGATTTATTCATTTAAAATACACAAAGATTTAAGCACTTGCTTATTGTGTATATTTTCAATACACCGATTAATCCATCAGCATCAAACAGCCGAATATTCCGCGAAATTTGATTGAGCTATATCATGAGGGGTGGAATATCTCTCCAAAATAATCAAAAGGCAAACAAACGATTCAGACAACGAAGCAGGTAAGCACGGAACCAAGGAGGTGGAAACAGTTTTGAGTGATCGTTTCAGCAGCAGAGCAACTTTATCATGAAGGTGGCAGGTGAGGGCCCTATCTTACCCTGCTTAATTGGTCTATTAATTAATTGTTAATTCAATACTTTATTAAAGAAATCTCTCTCACTATAATTTTAAACACAACGCAGTACTAACCACTATGTATGTTAATCTATTATGTATTATTTGTAATTGTATCCAACAAATAATATTAAAGGTTACTCATGGTTTGTTCATTCAAGCAGGTCAAGAGCAGTAACATAAAATTTTAATATATAATAAGTTTTTCAATGATACAAGCACATTTTCAGCTTAAACCAAATGCTGCAAATGGGTTATGAGAACGAAAAAATGCCACCCCGTAAGAATATACTGAAAATTAAGAATAAAATATTTGCAGAACATTGGTACAAATATTTCAGTAACTATATCTATAGAAAACTACATATGTTTTAAACTGAAAAGATGAATTTATGGTGTAATTATTAGTCTATTTAATCTTTCAACGCAAGCTGCTTAAAAGATATGCAATTAATTCGGACGTACTTGTATGGATATTTCTAGAAATAAAGTAATTGGAAATTAGTTTTAATGTTCTCAGAATTAGCTGAGTTCGCTTTCAATTTTCAGTTAAACTGTGTGAGTTAATTCTAAGAATCTTCTATTTATATCGGAGAGAGATAAGGGGCCACGGTGACCTGGAAGGCCAGACTTCAACAAAGATGAACCTTGTGTGTGTTCAATCCTTTGGGGCTAAATGTCTTTGCGCTGGTATGATATGAAAGTTTGGAGGAACGGAGATAGGCTCAGAGGCGATGCAATAAAGCCGAATATCATTATTTACATTTAAAATATTGATGTAACTGACTAAGTTTTTGGAGGAGGTTTTAAATGTGCTAAAAAGCCAGAAAATAGCTTGCCAGTGCCCACCAGTGCCGAATAAATTCTCTCTTAAGGATACAAATTTTCATTGTGAAGAATTTTCAGCAAGTCTATTACGAGATACACGAATATATTTTTTTGGCGTTGTCTTAATATTTCTTCAAACGCAAAGGATTATACATCCCCCCCCACCGCGGAGACGCCTTTTAAGCTCTTTGCGGGCCTCAAATATGGTGATGTAAGAAGTAAAAACTTCTCAGTGCAAATATCTCTTTAGAACAACTGGAAAATGATCTAATCCTAACAGTTTTGTGTAAAGTTATTCCTTAATTTTATCACAAATTCGATGAAAATGAAATCCTTCTGCTCTAATTGAAAAGAATGAAATTACATCCAAGAATGGAGAAAGAATGAAAACTATAAACCCGAGTCAACACATGCACAATTGAGTATCATATGCCGCAATCGAGATTCCTGTACAATAATAAACCCTTTTAGGCGACGGTAGCCTGGCCTAACAACTGATTAGAGACAAGATTCCCCCAAAGTTTTCTGGTTTAGTACACATTAAATCCGCGAGAGCCAAACATCCTTCCGCTAATGTGATATGAAAGTTTGATCTGATCACAATTGAAAATTAAGATGCCTGTAATAACCCTTGTGTGCCTTCAAAACGGGGCGTTAACCTTCCAGAGGACGAGCTAAAAAATTTTACAGGAGCGGGCGTGTGTCGTACTTTTTATGACACAATAAGTTTCTTAATTTTTGCCCTTGCAATTGTAAGTTACTTCATTATAATAATAAGAAACACATCAGAAAAGCAAATCCTTTCAGCAAAAGTGAAAATTAATTTTTAGATTATTTGCAAAATCTAAAATTATACTGATATCAGAGAAAGCAATGAGATTTTATTATTTTCTAAAAAAAGGTATTAAGCAATATATAATAAAAAATAGTATAATACCAACTAAGATTGTACAACAAAGACTTTCTTCTTAGTTTTTTTTATTATTTTCCTTGCATTCGAAACATTGAACTTTTGCCAGAGAATGACGCTTACAAGTATACTATATATTGTACCTACTGTATTTCATGGATTTTGATGATCGTTTTATTTCTTTCAAACACAAACCACAAGCTCTTTTTCTCAATGCCGGTTGCTGTTCCTTTGTTTTTTCAGGTTGTGATGTATAATTTAGTATGATGCATAATTATGACGATTATCAGATTTTTTGGGGTGAGGTGTTTTCATAAGACCGAGGTTTTCATGAAAATTATTTGGTTTGGTGGATTATTGGCAGGCTTATTTACATATTAAATATTTTTGACAATGTAAAATGAAATACTAAATAACTGTAATGCACGCTGGATATGTAAAATGAAATTATCAAACTTAAGACATGAAAAAATTTTCAAATTACACGAGCGGGCGCGCGTTGTAATTTTTACGACAGAAGCATAAAACAGTATGAAATCACCTTGAAACTGAGACAAACCCATTTTATCCTGAAGAGAAGAGTCGCAAGAAGGAATAGAAATGACCTTCAGACAGTTTTGACTCCGAATGTGAGAACAGGGCATGAAAAATCCCGTTTGTAGTAAAATTTACACGCACCCACTGGAATGTTAATATCAATAAACTAAACTTAAGTATAAGTCCTTTTGAGAAAACATACATCAGTAATTAAGAGAATTTTCTAAAAAGTAAATGTATTCTTTCCATTGAAGATAATTCCTCATTAATTTACCCGAGAATCATAGTGAGCATATAACATACTACATAGTTGCTGTGGCTGGTATATATATATGTGTGTGTGATATTTTAATTTTTTTAACTTTCTTAAATAATCTTTTAACGGCACCTCATTTTAATTACTTCTACTTTCATCGTAATAAGAGCACTACAACTTTCTTTTCGAGTCACGAGTCGTTCCGAGAAAATTCCCTTCTCTAGGTACTTAAGCGTTCTGCGCATTCCTACCTACCCTTTTTCACTCCAACATGTAAAAGAATTACAACAGTGCGCCACCTCGCGCGTTACCTCTTCTATTCTGGTCATGGAGCTACGAAAGAACTGAATCCTTTACCCATGAAGAAATATCCTCAATGACTGAATAAAAGAGGATTGACTCAACTAACGTCTTCTCCTTGACTCAGACATTCTACACTTAATTTTATTCCAAATTCTAATATTATAAATTTTAAAATCTTAATGTATTCCAAAATCACTTTTCTAAAACTCCAGTTCCGTTCCTTTCCCGCGCTGGAGGTATATTAAATCTCTCATTTTGGCATGTTTATTACTAAAAGAATATTTAATCGCTTTCACGTGCCGACAGAAAATCATGACGACGTCTCTTTGGCACCAGACTTTTTCCCTGAAACGCCTACGTAACTTATTAAAAATACCCAATATTCCCTTCACTTTGATCACGTGTCCATATGTTATTCCCTTATCCAAGAGAATAGAAGGGTTTTTCTGTGCACTCTCGCTTGTAACCTAAACAGAGATGGACGTATATCCACCACTCTCCTATCGATAATAAAAAGAAATTAGTTAATAACTCGGCCTGTTTTATTTTCAACGACTACAACCACGGATACGTTATATATATATATAATGTACCTGTATACAAAATATTGCTTATTAACATTTACTATATTAAGTTTATCTCTTGGAGATATGTTATGATTATCACTTGTAACGCAAAATATGACTATTTGACTTACATCATCCTCCAAGTTCGTAATCCAAATGTGCTTACAGTCTTGGATATGAGGCCGTGAAGGAGTATAATGTAGTGTTACTTCACTACATGTCCACTGGGCGTAGCCTAAAAAAGATTTTGTATGAGATGTAGTGCAAATATTTTTTAAAAAGGAAATACTTATACAGAATTTTTGTCATTTGAATAGGATGCTTTATTGCCGCAGCGTGCTTTTTTAGAAAAACAACTGTCAAACTTTCACAGCTACAGGAGCTTTCAATTTATACTAACAACATGAACAAATTAAGCAAATTAGGGTCCGTGTTTCAGACTTTGAAAATTATTTACTTTATTATTATTTATTATTTTCGGTCATTTAATTTATCCGGGCGCTTCTGGAGAAAGCCGTTTCTTTATGCATTCCTTAACTTCTTTTTTTTTCTCTTTCTGTTACATGAGGGCCACCGTGGCTTGGCAGTGAGGCACCAGCTCCGGAATCACAGGTTTGAGACAGGATTACACCGATGATCCGACATGTATGTGAGCCTGGTGTATGTTAAATCTGCCGTCGATGTTGTTGTTGCATGGAAGTTTGGGGAGTGTTGGGAAAGCTCAAGTGTCGTCCTCGTCGTCTGACCATGGTTCAAAATCACCATGTCCGTCCCAAAGTAGCCCTCATGTAGCTTCAAAATGGGACGTTAATCTAGCTAAACACACTAAACCCTTCTCTTATATATGCGATACATGGTATTTGAAATATTTAATTTCATAACATGAACTAAACTCCCTACCTGTCATCCCTTCGGGGCAACTTTTATTAACTGTTTCTCCTGGGGCTACATCGGGCCAATAAATGCCAGCTTCAAACCTTCCCTCACAAAATTTGGACAGCTTTGTAGTAACAGTTCTATTGGAACCAAGCAAAAACATTACAATTTTCTTTTTTTTCCTTGGAAAAAATATCATGAATGATTACAGGAATGTTTAAATACATGAGTAACAAGTAATTAAGTAAATTCAAATGAAAATATAAATAAGAAAATATTTTCTGAACTATACGCCTCTTGGATTTAGAAATCCTTTAAAAATTTATTTCGTAAATGAAAAGTAAAGCCTATATTCAGCTTATAATAGTAATTTTATAAGTTAGTAAAAATTAACTCATAATGTCACTCAAAACTAATAGTAATCAACTGCGTGGTTTAAAATTCTTCACCGTCGAAATTTACCTCACAGGTTTTCAGAATATTTCGCTTAGGCGACTTCCAGTGATGTCGAGTAGTGAAAATTCACTAAAAGAAAATTGGAATCAGTTTATTGTTACATAACAACCCACTACGCATGTTGCAGGAGGAAGATGGACGTGACGTCACATCACAGTGTAAAGCAGAGTGCAATAAGATGTTATACAACAAGCACATATACGTTTGGCTTGATATTGTGATGCCGAGTGAATTGATTCCATTGTAATAGATGATTCTGATGAATCAAAATCTAAAATTCATTATTTCCAAAAGCAATAATCTACCTTATTTAACCTGCTATAATCAATATTATGTTATAAAAAAAACAAATGTGTAGCATATACCTGGCTTTCTATTCGAAATATTAAGTGCTTTATATCTGAAAAAAATTAATAAGAGGAGTTTATTAAACACGCTTTCATTAATATAATAAACAGCAGAATTTTTTATTTAATTCATTTTCTACTTTTTAATATTGAGATCTATTTTTCTCAAACTCATTACCAGGTGGCGCCACTGCTACGGTATACAAAATTTAATTTTACTAATGATTAACTGATAATTAAGTAATGAAAATATTGAAATAGTGTATTGCCATCGAGAATACACAAGTGTACTCAATTCCCAACCTCTAATACATCAGGAAGTGAATGAAAACTCGATTTCAAAATTCTGTCTTTGCAAACATGAAACAAGTTAAATAAAAGTGTTTATAAATCATTCTTACTGATGGGATTCCTCGTCAGGAGGGGATATTGACGTCGCTCGATTTGGAACTGTTGTGTAATGAGGAGTTGTTTCAGAAGTCCAGTGCGAACTGTTGGCTGGTTTCAGGGTCTTACCTGAAATATTTAAAAACTGTGGTTAACAAACTACCCAAATGCATTTTGAAACTCTTTGTTTGCATTCATATTATTTAAAGCAAACTATTTCGCCAGGAAGCTCATATGAGATTTATTACAATTTTACGAATCTTAATTATCTTTATATTTTTATGTTTGCTAATAAGTTGAAATCTATTTAAAAGCTCATGCAATAAACGTATCAAGCATTTCAGATATAGTATCTATAAAGTGAATCATCGTAATTGTATCAGTGGTTTCGGTTGTATATTAATACTTTGAATAAATATAAAAATGTTTGCTCCACATCTACGGCTTTCATTGCCAGAAGTACTGGTAATTAAGCATTCCGATACTGATAAAGCAAATTTTCACTCGGAAGTTCAATTACCTTGACTTTTGGAAGCATTAGAATTTAGAAGTGTTGCATGAATATGGTTTTCGTTTTCAAAAAATGCATTTCGAGATAAATAGTTCGCACAATGAAATTCGATAAACTCAAGAATCAAATAATTTTTACTTATCTTAAATAAAAACAACGATTGTTTGTCTACCTCTGGAATAATCAACCGTATAAAGCATTTTAATTATTCGATATTTAAATAGTCTAAAAATAATTTTAAAAAAATCGCCTCACCAAGCAGTAGGGGGACGTATTATGAAGTAATAACGTATCTATGAAGTACAGTAAAACTTTTATTGTACGTTGCATGTTTATCATTTGCCCATTGTCTCAATTCATTCCTATTATTTCAGTAATTAGGAAAAATAATTATTACGTAGCAGGCATTCGATAGCGTATCGTTTACTCTGAGCTTCCTACGCATAGATCTTTGTCTTTTGAACTCCAATAAAAATATTTGTATTCTTTCCCCACATAGTAGAGTTAGCTAAAGGGCAGGTTCTCATCACACGCGACTCGAGGTCTTCCCAGTCTTCTAATGATTAGTACCACTCACTTTTCTGACCTCAAAATACAGAAGAACAGCTCGCTTTTGGAATCATTATCTTCCCACAACTCTAACTCTCTAATACATTTTCTGTTTATATCTTCACAATTTACGGATTGTTCATCATTGGTATCTTTTTGTGGGTTTTGAAAAGTAACAATGGTTACATAAAGATTTCACCGTCCTGCAGAAAGTTGAAAGTTGATGACAGTCACCTCGAAGCCCTCACCAGCAACTGACACCGAGAGTGCACGGAGTCTCTGATACTCGATTGATGGATAAGGTGGTTATGACATGAGACATACAGAGGTCGAGATAAAAAGTATCGCAATATGCCCGCTAATGAGAATTACATTATCTCTACTAATAATAAAGGAGAATGTGTGTTGGTCCACTGCAGGGCAGACCGCGGGAATTAGAGCTACGAAATTTGGCGCAAACATACTTTGGAGGGTGGGAATGTGCACCTCGGAGCAACTTTTTTTGAAATTTTAATTAGAATTTTATTTAATTAAAAATTAAACGAAATTTTTGCGTTTTTCCTTAATAACTTCCGAAAATATTACAGCACAAAAATCATTTTTACCCTATCTGAAAGCGCAACAAATTTCCTTTTCAATGATATGAATTAAGTTGATGTACAATTTTTCTCTAATTTTAATAAATTTTTAAAAATATTTTTGGCATAATTTACAACAATACTTTTCATTGTTGCAACAAAACTCAAACCGTTTTCATTGTTTAAACAAATGTTTAAATGCCTATTTCTCTTTTATGCTGAAAGATGAGGTAATATCCTAATACATTTTGCTTTCATATTTTATTTCATGAAAATTTTTGTGGATCTGTAAATCAAACTCTCTGAGATATTGCGTATATTAAGAAATATATCCATTAACCTGAATGATTATGGTTGCTATCTTTTCATTCTTTTTTTAGCATGTTTTAATCCAGCTATCATGCCACTAGTCATAAAATGTGCTGCGTCATTCTAATGTTGAAATCAAGTGCAGATTTTACAAGAGGAATAAGAAAGTGAAGATAGTGCCGACAACATGGAATTAGAGGTTACATGACATGGTCAGTTATTTGACTCCATTAAGAACATTTATGTAGACAATGAACAGAAGAGGTCCAAGGTCACTAATAGAACATGGGTTAAATATCTACCACAATCTGAAGTTTAAAATTGCGTTGTTAAGAGAACCATGAATATAAAATGATGCAAGATTCAATTGAAATCATATTCCCGGCGAACAAACTGGTTGCCGAAGGCGGCTAGTTTAAAATAAAACAAAAATAACTTCATTTGACAAAACCAGTGGACCAGTTCTCCAGTACCAACCACTGGACCGATGTCGATAATTTTTATTTCATACGGAAACTTATGACGCTTAGATATGTCATCAATGGTCTCCTGCCACTCACCACCTTCCATTTTCGAAATATATTGCAAAATAAAACTTTGGCGGAGTCCCTCAGCCTCTACAACCACCAATTCGTCGCTTTATTCCACCAAGTTGCAAGCTAGTCTATATATTTAAAATTATTTGAAAAACCAAAGGACCAATCAATGTTGTATGGTTAATTAAGTGGTTTATCGCACTTAGTCATGATTTCACAGCACATCGATCTCGTTGGTATGACGCTTTTGGCGCCATCAGCGACGTACTAAAGAGGTCTTACTGTACAAATGAAAAAGAATTATTTAATACAGCTTATTCAATTTCAATGAAATCTATCCATGAAGATAGTTTTAATTACTTATGAATCCCAATGTTGAAAAAATTTTCAGAAGTACGAGTTGTCAAAGATTTCTTGTAGTATGCACCGAGTCCCACTTAACGTTCATTTTCTTTCACTCACAACGGTTAATTAAGGTGTGTTATCGGCTTGTTATTAAGATGTTAATTGATAAAAAATTCATCGTTTGTCATACGAATTTCTGATTGATTGAGACATAGATCCTTCGGTAACCATTGAATAGTAAATCCATAAGTTGTTTATTTTGGGCCACATATTTGCAAGAAATAAATTCACTGGCAGCCATTAATGTTCGAATGGCACATGTATTCAGAAATGCATGCGAAAACCAGCACGTCGCATGGCTGTTAAAGTATTAGGCTAAATAATAAAGCATTTACGATGGGTTTACCAGCGAATTGATTTATGTTCACGCGATACACGTAAAGTGTGGCGTCTCAATTTAATTTTGGAATCCATTGTGCATCGAGCAAGAGGAAAAAGGACAGGACACACTGATCGGCACAATATGGCATACAATTAGATGTTAAGTGACATGCACAGTGACGTGTACCACGAAATTTTGACATCAAGTGAATTGACCATTTGGAGACCATTTGTCAGACATTTAGAACGAAACCTCAGATGAAGGAGTATTGTTCTCCAAAAGACCATGAAACATGAATAGATCCCTTATCCCTGATTGTTTTTAGACGGGAACTGTTGATTAACCCTTTATTTACCGAATTAACTTACCGGCAACTTTTCAATTTTATTTTGGCATCATTAGATACGTTTTAATGTAGAATAACCCTAGGAAAGATGAAAAAACTTTTTAAATGAAAGTAAAATAATTTAATTAATTTGATTAATAATTAAAATATTTAATTTTTTTCTTCATCTGCAATCTACTGCTAGCTGTCGGAACTTCATTCCTCGTGTTCATGTGAATACTGTCAGAAGAAACGGTCAAATTACGAAGATATAAGCGTTATTAAAGTAGTACTTTTAAGTACGTCGGGAAATAAAGGATTAACGTAAAATTTATTTACTTTTGATCGTCTTTGACGTCGTACTTGTTTTGAAATTATCACTTCTGGTGACTGTTCCAAAAGAGAAGTTCTCATCCGTTGAATAAGAATCTGTTTTATTCCAATTGTTATTCTCTACATCTCCTGGGAACACGAATTCACAAATTGCTGGGTGCCTAGCTGTTTGCTTCTGAAAAACATGAGAAAACCAAAATCTATTAAGAATAAAAATAATTTTTAAACATTCCCTTTTATTAGTGTACTAAAAGGTAGAAATACTCTTAGTTTATTTATTTTAATTTCCCCCCTTTTTGTCTTTAATTTGAAATTTATTGTTACGAATATTAGGGAAATATTGAAATCAATTTTTTCTCGAATGCACTAACAGGTGGCGTCACCCATATGGAAGCAAAATGTTCGAAAATATTAAATTAAAAAAATAAAATTAATTAAAAATTAACTTAATCATTAACTGATAATAAGTTCTGAATATATTAAAATAGTGTTTTGTCGTCACAAGTGTACAAAATTTCAAAACTCTAGCTCATAAGGAAGTGAGTGAATCCACCTTTGTAAACTTGAAAAAAATCAAGTTGAATGAAAAGTGTGTAAAAATAAATAAGAAAATGATTAATCATTACGAGTTAACTTTCTGAACATAAATTACATCTCAAAAACATTAATTATTTTGACATAGTGCACATAAGCGAAATATTTTATTTGTTTATATTCTAAGACCTTAAACCGCTAATCAGATACTACATTACGGGTTCAGTACATTCTAATAAATAAAAGATAGTATTTTACTACATGCTTCCAGGCAAACGATAAAACGTAATAGCAAAGTTATAAAAGTACTAGTTTGTAAGAAAACCTGTTTCCCTCAAAAAGTAATAAGAGATCCACCAACTAATCCACATAATTATTACAATAAAAAATGAAAATATTATTGATTATTCGTAATTTAGTTTTATGTCTGTTTTGAAGGACCCCCAAAAGTGGCTAGCAGAACAACTTTCTTATCTTTTTCTCCCAAACTTTTCTTAATAAACTACATTTGAAATAACATTGAAAACACTGTTTCCAAATAATGATACTGATGTTGCAACCAAATTTAAAAGGTCATTGCGTTTATAAATTATTTATTTGTAGATATTACTAGAAATATAATTTCACTGGCCATGACATTTCTAAATTTTTTTTCGGAATAAGGAAGGCTACTTATATTTAAAATAGACATTTCTTGATAAAGAAATTTATAAAAGTAGGGTAAGATTGCTTAAGTCGTAACTCCTAAGGAAAAAAGCCTACAAATTGCAGGTTTTACTAAATGAAGGATTAAATTTTGCATTATTCTCAACTTCTATCAAAATTACAACTATTTATAACGAGGAAGTTCAAAATCCGCGTATTATGTCGAATGAAATAAACAACTCCCATAGTAATAACAACGGTACGATTAAGGAAACCGGTTCTTAAGCCGTATTACGTATGTCCTGAGTCGTACCTTGGAAGCAAATGAAGCAGAAAACTTTATATTACTATTCTTTGAGTAAACTATGAAGTCTTATGATAATCGTCGGTCAACTCTTTCGGTTTTCCAAATTCATAATGTTTATTTAGTTTTAGAAGGTGACGTCGCGGCTCCGGTTTAGGAATATTCTACAGGATGGTCATAAATTATTGGACCCATTTCGAAAATTAATAAAAAACTAATAATCTTACAACTATGTTTTTTTTAATGAGAGAGCATTTTAAAAAAAGTTTTTTTTTCAGATAGGTAACGCGACGTTACAGCGGTCTAGGTGGTGGTAAATTATTGGACTCCCATTTTTGAGAGCCATTATCTGAGAAACTATTAAAGCTAGAAGAAAAATAAAAGCATATATTTGTAGGAAATTTTACGCTTTTTAATTTATAAAATCAATTGTAGTTCTAAAACTGAATAGTTTTCGAGATATTAAAAAAAAGGAACCAGAAAACGCGCATTGGCTTCTGCTGATCGGTAGCCATTGCGTATGGAAATCTCTCTCTGTATCAAATTTAGAACGCCATAATGGTACGCCACCTATCTGAAAAAACTTTTTTATTTGCTCTCTCATTTAAAAGAAAAAAGGCAGTTGTAACATTATTCGTTTTTATTAATTTTTGAAATGGGTCCAAAAATTTATGACCTCTCCGTACTTTCATTGAAGCCCATATCACCATTGGGTAATTTTCATAACGCCTCGATCCATATCTTCTTGTCTCTAAGTATTATCGTTCCCTTTTTCATGTTTATGGACCTGCCTAAAAATTGGAGAAAGTACATTTCACATCACATATTAAAAAGAACAATATTCTCTTTTTATAAATGATATGTATCTTTAGATAGGCAAGAGATCCTTAAGGCGTAACTGGTATGATTTAAGCCTGTTTGTGGTACGACTTAAGCAATGGCAAGTGTAAAATTTTAATTAAGCATCATAAAAGAATGAATTGAACCAGAGCGTCATCACTGCATAAAAGCAACTATTCAAATAGCACAGAATGATGCCCTAAGAAACAATAACATTAGTGTTCTACGTCTTACGAAATATGCACGAAAACTATAAGAAAATAACCGAAAACTTATTTTTCTTCGAGGTTAGGTTATAGCGCATCGAAAGCTCCATTCTAAATTAATGGAATTAACATCGCGAATGCTAGTAGTCATCGCACTGCCCTCAAGGTAGCTAATTCGACGAAAACAGCCAGAACGGAATAGGTACGACTTAGGCTGTGGTACTACTTGAGCAACCTTACCCTATATCGGTTTATTTAGTGACTAAATCTAAGAATTGTATTTAATTCTTTTATTTACATGTACCTGCTGATGGATATTTACTTACACTGAGTCCTTACAGTTGGGACAAATCAAATAACATTACGGAATGTGAATTTTTTTCTGCGAGTCTTCTCCAGGGAGATAAGTAAATGGTGCAATTTTAGGAAAATTCTCATAAATGCATGGGTTATCCAGAAAGTAAGTTTTATTAGAAATTTACACAGCAGCTGCTTTGTAATCGCAAGGGTGCTCTTCCGGGCCGATTAGTACGAACCACTGCAAAGCAGAGACATCATTGTTGGGGAAGATAACAGTACAGATGTTTCGTTGTGGGTTGCGAAAATATTTAACCTCCATTACAAACTCATACGATGGCTGTAACGCAGAGACTCATTACAAACTTTGGCTGTGAAATATTTCCTCATCCGCTTTACAACCCAGACCTCACTCCTTCTGATTTTCGTATATTTTTGAAGCTTTAGGGTTTTTCTTCCTGACAAGAAGTTCTGAAAATACAATGATGTACAATAAACTGTTAACACCTGGTTATTATAAAATGCTACATCGTTCTTCGCTACGGGGATAAAAAAATATAGTGTATCGTCATGACAAATATCTCAACACGAATGGAAATAATGTTTAAATATAGTCCAAGAAATGTGCCTCAGTTTTTTTGTTCCATTACGTTTTGTGCTCTTTTAATTGGTCAATGGAGCTTACTTTCTGGATATCCTAAATATTTAACTATGGTATGTACCTGACTTCAACTCCGTAGATTTTTTGGGTCATGTGACTAGTATGATCTAAGAAATTCTATATAAGATAAATTTATTTACTGGTTAAATTTTCGTTTGTATTTGACGAAATCCATTCATATCATCCAATATTTGCAGTTTCAATATATCCTCCTGCCGCCTGTTATTTTAGTTTGATTTCAATGTAAAGGAACATGGTAGTTATCAGGGACTCGACTTCGCTACGTCCATAATTGGTTATTTCTCTTCAGTTAAACTAAGCTAAGCATAAATTCCTTTACCTGAAAGTCATACTTAACATCCGAGTTGCTTGGAGCAGGATATACAACTAGAAACTTGCATCCTTCATCCAGTTTTTCAGATGACTCTTTGACTTTAGCTTGTAACCAATCCGGGAATGGTCGATTTGTTGAAGTCCAGCGAGTAACCATTATGGATCCTTCATTTCCCGTCTTGGGACATTTAGTCCCACTTGTCCAAACTGTCCTGGGCAGTGCTGAGATCATAAGGAGAGAATAAGTATGCAACCAAATATAAATTCTAGTGAAGTCATCGCATGAATATGAAAATAAATTTACTGTTATGCATACAAAGCTAAATAAGTTTTGGGGAAGGTTTGATTGTAGATATTTATGCAGACTGCGATAAAAGGACATACGTCAAGAAATGAGAGTGTAGGCCAAAAAATGGCATATTCAAATAGTGACAATTTTCTGAAAGCAATCCTGAAGTTTGTTAGTGAAGCTCTGAATAGATGCTTGCTTAGTTGCTAAAACTATAGAGTTAATTCTGTGTCCAGTCTCGTTCTTGAAATCGATGAAGTTTTTTCATTGCTTTAGAAAATAAGGCATTAACCCTCAAAGGCCCAGTGCTGCCTTTAAGCTACATACCCAATTTTGTCTTCTAAAATCTTGAGAATAAGACTGAAGCTCTAATGCCTGTTGTTGCCAATAGGATACATAATGAAATTTTTATTAAATCAATTTAAAACATATTTATGGCAGCCTGAGTGCTGATAAAAAAATAAAAATAAATTGTTGGTTTTCACTTCAGGCTGCATCTTTTTATCTTTGTTTGTACGCTTGAGAATACCATATTTTACTCTATAATGTTGAAGGAAATTCTTTATCGTATAATTATTTATTAACCCTTTGCAGTCGATGCCGCCACTGTAGCGGTATCGACCACAAAGAATTAAAATTCATTTGTGTATGACATTATAGAATTTTATTAGGGAAATTTTTTTCTGAAATAGAGCAAGTGTTGTCAGTTGATAACAAACTGTTTTTTAGCCATAAACCATTCTTAAAGCAAAATAGGATTTTTTAAGTATTTTTCCCATGTTTTATTGAAGAAATGAAAGTCAAAAAACATTTAAAAATCAAGCTTTTAAAGGTTAAATAAGAATTTCATCTACATTTACACGAACGAGCTAACTCAAAAAAGCACCACCAGAAGTCCGGATGGGAATCCGGCATAAATAAATGGTTGGGTATGGCTATCAACATTCGATCTTTCAGGTTCAAATCTGAACGAAGAAGCAAAGTGATTTCTTTAATGAAATTATCTTACTAGCTAGTAAAAAAAAGTGCTAGAACATTGTGCTACCTCAAAAACTATCGTATGCAAATAAAAATTGCAGAGTTTTTTATATTTTTCTCACTTTGAATGTTTTTGCAAAAGAATTAGCATAAAAGAAGAAATGGCTAGAGTTTGAAACACAATTTTTAAGTTCCATACTAGTGTCACTCAGTCGCAATCAAATTAAAATATTGTCAGTTCCAAAATGAAAGCTAAAATTTCGACACGTGTAGGGCTTCAATTTGATATCAAATGTGACTCCAATATCACAAGGTTATTCTTTTATAGAGGCGTCTTCAATGATAAAGAGTGACTGACATCTTTAGGGATTGGACGAAATTTTGTCAAGGTGAGGACATTTTGTAAACATTGCGATATCTAGTCCTCTATCTTTCACTTTTTCCTATAAGAGTATAATAACGGAAAATTAAGTATTGATAAAACACAAATAGTTGATGATTTAGTTAATATTAACGAGAAATTAGCGGCATGTTCATTCATGCAAATTTTATCTCACAAACTCCAGTTAAGATGCCGTCCTTATCTTCTGACTAGTGTTCAAAATTACGATGATCAGGTCATTAATTTAGCAAATCAATTAATCCTAATTTCAATTCATCTGAAAACCGTCATGATTGTTTTAAATGATATAGCTTTGGAAACCCGTATGTCATTTCCAGACATTTTTAATATTTAGTAAATGGTATAAATAAATATATTCAACCATGCATTAAAAATTCCGTACACCTAAAGCAAGTTCAGATTTTCATTTATTTTTCCGAATAATGTATTTGAATCTTTTATTCTATTCACTCCTAACAGTAAGTAGAAAAGTTAATAATTTTTATATCATAACGTTAGACAGATAGTTTTTATCTTTTAATCCATCTCGATTTCTAAATTAAAAGCCGACTTCCTCATAATTTATATTCTTCCGCTTAATATGCTCAATATTTTAAGACTAATTTTTCGAAACATCTGATCACATGGATCAGAAGCAAATTTTTAGATGCAGATGATATTTGCCTGTGAAATTAAGATTGCAATTTCTGAAAATATATATATAATTTTAGAACAATGTGTGGACTACAAAAATAGTATTTCTGAACTAAAAAACAGTGCTACTAGTTATTTATTTGATTATTTTTGAAAAGAAATGTAGATTTCTCCTCCACAAAACTTTAGTTAAGTGGCAACTTCGAAAAAAAAAGTTTATTAGAAATGAATGACTTCATTTCCTTCTTATCACAAATTCATTGGTAACTCTTCGAAACAAAAGAATTAAAAATTGAAGTTTTTAAAATAAGTTTTACCAAAGGAATTGAATGTTTTGTTTGAAATTACATAATTTATTCATAATTAGGACTAAAAATTTACATAATTGCGAAAGTTAATAAAAATATTAGTGGATAAAAATACTCCCTATATTTAAATGAATTTTTAGATACTAACTGCGAAATAAGTTATGAAAAAGCATGTATTTCGCTGGAAAATATCTCTTTACCTGTTCTAACGATTGAACCTGAAAATATATCGAACTAACTCCGTTAACCCTTTGCAGTCCAATAGTTTTTCAAAAGTGTTCTAGCAAGTTCAAGCTATTTTCAGTGAATTTATTAATAATTACATTTTTAAGTATGAAAAACCTACTTGAGTAAAAAGTGTCGAGTCCACCTCGACATAGTACTTGCCGGTAGAAAACTGATATCCAGTCCACCTGGACATAGGACTGCAAAGGGTTAATGACCTAATTTTACAGAATTCACTAACAGAGACTTACATGAAGCATCTTCTGAATATTTCTGGGATTCTTGCAACATTTTAGAGAGTTTTCCAATATCTTCTTCATTTTGAATCCGAAATATATCCACTGCAAACGGCCAGTCTGGGTATCGTCCTTGACATCTTTGTCTAACAGCCGCCCAGCCAGAAGCTCGTAATTCAATTGTATAGCAGGAATTCCGAATGCACACATTGGTTTTGCAGCATTCGTCCCATTTGTGTTTCATTTCTTCAAGTTCTATGAGAAAAAGTATTCTTTGAAAAAGCTTTGCCTAGTGAAAGAAATAATTGATAAATTTTATATCAATGCCTGTGTAAATTTTAAAGGAGAAGAAATTAACAGAAGTTACCAAAAATTACCTCAATTGTTTTAACAGAATAAAATGACTAGGTGGTTTTTCTTTCGTTGTAGGAAAAGATAACAAGAAAATTCTGAAATTTTGATATCTGATTATTTCACATACCCTTACATTGTAAAACGGGTATTAGCAGTTGCCGAAAAGCTGTAATTGTGACGACAGACTCAGGCATTATTTATGAAAAAGTATATTTTTATGTAAAAAAACAACTGTAATTTTAAAAAATGAAAAGAAAGAAAAACAGATGCTCTCAGTACGTTGACCGTAGCTGACTTAAAGCTATAAACATATTTTAGGTCTCCCTGCAAAGACAAATCAATCGAGGTGAAAGCAGGTAAGTGTGTGGAGAATTCGTTTCTACCTCTTCGTCCTAACCACCTGTTTACAAGAATTTCATCAATGTATGAAAAATATTATTTTATCACTTAATTTGAATCATCAAATTACCGACATCTGAGAAAACTCTATATTTCTATAAATTTAGTTTAAGAAACTTCGATATATGATATTTATTATTATTCAAGCTTTCTTTAATTAGATAAATTAAATTATAGCCTTAATCAAAAATGCCATGAAATGGTGAATCACAAAGACGTTGTTTCATCAACGTGATAACGTTAGTCCACATGCAAATTTGCTACTCGTCAAGAATTATTGCTACTACGGCTTGCTGCCACGTTCACCAAATTCGTCAGATCTGTCCCTATACGACGTCTTTGTTCTTCACATAACGTCACGGATGGTAAAACTTTTATTTTTGATGACAATATCAAAAATTTCATGGAACTGTTTTTTCCCAGTAATGATAAAAAAAAAATTACGAGTTTAGAAATATAAAGTTTCCTTGAAGATGTCAGAAAGGAATTGAACATAATGGGCAATATGGTACTTTATAAAATGTCACCTTTCATTTACACGGGGTAAAAAACCACAGTTACTTTTCGGATAACCCAGCTGATAATTATTAATCAAATTTGGAATTTGTGGCACCGTATAAAAACAAATATTTAAAGATATAAAGCTAATTTTTAAACAAACTGTTTTTAAATGGTTTTTTTTTAAATTTTTCTTCTATTTTTCCGATAAATATAGTTTAGGTTCCTTATCTTATCCAAGCGGATAATCGGCATCCAATATTCTTTTAATTTCTTGACATAATTAGTTGAAGTTGCGGTACTAATAATTTACAAAAAAAATGCTTGCCATGTTTTGAAATATTGGGAATGTTACTCTTCTTTATATTGCATTTTTCGAAATTCATCTACCTATAGATAAAAAAACAAAGTTTTGTTTTCTTGTTTTACTGCCCTTCTTAAATTAAAACCCTCATTTGTCCCGTGTTAACCTTTACGTTTGAGCATTTCTCCTAAAATATTGCATTAATATAGTAAAATTTTGGATTTACGAGAATAGATCCAAAAAAGTTTACAAGGAAATAATAAAAAAATATTTATTAACAATAGACAGAAAAAACAAAAGGGAATTAAGGGACAGACTTGCGATTACTTTTCCACATAATCACCAAATCTATTTAAGTATTTATCAGAAAGCAGGACCAACTTGTTTAACCCGGCTTTATATTGCCCATTGAGCCAGTTCTTGACAGCCGTTTTCAGATCACTGTCTGAAGAGAACCTTGTTCCAGATAAGTGTTTGGAACTCAGATTTGGCACCCAATCTGGGCTGTATGCGGGGTGGTTCCAGACTTCCCACGTGAACTTTTGCAGCAATTCTTGAGTTTTGCTAGCAGAATGGGTATTGCCATGCAGGAGAATAACACCATCACTCAATATGTCAGGGCATTTGCGTCGGATGACTTCACGATAGCCCAGAGACTATTTCCTTTTTCCGAAATTGAAGGAATTCTTATCTTGAACGATGTTCTCTTCAGACAGTGATGTGAAAACAGCTGCCGAGAACTGACTTTATGGACTAGGACGTGATTTCTATCAAGCCGGGTTAAACAAGTTTGTCCTGCGTTCAGATAAATGCCTAAATAGATTTAGTGATTATGTGGAAAAGTGATCGGCAAGTATGCTTCTTAATTCACTTTTGTATTTTCTGTCTAATGTTAATAAATTATTTTTATTACCCTTGTAACCTTTTTTGGATCCATCTTCGTAGTCTTCGTAGTAATCTTATGATCTCCGAACAGCAAAATATTTTTTATACATTTTCACTTATTTTTCATAATTATATTTCAATATTCATAAAAACATATTATTTGAAAATTATAATTTTCTTTCTTATTTTCTTCAGCGAAAAAATATTCTTTCTTTGATTAAATCTAAAATTCCTGGGTAGAAATAAGTAGAAAATTGAATTTCGTTAAAAGTTTGAAAAACTTATTAAACTTTAGATGACTTTCCTTGGTACACATTGGGTAAATAAGAAAGCTATTGACATCCTAAACTTTAATTTTAAAAAATAAGTTTTTATGTCAATGTTCAGTTTTACTTAACCTAATCTTAGGCATACAGTTAAAAGTAAACTTAATAAGAACGCAGGAACGCAATAACAGTAGTGTCAATTGCTCAGACGTAAGGTATCAATAACCGATTTTGCACTATTTATTCTCAATATATTGCAAAATATTTTCCACGGATAATTCTTTTATGGAATCCTTTATTCAGCTTAAAATAGAATAATCCAGGAAAAGATGCAATGAATCACTAATTGATTGAACCATTTTTAACTATTTTTCCATGAATTAATTCTATAAATATTGCCTTAAGGGTGTCAATAACTGTCTTGTTGCTCCTACTTCTAAAATTGTAGTGAAACATTTATGAAGAAAAGCTAATTCTTGCTAATTTTATGAAAAACTACGAATTAGAAAAGTTCGTTATTAATTAATCGGGTTAAACAAGTTAGTTAATTCACTTCTTTACTCCACCAACTAGCTCCCTTCGCACCATTTTTCAATGATATCCATATTTGTTGAAGTGAATTTTTTTTAAACACTAAACACGATAGGTAAATCAAATTTACATTTGACAATTGCATGCAAATGATGCGAATATTTACATGTAAAAATACATGCAAGCATTCTCAACTGTTACTGGATTTAACAAAAAAAAACGTCTCATTCCCCTTTCTCAAAGAAAAAGTTGCTTTTTCTTTCATGTAAGAAAACAGCATAGCGCACCAAGTACAATATATATAATTTGTAATTAAATAGCATGTAAGTATCAAAAGGAGAAAAAGTGCTTCGCATCGGAAAGGAAAGTTTTTTCATTTTGAAGAGAGTAAATTTAATTTCAAAATGAAGAAATCAGGGAAAATAAACTGAAAGCAAAACGAAATTTTTGTCTACAAAAAATGTCATTTATTAAAAACTAAGTTATGTTTCCTCAAAGAGAGAGAGGCGCTACATGGGGCTCTTTGTCTGGAAATTAAGCAAAAGAAAAGGATACGCCAGATAAAATGTGCAACAAAAATATAATAGAATACAGATTTACAATAGCGCAACAACCCACTTGCATGAATAACAACATGCGAAGCATGTATCGCTTCAGGTGTTGAGTCCTTTGAACACTCCAAGTACTCCAAAGGTTTGTTGATGATGCTGCGTCCTACTCTCCACTATCGTATCTATCATGTTGCGTACGACTTTTTAATGCTGTTATTTATAAGTTGTGTTGTTGTGCTATTGTAAATTTATATTAATTAAATCTGTGTTGTATATTTTATCTCTTTCATTCTTTTCTTTTACTTAATTATCTGACAAAGAGCCCCTTTGCGTTCCCGACCCTATATGCTATTGCAAAAATGACTTGTTTCTGTATGTCTGACCAAAATGATTTGTTTCTGTATGCCTGACCTATCCTTAAGATTTGTAAACGACCTTTCGGGACACCCTATGTGAAACCTAACGTGTGCGTGCGCATGACCTCCGAACGGCTGGGGCAATTTTGATGAAATTTAGTTCACATGTATTTTATTGGCCAAATAAAATGTTGTAGAGCCAAATCAACCCCAACACTGTCTCTCAGGGTAGAGTAGGGAGAGTTGTTTAAATACTTATAACAAACGGACCGATTGACTTGAGAAATTCGATTAATGTGTTTCAACCTATCAATCTAAATAAATAGTAGAGTTGAATCTTCTGTAAGCAACCCCTTTGGATGATGACTATCAGGGGTGAAATCAAGCCGGAAATCATCGGAACAGCGTTCCAGTACTGTACGTCCTTAAATCAGCGCGATTTTTGTCACCCAGGTTAGAGCGTTCCGGCACTGCTTTTAGAGCTTCCTGGCAATGCTTATTTTGCGACAACACCACTGATGACTATCCCCAAGACTTGTAGATATGTATGTTCAGAACGATTGAAGCGATTTTGTTGAAACCTAATGATTTCATCATACCGGCTAAAAATACTGTAGGCGGTAAATTAACTCCCCCCCCCTTTGGATAGAGTGAGTCCCTGAAATAAATAAATAATTAATGAATTAATTAGCAGGAGATTCGGTTGACATATTTCAAACTAAAAACACAATAGAATTAAATCTTCTACAATCAGCCTTTTAGGATGATAACAACCCCAAAGAGATGTAGGGATGAGTGTGTTCAAAACGACTGGAATAACTTTAATAAAACTTAGTATACATGTTTCTTATTGTTGAATTAAAAATACTGAAATGAAAATAAACTCTAATTCACTCTCTTCTGGGTTGATTGGGATTTTTTAAACTGAGGTTTGTTAATTGAATTTATTAAACTGAAATACATTTAACAAAAGGACCAATTAACGTAAACGGACCAATCAGCATCAGCATTTCCTTTCTCCTATTAATTTATCTGTAAGACATATTTTGACTGAATGCACCAATTTTAATAATTTTAGAATGAAATATTTTAACAATGGACACCTAATTTGGAAGACCTAATGGCAGATACTCTGATCATAAAATTATAATTTTTTGATTAGTGATATTAGTTTTGCTAATTTTATATGATAAAATACCTCAGCTAAAGTTCGTTTATTTCTTAACAATATTCTTACATTTTTTAAAAAAATTTAACATTAAAGTAAGGAAAAATATTTTAGGGTAATTTTTTGGCGCAAAATGGTCAGACCTGACTTTTGCGCTATAAAAATCCGACCAATCAATCTCTCCCATTGGTTTTTTATAAGAAAAGCCTGAGTAATGCCGGGTTCTCTGTGAGACAAATTATAAAAGTCTTTTTCTACGGTTAAGAAATGACAAAAGATTATTTCTAGTTTAGGAGAGCAATATCTGAATTACTTACAATATCCTATAGAATTTTTTAATCAGTTAATGCTTTTTATATGATTTTGAAGCAGGATTTTTTCAAATTTTTTATTCAAAATTCTTCTTCTTGCTATAAAAACCCACATGAATGAGTAGAAAGTGATTAAACAATTTTTTTTTTGCTCTCTCTCTCTCACACACACAGCACGAAACATTTTATTCTGAAAAATGAATGAAGCTTATAACATTTGCTTTTATAAGATAAGGTAATGGTACAGCATCGTACAGATAGTAGTAGGTAGATGATACAGCAACAAATTATAAATTCTCTGTATATAAAACTACGTAAGCTATGTACGGACAAATGCAACTCCCTAAAAAAATCCCAAACCTATTAAACGTTGTTCAAATGTTCGAAATTTTTTCATTTTATACTTAAAAATTTGTGTGTTCTTTCTTATTTTATGGATCCTGCTACCTTTCTTCGGAGAAAAAACTCAGAAGCGTGATTGCTTATCAGGAAAGTATTTCATATCGTGTAGCAATAAGGAAAACTTGACATTTTCTTGCTAGAGTCATATAACTCTGTAATCTATTCTGAATTCTCTGCGAATCTTATCGTAAAAGCTTTACTCTGAAAGAACGTTAAAAGTGAAGTAAATGCAATTGTTTTTTTAACTCAATTTTTTGTTCGCACTTCAAGATATCCCTCTCCCACTTAGCAAGTAGGAAGTAG
The DNA here is from genome assembly GCA_013235015.1 of Araneus ventricosus. Lineage (NCBI taxonomy): Eukaryota > Metazoa > Arthropoda > Arachnida > Araneae > Araneidae > Araneus > Araneus ventricosus. The sequence continues at coordinate 951,939 of BGPR01000062.1, forward strand.
ATAGAAAGTTTCAATATGAAAATCAAGAAACTTTCTAAATTTTTCATTTATGAAAGCTTGAGATTTTTTACATTGTATTTATTGCTATTTTTAGCTTACTCCTGTTTCTTAACAAGTGCCCTTTAGTATAGTAAACAAACACTAGATACCAATTTTTTTTACTGTAAAACTGATATCATTTGAGGAAATCGCAATAAAATGTTTGTGAATGTAAAATATACAGGGTGCCCCCTCTAATCTTGGTCCAATAGCTGCTTTCTAAAGTGTTAGAGATAAGCTTATACTTTTAATTGTGTTAAATGACTTAAAAAATTATATTTTATGTTATTTGAGTCAATAAATATACGGCTGAAAAAATTTCGAAGTCTAAATTTTTATAAACTCTCCCGATTTATTGCATTGAAATTTCGTAGATAGTAATATATCCGTATTTAGTAAAATATTCTTGACACACTGACATTTTAAACACAAGAAAGTTCCATTCTTCTGTGACTAACATTGGCCGAGTTATGATGCTTTGAATTTCATTATTTTGCGCCAATGAACGGCCGTCTCGAGCAAGAGCTGAATGTTGACTGACGGATCTTTTTCGACCACTGAAATGGTCTAAAATCCTTTAAAATAGCGATATTTAAAGCTTTTTGTATGAAAAGATATTTAAAGAAGATTTATTAATTTTCATAGAATTAAACTTTAGCCTGACAAATGTTTGTCATTTATTCATTTGAATCATCCACTAATAGATAAATAAAAGTGAAATAACAGTTGAATTTTTAAATTATCTAAAGTACGTAATCCAAAGTAAGGATTGGAAGACTAGATGAATGAATTTTTTAGTACACTAGGCTTATATATTCGGCTTTCCTCTGGTCATAAATTCTTTTGAAATATTAAATTATACACTATGATCAGAATGCACTCATTATCAAGAAACTGTGTTTTATGCCTAGTTATTCAACTTTGACTCGCGCACCTTTGATTTCAAACTGAAATAAATGACATCTCACGACATCATGTCATGACATCTTTTATATTGTTAAAGACCTTTCAGGATCTTCTCTTTCGCAGGAATACTCCAGAGTGTTCTGCAAACATTTCGAAAATTACAGATTATTTTAGAAGTACCAGTCAGAAAAGGGTCTATAATGCTGCATAATGATTTAGAATTCTCCAAAATGTTGTAGACTCTTTCAGGAAGTTATGTTATGTTCAAAAATATTCTAGAATATTCCTAAATGTTCCAGAATTTTAACTTCCTATAATATTTTAATGCTTTCACTCCTTCCGCAGCGGTTAGGGTAGAAATGTCTACCACCCACAGTATTTTTGCGCAGCTAGTAAATAATAATTGCCACAAATGTGGTTGAAATTGGCTCTGTGGTTTAGGAGGAGATGTCCCCTCGGGGCACCTCGAGTACTAGGATGAGAAGTAGTATGAATCAGCATGCCGGTTCATTCTTATCCTGGGGGTTTATTAATGGTTGTGTTGACTAGTTAATGGGTTCATCGTCGATGACGGGACGTACCTCCTTAGGGATGGGTTTCTGCGTGGGCCGCTCAGAAGAGGAGCTATTTTGAGCAGGAGAGGCTGGTGCTGCTGCTGCTGCCCGTATTGTTATCTGCACTCGTCATTCAGAGTACCTGGATAATTCTCTTTTTGATTAGAAGATGAGGAACAAACTTACATATAAAAAGTGGAACAAGCGTTTATTTCCTTAAATACTGATCCTAGATATATACTTCCAAATACAAAGTTTCATCAAATAAGGTAAGAATTTGTGTGAAAAGACTTTGATATCCAAGGGGACTGATAATAAGTTACAAAAATTAAATTTTTATACTATCCCCGTTAGAGCAAAAATGTCAATTAGTAAAACGTTTTTCTTACATCCACCTATTCACACACAAAATTGCCTGCTTATATCTGCAAAACTTACAGAGATATAAGAAGACAAAGTTAGTGACTTAGACCACTTTTCCATGCCTCTCACTGCTGTTTTATGCAGTCAATCGATGTACATTTTAGGGATAATATACATATTTCAATAAATCATTTAAAGGGCGGAATCAGGAAATAATTTATTAGTTAACTCTTGTGTTAAATCTAAAATATAGTCAAATAATACATTAATTGAAATATTTACAAAATATTTCAACTTGTGAACCTCCGAAAAATATTCAAAGCAGTGAACGCTCATCTGCTCAGAAACAAGCAGTGCTAGAAAAATATTACTAGAATACAATTGAAATATAATTTTTTTAAAAATTGCTTTACCTTCAATAGTCCAAACTTGATGTTGTAATTATCTAAATTGTATTTTAGAAAATTACAGTCTTTTTTCTTTCGGAGAGTGACTTTTAATAATAAAAGTCGAATATGTAGAAACCAGCCAAGTTCCCGTTGAGGCAACAAAAAGTGAATCGAAACCTCAAAGCAGCCAATGAGAGAGAGAAAAAAAAATGAAGTGCGCGAAGGCGAACCGCGGGTGAGATTGAAGGGGGGAAAAAAGAGTATTAGTTGGCCTAGCGCAAAACAGGAGCATCCGAAAATCCAGTTCTGGCTAAGTTCAAAGACAGAAAGGATAGCTATTTGCGTTGTCCCATTATGTCACTTAGTTGGCAGCAATAAGTGAATTTTGGGACTTTCCAAAACTATTTGGAGTGCAGGGCCATCCTGTGTCAGTCTTACTTTTTCATTCATTCTGTGTCTTCTCTTCTCGTTTTTATCTTTTCTCGTTGATTATCGAACTCTCTGAGTTTTGAAGTAAGCAAATAAGAATAGAAACGAAAATACGAATTTTTAAAATAATTTTAGTGAGTTTTGCAAGTCTGCAGACCTAAAGGACGAATTCCCACTGCTTTTAGGTAAAACTTAATAATACGCACAACGTTGAGAGCAAATAATTTATTATTCTTGTCTGATATTAGGCTATTTTCCTGTTTTATTTTAAATTTGTTTTACGTCTATCGGCCAATGAATCTGAGTAACAGTATACGTCATTGGAAAATTTTCTTTCAATCCATGATGATTGAATGATGCACTACCAGGCAAACATTGGCATTTAGCGGTTTTTCCATGTTGAAGAAATTTGAATTTCTCCAATAAACATCTCCATATAAATTTGTGAGCGGTCCCATAGAATTTAAAAATTAATATATCTCTGCCAGTTTTGCAAATAGAATCGTGAAACTTAGTTTGAGCATAGATGAGTGTAAGGGGAGCATTTCACTCATTGACACTTTTGCTCTAAGGGGAATGTATAAAAATTTAATTATCTTAACTTTTTATTTTCAACTTTCACAGAAGCCAAAGTGGTTTCACACAAATTCCTACCTTATTTGATGAAACTTTGTAATGGAAATATATGTCTAAGTACAATATTTAAGGAAATAAATGCTTCTTCCACTTTTTGGGACACCATGTATACATAACCATCATTTTGGGATCGCAGTGGTCTAGTGATAAGTTCTAGGCTTCGGGGCCGAAGGATTCCTAGTTCAAAACCCGATTCCTCTAAAGATCCACTGTGTGTTGGCCTGGTGCACATTATCTCTGACATCAAACGTCTTTAGGCTGGTGTGGTGCGAACGTTTGGAGGCGGTCGTGTCGCCCTCAGCTCAGGCATCTTCCGACCGCGGTTCAAAATTACGATGTCAGTCCCAAAATAGCCCTCGCGTTGCTTCAAAACGGGATATTAATTTGACTAAACTAAGCCGTACCATGACTTTTATTTATAATAAAATGTTTGCTATAGAAGAAACACTATTGTACTCATTTAATGTCTGGAAACTCCACAATCTTACTAAAATTATATTCTGCGAATATAAGAAGAATCCCAAAAGGATATGATTAATCTGTAAAAATATACATAAATGCTTCAAACGAATTGACAAAAAAAGTTTTCTCTTGCATTTTAACTTATTTGGAAGCAAAACAGTGACTCAAAAAGTTGTCCAAAAATCCAAAACCGAAAGTAAAGTAAAATTTAAAATTTATGTAGTTTCCTCGGATGTATAAATAGTTGGAGAATTAAATGACAATGAATGGAGTATTTCCTATTTTTATTATTCAAGTTAAAATATCAATTGCTCCTTCCGAAATAGAATTACAATAATGGTTGTAGAGCAGTATAAATGTATCAGTTTTAAATCTGAAAATGGAATTCCAGTTCTCAGGTTACTTAAGCAATTATATCTAAAAATAATAAATACATTTTTGCTCAGAAATTTGGGAAAATCTTTTTGCAAAATTTTACACAAAAAATGGTATACACATAACTTTGAAAGTTCTTTGTTTAAATAACGCTGCACATACGTAATAATAACTTCTATAATCAAATAAAGCAACAAACTCTGTGAGCATTTGCTACTCTTTATTCCCAGACTAAATAGGCATGTAAGTTCCTGTAAAATGACACAATAAGATGTCAGACTTTTTTTGTAACACATTGGACCTTAAAATTTCAAGTTATGCAAGGAAAAGATATCTTGATTTTCATACCAGTCCAAAAAATATCTATACAGCTTTAGGAAATATGATATAATAATTTTTTTTCCTTAAAATTGTGAAGAGTGCTTAAAATTTTGTTTTGCTTACTCTCCAGAATTGAAGGTATTTTGGAAAGTTTTAAATTTATTTCTGAAAGAACAAAGTTCCAAATTATTGTGAGCCAAAATTTATTTTCAATAAGATACATCCAAATTTTAATTAAAATTGAAATCATCCATCAATTCTATACTTTTCACTTAGAGATTGATGTTGTTGAAACTGAAAATCTTTATTAAGATCTTTTTTCATACTAATTATTGCAAAAATTACCTAACCTACTCCAGTGGTAAATACTTTTCGTTTTAAGGTTTTTTGATCCTGTTAGAGTAAATTCAGTACATCTTGAAATCTGACTCTATTAAGAGCTTTCTTTTCGATTTAATTGATTCGGAGGGAGGGGTTAAATTAATGTCCCATTTTGAAACACACGTGGAACGTTAGGGACAGAAGAAGTAATGCGGAATCCTGGTGAAGTACCCATTATTCAGATTTCAACACCGCATCAATTTGGGACATCTGGTTTGAGACAATAGATTTAATATGCAATAGACTCATATGGCTGATATTTCGTGGAATCGAGTTACAAGCCCGCGAATGTTCTTTAAGGCAATGGCGACGGCTGGATGGCAAAAGTGAAGGGGCCAAAATTTATAAACATCTAGAAGAACCCGGGAGTTTAGGGGGTAGACAAAATTAGCTATCTTTGCCGGACACTATTGCTGTTTTTATAATTCCTAGTTTTAGGCAGCTAAATTGAAATAAAAATTTAATTTTTTTCGCAAAAATTGGGAAGGAGGCTGCCTCTCCACTCCAACCCGATTCGCCGCCACGGCTTCCAGGTGGCTTCTTCCACTTGGAGGTTGAGCAACAAGTCATAATCGCACATGGACTCATGTCAGAAAAAAACATTGGACGAGACAAGAAGGTATGGGGATATTGAATGAGGGATGTGAAGTGATTATATGGGGATATTGAAGCAAAGTGATGTAGATACACAATGCTTATTGCATGCAATTTTACTATTAAGTGAAAGAAGTGGAAAAATATTTGGGATGGCATTGGCGGGTGAAAAAAACGTCTTTAATCGCCTAATATGAGTCACGTGAATATGATTTGCTCCCACCTAGTTAGAATTCTTTGCATAAATCCAGTTTCTTGGTGTCGCAAAAAGTGGTCCAAGTTTTATGTAAGTCTCACTGAATCTATGCTGTTAGAGAACAATACGGCCAATAATACTAAGTTTAACAAAATAAGTAGTTGTTTATAAAATATGTAAAATTAAGCTAGCCAGGATAGGAAGAAATTTAATGAATAATATGATCACTAAAACGTTGCATGAGTTATCTTTCTGCTCAAAAGAATCTTTTTGTACACATATATGTAAATATGAATGAATATAGTTTAGCACAAAACATTTTATGAAATATCATTGAACAATCGAAGCCAGAAATTGATTTTTATTGAAAGATTTCACCAGAAGATAGAGTGTCATCAATTGTTCGTAAATTTTCCTCATGTTAAGAGGGAAATTTCTTTGTTTGTCTTCAGTGGTTTATGGTTTTAAGTAATTATAATAAAATATGAAATAAGTTTTAAAAATTATCAAAACTTTTGAGCAATAGTGATATTTAAATTTCCTTGAATTTTTTAAGTACTAAATTTTGCTTTAATAGCAGACTGGTTTTCAATTTAATGTCATCCTACCTTTTTTTGTTCATTTTTTCAAAACATCAAATAATTATTTTATTTGAATTGCACGCACTTTAGGAATAATTTAACTCAAATTCAGCTTAATATATATTGCAGGAGAGAATGTTTGTAATAACCCTATGGATTTCGTAGAAACAGATGAGTTTCTTCCCAAGTCCTACACTGATAAACATAATTTTACCTTCTTTTTTCAGAATTCAGTATGTTTCCTATAATTTTTGAAAAAGTATCATAAAAATAGTTATTGAAATTTTCGAAATATCATACACTTTTATTAAACAGACAGAAGGAGTCCCCCCCCGCCTTCTGGCTAATATACATTTACCTTAAGTAGATCCAACGGTTCTTCTCGTCGTTTGTTTCTCTTTGATATTTGCGTCAATTTCTGACACTTAGATCTATTGCGTCAGCATAAGAAACATGTTCAGCTGCTTTTATCCACAAGGGAAAAACTCAGCAGACAACACAAATGGATATATTGAAATTTGTTATAAAGATAACTTCTGTTTCTCTGGAAATACTTTTTAAACATAGCCCACACTTAAAATCGTCTAATATTAAAATTATAGTTTTAGGATGACCGATACAAAGTTATCTGGCATATTGAAGGCATGCTGCGAATCACATTTAATAAAAAAAATTATAAGCTACATAATATAAGCTAAATATAATGTAAGTCATTAAATAATATCTTAAGTGTTTAAAAGTCTTGTTCTTAAAATCCTTGTGTATGCTGGAGGATACACACGGACGACCCATAGCATTGTAACAAAAATAAATGTTATATATAAAATTATATATATTATTATGCTAATGAAACTTTTTTAATTAACTACTTGGAGAATCTTACGTTTTAATCAGAAACAATTTTAAAACTCATTCCATCAACATACAGTTCCAACGCAATATTTTGAAATTTAAAAACTGATTTCATTATTTTAAACCATATAATTAAATAATTTTTGCTGTAATTTGTAACTAGTAATTCATTGTTTTGAAGGTAATAAAATAAACAATGATACATTTTAATTTTAACTTTGCATTATCCAGTAATTCATATTTGAATCAGTAGCAGTTTTACTTTTTTAAAATTAATTTTGTGTAATTTAAGTGATAAAATAATGTACTTCTTAAACTTTAGACTTGAAGTAAAAGTAATTTCTATATCCTTTACACTCATTGATTGATTTAAACAACTGCGATGGAAAAATTGAAAATGTTGTATATTGTAAAATTATTGGAAATTTTAAATTATTTATTTGTACATACTTTTCATTCAAATAATTGAAAATTATCTCCAAGTAATCTAAAAACTGATTTCAAAAACTTAGCTATTTATATTCGCTTCATTTACATAAATGGAAAATAACAATTAAAAGCAGCATACCCTTTTTTGAAAGAGTTTTTAATTCGACTTGCAAACAAGCCAGTGCAAAGAATGCACTGATGTATATCCAGAAGTAATTCATTAGCAAATTTCAATTTGACAGTCATAAAACAATCTCATCGAAATTTTCGTCATCAACACGTTTCTGCTCATCATGTTACAGCTCTACGCTATTATATGTTAACTGATCCATTGAAATGCACTCTTCAAACATCAACAAGCGTCTCTGTCAACTGTGAAATTCAACTTTATCAGTCGCGACCAAAGTCTACCTTAGGTTGTAGGTAAATCGCTGTTTGCATTCCAGCGTCCGCAACAGTTTGAAACCTGCTTCCACATTAGGCGGCGAGTCGCTTACAGTGAGAAAGTAATAATATTTATTTGCAAAAAACACAGGCAAACGTAAAGCATATTGCGACAACTCTGGCGAATGTCAATGCTATGAATGACATCGACTACTGTTCGACAGATGCGTAGAAAAATAATTAAAACAAATCCAATTATCCTTGTTTCTAAATCTAGAGTTTCTTTTGTGCCTGGTATATTCCCTTGGAAAAAAAACCATTTTTTTTTGTAGAAAATATTTATCTTTCAGCTTCGTCTCTTTCTTTCGGTGCATGTATGTAACAATTTTTTTGCACAGTTTTATTTAAAAAGAATTTTTTTAAGAGATCAAACAATGACAAGAAGCTAAGTACAAATTTCGTTGTGTTTCATAGAATTTAATTTCCTTTCTCTGAAAAATCAGGAAATATTTTCTTCCTATTGGAAAAGATGTTTTGACACTTCAATGATCGGGATGTTGAAAATAATAAGTCAGTTGGAATGTTAAAAATTACGCATTTGCTAGTCTGTCTCGTTTCGATTAATTAGTTTAACGCCCTGCTTTCAAGTACCCACGATGGCGTTTTTGGGATGGACCCTGTAATGAGACGGATTACATAACCCCCAGATGGCGAGGAAGATACCTGAGCTGCCACCCCCTCTCCAAATTTTCATACCACAACAACGGATTTAATCCCCAACAGTTTTAACGTGCAGCAGGGACGTACATGCGGAACTTATTCTGGAAACCTAAGGAAGATTTCTAGGGTATTAAATAAAACTTCGTGCGTCACAAACTCGTTTTCGGCATGAGTGCAAATATAATGGCAGAAATGAAAGATCCGTGAGAATGGGTTGCAGAGTCTGAAGTCCGTTTCCAACAAACTTTAACCCCTTAAGTTTCGCGCCCGTCATATTGGCATGCATCGTACTAACGCATTTTTAGGCTTATAAACTACAATTTAATTAGCTTTATAATTCGACACAAAAATTAGGTAGAATCCATAAGCATCTCAAGTATTCTATGCCTTCTTAGATGAATGAAAACGACAGCCCCTTTCCAAAACAAAAGGAGTCATTTATTAGGAAGAAAATGCGATCCTTAAGGGGTTAAGCAGCTTCAAAACATGACATTACTCTATTTAAAAGAGGGCCAAATTGCCAATCTGCGTTCTGAATGGGTCACTCGGTATTTCTTGAGAAGTAAGCGAACACAAATGTTTAGCATGGGTTCTAAAATAGAGTCATGTCAGTAGAAAACCCTTAAATATGATTTAGGATATTGATCAAGCACGAATTCAACGACAACAGCTTGATCAATTAAATATACATATATATAGGTAGTTTATTTCTGGAAAGAACGAGGACAACTTGCGGTTTTCTTTTCTGAGCCCTGTGTAAAGAAAAACCTTTTTTTATAACTAGAAGAAAATAAGCAAAAAATAATCATTAGATGATCTGAATTAATATCTTTTTCTGGTGATGTGTGTCCTCTTTTATTTGGATAAAGGATAAACTAATGAATTTGTAACATGTATAAAATCTTTCGGAAGTCGAATGACTCGCATAGATGTTCAGAGTTAAACCTTCAAGTTTAAATATTTTATTTGTATTTCCAAGCTTAATGCAATGAAGAATGAGTAACAGGAGTATAAAAAAACTCCCATTAAAGCTCGAGCAATTGAGCTGGAACAGGGCAAAAGAACTATTTGAATAAACAGTCTCAATTTTGATAAAGATAATTTTAAAGTGAATTAAATAATAAAAAATTGGATTATATTGTATATCGTCCTTCTGCGAGTTTTTAAATTAAATAGCTGTGGCTTGGTAGCAAAATCTCAACATCATTATAGAAGGATAGAAGCCTCAAAGTCCGCATTGTACATGGGTCTGTTACATGTTTACCCTCTTCCTCAGTCATTTTTTCCAGTTAAATTTTTTTTGGATCAGGACTGATTTAAAAATTTTAAATCAGTACTGATTAAAAAATCAAGTTCATTTAACCTATAAGATAAAATTAATATGATTAATTAATAAGTGATTCACAAATAAAGATGCTTCGTTATGATCTCAGATAAGAAATTGACTTACCACATGATTATCTCAGTCATACACAACTATATCAATTGTGGACATATAACTATCTATCTCAAAATAATAATAATAATTAATTTGATTGTTAAAAACCATATGTGGTCAAAGTGCTTATTAATATTTCTTCTTATGTGGTTTCTGAAGTTATTGAGAGACAGTAGCTCTAAACAGAGGCGGAAAAATAGTTTACCATGGACATTTAAAAATTGATGAATTTGATGGTAAGATGCTTCCTATGGCCTTAATGGCGAGAATTAAACTTCTTCAGGTTGCCGTGGTTGTGGAGGCTCAAAGAATTCAAACCAAGAGAATCGAAATTATCCAAAGAAGAATTTAAAAGGAATTTATTTTGTTTTGGTACCATATTCAAGATAAAGAAACCCAGACGGACTCTTGAAAAGATATTTTGCAGAAGAAGAAAATAATTCCTTCTGTGTATAAATTGTCTTGCAGAAATCAAAATAAGTAATAATTTAATTCACTGAATTGCCTGTATCAATGAGGATGAATCTAAATATAACATGAAAATTAAGAAGTTAAAATAAAAATTATTTGTTAAGAGAACAAAAAAACATAAATAGTCTAATTTTATTATGGATGATAACAAATAATCCGGAGAAATATTCTTTATTATATGCTTAAGGTATAACTGCAAGGTATAAAACTCCATGTAGTTATACTTTCACTTTCTTTAAACACATTTCACTTTTAATTTTCCATCCAATAAAAGCTTTGCAACCCTAAAAAAACACTCGCACCTTCTTTATTTTCCGAAAGGCCAAGAGCCATTAGTTAAAAGCTTACCATTGTTTGTTGATAGTTAACTTTATCTTTTCGCTGGGAGGAATCAAAATAAGAAAATCAATTTGATTGGCTTTCGAAAATTGTGGGATGGACCGGAAGTTTATAATCAGATGCTTTGATCCAATTGCATTTTTTCGATGACTTTACTGAAAAATTTCACTTTGAATAAATGCAGTAAAACATTGGGACGTTAACGTAGGATACTGCAACTGATATTTTTATTGTTTATTAACCATTTCGCGTGACTATCAATCAAAAAAGTGTCAAAATACGCAGCATTTTCATGAAAAGAATAAATTTTTTTCAAGCATATCATTGATGCAAAAAATTATAAATGAACCTACTTTTAATCGGTTTTTGTTCAATAGTGCGAATACTGAACAATATCGTTAACAACTTGTACAATATTTTTTTGCTGCTCGGGGAGTATTGATATATTTGGACTTCAGTAATTAGAAAATTTCGTGATGATAATAAATTAATTGCATTAATTAAATTATTTAGCTAATCTATTATTTTCTTAGGAATTCCCTTACTGATATTTTGAATTCTATCAATTTGTCACAGATGCTATGACAATTACTCGTCTCGCAATGAATTACTCATCTTTTGTTCTGCTGGCTATACAGATAAAATACAATCCTAATAGATCAAAATACTCTACAGTATTTGCTATGATATTTTTACGATATTGTACAGCATTGAGAACATTGAAAATCATAGTAAAAATGTTATGCAATATAAGGAAGAAAGCAAAAGGTATGTTTACTATCTTAAAATGTTCTGTTAATACGCATCAGAATACTATATTTCAAATGTGTAGTAATTTTCAGATCTGAAAATTTAATTTCACTGGCACTCTTCAAAATTACAGGGAAATTTAAAAAGAAATTTAAAAAAAAGAATAAAAGAAAAGAAATAAATCACGACTCACCGAGTTAAAGTAGGGCTGCCATCTGTTGTGCGAGACACCAATGAATAACACAAAACATTTCAGTGACTCGTCATAGATGGCAGCACGTGTGATATTTAAAGATTGCGTATTTCATCAGTTGGTTAATTGTGCGAGTATTAAAAAACGACATTAATTCTTATTTAAACTTTATATGTAGTACAGTTAATTGTAAAGCAGCCTATTCAGTTAAAATGGAAAATTATTTAATGCAAGTCTCATTTAGAATTTTTTGATCCTTTAAAAGTAATACCTTTTTTTAAATAAATTTTCTGAGTTTAATGTATAATAAAGAACTATACTACTTTGAGAGTTCCGTGATGTCTCAAATAACACAAAACACCATAATTATCATTAACAATTCATCCCTGTATTGCAACTGCTAATAACGCCAAGAATTATACAAAATTTTTGAGAAACTTGATTGCCATTGTAACCAGGTGTGTAATGGAGCCGGTACGCACCGGAACGCCGTTCTGGCACTGCTTTCTTTTCGCGAGAAATAAATAACAAAAATCGTTAAATCGTTCTTAAAACAGCGTGATTTTTGTCACCCAGGTTAGAGCGTCCCGGCACTGCTTATTAAACGACTACACCACTGATTGTAGATGAGCATAAAGCTACTGAGCAACAACCACTGAAATTAGTGTTTTTTCTCATGAAGTAAAACAGGGCATATTATAGTTTTAGCATGTTAATGTTTTTAGGCTAGCATATGATCTGTGATTTGAAAATCGTTACACACAAAATGCAAGGTTGCGCAGTACCTAAAGCTATTTCTTGAGAATTAAGTATCAATCGAAATTTTAATGTTTTTCCTCAACAACTTGGGGGTATATTGTCGCACAAAATTCATTTCTACACCACTTTAAAATTAAAAACAACTGCTTTCATTTTCGCGATCTTTTTAATTTCAATCAACTTTTCAAAACTAATTTTAAACACAATTCGTAACAATGTTTTTTATTGCTATAATGAAATTAAAGCCAATTTTATTGTTTCAAGAAATCTTTTTTGCCTTTGTCAGTGTTAACATTATGGTAAAAGAATGCTTTCTTTGAACATTGATTCCAAAGCAGGATTTTCACTTTCGCTTTTAATAACATAATAATATTTCTAGGCTGGCTTTCTTCCTAAAAATTGCCTGATGTGAAAATCATTACGGACAAAATGCAACGACCGATGCAATCAACCCAGACGAAGACAAGGCGGACAAATCACGCCTGAAACATTATCATGCTACGATATTTCGGATTAGATGTTCGAAATTTAACTTTTTCTTATTTGTCTTTTATGAGTTACCTAAGTTGCATGTAAATGGATCTAACTACGCAAACTGTAAAATCTGCTTCTTCTTTCAATTAAATTATAATTTATACATTTTGTTGATATGCTATTGGATTTTTTTCCGTGTGTGTGAATGTTGTGTGAAAGAAAGAATGAATGGATGTTGAATGTTTAACTAACTAACTTTTTCCCTTACAGCAATTCACCCCTTTAGGCATTATAATTTAATTTGGTTCAACTCATTTTTAATAAGGTTTTAATTAATTTGCATTTGTTAGGAGTCGAAGATTTTGGCCCTAGAGGCCGCGCGCTTTTCCGACCCACCCCATCACTGTCTATATCGCAGTTGTTAGAGCTACTCTGACATTTTTCCAGAACTACATCTTCGTGATCAAAGAATTATAATACAGCTTTTTGAATATTCGTAGACAGACAATAAAGAAATTGTTTAATCAAAATAAATCAGTCTCGTTTGTAATATAAATTTTACTTGTAAATTTTTGAAATTTCATATTTCTCTGTTTTATTTTAATGGATCGGAATAATACATAATTCTCGATAACATATTCTATGATTATTTACATTATCTGATAATTTTTTAAAATTTACACTGCGTCAAGCATACATTTATTTCAAACATTTATTGACAATTGTTGTACTCTTTTTTAGTTTCCATATGGAACGAATTAGAAACATTTCATAACTAATTCGTTTAATCTGCAGTCAGCAATACAAAATCCAAATCTTTCAGTATATTTAGAATTATGATGCTAAATGACATACGAGGGACAGGAGAAGAAGGGATTATGTGCCAAATGAGAATATAAGTATTCCTATTCAGAACACTACATAAAAAAATTAGTGGTCACACGAACGTCAAATCTTGGTGGTTTGCATTTCATAACATCGCAAAATGAATGTCACAAAAAGTTCCAAAAATGAACGATAGGGGACGATTGGGAAGCAGTCCTTAGTACAGTAAAACCTCTATTATTTGAGCCTCTATCAACCGAGGTCTCTGTCAACAAAGAAGGCACCAGAAAATCGAACTGTGTTTATCGTTTTTTTAATAAAATCTACGAATTTTTCAGAAAAGAGTGTCAAAGTTGGCATTGGAGCCGATTTTCATGATGCAAAGGCTTATAAAAGGTCGTTATCGGGAGGTGATGTTTTATACGTCTAGAAGTTGTTTAGAGGAAAAAAACGCACTTCCATTTTTAAACACTTCAATAGAGAAAATTCCATGCATTTTCATAAAAAAAAAACTGTAAATGTGTGGGGGAAATTTCTCGTTATGGAGGTAGTAAAAAATATTCCTTCGAAAAAACTCTTAAATAATAATCATTAGGAAAATGCAAAAGAAACACAGAAAATCAGTAGCATTGGCAAATCCTCTTACTCAAAATGATTCATGTTTTAAAAACAAAAAGTTTGTTAAAATTTTAATACATGGTAGTACCTCTGACTTGTTTTCATAATTTGAAAAAACAAATTTTGGAAAACATTGTGGAAAGAAAAAACGTCGTGATTGAAAATTTAGCTTCATTAACCGAGGTTTCGATTATCCGAGGTGTTTACCGTCCCAGTCAGCTCGGATAATCGAGGTTCTACCGTATAAACGTAATTCAAACGTTATCGCATAATAATTCAATTACAGTATAGATATATATTATTAACGAAGTATAGGTAGTATACAATTGCAAAAGACACTAATAATTGACTTTATAGCCCAAATGTCGTTTCAATTAATGCATTTAATGTGAAGTAAATAGTTCCAAGATAAAGTAAAATGACAATTTCAATCAGATGTCACTTTTTTTCTTATTTTTAAATTTTTTTTACTTTAAATATCACCCAGTGTTTTCAAATGTATACCACCGAGATTTGGTACTCTTCTTATCTGGATTTTTCTCTACAGCTCTCTAAATAAATTTTAGTTTTTATTAGTTTGAGTAATTGGATAGATGGAATACTGTCCTTTCACAGCAAAAGCAGAAGACGCTCTGAAACAAGACGCACTGGTGTGAAACACGTTCCCCAACTTCATCTTTCAAGACCCCTCCCCCTCGAAGCTGAATGTTTATACAAAATAATTTGCGATTTTCAGAATTCTGAACCGTTTTCTACAAATCATAAGTAAAAAATTATAGTTTTTCGTAGTGACCACGAAATTTTTAATTTTTGTGAGTTGGGAACCAAAGCCGAACCACAGTGCGACGTTTGATAATAATTCAGGGACAACTTTGAATTCTGTGCAATAATCCCTGCATTAGCACATCTTTTTATTCGTCTCTGTCCTACCTCATTGCCACAAATCATAGCAACAATTGCTAATTTAATAAGTAAAATAATAATAAGTCAAGTCAAATTATTGATAAATCTAATCTCGCTTCCTGGGCTGTTTACTATTATAAATCACAATACAAAACCTTTCGATCATTCCTTGCGATATGAAACTAACGTCGATGCATGTTCTACCAGGTATTCTTACTCCTCAAACTTCTTCAGTAATCTTTAACAATTTTAACTATCACATCTTTCAATTGCCACACTTGCCTATCATTCACCTTTCTCAAGTTCTCGCCCACAAATATAGTGGCATATATTGGGACCATCCATCTATACAGAAATTTGTATCTTGCTTAGTGGCGGCTGGAGAATTGCAGCCATTACAATACTTTTTGCGTTAATGTCTTTCGGCATAAATTAAATTCTGCCTTTTCTAATAAATTTTGAATAATTTAATTATTAGTTTATAAAAATAAAAATTAAATTTTTGACTTAATTTAGATAAGTGTTAACAAAGAAATTATAACTAAGCAATTACTAATTTTTAATTTTTATTAAAAATTGAACTTCAGAATACGCTTTCTTAATTATATTTCCCACAGACTTTAAACTCGATTATAAAAATTTACGCTACTGCTGTCGAACAATAAAAGAAACATAAAAATCTAAAATAAATACAATGCAGGGATGATATTTTTGTGTTTTATAATACAAACATTTAGTAGTATTTTTAATTATTTTTTATTTATCATTAATTACCCTTTATTTTTTTATTTTCAAATTTTAAGTTTGAGAAACAATTTTCCGCAGTAGGAAAACAGTTTAAACCCCGTTCCTAACATCTCTGGAACTGTATCTTAGACAGAGCCCTTCTCAAACAGTGTAGTAAAAACGAATGCGCTTTGTTACTGCGCGTGCGTAGCAGCAGAAATCGGTATTGAGATAGAGAGCAGTACTTTGAGAAATTTATCCCCGCTACGAAGGGACGCATATCTTTTTCCATGCAAGATTGGAGCTCTAAAACGAATTGCTTTAATTTTTTTATTTAAAATCCACACTGGTCCAGCCTACCCGAAAGGGTGTAAGGCCTTTAGAAGACCGGTGGAGAAATATAAAAGAAATACAAAAAAAATCAATATGACACGACGTGGACAAAAGCATCACAAACACAGCACAGAACGTTACAAACACTGCAAAAAAGGGGGCAACAACAAAAATAAATTAAGTAAGCCAAAACATACACACACAAGAAAGAAAAGAAACCAACCAAATACGACACCGAATCGATAATACAATAAAAAAGAACCGTAAATTAATTCAATTTTGTTTGATTTTAAGCACCAGATCTGGAGCCAACATTAAAAATATTCAAATTATTTAAAAAGAGTAGCTCCCAGAGTGTATCCAAATGAGTAAAATACAAGTATAAGCTCAGCACAATACACCAGTAAAAAGGAGGCAATAAATGTTTTTCTAAAGTATCAGTACAAATCTTACAAAAGGGGCATTAAAAACAGACCCCGCGGTTCCTCACTAGTCCAGAAAACAACAAAATCCACAAAAGTCAACGCCAGTCAAACAACAACAAAAACACAAGAATAAAATGATCGAATTTTAAAAACAAAGAGGACAAAAACAAAGGTTATACAATTGGAACTCACCAAGGGTGAACGCTCAACAAAACCCAGGACACCAAACCATTTCAATAAATTCAAGATTAACCTAAAAACTATATAATCAGCTAAAATCAACTACTTTATAAAAGTGCTAAAAGATTTTGAGTAGTGTTGGTTCCAGTAATTTTCCCATTCATGAATTATAAATTGTTTGATTTTTAATTTGACATATTGATTTGGGGCGGGGAGATCTAAATACTGCCCCATTGTGGCGGCCAGTTTTGCCTGACGGTCGGCCTGCTCGTTACCTGGGTTACCAGCATGAGCTTTCACCCAGGTCAAGCTAATCAACCGTTTGGAACTATAAATCTTTTCTTTAATCTTATTAACAAACTCCGATTTGGGCTCTACGCTCTTAAATGCTTCTATTGAGGACTGACTATCCGAATGAATATTCAATAGTTGATTATGCTCTAGAGCCCAGTCGGCAGCAAACCCATTTGCTGCCAGATCGACCTGAAAGTCAGAATTTGGTGGATTCAGTTTACATAAGAAGTCTTTATATGGTTCGTTGTTTTTAAAGATGCACACGGCGAATTCAGTTTCAGTATTGATTCTGAATCCGTCCGTTTACACATCATAAGTATTATCATTTATCTTGCCAGTTAGCTCTATAATTTTTTTGGGTAAAATCTCAGAAGTCCTTATGAATTTGTCTATTTTAGCAATATTAAGTAAAAGTTGAGCTTCCCTGGAGCGCATCACCCAAATCTGGAACTTAAGGTACATAGCTCTGGCCACAATGTGATGGGTGGAATGCCAGTCAGAACATTGGTGGATGTTGCCCTGTAAGCTCTAGTAAATTGCACTAAGAAGATTCGTTGAATGAAGTGTAGACGCTTGGTTTGGGCGGGGCCGCCGCGACGAGTATTCATAACTGATTTTTCTCTCTGGGGGCCCTGGTTTGAGTCGTGTATAGGGACCTTCCTCAAATTCCTGTCCCATATATAAGTACTTTCTCTATGACTATATCATACCAATATTTAATTAAATTTTTGTCTACACTCTAATTGATCTTTATAATTTGGTTAAAATTTTTAAATTGCTTTAAACTGCTGATAGATTTAAATATTACGTGCAAAATTAAATGTATAAGTGGTTATATTTAATCACTGAAAAAAAGTTGGGGTACTGCAGTTCCGCAGTGCCTATGCACGAGCCACCCCTGATCTTGCTATCAATGAATATTTTGTGTTGTATTTTTGCCTAAAACCAATTTGTTAGTTGAATTCACCGACTTGAAACTGAATTTTTCTGCTGCATTTCATAACGACCATTTGGTGACTTTTCCAATTTGAACGATTATACCGGAAAGAAGGAAGTGTATCTGCAGTACATCATGGTTTCCGAGAACTCAAAAGTCATACACATGTTGCCAAAAGCATGCTGATAAAAATCGTATTAATCGTACCTTCGAATTTTAAGCTCTGGTTTATACCCTTATATATTTAAATAAATAAAGTTTTTATAAACATACTTTTGTTTAATGTACTAAAAAGTATATTTTTTTTTAATTTTAATTATTTTCTTCTTTATAGTTTTTAGTTTACACTATATGCCCAAAAGTATCCGGACACTTGCAGATTTTCACATTTTTTAGAATTTCTCCGGAATGGTTTAACCTACTGTCTTTAAACTTCGAACATGTAAAGAATAAACAATAACTCACATTTTACATTGAAGATTCGGTCCTGAGGGCAATTAGGAGACCGTCTATAAACTGATGAAGACAAAAAAGTTTTTGGCCCACCCCTCTTCACAGAATACTGATAACAAGATGAAACTTTCAGAAATGGTAATGTTTAATGTGCATAATATTTACAGGAATTTTCGTAAACTCAGCACAAATATTTGGGAATATATAAAGGTCTCCTTAAAAAATCTCAAATTTTCCCACCTGTTTTTTGCTTATAACATGCAGAGTTTTTTGTTATATTATACGAAACTTACAGAAAAAATGACAATATGTTAGAGAAGCATTTGTGTAAACTTTGGAAAAGAATTATTGAATATTACAGGAATTATGAGCAGTTATAGTAAATAAAGTTTTACTGCGCATGCGCGAAGCATAGTATAAATTTTCTTTCACAACTTTAAAGCCAGATATATAGGGTAACTTATATAAAAAATTTCAGTTCAATATCATTAGTATTCAGAAATATATCGGCATTACAACGAGCAGAATTTTAGCTCCTGTCGAAGAGAAGCTAAGAGATGAGGGGTTGTACACAAATTGATATTTTTAAAACTTATATCTCTAAATAGTTATATTGAATTGTATAGCGGTTAGAATTTGCTGCATACCCCTGAACACATCTAATATTCGTAAGAAATAAAAAATATATATGTAAAATTATTAAAATATTTTAAGTAGAGAAATTAATTAGATAAAAAATCGCTTCGCCATAAAATCAATATATTTAAAAATATTGTTTGGCCGTAAAATTGTAATATGTAACTTCTAATAATCATGTAAATAATATAATTAAAGTAATAAAATTTTTGTTATTTATAGTGCCTAATTAAATGGAATTTAAATTATGCACGTAATTGATAAGTTTTCATGGGTATGCAGCAAATTCTAACCGCTATACAATTCAATATAACTATTTAAAGATATAAGTTTAAAAAATATCAATTTGTGTACAACCCCTCATCTCTTAGCTTCTCTTCGACAGGAGCTAAAATTCTGCTCGTTGTAATGCCGATATCTTTCTGAATACTAATGATATTGAACTGAAATTTTTTATATAAGTTACCCTATATATCTGGCTTTAAAGTTGTGAAAGAAAAATTACACTATGTTTCGCGCATGCGCAGTAAAACATTATTTACTAAAAATGCTCATAACTCCTGTAATATTCCACAATTCTTTTCCAAAGTTTTACACAAATGCTTCTCTAACATATTGTCATCTTTTCTGTAAGTTTCGTATAATATAACAAAACACTCTGCATGTTATAAGCAAGAAACAGGTGGGAAATTTTGTTTTTTTTAAAGAAAACCTTTATATCTTCCCAAATATTTGTGTTGAGTTTACGAAAATTCCTGTAAATATTATGCACATTAAACATTACTATTTCTGAAAGTTTCATCTTGTTATCAGTATTCTGTGAAGCGGGGTGGGCCCAAAACGTTTTTGTTTTCATCAGTTTGTAGACGGTCCCCTAATTGCTCTCAGGACTGAATCTTCAGTGTAAAATGTGAGTTATTGTCTATTCTTTACATGTCCGAAGTTTAAAGACAGTAAGTTACACTATTTCGGAGAAATTCTAAAAAATGTGAAAATCTGCAAGTGTCCGGATACTTTTGGGCATATAGTGTATAATACATTACTGTAAATACTGTGGAGTCTTAAAATAAGTATCTCTCAAATTAACTACAAGGTGGTGTCACGGGTATGGAATCAAAATTTAATTAAATTAATCAATTAACTGATAGTGAAGTTCTAAAAATATTAAAATAGTGTATTGTTAACGAGAATACGCAAATGTACAAAATTTCAAAACTCTAGCACATCAGGAAATGATTAAAAAATTTATTACAAAATACATTCTTTGCAAACATGAAACAGGTCAGGTTAAATAAAAGTTTGTAAAAACTATGAAGGGATTAAAAACTGTTTCGAAAATGAACCGCTTGATTTTAGAAGGGGAATTCTGCAGACTCGGCCGAAATTAGTTTTTTTGCGTTTTTGATTCTATGAAGGTTGTTGCTTCGTTTAGTGTAAAACCTGAAATTCTGCCGTTCACAGTCATATTGTAGTAAAGCATCAAAGTTTCCGTATCATGTTAGAAGAGGACTTCTGCGCAGAGGATCCCTTTGAACAATAATTCTGCTGTTCATCCCTAGAATGCATTGTTTTTCTCCGCTTCCGCACAGAACAACTTCCACTTTATGGAGAAAAGAACAATCAACAGAACAGACACACATGTGCTTTAACACTCGCATTTTAGTTTGTTAATGTGGACTTCATTTGATTAGTTTTTTTTCTCTCTTTTTTGTTGATATTGTACACTCCATACTCATATTTCTTTCCTTTTTACAATTTTGTTTGTATATGGTTTTATATGATACTCCCCTTTGTTTCTTGTATATTATCCCAGATTTTTATATTTGTATTTTTGTAACCTTTTCCATCTCTCTGCCTTCACCATTATTTTCTAGACAGTTAAGGAGCGTCTTCCGATGTCTCTTCAACTTCATGTCCGCCACACTGTTTAAATAACCAAAAGGTTATAGTCGCAGGGGCATGAAGTGGTGTTCTTTTCTGTTCATCTCTAGATGGCCAGAATACATATTGCAAGAAAAAATGCTTGAGCCATTACTTTTATGGAGAAACATGGCAAAAGAACAAAAATGTTTAAAATTTCTGAAAAATTGAATAATTCTTTTCGTCATTTAAAAGTGCACAGGCTCTAACTCCCGAGTGCTACTTGTAAGGATATTAATGGGATTAGGGAACATAAATTTCGTTTGAGAAACATAGAAATAAATTTAAGATTGCCCACTGAGAATATGACGATCAAGAGAATGATTATGAATAGCGAAATGTTTGTTACCGGAAAAACTATAAAATACATTTCAGAAGAACACCATCCCTTTTGGCAAGAGATCCAAACCTATACGGAGGATCTTCAAGTGACGTTCAACAACAACAGACGCTTCAAGTGACGCTAGAATTAATTTAAATCATTTTATTTTAATATTTAATTTCATGTCTTTAAATCTGAATTTTTCTAAAGAACGTAAAAATTTTAAATTGTTTTATTTCATTTTAAATTTAAATTTTCCTTACAAATAAATGAATTTTGAATTTTATTTAATATTTCTTGCTTTATAATCAATTTCCCCCAAATTTTATTTAAATCTAAATTTACTTAAAATCAGAACCTTTTCAAATTTAATTTTATTTGGAAATAAATAAGATTTAAATTTTATTAGAGTTTCACTGATATTCCAGGCTTTTTTAATCATTTTTGTGACTTTTTTTGTTTCAAATCTGAATTTTACTTGAAAACGAATAATTTTAAAATTTTATTGTATTTTTTCAAATTTAAGTTTACTTGCAAATAAATAATTTCGAATTTAATTTGATTTTCCTTGATATTCCTGGTTCCTAATTATTTTTTCACTGAAATTTTTTTCGTTTATAGATCTGAATTTTATTTAAAAACAAATAACTTTCAAATTTTATTTTATTTTGAGACTTTAAATTCACGCACAAATAAACGAATTTTGAATTTTAATTCAGTTTCATTGATATTCCTGGCTTTTTAATCGTTTATTCCTTGAAATTTTAAAACGTTCATACCGTTTGATGTTAAAAGGGGACTTCTGCAAAATTTAAATTTTTGCAAAAATTAATAATCGTAATATTTTTTGGTTGGCGTGAATAGGTTCATTTTTTACTGTGAAACATATTGGACCCTAATTTCGATACTGTTTAGAGCCCATTCGTTTTTTCTTCACCCTGTAAAATTTTTAAAATGTCAGAAGTCCCCTTTTAAAATCAATCGATTCAGATGTCGCAGTATTTTATTAGATTTTTTATTTGGAATCTCAGAAGATGCCAACAAAAGCAGTTCTGAGAAACCAATCACTCTGACGACATAAAGACGTCACCGATTCGTTTCAGATGCGGTTATATTTGAGCAATTTTTGAATATAAATAATTGGGAGTCAATTTAGTTACTATTTTCGGATATAGAAGTTGAAATTTTCTGAATACTAATTTGCTAGACTTGGAAGAAATAAGAGAAATAGTTTCATAGAAAACAAAATATGATATGTCTGACTTTTATGATATGAAATATCATCATATTATATCAATTTGAAAATATGATATATTGAATCTGAATGCTTTGCCTTTTTAGATGAACTCGCGTCCCAAATTTTTTGTCTGTGGAAAGACATTACACGCATTTATTATGCGATAATATCGTCTAAATATAGGATGCTACAGCCGTCTGAAAAGTTTTCCAACTTTATACTTCCAATCCCTCCAATTAAATGGATAAAAAGATTTATGTTATTTTTCTAGTAGGGAAAACTTTTACAAGATATTTCAAATCACTCGACTCCAATGAAGGTAACAGCTTGAAGAAACCGAAGTTTATTTCTGCCTTATAACTAAATTGGACTAACACGTGATGATGATATATCCAATTCATCACTAATTCATATCTAATTCATGTGTGATGATTCTTTTTACTAATTATTCTGTAACTCTTCTAGCAACACTGCAGATATTGCTCTGCAATCTACTGATCAAATAATTTATTTTTGTAAACCAACAAACAATAGTTATTACTTCGGTCGTTGAGAGTTTTTTTTATAAACATTTTATAATCTACGTGTCATAAATTGATTTAGAAGCTTTCATTTAATTCGTTTAATATTCAAAGCAGAAAATTAATGAAAAAATTAATTTAATAAAAACACCTTTTTAAAAACACACTTTTATTGATGTACTAAACAGAAGAAAACTTTTATTTTAATTATTTTCAACCTGAGTCTTTAATTAATAACTCATTATCATTAATATTATGGAATCTGTTTCCATGTGTATGAAATCAAAATTTAATCAAATTAATCTATTAACTGCAATTTAGTGTTAAAAATAAAAAATATAGTATTGTCATCGAGCTCATAGAAATGTAGAAAATTTCAGAATTCTAATACACCAGGAAGTGAGTGAAAAATCGATTACAAAATTCCCTCTTTATAAACATGAAACAGATTAAGTTAAATAAAAATTTGTAAAACAAAAGGTTGAGACGCGCAATAACACTGACACAATCTTTCTTTATCCTCATCGTAAATTATTTAATTTTAGTGCGTTAAAATAAATATAATTTTAAGTATAAAAACCCAAGCTTTACAATAAATACGCTTGAATTTCAGCCATATTTAAAAAAATTCTAATAATTATTGAGAATAAACGACGACACAAAGAGAGAAAACTATTTTTCATGAAACGAGACTTATTCAATGTAGACGTTATTGTTTAGGAAAATTGAGTACATAATACTAAATTTGTTACTGATTTATATCTAAATTTTGTGCGAAAAAAGTAGCATAGAAGGAATCCGACTTTCAAACAATCATCCTTTCTGGGAACAAGTTAAAACTCTTTTTAAATTTTTACTATCTAAATAGACTTTTAATAATAACGTCGTTATTTTAAACAATACTTTTCTATTCATATTTATGTAAAGATAAATAAAAAAGAGCGAAGTTCCTTTCTACATTTCTTTAGTTAAAAAAATTTTAAATAAATCTCTGACGCAAGTCAAACACAAAAAGTATTTATTTCTTTGTTATATATTTTCCGGATTTAAATATAATTTATATAAAACAAAATTTTATTTGTAACAGAAAATACAAGTGTGAATCTAGAAGATGTTAAACTCTGTTTTGTTAATTTTCCAAGCAAGTTCGTTAAAACAAGCATATAATATGACATTTCTATGCCATTAAACAAGTATTAAAAAATTGCTGAAAAGAAAGAAATTCATTCCGTAAACATGATTCTGGATATATTATTTTATTGTAATATAACAATAATAATTTCCTTTGTTCTCGGATTTAGAGAAATCATACTATTTTACTGAATAATAGAAAATAATCTAACATAAATAACTAATAAAAATAATTTAACATAAATAACTAATAAAAATAATCTAACATAAATAACTAATAAAAATAATCTAATCATAAATAACTGAAATATCATTCAGTAATTCCTTTAAATAACTAACTATACATATTTACAAAGAGGTTCTACATAGTTTTAATCTAGATGCGTACGACAATTGCAACAAAGAATAATATAGATATCCACCGAATTCTTCCATTTGAAGCAAGACATCTATTCCGTAAACGTGATTCTGGATATATTATTTTTAAATGTAGTGTAACAATAATAATTTACTTTGCTCTCACATTTAGAAAAGTCATACTATTTTACGGAATAATAGAAAATAATCTAGAATTAATAACTAATAAAAATAATTTGATCATAAATAACTGAACAACAAATATTCAGTCATTTCTTTAAAGGCATATTTACAATAAGGCTATACATAGTTTTAATTCGGATTCATACGACAATTGAAATAAAAAATAATATAGAAATCCACCGAATTCTTCCATTTGAAAAAGGAAAACTTGAAAATAGTAGTAAATATCGATAAAAAATTAAATTATTACCTCAATAGCCCCCTTTTTTGTGGCGATTCGAAGAAAGTGAATTTTTACTGTAATTTAAAAATCGCATTCTCGTGGGGAAAAAACTCGAGGCAGAGAAGAATAAAAAGAAAATGAAAGGAAATCCTATTTAAAAATAAATCTCGTGGACTAGTGTGGTTGGATGTTTTTGGGACCCAGGTGGTTTGACTTAGGAACGATCGATTGCAGCTTTCAAACTCCTCCTAGAGTCATATTGTTTAACTGTTATGCTTCATACGGAATAAGCACACAACTTCACATTTTCATCTTCAAAAATCTTCTCCATTTCATCTATTCATGAATAAATGAATAATAAGTAGCTGGTAAAATGCATTTACTGAAATATACTGTGTTTGACCGATTTCTTTAGAGTGTTTAAATGTGAAATGCTCCAACCGATGTATCGAATCTGGATACCTATATTAATTCTATCGTATATGCTTAGTCTCAGTCGCTGAAAGAATTGTGCACTATGTTTGCTAAAACTAGCCTTTATTTTAGCATCAATTATTTTTAGTAAAATAAAAAATTCGTATTAGATTTGGAGCATTTTGTTTCAAGGAGATACTTCTTGTATGAGAAGATTTTTATTCATTGATTATAAAGAATGTATAGAAAATAAAGTATACAGAAACTTCGGAAGAAAAAAATAATTTGCTCTTGAAATGCAAAAGTATCCGATGATTGACACACATAGCGTATATCAGAAAACGCATTTACTAAATAATATTTGTTTGAGAGAGTTTTTTAATGTATTTAAATATGAAATACCCTACCAACGTATCGAAACTTAATATGCGATTTAAATCTTATCAGTTAAGTAATAATATTATTGTAACCAAAATATAATGATGGTCGATCTTTTAGCATCAAATATTTTTATTAAAAATAAAAAAAAGGATTCAGGTTGTAACATTTTGCTTCAAGAAGCTATTTCATACATGAGGAGGAAAAGATGTTTAACGCAACAAGGTCCCCCCCTCCCCATTTATTATAAAAAGAATGCATTTAAAAATGTATGCAAGCTTAAAAATAGCTTAGAAAAACATCTGCTCTAGAGATGCAAAAACACGTCACATAGTTCACACATAGTACACTTCAGAAAACGCATTTTCTGAAGTGTACTTGCTTGACAGAGCTTGTTTGGAGCATTTAAATAAGAAATACTCCTACAAATGTATCATAATTTAATGTGTTTATTAATGATTTCATCTATTCTAAATCTCATTCATTGCAACAATTGTATGATAATAATATAAAACCAAATAATAATTTGAGTGATAAATAATGTTAGTAAAAATGCATGAATAATTATATAATTTCAAATTTAAATTTGAAATTATAAAATTTCAAATTTAGTGATAGACATTAATATATTAAATTTGAAATTGTTTGATACAGAAAGTCTCCTCTCAATGTATAAAAATACTAAGACATTTGGCATCACGAATATACCTTTATACAAGTTCATTACAAAATTTGCATAAAGAATGAGTTAGCAATAAATTTACAATCAACAACAATGAATGGTGCAGTGGCAAGTTTGCATCAAAGAATATAATATGTAGAAATCTGGGTTAAAAACTGTTATTAGGTGACTTTTGATATGAAGTGAATACTGTGTTTAAATAAAGTTTGCATATGTGAAACGGGATATTTTACATTAGAAGTAGTGATAATTGGAAACAAGAGTAGTCCGATCTGGAAGACAGAAAGTAGAAATTTATTCTGATCAGGTGTTTAATCGAGGACGAGTCGTTAATTCGCTGTTTGGTCTTTTATCCGATATTTGTTTCAAATTACTGCGAATAAGTATCCATCTCTCTCTGCTGGCGTCTTTAAATCCTCCAGTTTCGTTTCTGTATCTGCTATAAGCATTAAAATGACACATGGTCTATTTAGTAACTCCACGCATTCCCAACACAGGACCACCTACGATGAGGGTGGAATTAAAACACTATTATTCTTAATATCTCATTCGAATGGTGCATTGAAACAAAGACATGCAAAAGTACCCCGACAACTCGAGGAACAACCAGGTTTCCTTTCGGAGACGACCACTCATATTTTGCGAGTTTGTAGCTGGCAGGTTTGTATTAATATTTATTTTTGGTAGTTGGAGATCTTCATGTTTTTTCTCAATTAGGCGAGAAACTTTGGTTGAATTTTTGGTATGTTTTCTGCAACTAACTTTTCTGTTCCAATACTGTCATAAATAATTACCAATTTTTAATTATTATTTTTTATAATTCAAATTTTAAAAAATTCTGCAAATCTTTCCTAAATATTATTTGTTCAAACTATAAGTTTGTATTCATCAAATGAAAATTGTTTTACTCTTTTGAAATTATTTTTATTGTTGCATTATTTATTTATTTTTTAGTATTTCTCTTAATCAAATAACTCTCAATTACTTTATGTAAAGTTTTTGTTATTTTTTTACTGTGGAACTAATGAAAATAATTATGGAAATGATATTGAGCCAAAAATAAACTCACTTCGAGTGGGCAAAATTTGGAGAACAGCTTGGCAATATTTGTCAATTAAATTTTGCCTTAAAAGTCTTAGTCTTAAAATTTTGAAACAATTCAATGATATCAAAAATTTTAGTAATGTCTAGCTTTCTCGGACTATGAAAAAATCGTGATATTTTGCATTAAAATACAAAGCATTTGTGGACGATAACAAGCTATCAGACACGTATAGAAAAATTTCTCTCACAGTTATAATTTGCGAGATAAAAGAAATTATGAGAGGTAATAATGCTATCTTCATTATTTTTTCATATTTATTCCAATTGTGTCTGTTGTCGTTATATGCGGTCTTGTATATTAATTAATCTTTATCTACAGGATGCTCAAATAGCTTTGCCGGTCTACGAGCTCCAAAAAGCAGCAGCGATCAACGAATGGTAAAGAAATTCGAAATATAGGTATTTCAAAGCATGCGGTCTAAAGTAAGAACAACAATAAAAACCAAGTTCTCATGGTTTACATTTCGAAACATCCAAATGGCAACACCCACTTTTATGCCTTTCTAAATAAGCATCTCACTGAAAAACAACGAATGGCATTAGGACGGTACTTGTAGCGCGAGAAATGTGGTTTTAAGGTGGGGGTTCCCAACCTTCATTCTCTTGATTAATCTTTATATTTTCGCATACCCCCTACGGTCATTCCTCACCAACACTACCGTCTATGCAGTGTTTGTATCAATAATGTTAAGGGTAGGTTAGCTGAAGAGTGAAATGATTGGAATTAATAACATTTGCTGGATATTTTTAGTTTACATTCTATTGCATTTTTACAATATTATTAGTTCAAAGCCAAAACAAATGAAATCAGTATTGTAATAATATCGCATTAACTTAAGATAGCTAAAAATTACACTCTGTATTAATCAACTTTTCAAGTGGTATAGTTATTAAATAGCAAGTATTAACTTGAGGAAACAAAATTCTGTAACTTTTTCAATTCCTTATGTTTCTTGTTTACTTCATTACCAACTTTGATTTCGAGTAGGGGGAGTTGGGGTAGATTGATACGCCGGAACATTGATACGGGCCATAAATTTTTATGCTTGGAATGGCTCAAGACGTTCATATCCCCTCACACATATGCCACTGTAACCCTTATCACAGGGTCAGACATGTTGAGTCGAAAGTTAATTTACAAATGAATCAAACCACTAATCATCTCTCCTAAGTAAATTTTACTTTAAGTACGTGTTGTGTGATTTCTTTAACTAGTTACGTTTTTCTGCCAGGGAATCTACTCCAAAGGTAGGGAAAAACATTTATTTTACTTAACTATATTGAGTTTTGAAGTTTTTAAGCGTTGTTTTTGATTAACCACTTGTTTTAAGTAAAAAAGGCTGTTGGGGCAGATTGATACAATTGACTCCGGGGCATATGGATACGCGTTTTCTGTGTGTATCAATGTGCCTCAAGAGCAACTACTTTGCAAAATCGTCTTCAGAAATGGAGAAAACGTAAAAATGAACTATCTAAGAGAAACACGCAATTAAGTATTTGTTTAAACAATTAAAATGGTTTGAATTTCATTGCAAAAATGAAAAGTATCGTTGTAAATTAAGTTTAAAGTATTTTTCTTACGAATTTATAAAAATTAGAGAAAAATTGTACGGAAACTTAATTAATATCATCGAAAAGATAATTCTTTGCATTTCCAGATGATGTGAAAATTATTTTTCTGATATATAATTTTCGTAAGTCATCAAGGAAGAAAGTGGAAATTTCCCTTAATTTTTAATTAATTAAAATTTTAAAAAACGGCTTCGAGGTACACATTCCCTCCCTCCAAAATATTTTTAAACCCACACACACCCATTCTCCTTTATTATTTGTAAAGATAAATTATTTTCTGAGGCAGTATTGTTTCATTTTTCCAGTCTCATTAAAAATGTTGAATTTTGATTAAAATAAAAGTTTGATATTTGTTAAACTTTTAAACATTGATTTGGAATTTAGTTTATTGATAAAATATTTTTTTTTATCTCACACCTAATAATCATCATTATTTTCGATATTTCCGTGTGGATCAATGTACCCCTGGTATGGGGTAGATTGATACAAATCTATTTTTAGAAAAAAAAGTGTAATAAAAATTTTATTATGTCATTAATGACCAAAATTCGACTGAAATCCTATATTAGATTAACAAATGTATAAATATATTGTATTAGTTCTAATTATTTCCGTTGGTAAAATCATTTTTAGCTTTCCAAAAAAAAGTGTATCAGTCCTCTCATTCCCCCTTCTCTCAACTAGTCCTTAGTGTACCCCCAGGGATACGTGTACCACAGGTTGGGAACCTGTGTTGTAAGGCAAAAAGAAAAAAAGAAAGGAAAAAACCCCGAACAATCAATACGGACGGAGAAATAACACAAAAGTAAACGATTTCAATTAGTTTTATAAATGCTCCACGTGCCTTCCTTAACGTACAGTGACATTTTGCACGTGGGACAATAGTGGACAGCAAAGAAGCATGTATTGCTGAAAGGACATCGAGCCCGCAAAATGCATCCGACTTGAAAGCATCTCACACTTAAGTTGTAATATATTCTTGTTGCATTGCTGTCCGTCATCTCCCAACTGGGTGTGCACGTGGAGCATTTCTGAAACGACTTCAAAAGTGTTTTGCTTGCATGTTTCCCCATTTTTTGTCTGTTTCACGCCTACGTTTTTCGTGCTACAGGTACCATTTCAAAGTCATTCATGGTTTTCCTCTGCGTTGACATGAAACTCTACTTGTTTCTTGCGAAAATCCAATGGAATTAATAAATATATTTGATAAAAACGCACTCGTGGAGAATTGCCAATTTAAAAAATTAATTTTTTTAGGAATTGGCTCAAAATAAACCATGCATTCAAAAGAAACAATTGCCATTATTCTTTTATCCAAATGTAAAAAATTTGGGTTCGTTCTTTATTATTCTGCTAGCAATTCTCTTCATTAAATAATTCATATATATGTCCATAGTTTTTCAGTATAGTGTTTATAATAAGGATAATGTGAAGAAGAATGATATATATAATGACACACATATTAAAATAAGTTTTGTACGTAAGTTAACAGTTTTGAGAGAAGATAAAATTAACTTAATTTCAAGCAACTCTTCCTTTTACCTCTTTGAAATATGAAACCATGTTACCAACACTTTTTATTTACTTTCTTCAGGACCCCAAAACTAAAAATTCTCTTCATGGCTCTTTTCATATTAACTTTATAATTCCGTACTCGATTTCTGAATTTTATTTTTCTTTGTGGTGGGATTACTGAAATGTAATAGATGACGACTTAAGTTAATTTTTTTAAAAAATGGTTTAATCGGATAAGCCTTCTCGATTAAATAATAGCTGTTTGCATTCTTTTGTTCATACTCAAAAAAAATTTACGTATCGAATAATATGATTTGCAAATCATGCTTTAACAATGATAAACCAAGTATTTTTAAAAGTTATAATTAATTAAAATATAATTGCTAAAATTTAAAATTATTCAAAGCAGCACAATGAAAAGTTCAGCAATGTGAATCAGCCCTTCTCATGAAAATTCTTGTGTTAAGTAAATTAATTTACAGTAACAAACAAGCCCAATAGCGTTAAAGGTCGATCAGTTTATTTGTCAAATAAAATACAAAAAACATGATAAGTTTATTTAACATAATGATTATAAAAATTGTGCAGTATACTTATTTAACAAATTAATCGGAAAAGTTTATTTGGTGATATATACATAGAAGATACCTAATGTCCTCCATGCTTTATCGGAATTCTTCTAAGAAAATAATTTTTCAAGTATTTGACCACCTTTATTTAATGCCGAATCATCATCAGTATGTTAACATTTTGTTTCAAGTGACAGATCAATTTTTTTAAAAAGAAATATTTTTTTAATTAATATATTAAATAGAAATATTTATTATACAAATAGAAATATTTATTATATAAATAGAAATATTTATTAATTAATATCTAAAATATTTAGAAACAATGATTTTTAAGATATAGAGCTTTATTGAAAAAGTAAAGATTCAAATTTCATAGGCATTTTGTCATCTCGCATATAATTTCAACTTCCAGAACATCCGCTATTTCCCTTCAGAAAACTGAAAATTAGTTATTCATTTTATACTTTTTCCAACAAAAAATATCATTGGCATACCTTCCTTTCTATTTGTTTAATTTTGAAGCTAAACGAAACAGTCTTAATCTATGTATGTATAGGGTATTATACACTATATGATCAAAAGTATCCGGGCACTTTCGGATTTTCACATCTTTTAGAATTTCTCCGGAAAGGCTTGACGAACGGCCCTTGAACTTCGACCATGTACAGAATAGACCCTAACTTATATTTTACAATGAAGATTCGATCAAGAGGGCATTTAGGGGGCCGACCAAAAATTGATGAGGAAGAAAATGATTCCGGCTCACCCTGTTCCATCGAAAGCTGATAATTATCTACAAATTTCATCAATGGTTTTTGCTTAATATGCACTTTGCTTTCCATGCATTTTTGTAAAAATAGGAAGTATATTCTGGAAGATATAAAAGTTTTCTTAAAAACTCTCAAATTTTCCCGCATGTTGTTTGCTTATAACATACAAAGTTTCCTCCAAAAAATACTAAAATCATCGAGTACTTGACAATATTTTTGAGAAGTATGTCATTAAAATTTGAAGTTAGTACTATGAATATTAGCGGAAATAAGAGTATTTGTAGTAAATAATTTTTTAATGCAAATGTTCGAGGCATAGAGTATTATTTCTTTCATAACTTCAAAACCAGATATATAGGGCAACTTACATAAAAATTTCAGTTTAATACCTTTAAGATTTAGGAAGATATCGGCATTGCAGTCAGCAGAATTTCTGCTTCTCTCTAAGTAATAAAGTGATGAGGGGTTTTCAACAAATTGATAATTTTTAAACTTGAATCTTCCGATACTAATCGTAGAACTGCAATTTAAATTATGATTATTATTTATAAGTATGTCTGGACATTCAGCATGTTCAATCTTTATTAAATTCTTTAAAATTATTCGAAAATCCATACTCAACACCATCCCAATACTCATATTTCCTCTAACATCATTCATAACTTCAAATTTTAATGGAATACCTCTTTAACGCATTGTCAAGTATTCTGTAAGTTTCGTATTAGTTGGTGGAAAACTCTGCATGTTACAAGTAAAAAACATGCTGGAAAATTTGAGATTTTTTAAGAAAACCTTTATATCTTCCATAATTTAGTTGCTATTTTTAGAAAAATGCATTTAAGCAATGTGCTTATTAAGCAAAACCATTACGGAAATTTGTAAATCGTTATTAGCTCTCTGTGGAAAGGGGTGAGCCTAGATTTTTTTTTCATAAATTTCTAGTCGGTCCCCTAAATGCCCTCATGACCGAATTTTCAATGTAAAAAGCGAGTTAGAGTCTATTCTTTACATGATCGAAGTTCAAGGACAGCTGGTCCAGCCTTTCCGGAGAAATTCTAAAAAATGTACAAATCGGGAAGTGTACGGATACTTTTGATCATATTGTGTATATTGCAATGGGAAATTTTTCATGCGAGTGAATATGAGCAGAAAGTCATACCTTATCAACAACTGTAATGAACATATGCAAATTCATTGATCAGCAGCGAAAATTTACCAACTGTTTTTGATGCTGTAAATCTGCACATATGTTAGAGTAATTTGTAAAATTTCTTTAAAATAATTTTTCCCTGCAAGATCTTTTTTAAAAACAGCTATCAATACTTTTAAATCCCCCTACTGCAAGTATTTTCAATTGAACAAGCCTCTTAATACATCTCCTAGGTTCATTTAAGTTGTTTTTATTTTTATTAAAGTAACAGAAAAATTATCCCAAACGTATAATAATTTTTTGAGCATATATTTTGAAAGAAAGAATGAAGGAGGGAAAAATGGTTCAGTTTTTCAATCATTTTGAACTACCGTTTCTGTATTCCGTAATTATGCACATTATATACACGGCATACATTGTTTTGCATAGTATTTACATAATAATGATTTTCAGAAAAAAGTCACCATATTCAAATATTTCAGTTTGAATAACTAATGCTTTATAAACGCTTTCCTTTTAAAATCGCTTATATGTACTTTATGCCGACCTCTTCTGAGACGTTTGTTGAATATTCCCATATGTTTGCTAATTGTTCTCCCTGACATTTATTTTTTTATTATTAACCACCAAACTGATTTGTCCTTGTGCCACACGTGCTTCAAATAATCGCGTTTTTAAATGTATGAGCCAAACTAAATTATTCACAGTCGCTACAATAAAAAAAATACTTAGAAACATAAAAAAACATTCTCGAGTGTTATATAAACTCTTTATGGAATCAAAACGACAACTCATTCCCAAAGCGAAATTTGTCATCTAATAAACAGTAAAGAAAAATATACAATACAGGAGTTTAAATTATGGACTTGATTTTTAAGTTGCAAAAGAATTCTGGAACGGGGTTGTGCTTTGTAATGCCCCTTTTAAAATGTGAATAATTTAGAAGAGACGATTCAAGTAGAATTGAGAATATTAAAGATAGAGAAAGTATATCTCGTTGTGAATAACCTAAGTCGTGTCTCGTTTTCAATAAAGTGAAAAAGAGAAAAGTGTTATGTTATCGTTCGTTGTTAAGAAAAAGTCGTATAGACAACTCTTTTTGAACTTTTGTTACAGGGTACTGTCCTACTGCCCATGAGAAAAACCCTGAAGAGGGTTGCCTCAAGTAGACGAGTCGAAGAAAGGAGGGGAACGGGTATAAAATCAACCGCAACATTTGGCAAACCAAGCGCACTTCGTTAGGCGAGAAATTCGTTTTCGACCGAAGTACAAAGCGAAATGAGACTTCCGCCGGTTCTATCTGCGCAAATGAAATAAAGCCATTTCCTTCACCCACTCCAAAATACAGTGGAATATCCCGTTTCCATAACAACCGCTAGCGGCATGTCTGGTGTCTGGGTTTTTTCTCTAGGCGGTAGGACAGTAAGAATGCCTTTCATTTCATTTCAGAGATTGAATTAGATCTGATGCTGAACTGATGCTCATATGCAATGCCTTACTCTGGGCCTCAACAAATTATGTAAAATATATTTGCAGAAATAAAATACAATTCAACGCAATCTCTTTCCGGGTTAATACCAGCGTGAGTATGCTCCCCTCGACTTCCTCGTATTTTTTTAAAAATATGGCGTGTTTTGTATTTAGCTTTGTCGTGCATTGCAGAGGATCGAGTACGCACTTTGGATCTCACGATTGGACTGCGTCCAAATTTTGACACATATGTATTATATAATTTTGGTGTTACGATCACATACTGAAATTCATAATTATGCGTGTCTACTCTAACTTGTTACGTTTCTGAATTATCGCATTCACATGCGCACAAATAGAGAAACTAACAGACAATGAGCCCGTTGAAGAATTTGATCCAAAATTTAATACGAATCTATTTTTTGGAAATGAAATCATATGCCAAATTTCGTCTATCTAGCCTGTTACATTTTAGATTCATCAAATTCATATGCACATAAACGAACGGACAAATTCCCTTAGACGGATTTCGTCCAAAATTTGACACGAATCTACGATTTTGGTATAAAGATTACTTACTAAATTTCTTATGTATAGCTTGTGCCGTTTTTGAGTTATCTTGTTCCCTGACCGACATACATGAATAAAAAAGTGATATTTTGACTCAAAGAGGTCTATAATGTAGATATTCATCAAAATTTCGACGAAATTTTTGATGGTTTAAATACGTTTTCTTTCTGTTCTTCATATACGGGAAAGTTAAAATTAATGTGTCAACTTGTAAATACTTTCTATGCAACTGCCATAGGTAAGCTTTGTACAAATCTTTAATTTTCTCTAAAGGTTTACATTAAACACACTTTGAATGAGATGTTTTCATCCTATTTTTCGCTTATTTACTTCATTCCAAACTCCTATTTTGGAAGATGATACTCTTTTTCATCAAGAAATTCGTGATGACGTATTGCTAAGTCAGGATCGGAGGACAGCTGTTATAGATCGGATTTCTGCTGTGATGAAAGGCTGATGCACGTTAAATCTGCCATCAAGAGTCAAAGTTTAGAGAATGGAGTACAACTCGAGTGTCGACCTCATCATCTGGCCTCTATTTAAAATTACGAAATCCGTAAATTTAAATAGAGGCCAGAATAGCCCTCGTTTTGCTCCAAAACTGCACTTAATTTAATTAAACTTCACTAAGAAATCGATGTATGATGCATCAAAAAAATTTAAATTCATGAAATTTTCATTAGAAAATAGTTTATAAAATAGATTTTCTATCAGACTTAGATTTTTGCTTGCTTGAAAATATTTTTGTATTTTATAATCTTGATTCTTTAAGAATTATCTGCTTGTTGTATATTTTCGCCATATTTATTTTATGAAATGCTTCTGTTATAAAAATCCTGAAATTTAATTTGAAATTCATTTAATGAACGTGAATGCTTTATAATTGTTTATTTTCTTCGATTGTTTGTTTTTAGTAGCCCCAGTAATTTTAAATTTTATTTACTCTCGTACATTTGATAATTAAAATTTTATATTATTTTGAAACACCATGTTTTGAAACATCATAAATGCAGAAATATTTAAGCCATATTGATTTACATCAAGGTTTATTCACAAATACTTTTTAATAAAACCAAAATTACTTATTATCTCTGAAGCACATTTAATATTTAATTGTTAAAAGGATATAAAATTCTAGTTTTAAATAAAACTTTTTTCCAAATATTAAAGTTTCTGCTTTGAAAAAACCTCTAATTGCCTGTTATAACAAGGCTTCTAAAGCTAAGTCAACTTTCTTTTAAATAATATAAGAGAGTTTTTATTTTATTTTAAGTTTGCATACACAGAGAAAAAGAAAATAAGCAAATGCAGAGTTAAATAATAAATTACGTTACTTCGTAAATTTTAATGAATAGATTTTGAATTGGAGTGATTTCCTTGCTTATATTTTGCTAAAAGGTTTTCAAGAATCTAAGAGAAAGACGTTCTTTCAAAGTCCCCGAAACCACAAAACTCAGCTACATGCCTGATTTGGGGTCGCGAACCATAGTTTAAGAACTCCTGTGTTATATTTTTTAAGAAGTTTAAATAAACAGTCTGAAAATTGATTAGTTGGTTAAAGAAAAAAAAATATAAATTTCTCTATGAAAAATAACTAAGGTGGAAGATATTTACTTTAGTTGAAGTCATGCTAAAGTTACGTCAGTTAAAACGTTTAATAAAAGCACAATCGTAATATAAACACGTTTTCTCAAGATTCTAGAAGACCGTATAAGAAAATGCTTAAAGAAAAAAAAATTAAAGTGATTTTCTTTTTTTAAGTTTTTTCAAATCTTATAGTTGGTTCTTTACCTTTCTTTGTACTAGATTTTTCCACCCAAGAAACGGTCAAATAATGTGGTCAATGTTTTTCCCTCGAAGTCTGCGATGAAGAAAGTTCCCACGAAGTTGCTTCGGTCAAAGTGTCTAACTAATCGGTGATTCCGCATATCGATCTGTTGATGGATCACCGAGTGTAAACTAATTTAAGCTGCAGAAATGAAATCTGTTCTTAATTCCCTAAAACTGCTGGTTTCTTCTAGAACTTATTTAATTACAGTTAAAATAAATATTTTTGAATTTACAATACAATAATATATTTGATTTACAGTACAGATTTTGTACAAAATACTTTTCTAAGCAAATTCTAGATATATAAACCATACTTTTATTTCTTTTCAAGTGTTTTTTATCTGCTATTAAAAAAATTCCTTTCAAATTTCCTCATCAAGTGAGGAATTTTTCCTCAGTGAAAAGTGTAATAGCTTTCCTTATTTTTAAAACCACAGTTTCCGACACACACATTACACATCCACAGTTTATAGCGTATTAAAATTGTACTTAAGTAATAGACCATAATTGATTGGTTTTGAATTTGTTAGATAAAAGTTCCGACTTGAAACTACACGAGGACTGTAGGTTCAACGTGATGTCAAACTGCGATCCGGTGAAAAGGATGACACTAAGTCCTCCAAATTTCCATACCAAACAAATAGGAGGATATTTAACCACGACGATAGATTTAAGGTGCAATAAGCCCACATACATTGCGTCTCTTTAACAGAATCGTGTCTCGAACCCGCGATTCTCCGATCCTAAACAAAATCTAATATCTCAATCACATTTGTTTCTGCTTTCGATGAAAAATTTCCTTCAGGTTTTCCATTAAGTTCCAAACTTTCTTCTTCTAGAAGGGAAGTCTAACTTCTCTGCAGTTTCTTAACTAAATTGTTGTAGCTTGTGAAAACTGGTTCCAGTTTGAAGCCACGTGAGAACTTTAGGGGATGGTCTGCGTGATGCCGAACTGCAATGCATTGAGGAGTGCGGCACCAGGTAAGAACACCTCTCCGAATTTCCGCACCACACCAACCAGAGGATATTAGACAACAACTTTAGATTAAATGAGAGACAAGCCCACATACACTGCTTGTCTTCGATAGAATCATTTCTTAAAACTACTGCGCAACCGCCATTTCCCTTAATAGACTGCTATTCAAAAGCGCAAGTAAAAAATTGAATTTACTTTTTTAATTGACCTTAAAATGAATCTGGATTCACAAGCATGCGCTTAATGCATTCACGAATATTTAATATAATCTTTTCGAATTAGACCACAAGCAGTGAAACGTGAAATATTAATACCACATTAATATTAATTCACAAAAGAATTTCCTATTATAGAAAGAAATACCTTAAATGTGCATTTCATAAATATTAAATTTCGATTCAGTTTTTTGGAATTGCGCTAAATGATTTTAAAAATTCGTTTCACACTACAATAAGAGTTAACAACTTTACTGTTACGGATTGTGTAGTTAATTTAATTACAAAGACACTGTAAAAATTTAAAAAAATATTTCATTCATTCCAAGTTGCATAACTATATTAGTCGTAAATTGTTAAAGTAGCTTACAGCACATGTTAAAATCCAACATATTATGAACTGAATGAAATAATATTTATAAATTATGCATACAATATTTCTAGCAATAAAAAAGAAGGAATAAAATGTTATGTCATTAAAACAATAAAGTATAATTGTAGATGAGGGTTTCTGAAAACATGGATCCAGACTCCGAATTGGAGCAACTTAGCAGCACCTGTAGCTCTTGCATCAAAAATTCCTTAGGCTCAATCATACCCAACTCTAAATGGGGTAGGGTTACATAGTAAAATTTTTGAGTCTCGAAAGCGCTGATAATACATACTTTGGCTGATTTATTAATATTAGTAATCAAGAATAGTTAAGAAAACTATCCTGGATGAGACATTTCATTAAAAGTTTTTTACGTGACTATATAAAATATTTCATTTTTTATCCTAAAACATTGAAACCCAAGCCCGAAGCAGATTCGCGTAGTATAAAATGGTTTGGCGTAAATGATTTACCTCCTATTTGTTAAGATATCATTATAAAACCTACTTTTAAAGAATGAAAAGAGTTTTTACTTGTAGTTATAACATTCGAGACAAAAATTATTTAGCCGATTCGAGACGGCGCTCTATTTTGGAGACCAACCCCAGAAGCCGAAATGTGTTTTTGCTTTACATTGACCAATTTAATCAAAAAACATGTTTGCTATAGAAAGCAGTCACTTCGTAACTCGCTTCGTACACATAAGATGATTGAACACCGTGTGTGCAGGTCGCTCCTCAGAATAGTTTGACGTAAAAACGTCTTTCCTCTCGTCGGTCGAACTTTCTTGTGTGACAAAATACCGTTTTAAAATAACCGTCCGGAGTTGCCCTCAAAAGGAATTTTTTTTAAATCACCGTCATCTGCCCATCTCTCAGTATCTTCAGTTTCATGTTCTTCCTTTTCACTTTCATTTTCATTATAATCTTCCGAATCAGGTTCCTCAAAAATCTCATCAAGTATATCATCTAACAGTTCTGTATTCATATTCATGTCTTCTTCAACAAAAGGAGGACATAAATAAATTGAAGCTAAAAAATATCATAAATGAAAAAAACATTTATACAACAATAATTACAGAATACACTATGATATCATAAATGCATAAAAAATACATTTGTAGCATAATTTGTTGTGCGCTTTTTGAGGAAGGACAGAACTTAGAAAAGGAGGGCTGTCCTTCCAAGAAGAAGACGGTTGGTCACCTTAATTTTGGGTACTAAATTGAAACCAAAACCAATTTTATGTTTACACACTTCTAAGATAATTTTTATTTTAAACCAGACTTATCCCGACGGCTGCTTTTTCCATACTGACTGATAATTGCAATTCAATATCATTGCATACAGGGTGTGCTCCCCTTTCTTTTTGGCTCGGAAATGCATTGCACACACGGTTTACAATCCGTCTCGAATGGGTTAAAATAGGCATAACCTTTTAAACTAGGTTTCCACAGCTGACTAGTGAATAAGCACTCGAATCTCAAATTATTAACTAATTCTTCATTTACGTGTTTCTTTTTCTTATATAAATCTATACTAGGCACCGTGAAACTACTTTTAAATAAAAAATCCGACACGAGTGGAAAAAGTTTTATAAACTCTGATATAGATCTTTCACACAACAAAGATAAAATCTTAGGCAACGACTTCTGGTGGTGATTTTCTTCTGCACCAAGACAGAAAAGCTCTGTAATAGGGGAGGGGAAGTCAACTTTTCTTAGTTCCCTTCCCTTTTCAGATTCTCAGTTTTATTTATTTCCTTTTTAAGGAAATGGAAAGAAGTTTCCAAAAAGAGAAAAGAGTAAATTCTATTCATATCAATAATTTTCATGGTCATCCACTCGACTATAAACATTTAAAATTTCGTAGTCGGCGGCATTAGAAATCAACCAAATTTTGAAAGCTCTTGAGAATTTCGATGCCCAAGGCAACCGTCTCAAGAACCTATGCGGAAGTACGCCACTCAAGTGTCTTGAAATGTTCTTAGCTCGTCGATTATAAAAGTAGATGTCAAAGGCAATTAAATACGCAAGTTTCACATTACATAATAATGGAAAGATGCATCGCGTAAGATTATCTCTAAAATACCGCCTAAAAGTCATTTATGATAAAAATGTGGACAAATTAAATTTGTGAAACTGATTCCGAAATTTGGAGAAATAATGATTCCCGAAATGGTAATTCAACATCACTTTTGTGGGAAAAAATTTCGCAAAAGCCTTCACTTAATTTTTAAACGTTTGTCTCTTTACTCTGATTTTGCATAATACGAAAAGAGAAAAGTAATCCAATCACCTTTTAAGAATACAAAAGAGGAAGGAGAATTGTGTCAATTCTATCCTCCTTAAAGAGATACATGTAAATAAAATAGGATTTTCGTTTGTTCTTCGCCGATATTGAAGAATCGTGTAAGCCTCGCGCTTTAAATTGAATTACGTCACTTTCAATAATGACAATAATAAAGATAATCCAGTAACAAACGGAAGAACAGCCGATGAACGAAAGCTGTCTCGTAAATAACTCTCCCCCTCCACTTGAAATCTTTTTCTGATTATCGATTGGGCTGCGCTCCTGTTATTGGGAGTCTTACTTACTTCTGGAGCCGCAGCTGGTCTATCGACCCACTACAACACAAAGAATGCACGGGAAACACTGGGGGATGGAAATCAACTCACTGCCCATTTTACACTCAAAACCAATGAATCAACCAGCTGCCACAGTATACAGTGAAGCTACAACGTGAACAACTCTCTTTAAAATCTGTTGCGACCGAGAAAAGAGTATTGTGGCCACGTCTATAGACATGATACGATTGGAGTGAACTAACACGCATTACCTCCCAGTAATAATTAGCTTAGGAATGAAATACTAATAGAACTGACTGAATTTAGTACTAAGTATATACTACAGCCCAACTTTAAATTCTGTGTGTAATCCCTAATACCAAGTTGTTGGCCACTAGAAGTATGGAAAATGCATGCAGCTTTTAAATCAGCCTATTATAGAGAATAAATGGAATTGTTATATAGAAATAAATGGAATGCAACTTGTCTATCATGCAACACAAATAATGCACTGGGTGGGGGGAGAGAAAATCAACTCACTGCCCATTTTGTACTCAAAACAGATGAATCAGGCAGATTCTAGAGTATATAGGGAAGTTATAACTTGAACAACTCCCTTCAAAATGTTGATCTGCTGCAACCAAGAAAGAGTATTGCGACTACGTCTATAGACGTGATGTGATTTGAGTGAACTAACATACATTACTTTCCAATCATAATTAACATGGGAAGAAAACGGGACGAAATCTAACACAACTGACAGAAGCAAATTTTATAGTATGTGCGACAGTCCAACTTTAAATTACGTGTTCCATCTCTAATGCCAAGATGTTGCCCACTAAGTGGATGGTAATTCCCCTCAGTTTTCAAATCACCTCATGATATAGAAAGAAATAGAATAGTCACTGGATCAACTACTCATGTTTCTTTCTATGCTATTCCACCAGTAAAACTCGCATTTCACTTGAAATAAGGTAACTTAGAGACTGAGATCTATCTGGCGACTCCATGCACTGAATTATTCCCTGTATCTTTTCGATGTAGACAGTACCATGTGTGGTGTAGCGCTGTCGTTTTGTAAGATGAAATTTTAGCCTATGACATAGTTATAAAGGAAGAAATAAGCACCAAGAATGTAACTTTTGTAGACTTGAGCAGCTACGGTTCCATGTAGAAAGGCATGCAGATCCAATCGTTGACAAAGAGATTGCACCCTATACAAACACACCACCTTCTTCAACCTATAACACAAATGCTGGATGGACAACAAAGGTTTCAAGTTCTCTCCAAATTAAGTAACGTTGACTACCGCTTTGGAAATTAAATCTGAACTTGTGAGTGAAGGGAACGGCCCTCCATAAATCTTCCTACCCTATGAGCATTTTGGGTTCCCATGTCAAACACTCCCTTCTGTGACATGAGCTGAGCGACAGATAAATAGGATTGTGATATAACTAGACTAGGACTAGAAGCTGGAGAACTAATAATTATACGCCTAGGCTGAGGTCAAGAGTAAACACAACCTTTACAAATACCTGGTGGAACAAACGATGGTGTAAATACAGTATATTTACACCATCATTCCGATGACTGTAGAAAGTCAAGACCTATGTTGGGATGTGCTTAATGATCTAATTTTTTCATTTCAATTTTCAACTTCTAGTTCAAATATCGGTCATCAAGGTACAAAATCTCTTGGCGGTTTTAGGCTGAACTTTCTAGATGCCTAATCTGTGGTTTGAAATTATATGCAAAGTCTATAGACAACGGAGGGACTTAGGGACCACTTCTGTCGATTTTGACCTACCTCTGTTTCCCAGTGTCCTCTGTCGCAGTTCTTCCGGCCTCGAAGTCATTGTAAGGGATTGGTTAAGAAAGGTTTCTTATTTCACTAGCACGGCAAAACATACTCTTTCACTCTCCTACATTTACTTTAATGCTACTTGTGAATGTCGCCTTTCGACTGAAGCG
Source organism: Araneus ventricosus (assembly GCA_013235015.1). Classification (NCBI taxonomy): domain Eukaryota; kingdom Metazoa; phylum Arthropoda; class Arachnida; order Araneae; family Araneidae; genus Araneus; species Araneus ventricosus. The sequence continues at coordinate 995,326 of BGPR01000062.1, forward strand.
ACACTGTTTTGAAGCATTTGTTTATTCAGCATCTTTTATTTCATAACAAACTCAAATTTTGTATTAATTCCTTTTCGAACGAGTTAGTGTTATTTTTAGTATTTTTTCTGAATTTTCGGTAACCAGTTATTTTTCTGAAAGGAATGATCAAATATCTCCTGCATTAACAGGCTCCTTATTCTGAACATTCTGCAGAAATAATTATGAACCAAAACTATGGGGGCTGACCATGGCTCAAAATTTGAAACTTCCTTTGAGTTTTGAATTTTCTAAACTTATGTGTTCTCGATGGCGATACAATATTTTAATGTTTTTAGAAAACGTAATTATCAGTTAATTGATTAATTGAATTAAATTTTGATTCCGTACCAGTGGCTCCAACTGGTAATGAGTTCGAGAAAGAAATTTATCTCAGAAATAAAAAGTAGAAAATAATTAAAATAAAAAAATCCCCTGTTTAGTAAACTAATAAATGTGTGTTTATAAAAACTGTGTTTATTTAAATTTATTACTTATAAACGTTAAACAACTGGAAAGAAAAATGCAATGCGAGAAATTACGCGTTTCTAATATTTTTCTGCCTAAGACCATAATTGTGGGTTTGCGTCCTTTAGTTTAAGCAGTTCTGACTTTGACCCCTATGATTCTATATTTAACACCTTAACCGTCGTGCCCGTCATATTGACGTGCATCGAAATATCGCATTTTTAGGCTTAACTAAAATTTAATCATTAATTAGGTTTATAATTTGATACAAAAATTACGTAGAATCTATAAGCATCTCAAGTATTCTACGCCTTCTTAGATGAATGAAAACGACAGCCCCTTTCCAAAACGGGGGGGGGGGGCATCTTATGAAAATAGCAAAGAAAATGCGATTCTTAAGAGGTTAAAATAATACAAAGAGTTAGTTTTACTTTTAATGCTGATTTGATTTTATTGAATGAAAGGAACAAAATACCTGCCTAAGAGAATACCTATATTTTTTCTGAATAGTACTCATCACTGTACAAGCATTCTCGGACAATCCTTATTCAGAACTATTATCTCATTTTTTTTTTTTTTTGCTCAAAACTTCAAGAGTTTTGAAGCTCAACGTGATAATTGTCAAAATTTGTACCCGATAATAAGCGTCTTGAATACAGCAAATCGATATTGAAAGTACTTTTAAATTCAATGTAGGATTTCAAACATTTTTGAATTACCCTTAGTCGAAAATAACAAATATTAAGAACTAGAAGATTTGTGCCAGTCTAAGATGGACTTTTAGCTTTCCAATAATATCTCATATTTGATTGCCACAGATTTACTAACGAAATTTGTTGAAGAAAATCTCATGTAGATTGTTAGAATGCTTAAGAAATTTTTAAAAAAACATGAAAAACAGAACTGGTGAATCAACTGACAGTGCTCCGTTTCAACTTGACTTTCACAAAAATGAAGAAATTGATTTACAATATCCTGGCTTTGTTGCTGATGAATGCGTTCACGGTATTCTGAAAAAAAATGCAAGGCATTTTAGCCTTTCTTCTTGAGATTCTTCTTCTACGATGGTATTCATTATCTGCAGCACGCATCCTGTTTAATGTCTCTTGGCTTTGTCTCACCCTCCATCGTGCAAATCTCTAACCTTCGTTTCCTTGCAGTGGGATCTTCTAAATCCATTTTGTTTACCATTAATACTTGAACGCTTCCTCTTTCTAAGATAAGGGAAATTCACTTCCCCCTTCGGAAACCGCGGCGAATTCTAAGGCATCTTTGTTCCCCCGCTCTGACTTCTAAGAAAAGAAGTCTTCCCTTCTGGGCGAGCCACTTTTGTGTGGTACGTAGCCCCGCGCACTTTTCTGAGCGTTAGCGACTTCGGACGATGATTATATTATAGATAAGGAAAATACTTGAAAACTTTAATGTATATACCATTAAAGTACTTTTTTTCATTCATTAATATTTCTTTATTTTTTTCATAAAATTATTCCGCATATTCTGATTGGAAGCAGTTATGTGAATAGGAATCGCCTACTGTTGGCGCATGCGTGCTACTTGCAAAGTGGAATGGGATGTTGCGCATGCGCCCAACCGGTAAGTGACGCTCGTGGATTTGGCAAAAATGAGTTGACTATGATTCATAAATGACGTGGGTAAAGGAACTCTCAATTGAAACCCACAATTAAGTATTAAAAATGATAAAAAGTATTCCGTGCACTGTAAATACTGTAAAAAGTGTGTTGTGTTTGTGTGTTGTGAAATAAAAATATAAAAAGAATCAGTGCCGGATAGTCCGTCAACTAATTACAAAACAAAAATAAACAACATTTGGCACCGTCGATCTTAGGAGCCTACATCAGCGCTATGGATATTAATAACAGATTGAAATCTACCTTAAAAGGTAAGATAACAAGACTCGAAACTTACATCGAGACTGTAAAAACCGAAATTGTTATAGTAAAGCTCAAAGTTAAACTAAAAAATGTTACATTCCTGCAAAAGATTATTGAAGAATTGCGAGGAAACTATTACGCAATTCCAAACGTCAAAGAAGCAGAAATAGTAACCATCGATGAAGAGCTCAGCCAAATGGATGAACGCCTCGAGAAATTGGAGGTAAGAATGGAAACTGCTATTAATTCTTCTTGTAAGAAAACAAGTTCTGAGACAGTAGTAAATAAAATCAATAATGAGGCAGTTGATAAGTTTGAAATAAAAACTAAAATTCCTCCTTTAGTTTTACCTGAGTTTTCAGGAAAATATCAGGAATTCAGTTCATTCAAAGCTCAATTTGATGATTTCATCACAAATAATATTCAGCTGAATCAAAGTAAAAAATTATACTATCTCAGATCTTATCCGACTCAGATGCTAGAGATTTATCTAGTAATTTTGATAATTTCGAATCATTATACGAAGCCTTAATAACTCGCTATGATAATGAACGACTTATTGTTGACATTCATGTTCAAAATATTTTGAAATTTGAAAAAATACAAAGTGAAAGTGCTAAAGAAATTAGAAACATGATAGATTGTATTCAAAAAAATTTACCTGCTTTAAAAGCGCTTACATATGACCAAAATAAATTATCTGATGTGCTTCTAATAAACATTCTTATACAAAAACTTGACAAGGAATCGATAAAAAATTTTGAACTATTTCATGATTTAAAAAAAATGTACCTACGTTTGAGCAATTTATTAAATTCTTAGAACAACGTAAATCAGTTTTGCTATCTATAAATAGAAACATAGCAAGCGGAAATGCTAAAAACAACACAAACAAAAACCTTCCTAATTTTACGAATAAATCATCTAAGGCATTCATGATAAATGAAAATAAACGCAAAAGCTGCGTCGTCTGTAAAAAATCTGTGCACCCAATATTTCGTTGTTCTTAAATTTAAGTATTGAAGAAAGACTCGAATTAATTCGATTACATAAGATCTGCGATCTGTGTTTGAAGATGAACCGTAAAAAATACAGGCCTATTCTCAATATAAGTACTGTGTGGTAGACAAATAAACTCATTTTGAGACTGGCGACAGTATCAAATCTTTCAACAGAGATGCAAAGTAAATGGAAAAGTAAATAAAACATTGATATCGCCACATGATCAGGATTCTATTTCGCAATCAAATCTTCGGTTTTGAGCAATTATGCCAAAAGAAAAAAATATACTTTTTTTCGCTAAGAAATTTATCTTCACTGCAATAATTAAAAGGAATTAAAATCAAATCCTTGATTTTGCATAATAATTATGCGTACTTACAAAACAACAGTTTAGGATTAAACACAAAAAATCAAACGCCGGTTTCCGGTTTGAATGGCTTATGCGAATATTGAGTGGAAAGTGAAAACATTTATTTCTAATAGAAGATCATAGTTTTAAGAACAAGTAGAATTCTTTATTGTTGTTGAGATAACGGAATTAAATCCATTCAAACATTGGATAATTACAAATGTGGACCGTTCAAATATTACGTAAGCATATTTTTGTGTTTTTGACCCCTCACCCTTGTCAGCAAAAAATAAGCAAATCATAACCCCCCTCTTATAATTACGTAAGCAAACTGCACCCCACTTCTTTTTTTTACAAAACATATAACAGTAATAATCTAATTTTAAAATTTTGGACTTAATTCAAATAAAAACTCTATCGACCGTTAAATGAAAAAAAATCTAAGTTTAATTTCCTTACAATTTCAAGTTTAAACACAAAATCAAGTTTAATTTTCTTTTGCCAAATTTAACTTTTTTCCAAATTTAAATTAAATTGAATTATAAATTACAAGAGATTTTCAGAAATAAAGTGATTTTAATGTCTTACGTAAGCATCCTCCCTTACTCCCCTCCCCCATTGTCAGCAAATAAACCGACCGGCCCCCCCTCCCCCCCCACAGGTCCTTACATATTTGAACAGCCCTGTGGAAATTCCGCAATTTTGAGATCTATTTGTAAATCATTTTTATGGGGCTAATGAATAAATGCACTAATAAGTGCTGACATATTCTTATTTGAAACATAATACATATAAAGTTGTTAAAGTAAAATTCACCAGACGTGGACGAAACAAGGAGAAAGGAATAATTTATTATTAATACAAAAGTAGAGGGGTATATGTGCATGAAGTAATGATAACCAAATAAGAAGAGCGCGCTAAAATGAACTTGAGGCATCAGACACTACATTACCACTATATGAAAATAGGTAGAAACAGAGGTAAGTTAGAGATAGTAATTGATGCAATGCGATTACAGATTGAATATAAAATCTTACACTCCTAATCAGAGCATGCATACAGGAACAAAAGCATATGAAATTTATACCAGTTTACATTTAGACAAGTTTTCGTGAATAGAATCCAATTTAGTTTTTCAGTACAAACATATTTCATACTAATGCATTGATGAATAGTCTCTCATGATTTGAGTTTTCACATCTAATGTTTTAATCTTCCACACAATTTCGTAGTGACACTTTTAATTGCAGATTGATTACTTCTCATACAAAATATATTTATACAAAATTTCATTTTAACATTTTTTTTATAATATGAAAGTCTTGCAGTGGATTTACTTAAAAGCAATTATTTCAACTTCATAATGGAAGAACTAGAGATACAGTTTTGCTTTTTTCAACAGCACCATAAAAATAGGACATTCTAAGTAATATACCGCACAGATTTTCTATCCAATAAGTATCAGAAGCCCAATCACAACGTTCAAATATTAAAATTAGGATTATGCAGCTTTTATACACTAATTTGAACTTTTTAGCATTTTAGCGCTTAAATACCTTAAGATCCGCACGTTCCATTCCAAGCAGCACAATTAGGTGGTTCTCCTGACTGTGAGACAGTTCTTTACGAAAATAAAATGTCTGGTCTTGTCATTCGAAGGTATAGATAAAGAACCTATCCAAGTCACGGAAAGAGTCCTTCAAACAAGTTCCTGCCCATCAAAATCTGCTGAAGTATTTCGGTTCCAGTGGTAGTAAGAACAGGGTTTACAGTCAGACATGTTTGAACGATTTTAACATTTTATCGATATATTCTTCTTGATAGTATTTCTAAGGCGAATAGTCTGTTATTCCTAGAAATTCTGTAGCTGTAGTGCAGATTTAGACATCTCAATTCCATTTTTGCAAAGATTGATTAGGTTTCACTTCATCTGGATCGGACCCAGCTATCATAAATCATCGACGTATAAACAAATGTTTTATCTTTCTACCTTTTTCTTTTCAGACATGAAATACATGGATCCAGAAGTAGAACTGCTTAGATTTCACTTTAGTTTATAAACTGCTGGTTTGAAACCATCTTGGACTAGTTTGAGACCACCAAGAACTCTTCTTCAGTTTAGCATACTTTTCCTTGTCCATCATCATAAGCCTTGGTGACTCCTTGACGGCCATCAAATCTCCATTCAAAAGCTGTTTCCACATCCCATGACGTAAGAATTTAATTTTCTTGGAAGGATGAGATAACATTCTTAATGAGGCATACTGATGACTGGAGAAAAGGTTCTGATAGTCAACTCCTCTTTCTGCATAAAAACGCCACGAAATGACGGCCTTAGTATTTTCATCTCTTTTTCTTTTAAAATCCATTTTGCAGGTAATTGATGTTGTTTTGCTTTTCCCAGTAAGTCGACCATCCAATTGAACTTTATTTTCATGATGAGATTCTTACTCCTTAGCCTCTTTCAATTTGATTGCTCTTCGTCTGGAAATTTAATTTCATAAAGTTAACTCTTCTATTTAGTTGCAGTAAAGCTTTCATTCATTGTTGATATCTCTTTGGGCTTTTCTTTCTCTTTGAATCTTCTAGATTCTGACATGCTTATCATCTAGTTGCTCTTTCAGTTTCTTCTAGCTGATATCCATTTCCTTTCGTTTTTCTTCCCTAAATCGAAGATATTTCTTGAATTTTCCAATATTCAGAGTCGCTGATAATTTATCCAGAAATTATTTTCTTTCAAGACAAGGAACGTTTCTTGACAAGTAACTCTTCTTATACACAGGATCCTCTCATATCCCATGCTTGAATATCCAACGAAATCATCTTGATTTTGGGTCTATTTTCTTCTTAGTATCTGCAACTTTGACACGTGCACGCACAAATTCGATTTTGCAAATCTGAGTTTGAGAATATTTCAGTTCGCAAAGTACAGCCGTTTATACCTGTCATGGAATTATTATTGCGCAGAAAGCAGCAGTTTGAATTATATCCCAACAACTTTTAGTAATTTGGAATCATTACAACGCCTTTAGGCTTTATCAAAAAGAGTTCTGTTCGTCTTGTTCAACTGAGGGATTGAGTATATATGGCGGGTCGTAGGTCAGATTCTTTTCTACATTACTTACGCTTTTTGTAATTCCCTAGACATACTCTTTAGCATTATCACATCAGATTCTTTTGGCAAGTATCATTTACTTTCAAATTTCTTGAATTCTACAGCAATATCACTTTTCTTTTAATCGTACCGCTTCCACAGAGCAGGAATAATCATCGTAAGTAAGAACATGGCGCTCACTGATAGTAGTTCAACGGTCCACATAAATCTAGGATAGATGTTCCACTGGAGACACTTTCCCTTCTACGGTTCCTTGCAATGCGGTTCCGCTGACTGCTAAGCGAGAACCATTTCACAAATAGATCGCTTATTGGATATCCAAGTTTCTCAATGCATGATTCCTGACCTCTAATCGGCGATGCCAAAGTTCCAACTTCTTTCCGTTTCGGCCACAAAGAAGTAGTTCGAACAAGTACATGGAACATCTCACTGATGCTTTAGCTCTTGGTAGTTGCACAACACAAAGATCTTGTTCTTTTCCTTTGTACAATGGCCTTATTTGGCCTTGAAAAGTAGAATACAGACTTCTGTATTTGTTTGACTGAATTCGGTGCATTAAGTTTAAGGGATAAACAATACGTTTTAGACAATTTCTTGTCCATTCTTAGCTCACCAGCATTCACACCATGACCTGCGATTCTGTAGAGCGGTTGGCTGCACAGGACACAGTTCGGACAATGTATCTTCAGAACCATTCGCATGCCTTAGGAGACACCCATTGACTCCCGAATCAGATTCTACGCTTCTCCTTCACCAACAACAAAGAGGAACTGCCGTACTACTGTTCTTTGAATGGCGGTTTCTTACGATCAAATAGCCTACAGTTTCGTCTCTTGCGAGATTGCCACATGATGACAGACATAGTCTTATCACAAAATCTTAGCTATATGTCCTTTTTATTACATTTGAACGGACAGTTCGTTGATTGTCGAAAATGCAACATCATTTGGACGATTCACTTCATCGTGAGTTTCGTTTCATACCACCCCCGTCTTCAGTAACGCTTCGGCATCTAACGAGTCTGCTAAAACGAAATCAGAGAGAGAACATGTTCTGAAGGTTGGTTTTCAAAGCAGATTCATCGAGAATCATATTCAGGAGGCAATGATATCATAAACGATAATTCATACTTCAATTTTTTCACACCTTGATTTTAACTGATTCACAATCCATGTAACTTCAGTTAGATGTTCTTGATGGATACTTCCTTCTTCATTTTCACGCTCAGCAAGACGTTTTCTTATTAAATCATTTGGCACCATCTCTTAAGTAGGTAGATTTCAGTTTTCTGAAAAATGCTGGCCAAGATTTTTCATCCGATGGAGCATTGCAATCGATAACTTTGTCGTAAGAAACGCATAACACAGAGCATAACCTTCACTTGCCGAAACTGTCTTTTCGTTTCGTCGAAGCTCTTTATTTAAAACTTATCTAAGTTTTCTTCGCTAAATCAACTCGATTCTTCTCCCCAGAAAGCAAGAATTCTATCAAACTGATCTACATAATATTTCACAGTTCGGCATCATTCAAAACTGAAAACTGAGGAGGAACCGCTGTGCTTTAAAGTAAAATTCACTAGCCGTGGACGACAAGAGAAAAGAATAATTTATTATATACAAAGAAACGGAATGATATTGTCATTTGAAAGTAAAATGTAACCAATAGAAGAAGAGCTGGCATACAAAAATGAGAACTGACATCAGACACTCATTGCATGTACATCCTAAGAATGAGTGAACAGGAAGTGGATGCGCTAATTGATGCGATGCGCGATTACAGATTGAATATAAAATCATAAACAAAAGTAAACGAAAGATTGCTTTTTTAAGAAAGTCAATTCAGAATTGGATCGCCTGTAGCAAACTCAAAGAAAGTATTAAACAAAATCAGTTTCTTGGACGAGTCACTCTTCCAAGATACAGTGAAGCACTTCTTTGATTTAAGTCAAGGAATTCAGGATGATCAGTTTCTAATAGAAAGGATCAGAATGAAATATTTAAGCAGAGCTATGTTGAATTTAAAATGCCGTTATGTCGTTACAGACTCCCTTTTAGGAAATCCTAGAGTGATTTTAACTGTAATTATTGCTTAAAGCAAACGTTTCAAAATGTGGAGAAGATTTGCTACGATCTGGATTGCATCACAGTACCATACAAGAATTATTCGCGATTCGTAAGAACAGGGACGACTTATATAAGTTAAAGATGACATAAAGAAACCGAGTCAACAGACCTTTGCTATATTTGCCTCGTACAGGCAAGAAAAGGAAAGGTCGCTTAACATCGTCAAAAAGAATTGTCTTTGACGCAGGAGAGTCATCGAATAATGAGGCTTTCTCTAAATAATTGTTTGTAGGAGGAAAAGCTTAAACCTCAAATCTTTTAGATATATTAGATTGATTTTAGATTAAATAAAGCCAGTTTGTTCCTGACTCAAACAACCTTTTTTAAAATCTGCTTAGATGAACCATAAGATTAACATTTCAGATTTCTCTTAGGGTAATGAAGAACCATGTGTTCATAAAAACGAACTGCATCTAATTTCAATCAGTGAATTTCAGGCGTAAGCTTAGCCCATTCTGCTCGCTGCCACAATTAAGACATCATTATTAAAAAATATAAAAATGATTTTCCCGACACTGTTCAAGCTTTTTGGATAGAATAGCTTTATGTTGTGATTTAATTTCGATGAGTAAAGATTTGAAAAGAACACTTCAATATCCACGAGTACAAAGAGATATTCAAACTACTGGAATGATCTCCAGAAAATGGATTAGTAATGATGCTAATTTGATGGAGCAGTGAAAAGAAAAAGAAAAAATTTGATGTATGTACCCTGTAGATAAAGAGCACGTAAACTTCGGCGTAAATACAACTAAAGTCTTAGGACGTATCATTGGGGGGACACTCGAATTTGTTATTGATAGATACAATTTATGGAGATTTGTTTCCATGATTAAGAGCTACAAAAGATTCACTACTTCAAGCGGTGGGAAGGATCATTTGATCCTTTAGGATTAACACACCTTTCACCATCAGGTAGAAATCCTCAGCTAAGATCTATGGAATGAAAATTCAGGGACGATCCCTACCGAAAAAAAGAGTAGAAAATGGGGTGGTACGAAGAACTACCCCTCTTAGAATATAAAAAGCCAAGATTAGTTTTAGTTCTATAAGATGAAGATATTGTTGGATTTGCAAGTTTTGTGATAGCTAGCAAAAGGTCATATGGCGCAGCCATTTATTTAAAATCAGAAGACAAGAAAGGGATTTCAGTTAAAACTTGGGACAAAATCGTATGGCGCATTCATAATGGTGTAACTCTGCCAGACTGGAATTGCTTGGAGCTCTAATGCTGCTCAGTCTGACATCTAAGGTGGAAGATCGTAGAACTCTAAAGATCTGTTAAGTATCACTGGATGCTCCAAGAATGTTATCTTTTTGGATTAAGGCTCCAAAACCCTCGATCGTTGCTAATCCAAGTTAACAAATATCAGTTTGACTGACCCAAACTCACCTGATCATTGTTGCAGGTAAAGAAAATCACTCATTGCCTACTCTCGTGGAATGAGTGCTGGCTGCTAGTACAGCTGCAAACACAAGGTAGTGGACAGATTGCAGAGATTTTTGAATCAGAATTTCCCAAATTTCCAGTAGTTGACTTTGATCTTGACTACCTCCTGAAATGAAAGAGAACTATAATGATTAGACAGAAAAAGATTACAAACTGTGCAGCAATGAAGTTTCCTATTGACTGAGGATGAGTCTAGTAGTTCTTGACAAATCTTAGAACATTCTAATAATTTTTTAAAGTTAATCGTATTTTTCTTATATTTTTCAGATTCATTTCAATTTTGAACAAAAGTTAAAGATCTGACCCTAACTGTAGAGAGGTGGAATGCAAAATAGTTGATCCAGCATACTCCAATTTTTTCTTTTTTGATAAAAGGTCTTTCAAGTAATATTTCTAATTTGTTTCCAGTTTTTTATGGGCGAAAAAAGGAATAGTACGTGTAGGCAGAAGAGAAATGACATATCTATAGCCATATCTCATAAACATCCAGCTATTTTGACCGAAAGGTTCAAATTAAGTACAATTTTTTATGAAGACTATACAGAAGATTATTTTACTTGTGGGCCTTTAGGTTCTCCAAATGAGTGCGTTTGAATTCTGGCCTTTAAAATTGTGTCGTAAGCATCGCACTTAAAACAGTTCATCAATGTATGAATAACATGCTTTAAAAGCAGACCCATCTTCTTCAAATTATATAAGTTAATGCCTGACGTGAGAGGAATAATATTTTCCGGTCCATTTACTATTACTGGCCTTGACTTATAGCAGGTCATTTTTAGTTAAATATAAAAATCAAGAAGTCTGCTTTCATAAAGTATACATTTGTATTTGCATCTGTTTCAGCACGAAAGCCATCCATCTTGAGCTATTATACGATCTAACTCAGATGCCTTGATTTGCAACCTTAAGCGTTTAACCAGTAGGCAGAGAAGGTGTTCCAAAACATTTATACGGATAATCCACTAATTTTGTACAGGTCAGACTTCAAATTGGAAGAAATTTTATAAATTTATACTTTCCGTGAAAATTTATCTACTTATTTTACGTCTGAAGGTATGGTTGGAATTTCATCCCTCCCAAGTTCCCTCACTTTGGGAGAAAGACTTTGGAGGAGGCAGGCGTAAAATCAGGTTAACACATCACCTAAAGATTACTACTTGGTAATCTTCATTTTTACATTGAAGAGAGTTTGGAAAACTAAATATAGATACAAGCGAGAGATATTAAATTCGCGCCCATTGACTCCTTAATAGTATAGAGATAGCATGATGTTTTACCTCTGGGTCATTTTTTGATGTAAGGGAGACCCTATAAGTTGAGTTCAATCCTGGCCATTTTTAACGGATATAAATGAAAATCCTTGAAGGGGCAGAAAACTACGGAAAAAGAGCTTAATGGAAAAAATGGAAGTCCGATTGAATTTGAATACACTGTTGCAAGCTAGGTCAAAATGGATCTAGAAAAGATGATTTTATGATTGGTCAAATGGTTTTAATCAAAGACAGACTTTTACCCATAAATCGGCAGTTTTGGAGTCCTGACGGTATATTATGTAAGTCTGATCGAATGGTTAGTGTCAAGTTAGAACTAAGTCCGGAAATTTTAAAGAACTATCAATAAAATAAGCTTATCCTCCCAAGTGATACTATCATAACTGTTTGTAATTTCTAATATTCTATGATGAATGCCAGTATTGTCATATTTGTGTAATATTCATAATTATTTTAATTGCTGAATAATTTGTCATTTAGACTAATAATGTTACTTCTATCAAGTTCTTGCATGAACGATGCAAGATCGGGCGTGATGTTGGCGACATGTTCTACTTAGCAAGTGGAATGGGATGTTCGCATGCCCCAACCACGGTGTACGTTCGTATGGATTTGGCGAAATAGAGTTAACTATGATTTATAAATGGCGTAGGTAAGGAACTCAATTGACCCCACAATTCAGTATTAAAATGATAAAAGTATTCCGTGCACTGTAAATGCATGTATTTGTGTGAATGGTGTTTGCGTGTTGTGAAATAAAAATAAAAAGAATCAGCGCGGATGGTCAAGTCAACTAATTACAAAACAAAATAAACAACACCTACAATACTCATGTTTTCAGATATAGCTGTCTGTCAAGCATTAGAATTCAAATGTTTGCATTGTTTAAAATTAAAAGCATTAAAGAATCTGTTCACAACTTGAGGGATTGTTCCATTGATTCGAGTTCTCTCTCGCAGTTTAAATCAAGTCTTGTGTAAAATATGGTGTAGTTGGTTTCTAAATACATGTCTGCGTCCAGATTACAATAAAGAAACCCAGATGCCTCATTAAAATATATTTTTTAATTGGAACAACTTGCCAAAAATAAGTTTAAATTTAAGCTACAGCACGAATTTTCTCATGGAAATATCAATCTTTATAAAAAGATCTTCTTGTGTAAAACCATCTTAAAATCACCTCATGATCCGTATATTTAAACCCACTATGAGCTCAATGATGCAATCTACTGATTATTCAAAAATTTATTCTCTCTATTTTCCTTTGGAGTCAGTAAGCAGGAGATATGTGGGCTGCACTTTTAATCTACTTTTATGCTATATGCAAGATAAAAATACAAATTAAGTAGAATTTAAGTAGAGGTAAAATACAGTAATATTAACAAAAAGAAGTGAAAAGAGAACGGAGGAAGAAAGAATCAGGAGTGGCTGTGTCATCAGAGCTTTCATCATGCAGTTCAAATTAGAATTAAGGTTTCTCTTAGTCGAGGAAAAAACGACTTTGAGTCAATTTGAATTTTCCGCTAAGGATCTGACCCTTCGGAATAGATTAGAAATAAAACATTTATCCACAAAGCAGAAATCAAAGACAGTCTTTAAAACTGTCTGAAGCGGGGTGACCTCTCCTAAACTTTCTCGTATACTTCCCGAAAGGTGCTATTTCCTCCCACCGCGTGGATAGATTAGAATGACATACCAGATTTCAATTATCTAATTTAAAGTTACTAAAAGATTTGCACACATCTAAGCCCTTTTGCTTTGCCAGCTATCTACGATCAGTATTGTTCCCCACTTTACACGTAGTGCTAAGTTGAAAATATCCATGCACATTTGGCAGAGTGCTTAAAATAAAAAAGGAACATGAAGAACAGAACTGATGAATCAATTGGCCTAATTTTGGTTTATTCTTTTACTTACTTTTTAACAACTATATTCACTAGTCAGAGTAAAAATATACCGAAAATCCCACTCAGAAAAAGATTCATTACGAAATCAAATAAAATAATATCCGAAATCAAATATCAACTCTATGAGAAAATGTTTCAGGCTGAAAAGAAGAATTAAAGAAAACACTCATATAATTGAATTCACTTTTATTTCGGAAAGAATTTGGCAGTGAGCCAGATAGACACTATTACAGGAACAACATAACCAGTACGCATGCGCGTAGTGAGATCTCTCTTCAAAAGTAAATTATACGGACCACGACAGACAGTTATAACCCCTTGACGGATTTGGCCCAAAATTTTATACGAGGATCATATCCATGACGATGAAACTGTGTAAAATTTTATTTCATGATTTTCAATGTTTTTTGAGTTATAGCGTTCGCATGACTCGAACATACAGACAACTAGACTTCCCATTGACGTATTTTGTCAAGAATTTGATTAGAAACCTACAAATTATATTTAAAGACCACATACCAATTTCATCCCCGTAGCCATAATAGTTTTCGAGTTATCTCGTTCTGAACAGACACACACGAACACTACAGGTAATAATTCAAAATTATTTTTTCGGACTCAGGGGAGGTCTAAAACGTAAGGGATTCATCAAAATCTCGTTCAAGGTTTACGGACGATACTTCTCTTTCTTAAAGAGGAAAAAAAGGGAGTTTAAAATGTCTTGCCTTTTCTTTGTATTTAATGGGAAAAACGACGCTCAAAGTGAACTTTGTTTTTAGATTGGCACTTTCCATCTATTGCGAGATACACTAACTTATAAACCCTAACTAACTTTTGTCTTTTATAAAGTTTTTTTATTGTTTTTATTTTGCCTTTTAGTATTTTTTTTTAAAAAATTTAATTGTTTTTATGCATTTTATAATTTTTATTTTCACTTTTATAATTCAGAGAAATTTGTAGGGGAGCCTTTACTAAAATGTCAGAAGGTGTGGTATGAGTATTATAGCCACTTCCAGTGCAATGGAGAATTTGAGAAGTAAAAAAAATAATTAAATAAAACCCTAGAGATTAAAAATTCTTTAATCTTAATTTTAAAGAAATATACAGAGTAGCCTTTTAACTTTAAATTAATCTTTAAATTGTCAATGGCCTTGACACTAGCAGAATTGTTATTGCAAATATTTTTGATTCTTTTGATTTGAGAGTGATGGTATTTTTATGACTTTTAGGTTCAGATTAGTTTGATAATGACAAAGAGAAATAGCCCTAAAATTAAAGTAATTTCTCTTGTCATAGATATCACCAAAATTCCTGAAGCTAAAATTTTAATCACTAGATCTAAATAATTACAATTATTGTTATTATCATTGATTTTATTCAGTTTAAAATTTTCCGGACAGCAGTTAATCAAACAGTCAAAGTTGTCAAAGTCAAATACAATCAGGTCATCAATATAACGGTAGGCAGAAATGAGGTTATTTTTTATGAATTCTCTCTCGGATGTATGAAGAAAAACATTCGCCAGTGCACTGAAAAAACTAGTGCCCATTGGAAGACCACATGGTTGTCTGTTGTAGTTGATTCCATTGAAGAGATAATTTTCACAAATGTTAATATCGCAAATTTCTAGCCATCTATTTTTATCTATGAAATTAGAGTTAAGTTATAAGTCGCATAAATTAATGTAGACTTCAATTAATTTTTCATGTGGGAGGCTGGTGAAAAAATTCTCAAAGTCAAAGGTGTTAATGCTATGAATTTTATTATCTTTAAGAAAATTCAGAATTTCAGTGTTACTACTAATTATAAAGTTTTCTTCTTTTCCAATTTTTTGAGATTGAGTTTGAGAATATTAAAGAAGAATTTTCCAAAATAAAAATTGTAACTGCCTGTGCCACGTGTAACAAATCTGAATTTTAAAGGATTACTTTACTTTTTCCCTACTATGAAATTTCAGAAAAATCTCACTCGTCCGCTCTAAACCCCGTTGCCCGCTGTGGAGTTAGAATGACACTCGGATGTATGGGCTGCTATTTTGCTTTCCCCAGTATACAGCCTCGCCCGACCACAGCCGTCATTCCTCCTTAAATAAATGCAAGATTTGTGTATAGAAATATCCAATGGCATTCGTTGGTCCAAATGGGATTGCGATGACCACATGCCAGGCGTGCAAAACTTTGTCGAGTGCTAACGGAACCCTCATGGCTAGTTCACGGAGCCGTAACTCATGCTACCTGTTGTTAATGGTTTGGCTGGACATAGACTCACCCGCTGAAAGCGGCAGGTGGCTTGGGATTTCACGTACCGTGACAAACAGATTGCATGGCAAGTTCGGCGAATGTGCCAGTTAGCGCCTGTACTATCCTTAATTGATATTAAAGACCACTAACTCAATATTCTTTTAAATCTAGGCCCGATCTCGCTACTATCTGATCTCAAATTTACAAGATGGTTAGCGTCATTCTGTAGAAATCTATTATACGCAACTGATACCGTATTTTAGTTTCATTTAAACTTGGAGTGTTTCAGATGAATTTCCTATTATAAGAATTTTGAGTTAGATAGTAAAGTAGAAACTTATTCTAGAAATGCCCAAATTGTTATAGAAATAGCTTTCATGCGATTATGCTAGGTGTCACAAAATATATACACATCTTGAAAAATTAAATAAGAAAATGAATAACATATAAGAAAGTTTCATATTTCAAATCAATAAAAACAAAAGTAGAATGCTGTCAGTTGATCAGAAGTTTAACAGTGATAACAGACAAATACAATAATTTTCCATAACAGTTACACATTTTTACATTTAAATAATACTTTGTCATAAATAATAACTGAATAAATCGCCATAATGAGAAATTTGCAGCAATTGATAGTTCTCGTTTCACAGGGAAGCACCATGTGAAATTATTTAAGTATTAACAGTGTTGGGTAACTTGTCACTGTATGGATTAATTGGGCCTTTTTCTCCTACTTTACTAGTGGCCTACCTGCGCAGTAGTACAACCCATTCAAGAAATGTTTGAGAATTAAAAATGGTACTTGTAAATATATGTGCAACCCTTCTGACTACCGCGAAATGAAGGTCTATCTTTACGAAATTCTGGTGAACAGAGTGTTGAGAGGCATTGAAATTATTATATGACAAAGTATACCTCCTCTCATTCACCGGATCTCATCCCTGTAAATTTCTTTCTTTGAAGATACGTAAAATATAAGGGTTATAGCTAAAGACCTGCTACAACCAACAAATTGCGATCATCCACTGAAAGAGATTGAGCCTGCAATTCCATCGATCGGTTTTACCAGCAGCGCGTAGACGATAACAACCAGTAGCTAGAAAACTTCCGATAGTTGAAAAAATTCAACATATGTATATTTTAATTCGAGTCGTATAATTTCGATGTAGGCTATAAATTGTTTATGTAATAGTTATTTAAAGTGCTTATACGTTTTTAGGACAGCCTACATATATCTCATATTCAAAATCAAAAGCTCTGTTTATTGTTTCTTCAAATCCGTTTAAACAAATTTTCAACGCTTAGAAGGAAAAAATAAGTAATTCAAAAAAGTTCTGGTTTTTTTATTGGATGAAAACAGCATATGGCTGTCAGTTTTTAATGTAGCCGTGAAAAAGAGTCATCATTAATCAAGAAGAAACATTTTTTAAAAAATGTGACTGTCCAGGGGTACATCTTAATGAGCCAATTACATCAAAGTTATGATTAACTTCCCTTCATTAAGCTAAATTTTGAAAGAAAAAGCTCTTCCGATAATTGCAACTAATTTTTTGTGTGAAGCAAATTATGACATTTAACTTCATATCGTAATAATTATCACAATTAACTTTTTATAAATAAGTTTATAATTCATTTCTCATGTTTGGTATATTATTAAAGATTTTACCGTGCCTAATTTAGCGATCAATTTAACTTTCATATAGTTTTTGAATTGAAACAGTTTTCATTTACTACCTCATAGTTATTAACTGCAAAATTTGAACGTTTGCATAACTATTGGAGGTGTTACTGATATAAATCCAGTCATTCTACAGGCTGTTGTAAATTTTGCGTTGAAGAGCTAGCAAACTTTTCCTACCGAGCAAAATCGATGCACATCGAATACAATTCCTTACAGAGTTCAATCGAAAGCAAAGCAGGGGAGGTCGGGGCAAGATGGAGAATTTTTGCATATATTATTAAATTCACCTTTTGTTGTGTTGTACTTAAATTGAGAAATTTTTATTTTAATATTATCAAGGTTATTTTGCCATTTAAAATAAGCAAAGCAAAAGTGCCAACTTGCCCCGGTATAGGGGCAAGATGAAAATTATAACAAAAGTTCAATACATTTTTACTTTTAGAAAATTTAAGGCAGAACACTAATTAATTAAACGATTTTAAGTATTTTTTCCTTTATTAATACGTAATGAAAGGGTAATTTTAGTTAAAGTTTAAGCTCATTGAAAATTGATATAATTCAAAACCAGTATTTTTCATTTACAAAAATTATACACCAATTTTCCTCATTCAGAGTCTGAGTAGCCCTCGATCCACCATGTGTGGCAGTTACAACACTCTATTTAATCTTCTGATGTAGGGTCAAGGTAGATCTTATAACACTCAGGACACTGTATTATATTTTCTTTGAAAGTTTAAACTGAAGTTTGGGCTTTTTAAAGGAATCAGACTTCAGTTTCTTCGTAAGAACTCCTTTTATACACCCTAGTCTCTTGTCTTTGCTGCTTTAACCCTTTGCGGTCCATGCCGCCACAGTTGCGGCATCCGCAAGTCGTCATAGGAGTTGGTCTTTTTGTTCTGTTTTAGACCCGCACTGACCAGCCTACCCAACTGGGTGGGCTGGTAGGTGTGGGTCTAAAACAAAACAAAAACAAAAAAAACCCGACTTCTACGACGACTTGCGAATGCCGCCCTTTATTTATCCCCTTGTGGCCGCCCTGTGGCGGCATCGGCCACAAGGGGATAAACGTTCTTCCATCCTCTGTGTGTCTTTCTGAACCGACATCTCTTTTATAGGTAAGGTTATTAAGATATTTTCTGTAGGTCTCACACCTTTCAACATGTGATGGAACAGATAGTGGATCACTTAGCTTAAGAAAATTACACAAAATAACTAAAAAGTTCATATATTCTTCCAAAAGAAAACAGTAAAAGGCACTTGGGGCAAGATGACGAGGTTGTTAACTTGCCCTCATCGGCAATGCAAAAAGCCTTTGTTTTTTGGGGAGGATTAACAAGATTTAGATGAAAATAAATATTGATTTTGAAAAGCGTCTTATCTAATTTAGTCATACATAGCAAAGAATAAACAAATATCGTAAGTGTTAGTACACTAGATCTTACGTTGAGGGTCTTAAAAATTACAACACGTCAGGCAAAAAACACGAACACCATATAACGAAGAACGAAATGGCGTCAGTGGCTTCACTGTGCAATTTTTTATTGCGCAGCAGTGTAGAGGGCTAGTAGTATCAGTAATGTGGCGCTACCTAATAGTATGAACTTAAAATAAGCATCTTGCCCTGATTATACGGGAACTACATCAAATATTTACGCTTGCTTTAAAAAATTACTAAAGAAGCAACAAGAAAGATTGGAAGATAAATTCATCTGCATATCAAATTTAAAATCATGAACTCATATTAAATAATTTCCAACATTCTATATTTCTGGAAAAGTTCTATCTAGTACATAGTTTAAACAGTCTTTTTAATATTTTACTACCCTATTCTGAAACTAAAATTTTCCGAAAAAACTTTAAGTACACGAATACATTTCTAAACTATAAATTGATACATGTAAAAATAATCCTTTTCCACATGCTAATAGCTGATGTTTTATCTTTATAATGTTAACTTAGGGTAATTTAAACTTTATCGTTTTCTATTATATACCAATTAAAATTTGCTTAAGTAAGTACTTAGTAACCAATGTAAAGTCATATACAGGGTTCCCACTTATATTCGTTGCACCCCCTTAACTTCTAAACGGTGACAGCTTAGGCCATAAAGTTGGTGTCTAGGTATGGTAAAAAGTCTATGCGCTACTCGATGATACAACTTACAACACCATCTATCGGCAAATTTTGGAATTAGCGATCCTATCTCGAAAACAGTACAAGATACGGGAAAAGGTCAATTACAAAATGGTAGAGCATCTTCGATTTAGTACAAAAAGATACCTTGTACACATTAATACGAAGAAATGTACGTTTGAAGTGCACATTTGTTTGTTCTCGATTTCCGAAACTGAGACGTCTCTAAACGGGTTAAAACGAGAAAAAACAATTAGTTATCACAATATACCTTTATTTTCGGAGTTCAAAGTGCTCTCCGTCATATACAGTGCAGATTTAAGTCCTTGTTTAAATTTCACTTTGCACACGTTTTAGCATATAGGTAGTTGGTGCGCAAACACAAGCACATACGTCCTGCAATGTTGCCGGAAAGGTCCATATACCTGCTGTTTGAGTTATTTCCACAAGAAAAAGTAGAATGGGGTCTTTTTTTTACCCGAAAAATAACATTTTCTCCTTTTATTCGTGTCATATGACGTCAAAATTTCCGAAAATGCGATCCAACAAATGCGCATTTTAACGTTTTGTTCTTACCATTATTGCACTCAAGGTGTCTTTTCGTACTAAATCGAAGACGCTCTACAATTTTGCATTGACTTTTTTCCCGTGTCTTGTACCGTTTTCGAGATAGGCCGCTAATTTCAAAATTTGCCGATAGATGGCGTTGTAAGTTGTCTCATCGAGTAGCGCATAGCCTTTTTACTATACCTAGACACCAACTTTATGGCCTAAGCTGTTACCGTTTTGAAGTTAAGGGGGATGTAACGGATACAAGTGGGAACCCTGTATACATGTTGATTCAGAAGTTCGGAGTCACTTTAAAAATCAACAGTTTGCAAAAAAAATGAAGATATGCAGATGCTGTTTGCGTAGAAAAGATTTAAAGAAAACTGGAATGTTTTTTTTTTTATGAAACCAGAAATTATTAGTAACATGACAAAGAATTTCAATCATCAAATAGTTCTACGGATTTGGCGGAGCTATGCGTTTCGCAAGATAAAAAAAATGAGTAGAGTAACGAAATGCAAATTTTCAGCATATAATTCTCCATTCAGAAACACAGATGTGAGAATATGAACCACATTTTTCAAATGCGACAATAGCAACCACATTTTTCACATGTGACAATAGGAACCGCATTTTTCAACGGATTAAAGCCCCATTTCTGATGAAAAGACAGAACATGGCAAAAAAAGTGTTGCTTACTGCTGTAAAAAAATTTTGTTCCTTCTTTGACAGCTGAAAAAGTGAATGAAGAACGATACATTGAACGTTAATAAGTCATTAAGCTGAGTAATGCCTTATCTTATGTAATTCCTATCTCCGAAAACTACATAACTATTTGGTCGTTTGAAGTGCAAATTATTCTATCAACTAATTCTGGCTTATGGCGAAAAAATCTTGTTCCCTTCCCATCCTTTCTGAGCATCTTTCCGTCTTCATTCGTTTGGGTATTATTGATTTTTAAACTTGCTCCTGGATTTTGAATCACGCTGTATATTAGGATTTGCGATGCAATTACTCTATATCTGCATATAATGCATAAATACTACCCAATAAGAATTAATTATTTCAATGTTTGTTTGTTTTCGCTTTCCTGTTTAGCGCGATTCCGCTTTATAATTTACTTATTCATTTTATTTATCTTAGTTTGTTTCGTAGTTTCCCTCTTTCTTCACACGCATTTGTTAAGAACACAGTGGATCCGTCGGAGGATCGCGGATTCAAGATCAATTTACCTAAAAGCTGCACATTTATGTGAACCTTATAAGCACGATCCGATGCAGTTAAGAACGTCTTCCCGCTGATGTGGTACGGTAGTTTGGAAAGGGTGTGCCAGCTCAGGTGTCCTCCTCGTCATCTGACCGTAGATCAAAATTACGAAATTCGTCCCAAAATATCTCTCGTGTTGCTTCAAAATGGGACGTTAATATTGTCACGAAAAGCACTTCCACTTCTACGAAAACAACTCAATCCTACAAGAACTCTAGTGAAATCAGAACTTTCCTTTTTGAGCTGAAATGCTGGAGCGTTGCACGTATAGTGCTATCGTTAAGCCTATTCTTAAAAATTCCTGTATCTAACAATGTAAATATTTTATCTAATTAAATTCTTTAGTATTCATTACAGAGGAGCTCTCTTCATTGAATTCATGATTGGTTTACGTTCCCGACATTGCGAGTTTACTCTTTATTAGAATGATTTTTCTTCAGCGTCGAACATACGACTCGGCAACTATGAGTATATAACATGATTTATTAAATATCTTGTTTTTATATTTCTGATGACGCAGATTGTCGAGACATAAATGGCGCCCGAACAGGGACGCTGGAATTGAGTCATAGAAAACGAAACTGAAACTTTAGATTTTCATTTGTGAGCTTATTGTTTCAAATATTTGACCGATTCATAGATGGAATATTTGAAATATATTAAAGCAAAGGTAATCGAATGTTTTGAATATTTATTACGTGAATAAATAATTGATTTTGGTTTAAGCAGTGGGCGTATATTGGAAAAGGAAGAGAGTTCTATTGAAGAAGTTGAATTGAAATATGTTTGAAATAAATTGAATCAGAATGATGTAATACCGTTTTTAAGAATATAGAATTTATTAAAGATTTTTGAATGGTTAAATTTACTTTCGATTCTGGTAACCATGAACATATGTAGAAGTTATTCTAATTCAGAATTAACTACTATACAGTGATTTAAGAATTGAATGTATTCTAATTGGAAGTTTTTTAAGAATATTTATTTGAAACTTTTAATTTAAGAACTATGATGCATTTTAAGTTTTGCATGTTTTGAATTATTCTTCATTATTTCTTTGTGAATAGAATTTGTTGGTTTGAATAATTTGTCATTTAATGAAACGAAAAGTGCATCTAATTAGTTATTTAGATTATTATCAGTATTGAGATAAGTATATTCAGTCAAATTTTTATTAATCTCAAAAATGGAAACATTAGTTCAATTCAGAGGAACTTATCGTGGCTGTTTTACTAAATTTATTGAAAAGTTGGAAGTATTTTTGAAAACAGAAGTAGATGACTCAGATTTGTACGTTAGTCACCTGAGTTTGAGTTTGGTTTTGTGGCGCAAGAGCCATAGATTTGACCATGTTGCGCCAAGCTATATAGAGATTCATCAAAATAAAAGTATTCAATTAATATTTAAAAAACAATGGTAAGAAAATACAAAACGGAACACTGTTTAAATATGTGGATAAAAACCAATTGACCGCAAAAAAGCAAAAAGGTTTACATGTGGAGCCTTGCCAAATAAAAGAGATAAATCAACAGAATTGGCCCTAAAAAATTTAAACGTTGCGAGTTAAAATTCGGACATTCAGACAGTATGTGTTGGACTGACATACTGCAATTGCATTGGGAACACATTGGTGCCTGTTCTCCGAATAGTAGATGGCGATAGGTATATCGAGTGTGACTCACTCGTAGTCTTGTGAGAAGCGTATCCGCTTTCCTGTTCATTAGAGAAGGCCAAGGTAGTACGTGGGATTTAAAAGCGTGAAGCTTGTTCTCCGTCTCCGTGTCCCACTGTCTCTGCCATTTTGTATAAAGGAGTAATTTAGTATATTTTTTAAAATCAGTCAAAGGAGTACTAGAATTCGTTGGAGCAGTCGCCAATTTGGCGGCCTTGTCCGCTTTCTCATTGCCCATAATCCCAACATGAGATGGTACCCAACACAATAAAATATTAAAATCACGTGCTGCAAGCTTATTTAAAAGATGTAAGACATTTAAAACTAAAGGATGGTGGTGAGAATGCATATAAAATGATTTCAGAGATTCTAAAACACTAAGTGAATCCGTGTAGATGATAAACTCTTTTTCCAGGCAATCAGAAATTTTTTACAAAGCAAGTAAAACAGCAGTTATCTCTGCCGTGAAAACTGAACAAGATGAATGAAGTTTAAAAGAAAAAGTTGTGTTTGGAAATACAATGGCAAATGAAACAAGATCAGTCGATTTTGAACCGTCCGTATATATTGCAATAAAATCATCATATTCTTGTCTATGTTCAATGAAATTTTGTTGATAAATGATATCAGCCGTGTCTGATTTAATAAAAGTTTCAAAAGGATTTAAAAATTGCACCACAGGAATTCCGCAAGGAGGAAAATTAGTTTTTGGCTGTGGGGTTACATGTAGATAAAGCAAGTTTAAATCAGAAAGAATGTCATGAACTCTTGTGAAAAACACGGATATGAAAGATTTTCTGGCATCCTGTAATCGAAGAAGAAATGGGCGAAGTTTAAAATCATGAAATAGATGATTCGTATTCGATTGAATTCTAAAATAATAATGCAGTGGTAACATTTGTATTTTCAGTTCAAGGGCCTGTTCGTAACAATCAACATAGAGGCTTTTTACAGGGGATGTTCTGAAAGCTCCAGAACAAAGACGGAGAGCCATATGGTGAACGGGATCAAGTTTTTGTAAAACGCTTTTCCTAGCTGAGCCATAAATTGTGCAACCATAATTAAGCATTGAATCTCGATCAGCTCCCCAAGCTGTCGTTGATAAGACTTTTAAAATATTTAAGGCGCTTTCCCTTTTTTCCGTAACTGTTTTACGTGAGGAAGAAATGTGAGTTTTTTTTTATCAAAAATAACCCCTAAAAATCTGATTTCATTTATAAATGTTATTATTTCGCCATATAGCTTTATTTCTGGGTCATTATGCAAGTTTCGTTTTCGGTAAAAATGAACACCAGCGGTTTTAGATGTTGAAATGGTAAAACCGTTACCGTTGCACCATTCTGTTATACTGTTTACAGCAGTTTATAGCTGTCTTTAGATAAAATTCATATTTGTCCCTGTACAAGAAATGTACAGGTCGTCAACATATAAATAACCTCTCACGGAAGTTGGCAATTGTTTTAAAATATTGTTAATTTTTAAAATAAAAAGAGTCACACTTAAAACGCTACCTTGAGGAACACCTTCTTCTTGAATAAAAAAAATCAGAAAACTCGGATTCTACTTTGACTCGGAATTTCCTGAGATTAAAAATTTTTTTAATAAAAATGGGTAGGTTTCCCCTCAATCCCGGATCATGTAAATCTTTTAAAATTCAGTATCTCCAGGTCCAGTCGTAAGCCTTTTAAATGTCAAAAAAGATTGCGACGAAATGCTTTCTCTGTAAAAATGAGAGTCGAACGTCTGTTTCAAGAGCAAGCAGGCTGTCAAAGGTGCTCCGATCCTTTCGGAACCCATTCTGGGATGGGTGGAGAAATTTGTTTGCCTCCAAGTAATATATGAGCCTGCGATTGATCATTCGTTCGAGTAGTTTGCAAAGACAACAGGTCAAAGCAATTGGGCGGTAATTAGATGGATTTTTTGGGTCTTTACCTGATTTTAATAAAGGAATTATAATAGCCTGTTGCCAGAGGGCAGGGAAGTATTGCTCTTGCCAGATGCGATTGTAGAAGTCTAATAAAGCTTTCTGCGACTTAATTGTTAGGTGTTTAATCATAGAATATGTTATATTGTCTGGTCCAGGAGAAGAATCATGAACATGGGCGAGACAGGAATGGAATTTGAGGAAAGAAAACTGCTATTATAGGAAAAACTACCAAAAGAATTAAAATTTAATTTTTGTTTTTCTGCATTAATTTTGCGATTCAAAACCTGTTGAGGGTAATTTTGGCTACTAGATGTATGAGCTAATGTCGAGGCTATTGAATCGGCTATTCTTTTTAAGGATGAAATTGTTTGACCGTTCTGTATTAAAACTGAAATAGCATTACCACAGATGAAGACTTGAAATTGTTGAAATGATGGATGAAACAAATTTTCCCCACGAAGTCCTCTGCGACTGCGCCGCTGGATTCTTCTGGATTCTGCTCTCGTTTTATTGAAATTTATGAACTTTTCGGTCGTGGGGTACCTGCGAAATATATCCCAAGCTTTCCTTTGTTTTTTGTAGGCCTGCCGACAATCCGCATTCCACCTGGGTTTGCTTTGTTTCCTTCGCTTTCCCAGTGTTTTGGGAATGGAATTATCTGCAGCCTCAATTATGGTGTTAACAAAATAGCTCAGCGCTTGTTCGATGGAAGAGGATTTAATTGTTTCCGAGTTAATGTTGGAGAGAGAGGTGAACTTTTCCCAATTTGCGGCATTTAAAATATATTTGGGTGGACGGTAGGAATTGGTTGGATTGTGTCTATTATCCGTAACGATTAAAGGAAAGTGGTCACTATTGTATAGATCGTTATCAACAGTCAAATTCAAAAAAGGTAAAAGGAATGGAGAAGAAACTGCGAGATCTACTGAGTGAAAGGTGCGGGTTGGTAAGTGGAAATGTGTCTTTTGATCTGAATTTAATAAGCATAAATTGTGGTCTGCAAGAAGCTGTTCGATTTGAAGGCCACGAGAGTTTGAATCAGTGCTGCCCCAAAGGGAACTATGGCCGTTTAGGTCTCACAAAAAATAAATGGAGAAGGAAGTTGAGAAATTAGATTATTGAGGTCTGTTTGACTGATCCGTTCACTGGGAGGCAAGTAGAGGCTGCAGACAGTTACCAAGGATTACATCTGAATGCGGATAGCAACAGCTTGAAGATTAGTGTTCAGGTTTAGAGACATGGACGGAATATGAGAAGCTGCAAGAAGTGCTACGCCGCCAGAAGCGCGATCTTGAATATGGTGTTTACTGAAAATTTCATAATTGCGGATATAATGCTTATCTGTTTTGAGATACGTTTCCTGAAGTGCAGTACTGGCGGGGTTGTGTTTATTTATAATATCTTTCAGTTCTGAAGATTTATTCATAAAACCTCGACAGTTCCATGAGATGAAGGTAGCCATGAAAAAAAGGGACGAAACAAAAAGGGAACCACACAAACCACAGGCGACTAGGAGGAAAGCGAGAGGTCATCGACCTCACTAGTCGACATGTTCGATTCTTCAGATGGATGGACTTTGAGAGTGTCGCTGTCATCCTCGTCGTCAGTATTACTTTTTTAAAAAGAATCTTTTAAAAAATCTTCTCTGGAGAGGGGACCATCTCCAAGAGAAGATTGATCTCTCTTCGCGGCAAGTATGCGCGTACGTTTTTCTTCCTTTGATTCTTTGGCTTGCACCAACTGATTTGATGTGGTCACGAGGTTTTTAATCTTAGTCTTTTCAGAAATGGAACTGTTTTTCAATGGTGAATATGTATTGGGTATAGCTGGAGAAATATTAGATGCTATTTGAATATTTAATAATTTTCCCGAGGGAGGTACGGGAGTATTTTTCTCAGAATCTGTACTTTTAACTATTGGACAAGCTAATGTTGGTTGAGATATTAGTTAAGGAGTTGGATCTGAAGGAGTCTGAGATATGGAAGAGGAGCGAGATATCTCCTCCCATGATTTTTTTATGGTAAGAAGTGCCAGCCAGTCGGATTTTTTTATTGTTACCGTGTCGTTTTTATCAGATGGATTTACTATTGTTGGTGCAACAGCTTTATTGCTTACGACAGTGGGTTGTAATTGTGGAGTTTTGGAGATTAAAGGAGGTGTAACTGAAGAATTTAGTACGGAAGAATATGAAAGACCTAGTTGTGGTGTTCTGTCTATTACAATCTTTCGGGCTTCTTGAAATGAGATTTCTTTGTTATTTTAATTGTTTGAATTTCTTTTTCTAGTTTATAACTTGGACAGGAGCGAGAAAATCTTGGGTGTTCCTCTACAGGTTGTAATAGTATGACCGAACTTTTGAAACAACGGATGGAATCTGGTATATACGGTTTCACTGGACAGTTTATATAAGCTATTTTGACACTTTTGGGTAATGTTGGGTTATTGAAAATGAGGATTAGATGTTTTGTGGGGAAAATTTGGCCATTTCGTTTAATTGTGATTCTTTTTACTGCTATTGCATTTTGGTCTTTTAAACATTCCAGGAGATCTTCTTCAAGATCTCTCTGGAATTCACTTTCGGATATAACACCTTTTGAGTAGTTCAGGGTATGATGTGGACTGGCTTTTACTTTGATATTTCCTATTTTATCTAGTTTCATTAAATTTTCTGCTTGTTTCGAGTTCATGATTTCAATCAATAAATTACCATTGTTTAATTTTTTAATTGATTTAACTTCTCCAACTATTGCTAAGATTGTTTTATGGATTAATATAGGTGAAGTAGATTTTAATTCATTATTTGATTCAGAACTGATTATGAAAAATTTGGGAAGAGAATTACTATGTTGATTAGATGAAAGACCCTTGCGATATTGTAAGTAATTCAGGTCCGACGGCACCGCCCACCGCGAAGCCCTACAAGAGAAGGCAGCTCGGCGCTTACCATGGTGCTAGTCGGAACCTATACGCTCAGAGTCACCCTCGGGGACAGTGACCACCCTTAACGCCAAGCCCAAGGAGTGGCCCCTTCGCTTGATCCCCTTGAGCAGACCAAGCAAGAGGCTGTGATACCAGCCGATTGATACACCGGGGACCGAAATGTACCACCCGTCTAATGGGTCGCCACGCACGGTCAACACGTGGGGGTGATTTGCTGTCCATGAGAAGCAAGAAGCAAACAGAGTGGCAAAAGCTTCTCATGGAGAGCTCCCTCGCCTACCCTCGAGGGAAGGAATCAAAAAGCACAAACTCAAAGAGAGAAAAACGGAAAGAAATCAGACACTAAGGTACCTCGGGGTCGTTAAGCCCGTCACATCTAAAGAAGATGTGCCCCTGAGGGGTAGTCACCTGAGTTAATTGACAGAGAAGTATACGAAAGTACAGCACCTAAATGATGAAATACTTAAATTAATTCAGGGAAAGGATAGGTGTACTGAAAGAGACATATGTAACGAAATCGAAAGTGCTGAATCTTATGAAGATAAATTCATTTATTGGAAAACGAAACTTGAACGGTGTGTAAGTAGAGCTGACAACGGGATTGATACACACTCGGTTAGTGAAAGCATTTCGAATAAAAGGAATTTTAAATTGCCCAAGAGAGAGTTGCAAAAATTTGATGGGAGTTTAAAGGATTGGTTATCTTTTTGGGGATTATTTAAGAAAATAGATGAAGACTGATATTCCAAATGAAGATAAATATCAGTACTTGATTCAGTCGACCCTTAAAGGTTCAAGAGCTCGAGAAGTTGTCGAGTCTTTTCCTCCCACTGTTGAAAATTATACTCAAACTATAGAATGCTTAAAGGCGCGTTTCGGAAGAGAAGATGTGTTAGTGGAGGTATACATAAGTGAATTTTTGAGCTTGGTATTGAACAACGTTCTGAATAATGAACACAAGCTTCCGTTAATTAAACTGTATGACTGAATCGAAACTCAGTTAAGATCTTTGCAGATGTTGGGTGTAACAAGTGATAAGTATGCCTCAATGCTTTATCCTTTAGTTGAGTCTTGTTTACCTATAAATCTTTTACGAAGTTGAGAACGACATTTATCTTCGATAACGTTTAAATCAGATGAGAAATTTAACAAGTTAGAAACGTTAATGAAATTCCTTGGTTAAAGAAATTGAGGGCGAAGAAAAAATTAACTTAGCGAAAAGTGGGTTTGGGTTAGAACATAAAACCAAGAAAAATCAACCGATGAAATCATCTTTTAATCGTAATAAAAAAATATAACTACGGGCATGGAACTTTATAGCTCAGTACAAGGTATTGCAACCTCGAAAACTCTCAATGTGTGTTCTGTGATAGGAACCATTATAGTGCTGAATGTAGTTATGCTCAAGGTTTACCAGTTGAACAGAGAAAAAGTATTTTAATTAAAAAGGGCGTTTGTTTTAGATGTTTAAAACTCAACCATATCTCTATCACATGTAGATCCAAAATCAAATGCTTAAACTGTGGAAGATTACACCATCTTCTTATGTGCTTTAATAATCAAATTCAGGCTACCAAGGAAATCACAAAACCTAAGCTTGATAATGATATTCCCGTACAAGATCAGACTCTTGCAAATGTTTCACCTACCCCTCATGTCTTATTACAAACTCTCGCAGTTAATTTAAGGGGAGAAAAGGGTAAAGTGAAAATAAGGGCAATAATTGACTCGGCTTCTCAAAGGTCTTACATTTTAAAAAGTACAGCTCAGAGGTTGAATTACCAACCACACCGAAAGGAAAGTCTACGAGATTCTTTGTTTGGTGGAACGAGTACCGAAATCTGCCATCACGACATTTATAGAGCATTTTTCACTGATGTTAGTCTGACTTACAACTGTAACTTTGAAGTTCTCGGACAAGAAGCAATTTGCGCAACAATTCCTCCAGTTGCGGATGAGAGTTGGATTAAGGAACTTTCTGAAAACAATATTCATTTGAGTGGTCAACGTCATGGACCCATAGAATTACTAATAGGAGCGGATGTTGCTGGAAAACTTCTAACAGGAGTTGCCTTCTGGTTTAGTTGCAATCGAAACAAGATTAGGATGGACAGTCATGGGTCGCACGAGAAGAGAAAAAGGAGACGAAAACACTGGTTTGATTGTTACTTCAATGTTGACAAGAGAAATTTCTGAAACGGATTTATGGAATCTTGATGTAATAAGAATCAAAGATCAAGCTGAGAAACAATCGAAGATGGAACAGGAAAAAGCTGCCAGACAGCATTTTTTGAAAACGCTGAAGAGACTTCCTGAAGGACGGTACGAAGTATCTCTTCTTTGGTTGGAAGGACTACAACCACCTACAAATAATAGAATCATTGCGGAAGGAAGACTCAGAAGGACAATTAAGACCCTACAATCACAGAATTTGCTAAGGGATTATGAAGATCTCTTTCATGAATGGCTGAAAGAAGAAATAATAGAGCCTGTGAATATTTCGAGATTATATGATCCTCTTTGTACATACTTGCCTCATCGTGCCGTGATCAAAGAAAATTCAACGACAAAGATTCGACCAGTCTTTGATGCTTCAGCAAAACAGAAGAATGCCTCATCTTTGAACAGTTGTTTTGAAAAAGGACCTAATTTGGTGGAACTGATTCCGAGCATCTTGAACAGATTCATACTTGGAACATTTGGCGTAAATGCTGATATCAAGAAAGCATTCCTCCAGATAAGTATTGATGACAAAGACAGAGACTATCTGAGATTTTTATGGTTTGAAAACGGAGATCCTGATAACTTGAAGATTTATCGCCATAAACGTGTGGTATTTAGAATAAACGCAAGTCCTTTCCTCCTTGGTGCTACTATTTCGTACCATTTAGATAATGTACCTGGACATCTTCAAGAAGTAGCGAAAAAACTGAAGACTTCTATGTATTTTGACAATTGTGTCACAAATTTAGATTCCATAGAAGAAACAGAATCCTTTATTGAGCAATCAAAAGAAATAATACTGAGTGAAATTTGATTTGAGAGGATGGAAATATAATGAGGCCAAATCCACATTTCACCGAGATGCCGTAGAATCTTCTGCGCATGAAGGAAATGTCTCAGTTTTGGGACTGGAGTGGAACACAGACGATGATATATTGAGATGTGCTCATAAAGAAGATGTTTTTGATAGAATTCCAGTAACTAAGAGATCAATACTGTCATCGGCAAATCAACTTTTTGACCCACTTGGAATGTTGAGTCCTGTCACCTTAAGATTTAAAATTTTGATGCAGGACTGTTGGAGAGCCAAATTGTCTTGGGACGCTGAACTATCTGATGAACTTGAAAAAAAGTTTTTGAAACTGAAAAGAGATTTAACTTATATAAATAAACTAAAAATCTCTAGGAGACTGGAAATCAACCCTAAAGTAAGAAGCAATCTATCATTCCACGTTTTTTGTGACGCCTCTCAATTAGCATATGCATGCTGTATATATTTAAGAAGCGAAAATGAAGAAGGAGTTTCCTGTGGACTCGTACAGTCCCGATCACGAGTAGCCCCATTGAAACGTGTAACAGTTTCAAGACTTAAATTGCTCGCATGCACTATAGGAATACGTCTCATGAAGACAGTCAAACGAGATCTGAATATGGAAGATGTGATTTCATTTTACTGGACGGATTCAATGAATGCTTTGCATTGAATAAAAAATGAAGAAGAATGGGGAGTTTTTGTCATGAACCGAGTTAGAGAAATAAGAAGCTATAGTTCTAAAAATGAGTGAAATCATGTGCCTGGAACAATGAATCCTGCAGACTTACCTTCTCGATGATGCTCTATGGACACTCTAATAAGTCAAAGGTGGCATGATGGCCCATCTTGGCTGAAGCAAGATAAGAAACTTTGGCCAATTAGTGAAGCTATGGTCGATAAAGAGATTATAAATTCGGAGAGGAAGAAAACTATAGTTATTCTGGCAGTTACAGAAAATAATGAATTTGATTACTTAACCAATGTTTCATCCTTCGTAAAAATAGTAAGAATTACAGCATGGATACGTAGATTTATTAGAAATTGTAGAAATAGTAAGACTCTGTGCTCCATCAAATATTTGGAAGTTGAAGAAATGAAGGAAACCGAAACCATCATCTGGAAAATGATACAAAAGAAATAATTTAGAACAGTTAATGAAGAGAGACTTCGTAACCTTCGTCCGTTCATTGATCCATCAGGTGTCTTTAGAATCAAGACACAACTCTTGATGAGAAAAGATTTCGAAAATCTCAAATATCCCATCCTTCTGCCTTCTGACCATATTGTAGTTCAGAAAATGATTATCCATAAGCATAAAACCCTATCTCATTGTGGAAATCAAACTCTGATGTCTATTTTAAGAGAAGAGTTTTGGATTCTGAAAAGTCGTAGAACAATACGCAAAGCTATAAAGACATGTACCGTTTGCAAAAGATTTGAAGCTAAACATCCCGAAGTTCAAGCAGCACCCTTATCTGAAGACCGACTAAGAGACTCCGCCACATTCGAAACTACAGGAATTGACCTAGCGGGTCCCTTATATCTAAGGAACGGATCAAAGGCTTTGGTCGTTTTATACACTTGTGCAGTTTACCGTGCTGTACACCTTGAACTAGTGACATCTCTTACTACAGACAAATTCCTACTTTCTTTGTGCCGCTTCATTGCAAGAAGAAGAACTTCCAGTATCTATACGGATAATGGCAGCAATTTTACGGGGTCAAACCAAGCCCTGAATAAAGTGGACTGGCACAAAATCAATGATGACACATCCGTGTCAAGAATCCAGTGGAAGTTTATTCCACCCAGCTCTCCCTGGTGGGGAGGTTTCTGGGAACTATTGATAGGCCTTTTAAAAACTACCTTGAGAAAGGTCCTTGGTAAAGCTTCTCTAAGGTATGAAGAGCTTTCAACAATTCTCTGCGATTGCGAGAACATTATTAACTCTAGATCAATAACTTCTATATCTGATCTGGAACTCGAACCTCTGACACCAGCGATGTTTCTCAGAGACATTCAGGAGAGTGGAATTCCTGAGCTAGATCAAATTGACTCTACAAATTTACAAAAAAGATTTTTGTACAGATTAAAACTTCGAGAAGATTTACGAAAACGATTTCGCTCGGAGTATCTTAGACAATTGAGAAGTTATGCAAAAAGTTCACGAAATCGCTACACTTTTTGTGTAGGAGATATAGTTTTAATTGAATCTACTGCTAAACGAATAAACTGGCCTCTTGGAAAAGTGGTTCAATTGATTGAAGGAAAAGATGGAGTAGTACGTCTTGTTAAAATTCGTACCAAACAAGGAGACTTACTTTGACCTATCCAGCGTCTTTATCCTCTGAAAGTAAGTTCCCCCCAATGATGGAGATCTTCGTAAACTGGTTGAAGGTCCCAAAATTTGTGAAAAAAGTGAGTGCAATATTTCGAATGATCCCTCATCACTAGTGACTGACTCTGGGGAAGAACTGTCGCCCACATCTGTCCCTCGGCGAATCAATCGTTATGGTCGAACTCTACGTGTTCCTCATCGCCTGGACCTCTAGAACATTTATTTCCCGAGTTTTGAGTTCCAATATGGTGAAACTCAGGGTGGGGAGTATGTCACGAAAAGCACTTCCACTTCTACGAAAACAACTCAACCCTACAAGAACTCTAGTGAAATCAGAACTTTCCTTTTTGAGCTGAAATGCTGGAGCGTTGCACGTATAGTGCTATCGTTAAGCCTATTCTTAAAAATTCCTGTATCTAACAATGTAAATATTTTATCTAATTAAATTCTTTAGTATTCATTACAGAGGAGCTCTCTTCATTGAATTCATGATTGGTTTACGTTCCCGACATTGCGAGTTTACTCTTTATTAGAATGATTTTTCTTCAGCGTCGAACATACGACTCGGCAACTATGAGTATATACATGATTTATTAAATATCTTGTTTTTATATTTCTGATGAAGCAGATTGTCGAGACAAATATAACTAAACGGATGCAGTTAGGTCAAACATTCGGACTTTGATATAGAATGGAAATTTGGAGCATTGGATGTTGATTCAAGTGCCATCTTCGTCATCAACTACAGCTTAAAATTTCGAGATCCATGTAAGATAGTCCTTGGATTAACTGCCCATTTTAAAGCTACACAACAAACTATTACATCAAACCTATTATTTTAGCTAAAATTTGAAATGAAGGATTGACAGATTTATTATCATTCCTTCCTTGTTTTAACTATGTAACAGAGGATTCATGGACTCGGAGGACTTAACTCATGCAGAGGCTTTTCACTGGTATCGTGAAATAGTTTTTACTGTAGTTTTTATTTTTTTAACTTCATTAATTGGTTTGTGACTTTTCACTTTCAAAGTGACAAATATTTTCACGGATTCTTCTGGTTACTTCTTATTTTCTTTAGATCATAAGTCTCAATTTCATGGTTCAGATGTTCTCCCTTTACTTTGTTATGGGAATGTGAAAATACTATTAACACAAGATATTTTACGACATATATACAACTTTGTTCCGTATACTGAATGCCCTTCAACAGCGTAAAAATAACATAAAAATATTGCACAGCATTTTGTTCTATTATGGAGGCTTGAAGCCCAGAAAGTTGGCTCAAAATTTCGAGGATTGTCCTTGTTTATTTATGTTATAGTTTCATATAGAATGATACTTAAACTAGATTCCTTATGATGCGCTTGAAATTGATCAGTCCCCTCAAGACGGAGAGTCCCTTATTTTCGGAAAATAATGTGTCTCTGTCCAATTACACTTATTTTTGCAATAATTATCCATTTACACTTATTCTTGGAAAAGTTATCCTTATATCATGTAACGAATGTTTAAAACTCTTTAAAAGTGTTTAACAAAATTGCCTCCATTTGTCAAAGAAAATATCAAAAGGCATTTAAGAAATCTTTAAAAATGTCAAGCAATCTCTGAAGTGCGGGAAGCCCTATAATTTTTACAATTCTGATTAAGTGCGAATTAATGACTGAAAAGAGAGTGGAATTTTTAAAACTTGCACATTTTATATTAAGATGATATAAATGTATTTGATATAAAGAGAAATAAATGAAGGCTTGGTGACTTCAGGTTGTTATGTAAATAAGGATATATCGTCGATGTAAAATATTTGAGGCAAAAAGTATTTTTGTCTCTTGCTAAACAGGGTTATGGAAATCGGGTCAGTTCAGTAATCGTGTTGGCAATGTCCCCTTGATCCACCTTGTCATTCATTGTGTATATTGGATGATTCCTTTATACGGGTAGGATCAAGAGACTAGTTCAGTGTGTATCTTAAGAACGGATCTTTCTAGATGAAGCCTTACATTTTAGAAATTGGAAAAATATGACGTTGTTTTATTATTTGTCTTTTTGGTAAACGCAAATAATTCGTTCAGTTTATTTAAAACATCAAATTGGTATCTAAAGTATCATTTGAGCATAAAGCCATCAGTAAAAATGGCTAAGTGAAATGCTCTACCTCACTTTAAACGTAGATGTCTGCTGAATGCGATAGATGTGCACTATAAAGTCTTTCTGAAAGAGCAGGAAACAACTTATCGGTGGCATTCATGTAAGATAATATCGCTCATTTAAGTCGCTTGAATAATGCGAAATTGAGAGAAATGGAGCAAAACCCTCTTATCCAAGAAATAACTTATAGATTCCAAATTAATTGTGGAACTTAATTTAGTCACTAAGAATGAAGATGTATCGCAGTACACTTCTAGATGTTCCTTATGGATTTTAGATATTAGAATATCCTCATTTTACATTACTGCACCATTGTAATCAAAGAAAATAACGAAACAAGAATATTTTTTGAGAATATGGAATCATAATTACGTCTGGGGCTAAGTTAATTTTTCTGATGAATCGAAAAATCCTACTGAGTTGCCTTTATAGTCAGTTGAAATTGTGAAATATGCAGCATGAATCTATATATACTTCATGTAGATAATTCATTATAAAATAAGATATTCAGTGTGATGGCAATTCAGTCTGATAGAGGAGAACGGGTCAGCTGGGGCTCATGGTCTTAGTATTTTACTGTGCGTGACACGACGAAAACATGTTTATAAGTCCGCTGTGTTCACGATACCTTTAGCGAATGTGTATAGCACACAGTCGCTCTCACTATTTCAAGATTTACAAAGTTATATTATAGCATCGAAACTATTTTAAATGTCTGCAATACAAGTAAACACATACTTTTTCAAGCTTTCGGTGATATATAATAATTAATATTAGTTGCAAAATTCATACCTTAAAAACTTCTGACGCGAAACTTAAATTTCACAAACATACATTTTGAGATACGTTAACATATTTTTCAAAAGCATCTTCGGTCAGTATGGTTTGAATGGTATAAAAATTGAATGCAGTGAACTCATGCTCACATGGCAAGCACATGGCTCCAGTTTAATTTTGAAATCCACTGCGCATCTAGAGGATCTGGCATCGCTGCACAGTCTAGGCAATACAGCAATTCGATGTTAGATACAGGCGCCTCAATCCCATGATACCACTTTACGCAAGTTCAATCTGATTGGTTTGTCAGCTCACATGACATTTTGATTGCGCATGCGCACGCGATGCCTGCGGCATCTGAAGTGGGTACCGGGCAAATTTTTTTAACTTAAAAAAACATCAGCGGCTTCGCTTTCAGCAAAGCGGGAACCTCGTAGCTTCGCTTTTTCATTGAAAACATAAAGCATCATAAGATTCTAATTGAAAAAACGCGCACATTCAAAATCAAACGAGTTACTGGAATAGTAACGATAAATCCATGTGGCCGATGACATGATCCAATTAGCCAATCAGATTCGACTTGCGTAAAGTGGTATCATGAGATTGATCCGCTTTGTGTTAGATGGCATGCACAGTTACGTTTATCTTGTAACTCTATAGTCACGTGAATTGATTCCATTTAAGAGATTTCACATCGTTTGTAATCATTCAGAAGTGAAAGCTAGACTATGATTGGAAAAATCTATAAATGGTATAAGAGTGCAGTTTTTAAAATTTCTTCGTCAAATAAGGATGAAAAAAATACCCCCTAAAAAATAAGGCATTGTCAATGAGTTTGCTTTAAAGTTATTTTAAATCATCTTTGGACCCCTAGCGACTCTATACAATGCCGTAATTTATTAAGCTACATATTCCGTTTTCGAACATGCTGTTTGAGTAAATATATCGATTACATTAATTTAAAAGAAAGGAATCATAACCAGCGGGCAGGTTCTCTCCTGGACTTACTCGTATACTTACGTAATATGACGCGTTTTGTTTTTAGCATCGTATTATAGTAAAAAAAATCGCGTGCATTTTGGACATCCTTCCTTTATGCTATTGAGTACAATCTTTGGTACAGATCTATAATTTTGATGTCAAATAATACAAAAAATCATTTATCTAACTTACTATGTTTTTTGAGTTATCGCGTTCACGCATAATCGAATAGACAAACCGACAGGCAGTCAAACTTTTAACGGATTTGGTCCAAAATTTGATTAAATTCTTCACAAACACATAAATTTCCAAAATTTCGGATTCAGAGAAATTTTTTTGGAATCAATGAGATCTAAAACAAGGAGACCCATCGAAATCAAATTCTTTGACGATTACAATACTTTCTCTTTGTGTACTTGGTATCCGAAAATGTAAAAAATAATTTAATTCAGCGTCACTTCCAATAAACTTCCAATAAAAATGCTTGATTTATCCCTTTTAAAATAAGTTTTAAAATCACATTTTTAATGTGCATTCGACTTTTAGATTTTAAATGTTTTTTTAATTTTATATTTTAATTCGTTAGGGTTTTAAAACGTAATTAATACATTTCACTTTCCTACTATAAAATAATTTCAGTTGCGATGTTAAGTAGCATTGGTACTTCTAGAGCAATAATAAAAGACATTAATCTCGAGACCTTTCCGGAAATGACAAGTAGATGGATTGCAAATAATACAAGATCAGACGTCGTCAGTAAGAGTTTATTGCATTCTGAGTTTTTACCATTCTTTGATTCACAATCCGATTCTAATCTCTGTTGCTCCTGAAGATTAAAAAAAAAATGTCCGTCTGTCCCCCGAAGTGCTGGAAAAAATGGTCAACGGATGTCGAAATCAGCATAAAGTGCAGATGGGAAGGATTGGGTGTCTCGGAAATAATGGGCCCATTCGACCCCAAAGCAGTGACCGGATAACAAAGAAGATAAGAAGAAGCAAAAGATTTCGGATACGACTGTCATAGGAAAAACTAGATATGTCATCCAATCGGAACTTTTCCTACAGGAAAAAAGAAACAAACAAAGGAAGAGAGATAATAACTTCTCATAATAAAACCAACTTAAATACCGATAAGATTCCCTTCGAAACTGGTGTCCTGTTGGTTGAGGATGTGTTATTCGTATATTTGTGGAATTCGAGTGGAAAAAGGCTTTAATTAAGTCGTACATTTAAAAGTATTCCATCTCAACAAATTTTATATGTTGATTGAAAATGGATAATTTCAAATGTGCATTAAGGAACTCAAACAGAAATGTAAGAAGCAAAATCATCTATGTATTATCTTTTGGTAGCCAATTTTAATCCTTTGACCTACGAATTAATTTAACTTCCTAATTATCTGACATATCCTATTTAGGACATTTATTCTTAGTTCAATCCGATTAAAAACGTAACGGACACCTGAGTAGGTGTTGTGTTCGGTGTGTAGTTGATCCAGCCAAGAAATAACACCGAGTTTCGAATCCAGCATTTATTTTACACAGTTCAGATTTGGAGGTCGTACATTTATATTGATTTACAAGCGGTTAGAGATACAGTTAAAGTTGTACTGATTAACATAAATATTAACAAGGATGTAACATTCCTTCCTTTGCTAAAAAAACAATTAATTGAACACAAATTTAAGAACAATCGCAATATTAGTCTATCATGTGGTTTTCTAACTCTGGTGCTTCCTCCGAGAGTATTGGGCACACTTTCTGCTGTATTTGGATGCACTGTCGTTGGTTCGGATCTCTGTTCAGGAATCATTGCAGCGGATGGTTTAGGTTCTACTGGACGTGGTGTAGGTTCTACTTCCCCGGTAGGAGCAGGGAATACTGGAGGTAGTTCTTTATCTGAAAGGGGAGTAGTAGGCGACACCTCTGAAATACTTGATTCAAGGTCTGGTGAGCTCAGCTGAATATCAGCTCCTACAGATCTCATTTGATCAATATGCTTACGATAGATTTTGTTACCAACTTCTACTTGATAATTAAATCTTCCTTCTTTTCGTAGAACTGTCCCGAACAACCATTTTCCTTCTGTATTTGAAAAGTCGCGTATACTTTATCCCCGACGTCAAATTGACGCACTGGTGAATCTGTCGCTTTTTCAAGTGGCGTTTCATTTGGGCGCAATAAATTTAGACGTGTACGGATATCACGACCCAAAAACATCATAGCAGGAGATTGGTGGGTGGTAGAATGTGGTGTTTTACGATATTGCATTAAAGAGTTCTGTAGTTGATAGCCTCTACTACCAAAATCAACTTTAGCTTGACGCATACCATCTTTAAACAAATCTTTCAGCTTGTCCGTTTGAACTTGGAAAGTATGGATTTGTTTTAATACGATAGATGTCATTGTTATTTAAAAATGTTAGAAACTCATTGGAAACAAAGGATCTACAATTATCTGAAACTAAAGTTTTGGGTGAACCATATCTACAAAAGAGCGATCTCAATATTTCGATTGTTTTTCCACTAGTGATAGTATTATTTGGAAACACTTCAGGCCACTTCGAATGAGCATCTACAACAATTAAATACATAGAATTCATGAAAGGACCTGCAAAATCTGAATCCTCTCCCGCGTTTTCGAAGGCCATTCCCAAGGATGTACCATCGTTTTAGGAGGGTTCTTTGCATATTTAGAAAATTGGATGTAATTTTTAGCTAAGAATTCGATTTCTCGATCAACTCCTGGCT
Organism: Araneus ventricosus; assembly: GCA_013235015.1. Classification (NCBI taxonomy): domain Eukaryota; kingdom Metazoa; phylum Arthropoda; class Arachnida; order Araneae; family Araneidae; genus Araneus; species Araneus ventricosus. The sequence continues at coordinate 1,035,357 of BGPR01000062.1, forward strand.
ACCAAAAGTACAGGGCGACAATTATTGAGCAATATGAAATAAATAAAATTTTCAAAAATTAGAGTTCAAAAATTTTATTCAAATTTTAAAAGTAATTACAGATATTCGGATTTAGTTTATGACATGTTCGATATACTTGCCATCAATGGCTATGACGTGGCGCAGACGAAGAGCAAAATTCTGCAAAAATCGCTGAAGTCTCGAGACATCGACACTACCAGTTCTCTCGAACTTTTCAATCACATTTTTGATTGTTATAACACTCGGACCGGTTTTCTTCAGCTTGTACTCGGTCGCAAATTTCCTTTGAGCCGCAATCGGGCTGTTATTGCTCGAATAGTAGGCCTTGAAGATCGATATACACTCAGAAACGCTGTATTTCGACATTTTCAACGAAAAATGAACAATAAGAGTGCGCATGCTCAAAAAAATCCCAACATGCCCCGCATTCAACCGTCAAGTTTTAACTGAATCTCGCCAACAGTTCGAAAGTTATCAAGTAAAAAATATCAGGATAATTTCATATAGCTCAATAATTGTCACCCTGTATGAACGAGTTTTCATTTTACAAATTCCAAAATGAATACAGTGTAATTCGTTTAAGACCATACTTCGATACTATTTAGAAATTAAAACTATGCCCGTAGAAAATAACCCTCTTTTGTAAACTATACTTACCATCTTCCCCAGGAAATCCTAATCCCGTTACTGAATCTCCGTTTAACAATTTTTCATATAATGGTTTAAGTTCGAAATCAGTTTGGGTTATTCTTGCCAAATCTATAACAGATATTGGCATAGTCTCAATTTGACCAATTTCGAATACATCAGCGATATCGGCTACCACATCAGAAGTTACTTTTAAAGGCAATCGCGATAAAGAGTCTGTATTTCTATGTTTTTGAGAGAGTCTCCCGATACTTAATATCATAATCAAATCCACTAAGAAAAATTACATAATGTAATAACCTAGTTGCACTCAAAACAGGTAAACCTTGTTTAGGGTTAAAAATATGAATTAGCGGTTTATGGTCTTAACAGTATGAATTTTTTCTCAAATACTGATAAAAACGCTTAATTCCCCAAACTATTGAGAGAGCCTCTTTGTCAATTTGGCTATGATTACGTTTCGTTTTTTTTAAGTCCTAGAAGCAAAAGCTATAGATCTCTCCATTCCATCATCACAAATCTGCGAAATTACAGCTCCAAGCCCATATGGTGAAGCGTCCGTGGCGATAACGACACGCAATACTGGATTGTAGGGAACTAAAACTTTATTAGAAGATATTTCTTCCTTAACTTTTTGAAAAGTTCTCGAACATTCTTCGGACCATTTAAATTTAACACCTTTTTAAGCAATAAAATTTTTAATCAAAACTTTTAACATTATTTTATCTTTACTTTCATTAATATTAATGTTATAAATCTCAGCTTCATCAGTTACTTGGCGTAAATTTTTCTTGAATTTCGTACTGCAGTGGGGTAATTTAGTTCTGCCATGAATGCGAGAACTCGATGATTTATCCGGCAGCTTCTCATCCACTTACTCGTGGTGTTCCCCGGTGTCACAAGGTTCCGTAAGACAGTATGCAATTGCATTTTATATAACATGAGCAGTTATGGTTGCCATTTGACAACAACTTAAAAAATAAGCATTTCGACAGTTGCATGAAGATAACACTATGAATATTTTTGAAAAAGGACTTGTCAAGCTAAAACAGAAATGGAAGAGCTGGACCTCTAGAAGAGAAAAAAAATGTTAAACGATATGTTATTTTATCAGTATATTACATCAGCAGCACATTTTTAAATATATACTATCATAAAAATCGCAAACTGTCCGCTTTGAAAATAAAGATATTCTAGTTAGAAAATATATAAATAGAAATATTTAATTATATGTCTGTTTTTGAAAAATGATATAATCAGGAAAAAGCTTCTTTGACATAAAGAATTATGTTTTATGAATCAATAATTCTACTTCTGAAAAAATTAAAAAAGTCTTAATTTTTATACAAACACCTAGTCTTATTAGTTATCTTTAGTAAAAAAAAATTAACATAGTAAAATCTTAAACCAAAACAGTTTCACTCTTCTACGACTAAAAGTGACCGAGTTAGGAAACTTTGTTCCTTATTTTAGATGATTTTAGAAAATTTCAATGGCCGCCTCAAGGAAGATCCGCCGATCAACTGGCGGCGATTGCTCGAGAAAGCCTTTGATTAGTTTAACCCTTAGTGCTCCCTTGTCTCTTCTAAGGCGACATGAGTTGCATGCATACTTTTCCTTCAAAACACATATGATGGAATTTTTATTCAAACAATTTAGACAGGATTTTACCGAGACCGTTACTACTTCTCTTGGTTACTAATCAAAGTAATTGCGTAGTCTTTTAAGGAATTTAATCTGCGAATGTGACATGCAAAGCACAATACGCATCTAATTAGAAATTAACTATTATGCCACAATTAGAGCGGACACCCTGTAAATTTACGGATCTATTCTGGTACTCCCGGTTGAGTTGGGAGACGTCACTTTTTCTGCACGTTAACAACGGGAAAAGTGACGGTCCCCAAACCCAACCAGGGGTACCAGAATAGACACGTTACACTGGTTTACAAACAGGTGAACCACATATAATCAAGTATTATTTTATCCCTTTGGTTGGAAGTCAATTAACAATGAATTTCGAGTATAAAGCCGATTCACGAAATTTTGACATAATTTTACCAGAAGAAACTGGAAATCACAAGAACATACATTCAAGTTTTCAATTGTGATATTAATACTTAGAAACTTAATTCTTCAGAGAAAGCGAAACATCAAATAAAACGTATTTGAAACAAATATTACATAACCTATATTTCATTTCTTTCAAAATAAGAAATTTTCTTGCTTCGAATGTCTTTTTATACAACGCAGAATGCTATTCCTCGTGAAAGTATCCAAATTATTATCTTATTTGATTCGCTATCTGTATTGCAAGACGCATAAGTGTTCACTGTTGTGGGAGAAATCGATGCTCTATGTAAGAGGAACGAAGACAATAATACTTACGATAATGTGCCGGAGATCCTTAAGCAAACATTTGGAAGCAATCTCTGTACTCCTCCATTAGAAAAGCATCTGTCCGTATAATTAGAAGTCAGATTCCAGAAATGAGATGGATTCCGATTCTCTCAAGATAAGTATAAGTAAGAAAAACGTCGTTTCGTCGACTTCTTTATATCAGTGTCGTCGATGTAAAAAGAAATCGTTCAAAATGTTATCTTAAAGTATAATTTTTTTAAATGATGGAGTTTCCATCACTAGAAAGTTTAGAGAAAACATAAAAGTGAAACAGAATGTGCAACTAGGATAGAATCGCAGATAAGATTGAAAAATAATATCGCTTGTTTCCGTGTTTAATTCAAGGCAAAAGGTATAGAAATGCAAGTCATATTTTATGTAGCGAAATTTTTATTATTAAAATTAAAGAAAATTTTAATCATGCAATGATTAAAATTTTCATGAATCATATAGCCTAAAAAGATATTATAAATGAGAATCATATATCCTAAAAAGATACAAATGAGAATCATATATCCTAAAAAGATACAAATGAGAATCATATATCCTAAAAAGATACAAATGAAAATCATATATACTAAAAAGATAACTCTGATGCATTTAATCAAAGGCTGCTAGTGTTTTAACGAACGTTAAAAAATTACTTTGAAAAATAAAACATTCATTTGAGAAATATTTTTTTAATTTTTTAAAAATAAAAGCAGTAGTATAAAAAACTTAATTTTTTTGGGAGGGGAAGTTACGATGAAAAACTTCTGCGAATCTTTCGTCAATATTTACATTCTGACATATAGCACTTCTAAAGCTGATTCTTCGGTTTTGATGAAAGCAAATATAAAAATAACATTATTATTCTGAAACTACATTCATGGAAAAAGGGTTTTTTTCTTACAGGAAAACTATTTAAATAGGAACCAAGAGTTAAATTAGATTTTAAATGCGAGTACGATAAAAGAAAGTTTATTTTAAAGATTACGAAAATAAGAAAACCGCATCACTGGGAGTAGTAACTGAATTCAAAGTGACGTTAATGAAATTGAAGGGTTACCAAGACGTACACATTTTCAGCTTTAAAATGCCGTTTAAAAACCCCGTTGAGTAAAGAGGAATCGTAGAAAAAATTCACATTTCAAATAATATGTGTTACGTATAAATCAATCTAACAATCTTTATTCAGATAACTCTCGTTTTATTCAACTTTATTAACTACAAGAAAATTGCAGCTTTGAGAAACTACCTGAAAAAGTGGGTTTTATAGTACCTTTGTCCCACTAAATAGCAGCAATAAAATATGATATATATTTTATTGTTATATATATAACATAAAATTTTTAAATAAATATAAAAATTATAATATAAATAATTTATATCATAATATAAAAATATATAATATATATTTTTTGTATTATATATTTATAAATATATATTTAAATAAAAATATATTATAGATAATTTAAATACAAAAAATATAATATAAAAATAAAAATTATATTATAAAAAATTATAATATAATAATTTTCCGGCACACAACTTTCGAATAGCGTTTCAATTGCATGGACAAAATTGTATAATTGCTAAACATATCTATGTGCAGGGAATTTTTTTCTTATAAATTCGAATAGTGTTTAATTTACATAAACAAAAGGTATATAATCACAGAATTATCATAAATTTTTGTCTATGTAAGCTGTTTCCAAGATTAATATTACGACGATTGTATTTTTAAATTTTCGTCGTGCAAGCAATTTTTTAATAAAAAAAATCATTCAAATCGTATATACATACTTGGTATCTAAATTTTAACGATGGGATTTTAGGACTTTTATCCTATTATCTCTCCTTTAACAACCTTTCAACGAAGAGGTTGCTAAAGATGATTTTTTTATTCACAACTTTATCTCTAATAGGACTTCTTAAACTTTCCTCATTCATGACATTATTGCAACCGAAAGAAAAATTGTTAATCCACATAGCTATATACCGAGGAAAATAAAGATGAAATCAACCAATGATATGCCGAGTTTTCATAAAGAAGCAATATTAAACAGTTAGGTGCATAATTCGATGCAATATTAATTAGCTGTAAATTTGTAAGTATATGTGATTGAAATAATGTGAAGAAAGTAAAAAGGATCAGAAGTCTTGATGTTTCTAAGGTTTTCTTTTTATCTTTAGCAATTTTAGTTTTAGAAATTTATATAAGTGGATAAAAAATTAACCCCTTGCCTTACGTTTTTATTTAACCTCCTAATTAGGTGTCACCACCCATTTGATATACTTCTTATTATTTCAATCTATTTAAGATGGTAAAAGATACTCGAGACATTTAAGCGTGAACAGGTGATTTTTGTATTTAAAATTAACTGTTACGTTGACTTAATTACGGATTTAAATAGCTTACGGGCACAAAAGAGCCGAACGAATGACATACGACGCCGACCAAGAAGGGGTTAAATTTGAAAACACTCTGTCAATGATAAACCACTGTCTGAAAGATCGGTTGCCAGTGAATGAATCGTAGCATTCGTAAAAGAGACATTTCAGGCAAAATTTAAAAAAATAATAATAAGAGTAATAAAAATGTTAATCTTTCTTTCTTTCGAATTCTTCTAACAAAATCTTTATTACATACACATATAAAGTTACAACTATTTTAATCTGCACGCGAACTTTATTAAATTAATTTCTTTTTCATACAAAGTCCATATAGTTATTGGTGAATTTTGAGTAAATGACTCTGATCATACTTTTTTTAATAGAAATATCTCTTACTGGTGTTTAAGAATCTAGCAGAAGGAAGCACTAAATGTTCCCATGACTTGCGAATCTTTCTATGAGAATATATTTGGAGTAGTATCCACATTGCTTAGGTAATAGCATGACGCATAAAAAGAAACGCCTTGAAAAATATATTTAAATGTGTAAAAAATCGTTTATTATGAAAATTTTAAAAAGTTCCGTACTCCAGAACACGAAGACATGATTTTTGAGATTCTGTTTGTCCATGATCCTATGATAAGAACCATTACTCTTTTAAGCTGAAAGAAAAATGTACAAAAACGTATGAAATTTTTTCATTTAAATATTCTTGGATTCCTATACTTAACGATTTTACGATACGACAGAAAAAAAAATTCGTATAAAATAATAGCACTAATTTTAATATTATGTAGAATAATAGTATAATTTTCACAATACACAGAATAATAGAACTTTAATAGTATTATCTGTAAGTATATTAATTTCTTCTTTTCACATAGAATAATGAACTAAACCGTTTACATTCTAGTTGCAAGATATTATAAACTCCTGATTATTTTCTAATTACCTCTATGGGGATTTTTGTTTCTTTTAACATTAGTGTCATCAGTAATATCGACTTCTTTCTGACGCTTTTATGCTTTAAAACCTATAATAAGCCTGTTCAAATTACCTCTTCGAATCACAAAAACACATGCCTTGAAAATGACATCAAAAAGCTAGCGACAGGCTTTATTAAACTCTTATTCATATATTTTTGCCTAATTATCTGCACGAGAAAAATTGCTGAGAGCAAGCATTAATTTGTCTTGTAACTTACTCAACTTTCCTGTGAAAAGAAAACATTTCATTTCGTAGAATTATTCTTTCTTCACTATTTAAAGTAGTTATTTATGTGACAGAATAAGAAAACGTACAAGAAGAAGAATCAGTAAGATAACTGGTTTTCCTTTAATTAGTACTTGCACTCTAATCTCGTTAGTTTCGAGTAAATGAAATTAAAATAACGAATATAATGTTTAAATCTTATCAATGGAGGTAGAATTTTGTACGGTTCACTAATTACATTCAAAATGTTAACTGTAGTTCCTTAAAAATAAAATGGTTAAGCGTAAATTGCATGAGTCACAACTGACAATTAAAAAATGAATAATAACCGAGATATTAATGAATTGCGAATAATTGTTAATACCATATTGGTGACTTATCAATTATAAAAGGTATTTACCGAAATCATTCTTTCGACGGCGAAATCTCGATTTGCAAAGCAATGAAAATCCTTAGAATTTATTTTGGCTAAGCACATTTGATATTATGTACATCAAAATTTCGTAGACAATGATATTTGTCAGAAAACGTAGATACTCAGAAATTAATTTACTTATCTATGCACATCACCTCAATGAAATATAGTTCTTGGATTTTAATAAATGTCAATTTTTATTATAAAATTGAAAAGAAAAAAAGATCCATTTAACTGTCATAAATTTATAAACCGCTTCCGAATCCAAGATTGAATCAAAGCGTCTTGCAAAACACTTTGCATCGATATAGAATAATATCAATATAGAATGTTTGTATCAGTGTAGAATATGAAATTTCTTTATATGCATTGTGTATATAAAGGGAAAAATTACCGATTTATTTATATTTTGATGAATTTTCTAGGGATAAACTAACAAAATTCGAAGACCTGAACAAGTGGTTAATCAATTTTTGAAATTCTCTTTTGAAATCCTACTGGAAAAGTCTTTTATTAGATTTTACCAAACAACGACGGTTACCTTCCAAAGAATAGACCCGGTGAACTGTGACAGGCGCAGCAAAGAGGACAATTTGTCTGCTTTTCGCACAAAGATGTTTCTTCCCTTAGTCTCTTATTGAAAAGATTGTATTTCACAGACAAACACAGCCCATGGTCCTGTAAAAGGAAACCACAATATTTCTAAAGATGCTCAGATTAGAATAACTCGCTCAAAAGCACGTATAAGACTAACTATTACGAGCGAAGAAACAATGTATATACAAAAAGAACGGATTCATTTTGTATATTTTAAGGCAAGAGAACATTCATTTTGTAGAGTCTGACTATTTGTATGATTCTTTACACAATTTATGGCACGAAATTGCTCATTTTTTAGCAGAAAGGAAAATGGAGGTTCTCTGATGGTTCGGGTAAACACATTGAACTAAATAATGGATAGCGTTCGATAACTTTCTTTAATTAATTACAGAAGCTGTAAGGGGCGTAAGAAGAGGAGGAAGTTTTGCTGAAAACGTAAGTGCCTCTGAAGACATTTGTGAACCACCAAAAGATGGAAGTGAACAAAGTTCAGGGTGTCCATAATTAAAGTTCTCTCCAAAAAGAGCCACCTAAAACCTAACTATTTATCAAAAATTTATGAAATTTAGCTATCCCTCAAAAAGGAAAAGATAAGACGGTTCAATAGCGGAAAAAAAATTATCCAGTTTCAGATACCACCGTAAGTCGATGTAGTTCTGTTCTTTTTTCATAAATTTAATGTTTAGTTGCATTGTTGACTTAAATATTAAACCAAAATTTTCTTGCCATATTCAGCTACATTCTGAAATCTCAATATAGCATGTGTGTTCCACCTTCGAGAGAAGCGAGTTTCTTGAAATACTGAGTACGTTGTGCGAAATGCCTAGTTTAAAATCAGCCAAGACGTATCATATGTACGACGTCGAACCTGACGAGATCCTTAAAATAGTCCCACCACCAAAAATCTCATGGGTTCAGGTATGGAGATCGTTCAGGTCAGAAATTGAAGTGTCAGCTTATGGCCCTTTCTTTTGAAAAAAGCTTTCGAAAAAACCTTCAACATAACATGTAATGTGACGAGAAAATTCGTCTTGCATAAAGAATGTTCTTCCCAGATAATACGACTTTTCTTGACCTAAAATGCTGAGATCTCTTAACAGCGATGCTCATAGCTGCCTAGTGATGCCACTGGACCTGTCGGAATTAATATCTAGAGGAATAAAAAGGCTTCAGAGTAACTGATACACAAAATTCGCACTATATCCTTAAATTTTGGGGAATAACCAGAACTTCTAGGATCGATTGAGAATTTCTGAATCCCAATTTCACATGTGCGAGTTTTCACTAAGCCCTCCAAATAAAATAAATGCAAGCATGCAGAGTATGTTTTAAGTCATTGAGACTGTCGATCCGAAAACAAGCAAGAAACACTATTGAGATATTAAATCTTTCATAAGTATTATGCGAGAGTAAATGCAGATCAAGTAAAAGTTTGTACGAACTTGCCGTAGGATATTCCGGAGGATCTTGTGAATAGTAGGAACTGACCTTCACAATTCGCGGCAATCGGTGGCCATCGAAATTGAGGCAGTATCCTCTTCTGCTTGAATCCCATAATATTTTACTACTTCTGTAGAAACAAGCTTACTTCTTTCCCAGGTAAGTTTCTGTAGAAACTCATCCAGGGAGAAAAGTCAACGATCTTCTTCCTTGCAAGTTTCTTGTCATATTTCGGAATATCTCAGAAATGATTAGATCAATTCAAAGCTCCCTTTAATCTGCGAACTTTCCGCAAAGCTATTTGGTGAGGAATAGTCGCTTTGATTAAAGAGTTCTATTAAAAAATGAAGATCTTATAAACTCGGTGCTCTTTTGAGTGGCAAAGATATTGCAAACGATTCTTCAGCGAATATTTACAGCTTTCATAATATGAAGGTTGATAACTGATCTTATTACAGTATTTGCATGCGTGATTTGGATTGCTTTACTGTAGTACGCTCTTGTGGCAATATATTAATCTAATAAATTTTCGTGACTGTAGACAACTCTGTATGAAGGAGCTTTAATTATAGACAGTCTCTATGTTCAAGAAATATACCTCTTGCAAAACATAGTAGATAAATATTTTAGAAACTATTAATATTATTTTTATAAAAGCGAGTCCAATAACGAACATTAAAATAAAAATATATTAAATCTCTGCACATTTTTCAGATAGTTCATTTTCAGTATTTCTTTTCACTTCGATTATGAATTTATTAAGAATTTGACTGAACTCTTTGTTAAATAATTATTTTGAATCATTAAGATACAATGAAAAATTCTGCGACTGGTTAATTGAATTTTATTTGAAAAATATTGCGCCTTAATAATAATTCTGAATATTAAGTTCGCTACAAAAGACGCTGCATAAGAACTTTATCGAATCATTAATAATAATGAAGTTCTTGATTCTGTAAAATATTAATTTGAATTTCTTATAACATCTTGCAGAAATTTCTCAGACCTTGTTTATTCGTATAAAAGAAATACCTTGGAGAGGATAATTACTATTTTATGTATCATTTTTTTATAAACTTGCCTAGATCAGGATCTTACTGTATTTTTCATTCTTATCTACATACAGGCCGTTAATAATCTTGTTCAAAACTGGGAAGGATACTTTGCAGAAGCAGTTCACGGTGAAGCTCCTAAGAAGTGAACAGCGAGTCCAGAGCTCTCAAAATACATTTACTGTTGACCTATTTTTTCTGGAATTTCCCTTTGAAGCTAACTATAATCAATTAGGCTTTGAAATAAGATCGTAATTGAATGTAATGGATTCAATTCATATTCTCGTGGTACATAACAAAGCGCCACACTAATTAATTTCATTTCATATTTTACAGGATAAAAAAGGACGTGACGTCATATCATAGCGTAGCGTAAGACACCGTACATTTAAATGTTATACGACACGAGCAGTTACATTTTTCACATGAATCGATTTCATTCCGCATTTACATTCTAGTATATGGAAGATTTTATATTAACTATCAAGGAATTTCAACTTTTTTCCTGACACATATTCACTTAATTCTTAAAATAAAACTATTCTTATCAGTATTGCATTGGATGTAAAGAAAACTGAGGCAAGTCCTATTAACCCATTAATGTCCAAGTCGCATTTTTTCAATAATATTTTGTGTGGTAATAATACATGTTATGAAACCAACTGGAAAATCAGTAAAAAACTCCTGCCTATAAAATTTGTTTTAGTTCTTTCCTAAGTCTAGCCTCCCTATTAAGGAACGCAATGCAAAATGTAGGGAAAAACTATCGAAATCTAAAATTATGGGAATTCAAACAAAACTATATTTTTACAATTGTGTTTACTGATATAAATGCTAAATTCAAGTTAATTAACTGATAAATAATTGAACAAATTTGTCCTTTTCTTCTTGACAATGAAAAAATCTACTTTCCAAGTTTGACCTGAAAAGAAAAAGGCTACATTATCAACCGAACGCTTGATATGTGCTGTCATTGAATATGGAAGAAAAGAATACTTAAAATATTTATTTATAAAATTTATGTTGAAAAAATAATTCCTGTGAGTTTATGATGCATTTTTAGAAGTGTCCCAAAAAAGGGACGCTAGGCATGTATGGGTTAAGATATTACTTCGTTTATAAAGAAATTTTTTAGATGAGAATAATTTTCTTTCCATTTCCTCGTGCAGTGATTATGCTCTTTCTCTTAATTGTGAATTGGCGAATCATGTCTTTGCTTAAAATAATTTACATCGTTTTAAACCCATCTGTAGTTGTAAAGTTTACTCGCTATTAAATTTGGAACGTCACTTCTTATGATATCTGAAGTATCTTATTTCTGAATTTTAAAATTCGTTTCTGTTCAGAATCACATATCTACATCCTAAAATATTAGTTCTGTTCGAAAATCATAGATTAATTTCTCAAGTCAGAAAAATCACAGTGTAGTATTTTTGAAAGAGAACAGATGTTACTACTACACATTTTTTAGAAGATTGTGCTGCATTTTGTGTATTTTTGTAAATCAAGCTTCGTAACCTTAATATAGGAGTTATTTAAATATAAATCTATCACATATCCTAATATACATCTCATCATTTCCATAAACATAATTGACGTTCTTTAATGGTATTGAAAAACACTGAGTGAAGAATTTCTAATTTTTTAAGTCAATGTAACTATCGACCTTAAACTAATGTTGATTCTTTCTATGATGCTGATATCACAATTATTTTTAAATCTTAGCTATGAAGTATTCTTATTACCTGTTCTTAAAGCATTAATGATAAAATTAGAAATTCATTGACTCTTAGAAAATTATAAGTCACTAGAAAATGCCCGAACACTCTGATGATCAGTTCAGCCATGCCATAAGGTAGTTTTTAATTTGAAATCTGAGTTCATATTGGCATTTTAAAAATTTTGGAAACTTATTTTCTTTGTTTTACATCATTCACTTACACCTCTTTAAAATGGTTTGACTGCTATTGTTCTTTTGACTGAAATTCCTTTTTTTAATATTAGTGATATACGCCAGATGACCGAAGCTGAGTGTTCAATATTTTTTTTCATACTGTAAAAAGCGTTCTTTAAATTTATACTTCATTAAATTCCGATTGTAGAGTTATTTTCTAATAATTATTTTCTGTTCTGCACCAAAAATAAAATGTATAGATAATAAAATAATAATTAGAATTAATTATATAAGCTACTATGAAACAAATGCATTGATAATTTATTTTAGTCCCAGTAAAAACGTTTGCTAAGAAGGAGGAAAGAGAAACATTTAAAGTTTTTTATAAATTGTGTTCCTTAATTCATAAAAAAAACATTCTTCATAGGAATAAATGCATTAAACAACAGTCCATTTATGACTATTAAAATATAATATAATAAAATTAAGCAAATGAATTCTCTGAGACTTATTTCATTCAAAACAAAAGAAATAAACATCATAAGAGTCATCAAACGATTTCAGATGCTGTATAAGGTACAGAGTAAAATTTACTTCTTTATTCAGATTCAGTTTCTTTGAAAATGAAATTAAAAATGAGTTTTGCGTTGATGTTTTTCTTAAATTGCTTTAATGTTAAAATATTTCATTCAAAATTTTAAATTACAGTAATACTTAAAAATTTAAGGAAATGAAGCACTTAAATTTTAAATAAAGTTTTATTTCTACCAATTTGTAATTCGTAAATAATAAATTAGTTTGTTTCTTTTATGCTGAAATAACTATGTTAATTTATTTCTCTTCATCCGTTTTCTACGTTATGCTACCTGAGACAATGGCTATGAATCTGATGCTTACAATCCCATAAGTATTCTCAAGTGAAAGAATGAATTAAACGGAACAGCTGGGGGTTGACTGCACGCTTATTATCCGAACCCTTTCATTTTTTAATTTATTTTTTTGCAAAGCTGATTTATGTAATTTAAAAAAATTATCAAAATCTTTAGGTATTGGCTATTTCACTGAACAAAAAGGGGGAAAAATCGCGCCACAAGAATTTGGAAAAGGTGTTTATAGAAACGCCTAGTCTATACTTTAATTAGACTGGACATATTAGATGTCAATATTCACACTAAAAGCTTCACTTTACTATTTATTAAAATACCCGTATATAAATAATCTTTGTTCATTAATATTTTAATTTTTGAAAGATGGTCTGATTGTAATTGGTTCAACATATCTTTACATCAAAATTTGTTCTTCGTCCTCTACAAAAAAGTATCAAAGCGTTACCTTTCTATTTATTGCAGCCATTCGTATATAAATCACATTTTTTTATAAATACTATATTCAATACTAAAGAAAATGTGATTGTTTGAAATGCGTTTTTCATCAAAAATTTGTTCTTCGCCCTCTAAGACAATTGTCTTTAACCCTCTGACTACTTATCCTGCGATTTCCGCGTTTAGGAGTTAAGTCTATTTTCTGCTGCATCCTGCGATTTTCGAAAGCTATTGTGTTTACTTAGAACTAGTACAGCGTTGAATCGTATTATACTAATAAAGCCTGGCACATAAATAACAATTCGCTTTATTCAAATATATTTGAATATGATTGCGAGCTTTGCATCTAATTAACGATTTTAAAAAATTCGGCAGTCAGAGGGTTAATTTCTAAAATCCCACCCCACTCGTTATCGAAACATTTGTTATTCCGGTCTCTACAATCTGTTGACTCTCCAGATTTTTGATGTCCATAGGATTTCAGAATAGGGTGTAATTCTTAAAGTATATAACACTGAGCTATATTCGGTTTTGGCATCACTTTTTTTTATCATAGTCATTTTTTATCAGTTCCTCAGTTGCATCAAAATAATTTGAACTGCTAAGGGACAATCAAGGCTCTCACAAACTTGCATTCCAAACTGCCTGGATAATTTAAAAGCAGTATCTACTCCCTTATGATCGCAATCTCACTCGGCGTAGCAGTTTGTTGCATGATCTAGGAAAAGGTAATGTTTAACAGGAGATTTTCGACATGTTTAAAATTTTCTTAAAAGACTAATTAACTCATTTATGGTTCACTTTATTATTAATTAAGCATTGATATATGTGTCTTATTCATTAATATTATATATTTTACGAAAAAAAGCCTGGTTGTGATTGTTTTTGTTTGAAAGGTGTTTTTCATCAAAATGTGTTCTCAGCTCTCTGCAAGCGATTAGATTTCTGAAAATCTCACAGTCGGTCTGGAAACATTTGTTATTCCGGTCTCGACAATCTGTTGACTCTCCAGATTATTGATGTCCATGGTTTCGACTCTCCCCTGTTCTTGATAACAATACAAATGTTTCGAAGATTCAGGGCAGGGCTAGAGTTGAAACGAGCGCCATCCACCAGAGGGCCGACCCCCCTTCTCACAGCATCTCAGGTTCTTCTCAGAAGCTGCTGTTGTGTAGGTAATCGTATCAGTCCCCAATTCATTCTTCTGCTACTTCGATTACCACGTGCTTTCGGAATCTGTTCGCGACTGAATGGGTGTTGCGGTTATTTTATTACTCACCGTATTATTTATTGGTAAGTGGATTAATTCTTTTTTTTAAATGTAAGATTTAATTTATATATGCCGATTTTAAAATTGATGACCGTTATGAACTCAAAAGGGAAACTTTTTGTGACTTCTTGGAAAAATTCTACGCATTCTTAAACATACTTTTCTATCAAATTAATTGACATAAACATAATCGTGAAGACTTCCAATAATTTTCTTTAAATTTTCGTTTCAATTCGAGGATTTCACTGTGGAGTTAAATGAAGAATAAGCAGAAAAACTTTCCAGAGTTATTTTTAAAATATAAAACACATAAAAACTATATGTAGTTGCTATGTAACCCAACAGTAAAAATCGGTATGTTACAAATAATATTTAGCTGGAGCATTTTGAAGTGTTTGAAAAATTATAAATTAGTTTAGCACATTTTGCGCTGCATCCGTCATGTACGGGGCTTACTTAAATGCGGGCTACGATTCTTATCATGTGATCTATATTTGCACTTAAAACGTATTTTTACGTGTCCTGTGGTTAAGTGCAACAGGGAAAAGACGTTCTTTCACGTGATGGGCGTAAAATCTGTAAATATTATATGTATGAATGTATTTTATAAATTCTAGTAATTTTTTATAGTCGACTTATTTTAGCTTTTGTTAATACGAAACACTTGAATTTTGTTCTCTTAAAAACGTAACATTCGAAAATTTTTTACTGATAATTCGACTTCGTTTTTAAAAATGCATTGAAAAAAATTATGAAACAGAAACTTATAGCTCAAGTAGCCTAAATTATAAAGAAAATTCAAATATGTAATTCGAATTCTTTTTTTTAACATTGCAACTTACTTGTAGTCGTAAGAAAGATATAGCTTTCCTTACGTCTATTGGTAGAGTCATTTAGGTGTGTGATCATAAAAATTTCATTAAACTATTTTCTTTTTCTAAAATCAAAATTATTTTGGAGGAATTTTTTTTCAAAATTTTATTTATTTGTTTTATACTGATAAATTTGAAGCAAATAATTTTTTTTAAATAAATCTGAACAAAAAATAATTTTCTTTGATATTTGAAAAATTACATATCTAACTAAGACTGGTTGGATGCACGTGTGAACAACTGCATTAATTCTGGGTGATAAAGAAAGTTGAAACAACTGCATAAAAAAGATTTGGACACTTTCTTGAGATTATAGAATTAAAATAATTATCAGCATTACCACCTACGCAATTGGCCATTAGCAATTTCCGATCATATATAGACGCCAGATGTGCTGTCAGGGACCAACTACCATTTTATAGATTTCGATTTCATTGCAGAAAACTGTACCTAATTATGCGTAGTTTCCACGCAAAATTTAACAAACCGTTATCCGCTTTATAACAAACTACTAGTAAAACAATAATGAATTCTGAAAAATGCAGCAGCATTTTTTCCGTCATGTTTTGGGAAAACAGTTATACATCAAAATTTGCAATTTGGGGTTGGTTCCTTATTACACAACAGCGTATACATGTAAATTTTATTTTTTACCCATGTAAAATCAATTATTTAATCAACACTGTAGACGTATTACATATTCATAATGAAATAAATATTAATGCTGCAGATTTTCTATTTTTCTAAAAAAAAACTGTGTCGAAAATATTTTTAGCGTAACATGGGAATCCGGTTGACGACAATGAATAATTCGAAGCTGACGGGACCAAATAAAAATTCAAATTAAGTAAAACTGTATCTATCAATGAATATTGCCATAAAAACAGACAGTTTTTTAATATAAAAATGGCAGTAAAGCTTTATTTTTTTAATATTTACCAGTTTAAATAATAATACAGTGTTAATAAATAAACAGTAAGTTTTTTAATAAATACAGTGATAATCATTCTAATAACAATCATTTCAATGGCCTTAAAAATTATTTTCATAAATAAATAACTAATTTTAATAAACAAACAGTATTAATTACATTACATTAATATTTTAAATACAACTATAAAATAAAAGTTCAAAATAAACGGTATAATTCAAACTACTTGCTCAAAGTTTTTTTAAAAAGTGACATTCTTATTGATTTTTTTATAGAATTCATTATATAGAAGTAAAGTTCAAGAGTAAAAATTTTAGTTTTGATTTCAAATAACCAAAATAAATTCGAATTATAAACGATATTTTATCATTACGTTAACAGAAAATTCAAGGTACCAGAGAAAAAAATCGCATTAAAAATGCTCGAATTAATCAAGTTCCACTGTATGTGAAGATTATAATTATATTCCAGTTACATATAAATATCATTTTCGGTTTCCTTAATATAACTAATTCATTTGGGAGTTAAGGAGACAGGACCTCAACTCATAAAAGAAACGTGCTAAATCATACTGAAAATATCAACAAGAAAATGTATGCTTGAAAAGGATTCTGAATCATATTAAAATTCTTTTGCAGTTTTAAATATTGCAATTAAATTCAAGAACTACTAAAATGCCCGAAATAATCAAATTTTCCGATTTTTCGAGCAGAAGCCCCCATATCGTCGCTTAACAAGCAACACCACCTATCTAAATTTTCGGAAATTTCAAAGAGGAAAGAAAATTGAATTTTTCGCAATCAATAACGAATATTTCTGAATTTTTTTAACACCTGATATGAACACGAGACCGTATGTTCCTACCCGATGTGAAAAAAAAAAAATCAGAAATATTCTTCGCAACTTATAAAAGGAAAAACTCCTTTTTCTCTTCCTCTTTAAAATTTCCAAAAATTGAGATAGATGGTGTTGCTTCTTAAGCGACGATATACTGTACTGGATAAATTATTTTTCTAAGCATAAGATAGTATTTTAAGATACCTACTTCTGTTCGCAAGAATTTTTTCCGTTCCCACCATTTTTGTTTGAAGATAGAATCTGCATGCAGTTTACACACGACTTCATTGACTTACGATCTCAACTTTTTCTCACTGAAAAAGGAAACTTCGTTTTAAAATTTTCTGCTTGAATTCTGAGTAAACACAAACTTTTTTATGTCAATACATTCCTGTAACAACCTTCTCAAACGTCAAAAAGTGTTAATTTCCACCCGTTTACAACACATACATTAGCGAGCTATAATATTTAATAGTCGGACATGATTTGTAGGATGTGTGAGTGAGTTAAATTTAAAAAATGACCGATGTAGAGACATACTTGGATATTGGATGAAGTATGGAATTGAAATTTCCCTTTTAAGGTGATAATGAATATTTCGCCTGCCTAGCTAGAGCTTCCTTCAAGCATTATTTGATATTATGTATTATAAGTAGTTCGAACTAAACAACTAATAAAAAACTAGAAATAATTTTTATACTAATTGTCAATACGTAATGTGAGTATCTTCATGCTTAGTAAAGTGCCGTATTAAGTTTTCGGAATTTTGAGATTTTAAAATGCTTCAACAGCTTAAAATAAATTTTAAATTATAATTAAGTATTTATTCATATGGATAGAATTGAGAGACTTTAGAACCGCCATTGATTAAATTACTAACTTATGGTATAAAATTTGCCGAACAAATTATAAGATTGGTGTAAATGCGATGATATTTTTAGAGAATCTTTGCTAACTTTTAGTATATAATCTCCTCTCGGTCGATTTGTTTCAAAACAACGTTATTAACGTCAAATTAATCAACTTTAAGAATATTGCTGACTTTTAATGATTAGACTTCCAATGGGTGTGTTGCACTTGTCGTGGTTTGCATATGTTGTCAAGTTTTAAAATATTAATTTGATGCAAAATTTCTTATATTAAATGATGTGCTTTTCTTTAAAGACTTCTCCTTTATATTAAATTTACAAGGCTTTTAAAATATGATATAAATTAGGAAAAAACAACAGCGAGAATATGTGTAAGAATAATTTTGAATGTTTCATAAATTAATTTGGGAAAGTCTAATGTAATTAAAGTAACTATCAGAAACGCTGCGCTAAATATTTTCAATCACAATAATTTTTTTTAATTTTTCCTCAAAGTTTTATTTAATTCAGACTTTTCCCCACTAGCAATACACTTAACTCTGACCCAACGATGTAAAATATTCATTAAAACTTTTTTGGAAATCCAGTTGTATCCCTTGACCGCGTATATCCCTTACTCAATTAATTTCTCACATAAAAGAAGGGTAGACTTGTAAGGAAATGACAGCAGATACTTGTGTCGTATAGCTGCAAAAGTGGTGATCTCCATTTTTCAAAAATAGGTTTTTTCAAGAATTTTAAGTCCATTTTACCATTTTTTTCATACCTCGCCAACTAAAATTGAATATCGAAACACACTGGTGAAACACTTCGAATATCATGCAGCTTAATTTTTAAATTTCATTTTGGTTAAATGCCACTGAAAATCCACTTTTTCCAAAAAGTTTCTTGTTTTGAGGATGGACACTTTTGTAGGCACACGACACACTTGTAAACATATCAAAAGAAAATTCAAAGACTAAATAAAGACCCATGAGCGAGGCTATCAAAATCTGAGCGTGCTTATTAAGTTACTACGAACAATGCAAAATGTATTTGATTTCATGGTTGAAAAAATTCTGCAAAATTATATAAATCACGTTTATATACAGGGCACTGCTCTGAAAAATAGCAAGTTTAAAAATTCTACCAGTTTAGCGGCAGTGTAAAGAAAATATAAAATGACAGCACAACATTTGCAACTTGTGAAGTATGCTTAGAAATAGTCGGCACATATAGTTAATGGCACAAAATATCCTGTTATCTATAAATGGACATTTGGCGAATGTTTATTGTATTCTCTGGTGTGAGAACTCTTTTTTTTCCCCTCCATATTCGTTTCTTACTTTATTACATGCTTTCCCAAACGCTATTTACCTACACTTTGACCGCAGTTCCTTTTTTTAAAAAAAACCACTTCGGTCCACTCACCCAGAGTTAAAGTGTTATACAAGTCGAAGGGGGAAAATCACGTTCAAAATTTCTTCTTATGATAAACATTCACATCGAATGCGTGTTGTTCGCCAGTCCACCACCTCATCTTTACGAACCATGAATAGAAACCATTACCAGAGTGAAACGTGTAATATATACACTCAGCAAGTAAATTTTCAGAGTTGAAGTGGAATTATTTGCGCTAGAGGAAAAGAAAATGCTCATAGAGAAGGTGGAAATAATAAAAGTTATTTCTCAGGTTTTACCTATTATTTTTAAAACATTAGAATAAACAGAATTTTGAGCATAATTTAGGATCCCCAACTTTTGGTCAAAACAGGGGGGGAAACTTTATATAGAAGAGGAACACAAAACAATGAGATAAAATGTTCAAATTTGATTATAAAGTTTAAA
The DNA here is from genome assembly GCA_013235015.1 of Araneus ventricosus. Classification (NCBI taxonomy): domain Eukaryota; kingdom Metazoa; phylum Arthropoda; class Arachnida; order Araneae; family Araneidae; genus Araneus; species Araneus ventricosus. The sequence goes on from BGPR01000062.1 coordinate 1,055,343, forward strand.
ATTTTCGAATTAACCCCTTGCTTTACGTTTTTATTTAAAGATTATTAGATGCCACCACCCATTTGATATATTTTTTATTATTTCAATCTATTGAAGATGGTAAAGGATACTCGAAACATTTAAGTGTGACCAGGTGGTTTTTGTATTTGAAATTAATTGTTACGTTGACTTAATTACTGATTCAAATAGCGTACGGCACAAAAGAACCGAACGCATGACATGTGACGCCGACCAAGAAGGGGTTCAGTCTGAAGTGTGTGTGCGTGCGTGTAACGGATCATTATCATTTATTTCTTTTCATAATCTATATTATTAATAATTTTTATCTACCATTCGAAGCATTTTCTTCCTGTGGTTTGTGACCTTTCCAGAAGCGGTCTGAATTTATAACTTAGAACAAATAGTTAACCGTTTCGTTATCTGTATATTTTAGAACATCGAGCCCGAGCCTAAATAAAACCTGCAAGTCTATTTATACTTAATGTATTAATGCGTAGAAGAGAAAAAATAATGACTTCAGGCAACATCTCCTACGAATATATCATGAAAAATCTGGATAGTGATCAACCATAGACCTTTAGGAGAAGAAAAGTGCGTTGAAGGTGGTTATCATATTGAAGCTTGATTAAAAATGAAAAGATTAAGTGTACTTAAATTGATTCTCAGTTTAGTAACTTTTATTGGTATTAAAGGCGTCTTATCTATAATTGCTATAATTTCTTTGAGCAATTGCTTTTCTTCGTTAATATAGGGATAATTAATTAATCAACATTAAGGTCCAACGAGTTCTGAGGAGGATAATAAAATTCAAAAGGATTTTAGAATAAAATGCATTTCTTGAAATATAGAAAGCCGAGATATTTTCGGTTTTGACATCCCTTTTTTATAAACATAGACTGCGATTTTTATCAGTTAACTCAGTTACATCAAAAATAATATCAACTGTTAAATCGCTTATGTGTTGATGATCTCGCAAACTTGCATGCTAATCTGTCTGGATAATTCAAGAGTATCATCTACTCATTTATGTTCATCATGTAACTCGGAACAGCGTTATTTGTAGAAACGGGAAAAAAGTAAAATTTAACAGCAAATTTCGACGTGTTTAAAATTTTCTTTAAGAAACTAATTAACAATTTAAGAAAGTAAATTATGATATAATATTTTAGGAAATGAGAAACAACTTCTAAACTTGGGCTTTCACGGAATTTTCAACAAGTAAACATCCTGTACATGAACATGACACTGGAATCTTTTAAAGCTAGTCCGACTATTAGCTGAATTTGATTCTGTCATGGAGGAGCATGTAAGGAGGGCTTTGAACAAACAATACAAAATAACCACATATTTGAGTAAAATCATTCAAAATTAGGTCATTCACCTAATTGCACATAATGTCAAAAGTTACATATTAGTTGAAGTGAAAAAATCAAAATATTACTCAATTATATTAGATTGTACATCTGACTTGAGTAAAACAGTACAAATGATCTTTGCTATAAGGTACGTGTCGATTGAACTAGAAAACATCAGCATTCATAATCATTTTGAGGGCTTTCTTCCGATTGAAAGATCAACATGCTAACAACTTTTTGATGTCTTACTTCGAGAGCTAAAAAACCTGGGATTGTCTTTGGCAAACATGAGAGGCCAAGGATACGATAATGGGGCGAATATGAAAGGAGAACATTCGGGGGTGCAAGCAAAGATTAGAAACATCAACCCTCGTGTTTTTTTTATACCATCTGGTAGCCACTCCCTTAACCTGGTGGTAAATGATATTATGGTCAAATATCATTCGAATGAGCCAACTTATTTATTATTGTCCAAAACTTGTACTTATTTTTTTCTTCGTCGACTTTTAGATGTGCCATTTTTTAAAGCACGTTGAACAACTAACCTTAAAACCTTCAGTCGAATTGATGCTATAACAGGGTGCGTAGTAAGAAATTGCTACAAAAATTAAGCACCTTTGTACATGCATACGTCGACCCACGTATTTTCTAAGCATATGATGATTTCTGTTTTATAATAATGCATAGTTTTTATTGAAAATTTAAAAATATATATATTTTTTATTTTAATATTTATTTCTGTATTTGCACAACGTCTTCTATTGTAAAATAAAGGATGTATTTTTGATTTTACAAAAAAATTAAAAATGATAATGCAAATTATCATTATCAAAAATTAAATCAACTTTTATAAGATTAATTTAAACTCCCCCCTTCCCCCCCTCAAAAAAAATACGAACAGCCAGAAAATATGTACTTCATAGGAGAATTTTATTTATTTAATAGGACATTAATATATTAAAACAAAATCTCTATCATACTGCCGAAAATTTCACTTCTAAAGCTTAAATATATCTGCAATTTTACTCTAAGCGCCTCTGCAATTATTCTATGTTAGATAGCACGGCACTCCTATTCTTTTCATTTTATCAAGTGCTAAAGAGTATGATTATAATTCTAAAGTTCTGATAAATGATGGTGATAAATGGGGCACTATTACCGAAACTATTTTCACTCACGGACAACTTTCAAGGCATTATCCGGCGCCAAAGCAAAGAAAAATGCGTTTCCGATATTGTATCCACTTCTGGTTTCTTACTTCGGGTTTAATTCGCAATTTTCAACGACTTTTTCAAGAAAATTGAGTTCAGCTCTTTTTCAATTCACTTCTCTGTTATAATTTAATATTTTTGTGTAATCAAGTGCTTCAATGAGCATGATATTTTGAGTATTTTTACACACTTGTTTGTTATGGAGTTGTTTCATGTTTGTAAAGATGGAATTTTGTAATTTTTTTTCACTCACTTTCTTATGGGTTAGAATTTTGAAATTATATTCACTTCTGTATTCTAGATGACAATACACTATTTTAATATTTTAATAACTTAATTATCAGTTAATCGATTAATTTAATTAAATTTTGATTCCATACGAGTGGTGTCATCTGATAGTGAATATGAGAAAAAAACTGATTTCAGGAGTTGATAGCAATTTATAATAATGAATTATAAATTAAAGACTAAAAAGTAAAGAACAATTAAATAAAAATATTTGTACTTTTTAATACACTGGGTGTGTTTTTAAAAACTGTTTAAAATTTAGCTTTCGCACTGGGCACTAATATTTTTTTGATTCATACGACAATGATGCTTCACATTCTCTCTGATTTTAATCGAGATAATTCTGCATAAACTTCAGTGACTCTTTGATTTACATTGAGATAAAGCTATGTACATAAAGTTGCCTGTTGCGCGTGTGTGAAAAGTTTTGACATGCGAGAGAAATATAGGGGGAAGGTCTTTTGGCAATTTTTTTAATAAAGACAGATATAGGTTGGGCGAGTAAGAAATTAACGGTTAAAAACGGAATAAGGAAATATCAGATCATTATAAATGTCTTTCTAAATAAAACAGACTTAAAATATCGGTTAATTCACAAAATCACATATTTAATGCTGAAAAATTTGAACTTTTTTAAGTGATTAATTTCTACTAATAGTAAAGTTTTTCTAAAAGCAATGCCCAATTTTCACTAAACAATTAATATTGGTCCATCTTCTAATAAAATACGACGATGGATGAAAAAAGGTTACAAGAGTAATAAAAAATTACTTATTAATAATAGACAGAAAATTCAAAAAGAAATTAAGAGGCATACTTGCCGATCACTTTTCCACATAAGCACCAAATCTATTTAGACATTTATCTGAACGCAGGGCCAATTTGTTTAACCCGGATTGGTAGAAATAATGTCCTTGCCCACTGAGCCAGTTCTCGGCAGCCGTTTTCATATCACTGTTTGAAGAGAAACTTGTTCCATATAAGTGTTTGGAATCCAGATTGGGTGCCAAATCTGGGCTGTATGGGGGGTGGCTCCAGACTTCCCACTTGAACTTTTGCAGCAATTCTTGAGTTTTGCGAGCAATATGGGTATTGTCATGCAAGAGGATGACATCATCACTCAACATGTCAGGGCGTTTGCGTCGGATGGCTTCCTGATGGCCCAGTGACTATTTCCTTTTCCCGAAATTGAAGGAACACTTATCTGTAACAAGGTTCTCTTCAGACAGTGATGTGGAAACAGCTGACGAGAGCTGACTCAATGAGCAGGGACTTAATTTCTACCAAGCCGGGTTAAACAAGTTTGTTCTGCATTCGGATTATTGCCGAAATAGATTTAGTGATTATGTGGAAAAGTGATCAGCAAGTGTGCCTATTGATTCCCTTTTGAATTTTCTGTCTAATGTTAAAAAATAATGTCTGTATTATCTTTTAATCCTTTTATTTTGGATCCACCCTCGTAATATTGAGTCATTAAATGTATCATTCGTTCTGTGTATACCTTGATAAAATCTAATAACTCTTCACTGAGTTATTGACGTATTATTTCATCGGTTGCATTGAGACTTTTAAATTTATTTTGACTGGTTTAATGATTAATTTATGATATAATTGTCCTTTATGCATCTCGATCTAGGAGTTTTAATAATTTGGTTAAGTTTTCAATAAAGAAGTTTTCATTGGACCATTATGGTTTTTAATTCATGAAATTTAATTAAACATTTACGTCCCAATTTTATTTTTTACTCCGGTCTTAAGAGGTTACTGTTATTTGTGCCATGTTTCGTTAAATCATTTATATCAATTTAATCAACTGCAAATAAAAAAATTAAAAAATCATGCAATGCAGGGTTCAAACGCATGAATATTGCTGTTTCTCTTATAAAGCAAAACAACTAATATTTATTATTCCTTTATTTATTTAAGATTAATAAGGAAATTATTATACAAACACGAGACTTAAACTACATAAAACGAAAAGTATAAGGAACCAATTATTTATATTTAAATTTTAAAACTGAGTGAGAAATTCAAGCTGAAACATTTTTTGCTCTATAAATACTTTGTTCTATGTCGAATTTTATATTTATTAACTGAATGAAACAGTAAATGTGAAGATAATTATAAAATTTTAAAAGACTTGCAGGATCCTGAAGTGGAAGTATCCCTTGTGATTTCTGGACACTAAAAGGTATACCACTTAAATCAGGTACAATTTTTGAAAAGCACTGGCTTAGTAATGAATGATTTGAACTAAGCAAGAAAATAGACTTCAGCAATGATTCTGAAGAACCAAAACCAGTGAAACAATAGCTGTCTAGACATGAACTGGAAACAGCATGCATATTATCGCCTTTTGACAAAATACATGAAGTCCATAATGCATGTATTTAAAACAATAATGCTTGTCGAGAATTATCGTTAAACTTCTCCTGCCCAAATTATTATTTGTTAGTAAAAATAATTAAATATTGAAAAAAATTAGAAATACTACTTCATGTGTAAAATTATTCATTTCATCTAGATTAATTAATTTCATCCAGATTATTTAATTAAAATTATTCGTTCATCATTCATTTGTATCTGGATCATGTTGTCATATAGGAACACGAGTTCATCTGTTGATTATTAAAAGCAAATTACTCCGCATATGCCAAACGACAGTACCGAGCCGGGAAGGGTTAAACAGAAATCTAAGTAATATTTTTTAACTGTATATTCGGATAAAAAAAAATGTTTGAAACAAATAAAGAGTAATCACTTGTTCTGCACAATTCTTTTGTTTCCGTCGATTGATATGGCAAATTTAGTTTTCTGTTTCTAAGTTCATTGATTTGAATATTACGAAAGTAAATTTAGAAAGAAGACTGAAGATATTAGCTGCAATTTGAAATTTTTCTATTACGAAAAAATTTTAAGTGACGAGGTTTTCAACCTTCCTATCCGCATTTATGAAAACTAAAAATTGTTATTAATTTTATAATTTGCGAAGAGACTTTTATAATAAATATTAAAAAATAGACAAGAAAAATCCTTTCAATTTATATAATACAAAGCAACTTTATTCAAGCTCCACGAATGATTTTAGATGCGAAAGGTGACCCTGATATACTTTGTTTTAAATTACTTATAGTGTGTTTAGTAAGAGTCGCATTTGCGATGGCATAAATAAGTCTCAATTTAAAGCATTCGGTAAAATTGGACTGTTTGTTTGAAAAAAAGAGACTATTAACGTTCTGGAAGAAATTCATGCAGCCTCATTTCTATATAAATAATAAGTATCTGGATTCAATGCAACGCCAAAGAAAAAAGTAATCGAAATATTGTATTCACTAAAATACTTGATCAAGCGAAAACATGGATTTTTAAGAAAATAACTGAAGTTGAAAGAGTCTAGACTCCGTTTTGTCAAAAACATTCCAATGAAACTTTCGAATTAGACCCAAAAGCAAACACTGCATTGAGAGCATATTCTTCTACAGTTTCGGATTGCATTTTAATATATCTTTGAAGTTGTCCGTGAATAAAGATAGTTTTCGCAACAGCAACATCTTATCCAAGAGTATTATTCATTAAATCTTTATAAGTATTATTCTGCAAATAATACTATTCAACAAAAACCAACTATATAAAGACTGCAAACTATACAAGTATTTGCCTTAGTTTTGAAAAAAATTAATATTATCGTGTTTTATTACCCTTTAAGAAAGCCAATTTAGAACTACGCTGTTATGAATTAGGTTGCATTACTTGTAGGAAGAACGAATTAATGAGGTCTAATCAATGGAATGAAATCCCTAACTTTAAAAATTAGAATATGAAATGAGTGTATGGCTAAAATGCCAAAATGTGTCAACCTTGGCCAAACTGGTTAATGCATTTGCATTTTTTTCGCTTTCAAAAGCTTAGGGCAACAAAAAAAAGAAATATGAAAGTAATAACTTTACATCAAACAATACTATGAAATGAACTAAAAGCAACTACAATAAATTTACAGCAAATGCAAACTCAATGAAACAAAAGTTACTGACTATTCTAAATTGTATAAAACACATCATGAGAAGTATATTGTTATTCAAAAACAAGCAAAATATTAAATGAGACTAATTCCAATTTAACCCATAACCAGTGATGTGAAGATTGTGTAACTATCGAAATAGAGTTCTACAATGCCGTACACTTTTTCCCTGTACACCAATAAAGAATTAGAGAAAAGGTACTGCGGCTGGTTTCGAAATTTATAATATCAAATCTAATACTTTAAAGTAGCCCATTCTCAAAGAATGTATTAGGTTTATGTGTAGATACAAGAATGTATATGGTACAAGAAGACAAAAATGAAAAAAGGATACATATCGTCGATACAAATGCAAAATATCGAATTCTGTATCTAATTCTATAGAACATTCGATAGTTTGTATTTATATAGACGATATGCTAACATTCTTAATGTACTGACACGTATTTAACATTTAAAACTTTCTATGAACAAATTTTCTGCAACCACTGTAATTGAAGAAAATTTAAGTTGCGTTTTAAATTTAACAATTTAAAATTTTTTCATTGTTTTCAAATTTAATAATGTTAAAATTTTAAAATATTTATAAAGTTTAATCATTTTAAAATTATTTCAAAAATTATAATTTAAGGTGTTTCTTTGACTAGAAATTAGAGGGTTGTTATTAAGAATTCAATTTTTACAAGTGTTTATTCAAGACTTTTTTCTCCCACAATTACGAAGAATATAAACCAAATTTCGTCCTAGAGAATATCATACATTTTGTCCTTCAAACATGCAGCAGATATTTGGCCTAAATGGCTTCAATTCATGTATGTTTATCTGAAATTCTCTTCATTGTTTGCCACGATTCATGAAATTGTTTTTATTTATGTGTCTGGATCTGTCATTGGATTTCGTACAACATAAATACTTTCAAGAATTTTTGCGAAATCCATAATGTTTTTAATGTTATTGCTTTCAAAAGCGGTAAAAATCTGATATAAATAAAGTAAAGTAGGACTCAATCGCTAAAGATAGCCATAGGCTAAATGTTAATCCAAATTCCATTTAAGAAAAACAAAAGTAGGGATTTTATTTTTAAAAGTTGTTTATTTTATTTGAGAATTATTTACCTTAATTTATTTTTAAAAATTATTTTCAGTTAATTTGTTTCATAAAAGTTTCATAATTATATGTAATTAATTTATTTTTTGAATAAGCAATAAAATATTTTATTTAACTTTATACCAAAGATGTATTTATGCCCATCATACCTACAACTGATTTAATTTTATTTACACTTCATCACGATCACCACTAGCATACATTTCGGCAATTATCAAAAATCGGTTTTCGTCGATAATCTGTTCAAAAACAATCGACGAAATCCGAAACAGACGAAAACGGAGGCAAATTATTTCCACATGAATCGATGTAAATCCAATTAATTCATTCTAGACCTTCCGAAGTACATAACAAAAACACATTTTGTAGAGAATAAATATAGTGTTAAATACTAAAAACAGCAAGAAATTAATATAAAATGGATATAAAACTGCTCAACATTTTAGAACTCTCTGATGACCACCCAACAAAAGAGTTACATTATCTTATACAGGCTTTCGTCCTGGCAGTGCTTTTTCCGCCTGTGTAATGAATGTCCTCTTTGGCATTTTCTTCCAAAAGAAGTCAGTTTCATCACAGTTGAAGGCTTGTTGGGAGATGCCTCTAGACAATCTTCGGACACAGATTTTTCGGCCCCAGACTTGTCCGAACTTTCACCTTCGCCTTTTGTTTTCGCAAAATTAGCAGGGCAGCCGACGCAAACCAAGACAAATTTTTAGAGGAAAAAAAATCGACGAAAACTGGATCCGACGATAACCGAAAGCGACGAAAACCGAGGCATTCGCCATCGCTAGTACTATTTCCAGAAATAATTGATAAGTAGTTTAATTCATTCCTTTGCTACGACTTTGGAATCGTTTGTAGCATCTCAAATGCGCTATTATGGAAATAATATAAATTGCGCCACATGTCATGGCATTACATTCAAAGCTATGAGCCTATTATTTAGTTGGTGTATTTATGGGCTCATTCTCCTATGAAAAACAGTTTTCAGATCAAGACTTAAACTAGTCGACATGCATCTGATATTATATTTCATGAGTTTACTCATCTTATGTACATTCGGTAGCAAAATATTATCAAAATCAAATATAATTGTTAAATAACTTAAATGAAAAGTGCTCTGATGTTAATAAGCTGTTACATTTATTTTAATAAATAAACAAATTATAAGGTTAACTTAAGTTTCAAAAGAGTTAACAATCCATCAGCATAAGGACAGAAAAATGAGTTTCAAGCTTTCTTGAGATTTATAAGAGAATAAATTTTTTTGTATATCCATACAACTTACTTGTATATAAAATTACAACTTATAATTGAATAAACAAGCAACGCATTCTCGCTTCTTTAACGACATTAAGAACTTTTATTCTGAATGCACCTGTCTTTCTTAATCTGATATGTTAATAAAACTGAATTTTTTCCCCTCATAGATTTTACATAAATGGAGCAAATTTATGCACACAGAATGCGTGTCAATGCGTCACGCGATTTAATTTTTGAATTCACAGTAAATACTACAAGAGGGGAAAAAGTGTGACGTCATTGAACAGCGTAAAATAACTTGTAGTAACATGTTAAATGGCATGCGCAGTTAATTTTATCATGTGATTATGACCTCATAGTGTACACGGGGAACTTTTTTAAAAATAAAATTCTCCAAAACTTAAGCTATACAAATATCGTACTTTTCAACAGTATTTCTTTTTAATTTTAAAATGTTGTTTGATTGAATTTTTAAAAAATAAGTACTTAAAAATTACGTACTTAATAAAAAATAAGTACTTAAATCTGTACTTAAAAATTTATTTTAGTAAAATAGATAATATACTATTATATAAATTTTTATGTCACATGCTTTTTGAGAAAAATTGAAAGTGAATTTCGAATTTAGTATCAATGATATAGAGGTGATGACTCTCGTTTAATATAATCTAGTTTAATTTAGACTTTTATCATTTCACAGAATCTTTATCAAAGTCCTTGTTTACGATTGGTGTGTCCGTTTCATAAAATAAATATAAAAATAGCTTTAAGATAACGAAAGAGTTCTGAAAACTCAAAACAAGGCATTTGTTTGAGTTTCTTACCGGTATTTTCAGCATAAATTTTCAAAGAAATTCTCAATTTTTGCAGCCTATTTCTGCAAGAAAATAAAAGGAATTGCGAGATGAAAAAATTCACTTCCCGCTTTATCATATTCCCGATATATTGCACAAATAATGAAAATAACTGAAAGGGAATATGCGAATTGAAGCAATTCGATTTTAGATTCATTTTGTTAATTCTGTCGTAGAGGAGGGGGATTATTCGTTGAAATTTTTCAATGGAAAATTTAATTTTCATTTGAAATTAAGTACTCTTAACGTAAATTTAATTGCTAAATGAACATTTAATTAGATTCATAGGCTTTGAAACAACTTTCCAGAAACAAATTAATAGAATAATTCTAGAATTCTGTACTTGGATTCGATTTAAATTTGTCTCGTTATTTTATCTGTATATTAACAATACTGAGCAGAACGAAAACAAATTATTCTGATTTTATGTCTAGACATTAATGGAATACACGCGTGTCTATTTCATATAACATGGTTATCTAAATTGTTTAAATTTTGTAGTGTATGTTTAAATTTATTTTTAAATTTGATTTACTAATTTAGCTTATTTGATTATTTTTATGCCGTTATATAAATAAACATTTTTATTACATTTATGCAGAGAAATGAGTCTCCTTGTACATTTTAGAGGTTCCTAAAACCCTTGCAATATTTACTTACAAATTTAGTATTTCAATATCTTTGCTTTTATCTCAGAGAAAACAATGACTCATTCTTTAGTATTAACTATTGTTACAATCAACTGCATTTATGACATAAATTATTCAAATAAAGAGCATTATTGAGATGCCTGATTCCTCCGTCCTTTCGTACTAATTAAGAAGCAAAGTTCGAAATATTAATTCAGATTTGAATAATAAATTTTTGCCAGTGTTATTTTCAGTAATTCGAAAAAAGTTTTGTGATATGGTTTAATGAATCAGAACCTACTAATATAATTACTGAAAATGCAGAGTCGAAGTAAAATGGTGATTTAGTGCAAATGAATCTTACCATGAACTGAAAGATTTAAAATGCTTTCAGTGAGCTTCATTAAGATCGCTTTCTAAAATTTTATTTAGTTTTGTCTATGGAGTCTTTGAATCTGTTTTTCAATATTTGTTTAAATTCATTAAGGTGTAAAAAGATATCATTTTCTAAAATTTGTTTCATTCAAAGTAGTTTCACTGTAGAACGCTATTTTGAACAAAGTGCTTTTATTTTACTCAACTTTTAAATTGAAATAAACTATAAGATTTTATTTCATACATGCTTTCTTGTAAAAATCGGTTAGAAGTTATAATTTAAGCTGTTAATTCTTAATTTCTCTCTTTAAGTATTTCCAAGTAAAACAAACACTTTATAAAATGTATAGAATATATATAGTATGCATATGCCATGTAGCTGAAAAAATATCGGGAAATGATTTTTGTTTAAATGATGATTGATTTCCTTGGAATAAATTGGAGAAGATTTTTAAAATGTGTTTTGATTTCGGTATTGTATATCTAAACACCTGCTCTGTGTATAATAAACTTATTTGATATACTAAGTTGAAGTACCGAAACATTCTATTCGGAAAAGAAATACGCGCCCAAAGGAGGATCTTAATGTATTGAAAGGACGTAAGCAAAAAATAATAAATATGCATCTAACCATCTAATAAGCAATTGACCATCAACTTCACAAGACCTTTTTGATTTTAAATCTGTAAATAACAGGAAAAAACCTAGAAAAGTATCTGAAGTTAAAACTGAAAACCAAAATAAAAACAAAATCAGACAATGTTTCAAAATTCTGGAAAACTTCGCCAAGTTAGTTTCTCCCTCTAGCAATGGCAGTTCAAAATAAAACTTCATACAACAAATGATGTCACAGCTACCAATCGAACTATAGACTCACCTTCACCTGTAAGTACCGATCCCTAATCTAAAGGTGTTCTTCCATTAAGAACAAGCCCAATAAAAGAAAAACCAAACCCTCTCTAATAAGCCAGGCAAACGGGAAAAATACCTTTTGGCTTGAGAGCCGTAACTAACTATACCTACAAAATATAAGTAATGTGTGATTATTAATTAAAATATTTCTGCATATGGCATCAATTTTGCAGATTTTTTAGTCTCATTTAAATCTAAAAGTGCAGTTGAAATGGAAATCTTTTTTTTACATAACCAAACAATTACTGCAATTTTTTTCTATTTGAGATCTTCCATGCGAAGAGCAACACGCAAACCTCATTCAGCTGTTGCGAATCGCTAATATCTCGTTCTAGCTTTCCATCTTTGATCAATCATCGGTCCATTTTTCTCCTTTTTTTTATTATCCATGTGCAAAGAACTTGCTTAATTTTATATTGTGAAGAAACAAATAAACGCTTCTACAATTTATAACGAAAGAAATTAAACTGAAATGCATTAAACGAATAAATATCTGGGAACAGCCCAAATATAATATTTAAGCTTCCTGTTGTATAACTTTGTATGTCGTAGAAATAATATACAAGAACGAATGAAAATGTTCATCGAATGAAGCAAGAAGTACCGTCATTTCACTGAATATGGATATCATAAAAATGGTTTCTTGAAATGGTTGTTTGATTAGTAATTTTTTCAGTTAATATAGTTTTTCAATGTTTCTGAGAGAAAATAGCATAATTATTAATCGTGTAAACTAAGTGGGTTTATTTAATTCGTAATTTAATACTTATCAAAAATCATCCGTTACTGAATATCCATTCTTTTGTTAATAGGTTTCTTTAATCTTGTTCCAAGTATATTATACGTATTACGTTCACTTCATTTAAAAATAGACGCCTCTTTATTATAAATTCCAGTATTTTCTTGTCCATAATTTAAATAATGTAATAATAATAAATAAGCTAAAATAAGAATAATAAAGAAGCTTATTTATCTTTTAGGAAGTTGGAGCAATTAAATGTATTCTTATCTTTACGATTTCTTAAAAAAATTGAAAACTTTTTTTCTATCTATAATTAATTTTTAGCTTTATAGCGTTATATTAGAATTTCCTTATTTAATACAGCCATTTCAAAGCAAAAGCAAAGCTTTTAAAATAGAATAAATTTATTTTTCCTTTGAGATGTAGTTTACGTCTACAAAATATTGTTTAAACTCTTTTCGTAATGTAACAAATTCGTCTGAGTTAAAATCTTATCCCTCGCTACAATGTTTCTCAGGATTAACCGCTTTAACGAAAAATCGCCCACTTGAGACGAAACTTAGAAACAAATGATTTTAATAGACAAATTCAAACACACCATTTATTTTCGTCAGGGGAGGGAACTGAATACTTATTCGTTTACATTTACGACGATCGGAATTTCATGCTTCATTTCAGAACAAACGGTAATTAAGATTACTTTTAAAAAGAAGTTTGATTACCTTAGTAGAAAAATTTTTCTCCGCCTTTTAGAATAAAAAAAAAACCTCATTCATACCTAATAATCGATTCTGAAATGTATTCGCAATCTTTTAGCTTATTTTAAAAGACAAATCAAGTATTGGCTAATTTTTTAAAACCTTAATGAATTTTTTTCTGTTGAAATAGTCCCCATGAATTTTCAACAGAACAATTAAACTTGACAGTAAAGAATATCAAGTAGCCGTTTGTCGATTAGATGGTACTGCAGAGTTTCCCTCTTTCTCTCTGAACTTTTTTAAGTCCTTGTAAGACCTGAACTTTATCTATTCCATTAAGCATCGGCTCTGCTCTCGAGGACCGCAGCGAAATGTGAATATTTTAGTTTTTCTTTTAGAAATCTAGTTACGATGGATCTACTGTTTTCTTTAAGTCATCGATTCTTGTGAAAATTTTACAGCTCCATTCACCACCTGATTCGGGGACAATTAAAATCATCAAATACGTAATAAAGTTGGGTTTTCTTTATTGGTCTGATTTATAGAAAATGGTAATTTCTAGAATATAAACTTATCCTGAATTCCATATAATTCTTCCCTATTCAGTAATATTAACTAATTTCTGCATAGAAATAAAATATAATAGAAAATATCTATAAATCGAAAGCTAAAATTATCCGAAAGATTTATAATATTTTTATACTTTTAAAAGCAAATTAAAAGCTAAATACACCAGGCACTCGTAAAGGTCCGTGAATTTGATAGGGAAAGTGTAGCTTCATAGCAAAGGATATAAAGTAATCGGTTATTGATTAGATGATACTGGAAAGGTTATGTATTTCATCTTCGTTTATAAACCCTTGTAAGTTTTGAATTTTATCTATTCCATTAAGCTTTGGCTCCATTTTCGATTACCACAGTTAAATTTGAATATTCTAATCTTTCTCTTAAAAATCTAGTTACAATGATTCAATTCTTCTCTTACAACTATCGATTATTGTGTAGATTTTACACAATCGATACCCCTTATAGCCAGTATGTGTACAACTACACTCATCCAAGAAAGCCTCTGTACTCTGTTTCCTATGGACACATTGCCGGGGGTCAGGGCAACTAAACGGAAGCAAGGACAGATGTGTGGTCAATCATGCCTCCATACGGGAACACGGTTTGCACTTCCTTCCTCGTATACCCATTCAACTGACAAGGAACCCTTTGGGTTCCGAGCTCGGGGGTATACAGTGGCGATTTTACAGTGCCATTCCCTGATTAATTCAAAGATAGCTAAAATCATCAGGTACGCAATAAATATGTAATTTTTTAATTATTGATTTATGTTCTAGAACGTGACCACAGCCAAAAAGCTAAAACATGCCATCGAGCATGGAAATTTCTGTAGTATGACTTTCGTTTGAATTCCAAACAATCTTAAGCAATTAGCAGATATTAGGAATAGCACAAGTTAGTAAGAAAACGTCGAAGTAAAAGAAGAAAATAGTAGAAAATATTTATAAACCGATAACCTGAAGTTATTCAGAAAATTCAATTTTTTTTTATACATTCAGGGACAAATTAAAGGCTAGCGTCTCGTTAAGGCTCTCTAACTTGCATGAGAAACTAACCTGAAAAACTATTATCTTAACGAATATTTTTAGCATATACTAAATGCTTTATTACTTTCATACTTATCAGAAAAATTAAAGATTGATGAAAGATTATTTCAGAAATCACAATGCTGAGAATGTAAAATGAAATCGAGCTAGTGTGGACGTAACCATAGTTTAGATGCGAAAACTCGAGAGACTTACAAATTGAAAAAATAATAAATAAGCACATATGGGAACGAATAAATAATTTCAAAATTCCTTAGTGCTAAACATTTCTTAATTCACTTTCTTACTAGAAGTAATTAGAAATAGATCATGACCTTGACCTCCACGGCATTAATGAAGAAATCGATCGTTCGTTTAACAGCTTTATTGTGAAATAAAATTTATTGAATAATTAAATTAATTTTAGGTGGCAAGACTCGTAGGTTTATTTACTTTAATAATGAATTTAGTCTTCAGAATAAATCGGATAAAAGTTTTTAAATGTAAAAGCGTGAGTTTCTTTTCCTTTAATTAAAAAAGGAGATGACAAGCCGCTCAGAATACCTGAAATTAAAATCTAGGTATCAAAAACATAATGATTATTTTATTTTTTCTTGTGGATTTTCAGCTTTTAG
Organism: Araneus ventricosus; assembly: GCA_013235015.1. Taxonomy (NCBI): domain Eukaryota; kingdom Metazoa; phylum Arthropoda; class Arachnida; order Araneae; family Araneidae; genus Araneus; species Araneus ventricosus. The sequence goes on from BGPR01000062.1 coordinate 1,071,025, forward strand.
TTGCCACGTTTCACAGCTCAGAAAAGAAACATTCCCTAGCAAATAATATTTTTTTCTGTAGTTTCTGTTCTCAACTAAATACATAATCAAATTCTTTAAAAAATAGATAAAATATGCATTTTTGCATTTTTTTTATTTATTGCTAAGGAAAGAAATGTGACCCCTGAATTTTCCTTTTCTATAAATATACAGTCCCTAAAAGTGGTAATTTTTAGTTCAAGGCATTTTGCCAAAAAATACACCGACAAGACAAAATGAGTCAACTTTTTCCTTTAAGTAACTTGTATATTTTGTAGTTGGCAATATGGAATTTGTTTCATTCTAGAAACATGTGTCGCAAGAGAACATATTACTGATTTGGTATTTTTCAGCAGAAGGTTTTAATTTGTGTGTGTATGTCTCTATATGTGGGCTTATGCTGGCCCTGGTAATAGAGAATAGTAATGCAGCAATTATAAATTATTTTAAATCTTTTCCTGATTTACATTAAGTTTCTAAGATCAACGATTAAAAAGGTAACTGTAGCATATATACACGTGATAAATAATTTTTCACACGCAGCTCCTCTGTGATGAAATTAAGTTAGCTTCGAGTTCCTTCTTTGTTATGACTGCTTCAAAGCACTCGCCTGGTTCGGGGTGCATCGTGAACTCTTTTAAGATGCCGAATCAGAATTTTGAATTCATCCTTTGCTTTCCATTAAAAAGAGAATTCTCCTGTTAATTCTCGGCTGTCTGGCTTCTACCAGTTTCCTGTCCAATGGACATTGGATCTTGAAAAGTTATTCAAGCATAAGCTAATATAGGGAGCTTCCCTGAAAAAATATATTGCCAAATAGAAATAAGATAATTTTCAACTCCATGCCCAGCTTTTTCAATTGAGGGATCATCATTATTTACGTGTATGGGAGATTTAATACAAGAAATGTCATTTCGTCCTTGATTCGCTGGTATGCCTGAGCTTGTGCAGATTTGCATTGTATAGAATTTTACAAGGTACTGAAACACTTTGAAGTGTTTTACAATGAAAACGCATTAAACCAATCATGTATTTCTAGAAAATAAACAAACAAGGAAACAAACAGAAAAATAATCCAATATCTTAATGCTTCTTGAAAACAAATTTTGCAATATAAGTATGAATTTGAGGCATTTTGGAGACTTCGGAAAAGAATATGATAATAAAGATTTACTGATGTTCATTACTATTGAGTTAAACAGAATTTCTTAACTTTATTTCAAACAAAATATATATTATTATGCTAAAAAAATGTGATAATAAATTATTTGGATCTCACTTTTAAGCATTTTTTCCCGGCAATAAAATGAAAGCGTTTTTCATTGTTAGAAAGAGTGTCCAACCATAAAAACTTGGGTTGATTAAAAACACTGAGAATAGTAATTGGTATTGATATTTATGTTGGACAATTATCATCCATGAGTTTGATCATCCTCAGTAGTACGAGTCAAGTTTTCTTATATAGCATGGAACTAGCCACACTACAAACACTTAATTTTCTTCAATGAAATCTATTTCAAAACTTCCTGAGTATGCAAGGCATTACAAGCTTGAAAGATTTCTATTTGAGTTATTTTGCTATTTATATACAAAAGAATAATATAAAATACAATTTTCTCTCTTTGGCTACTAATCGATTTAGGCTAGTTAGCAATTATAGACCAGTATATCGCTGCATTTCAAGAGTTTGTTTCTAAAGTAACTTTCTGTATATTGTGTGAACTAGGTGTGGCTGTTAGTATTAAAAGCATAAAGTTATTAATAAGTTGTCATGCTCGTATTGCAACATTATGTTCTGTTGTAGCTGTAAATATATTTTTAAACATTAGATTTTATTTTATTCGAGTATGTAATATTTTGTAGAATATGATAAATATAATTGAGAGGCTGAATGGAAGAAGAGGCTTTAAGAAATTTGTTAAAATTTCAAGATTACCTTGTATTGGGTACTCTGGGGCGGCAATCTAACATCTACGCTCACAGAGTCATCTAGCGGCTACTTGAGGAGATAAATGGTGTATGAAGGCTTAAGTTTGATTCTGAAAAATAGCATTTCCAACAATTACAAGTTTCAACTTCTCGAAACTACAAATTTGTTACATAATCCATTCTTTCACTTACCCCCTTCAACTATAAAAAGTATGATTCTATATTTTGAATTTTTTTTCTAATATTTAGTGTTAAACAGTGTTTCTTCTCTAATATGAATGAAAATGTTGCCTTTTTTTTCCTCTGAAAAATTTGTTTCCCATCATTCAAAAAAAATGTTAAAAATTTCATAAAATTCTGCATTCACTGAAACCCTAAAAATTCGAAGTGTTATTTTCTAAATACAAGATGCACAAAAATATACGATTTTATCCACAATTTTTCATTATTTTGAAGTATTATTAAAATACAAGATATGATACACTTATTGAGAAACTCCTGAAACGAAACATTTCGCAAATATATATGTAAAGATAATGAATTTTTAGTATTGATATAAACTGATATACATCGCTTACATGGATGTAACATTTCGAAACAGCTGCTGGAAAACAAGGATCCTTCTTTCGATTCAAAATGGAAATTGTTCCTTTCGAATAGTCAGCTTTCCAGAATTGTTTATCAAACTCTAAATTCTTCTAGACACCTCAATATTTTTTCAGGATCAAGTAAAATCTACTAAATACGTATTTCAGAAAGGGTTTAAAGAAATTTCCAGTCTTTTCTGGGAGAATTATTTATGAACCTATGAATTTAAAAGAGGGGAAAGGCGCCCACTTCATTGTTGGCATTATGGAGAATAGTAGGTGCTCCCAAGTTAATACCAACTGCATTCGTTGATATCTATTCGATTATCTTTTGAGATTAGTAGGATATTATAGTAAGTTATTTAAAAACTATATTTTGAAATGCATTTATGACAAAATAATGAAAATCAAGAGCAGGTAATGAAAATAAATGAGAATTCGTGATATTTAAGATTGGTAGAAAGATGTCCGTGCTTCATAAACAACTCGTTGAACACAAATGAACATGCATTATCACAAATTCTGCTTGTTACTTTATTTACCTGTGCATTATCAGTATTTATGTACACATAACAGTAACTACGACCGACTTTGCATCAGTATATCTTTTATAGGATTCTCATGTCTTTGCTTCAGAAACAACTCGTTCAATATAAATGAAAACGTATTTTCAAGAAACCGACTTAATACCGTACTTATTCAATGTTTATGTACGCATGTAACCATGAATGACTTCGCGTCAGTATATTTTGTAAGATTCAACTCTAGTTACGTTAGTACGTATTTCCGAACGACCCCCATCAGGCAAACTAGTAAAAATGAATGCGTATAGATCAACTCGTTGCGTAATAATACGCCAAACGCATTGCATTCAATAGCTAAAGTTTTACAGCTGTGCAAAAGAAGAAAAAAATGTGTTTGATTTTTACACTTCAGGTTTTTGTGAGTTGTAGGCATAAATATAGCAGAAACCACTCATACAGTCCAAAGCTCACCCCATGCCCTTTTTCGCTTTTCCCTACATTAAGGATAGAATTTCGCTATCTGTGATTTGCAACGGATGCTAAGGTCCGGGTTGCAGCATAGTCTTCCTTTAAAAGCGTACCAGAAGAAAAAATTTTAGACGATTGTATATATCGAATGATGAGAAAGGATGCGTCAGAGAGTCATAGATTTAGGCTGTACTTCGAGAATGCTACCGACAGCGATAGCGAACAATTGTAGTAAACTTGATTGTAAAATATTTACCTGTAGGTTTATCTTTTGTGCTTTTCCAACTCTCTCTTTGCCGCTTTCTTTGTCTGAACTACCTCGCAGCCCATGCTGTCGTTAGCTAACTACAGGGTTGTTAAAGTTTGCTTATTGAGAAGGCCCTAGAGCCGGTTGTATGGATTTAACCGAAACAAAATTTCACTAGTATGTAGTACAAATGTTGCGCTTTTTGTAAACCGACAAAAAAAATATACAAAAAGGTTTCTTTAATTTTCGTTAAAACCGGCACAGCGCTATTAGGTGACTATTGCAGATTTTTTTTGTATAGCTGAAGCGAAATTGAATAGTTCATTTGAGGTTTTTTTAAACTTAATTGAAAACGATACTGAAATTCAGTTCTGGACGTAATGTCTTTTTTCGTTCAAAATACCGTTTTTATGCTTTTATTTGCAAAATCTAACTAGGATGTAGTTACAAGTAATGCGCTCTGAAAAAACCAATAAATAAATAAAACATGCATAAAAACTGTAATTTTGAACGAAAATCGTTCATTTCAAAACTTTACGTTCAGAATTGAATTTCAGCATCGTTCTCAGTTAAACTAAAAAAAAAAAAAAACACTCGAATGAACTATTCAATTTTTCTTCTGTAATAAAATATTTTTTAATTATCTTTCTTTTTTCTTCTTTTCCCAGTTCACAGAGTGCACCACTTGTTCTACATACTAGTGATATTTTGTTTCAGTTGGAGCCATAGAACCGGCTCTAGGGCCTCCTGAATAGGCGAACTTTAATTATAACAATCCAGTACTGTACATGTTAATCTCGTTTTTGGAACTTCAGAAAGCGTTGCTTAGAAGTACGAGCCCTACTGACGGTTTTGGGATAGCCTATGGAGATTGCAGGGCGAATTTTTTTACTACAATTATTCACTGTCTGCTTTTTTTTTTACAAGTAAAATGTAAAATACGTTGTAAATCATAGGCAATATTTTCCCCCTTTTGTACTTGTAACATAAAAAATGCGTTCTTTTTAACCCTTAAAGGCCCAGTGTTGCCTTTAAGCAACATACCCAATTTTGTCTTCTAAAATCTTGAAGAAAACTGAAGCTCTTATGCCTATTGTTGTCAATAGGATACATACTGAAATTTTTATTACATCAATTTATAACATATAGATGGCAGCCTGAGTGCTGATAAAAAAATAAAAATAAATTGATATTTTTCACTTGAGGCTGCATCTTTTTAGCTTTGTTTGTACGCTTGAGAATACCATATTTTTTTCTACAATGTTGAAGGAAATTCCTTACCCGTATTATTATTTATTAAAATTCATTTGTGTTTTGACATTATAGAATTTTATCAAGGATTTTTTTTTCTGAAATAGAGCAAGTGTTGTCCGTTGGTAACAAACTATTTTTAGCCATAAACCATACTTAAAGCAAAATAAGAACTTTTAAAGTATTTTTACCATGTTTCATTCAAGAAATAAAGGTCAAAAAACATTTCAAAATTATTTTTTTTAAATTGGGCTTTTAAGTGTTAATATTTTTTGTTCTGCCGTTTCAGTGATAGTTGGTACCGAAAGCTGTTCAACAAGTGAATTGGAACGCTGCTTGGTGGTTCTCCAGTCGGTAGCAGAAAGTGACGACTTGGCCCTTGCCACAACGAAACAAGAGCTTCAGTTAGTATGCAGGTAATCTGGAAAGACTTTTTTATAAAATGCTTTTTCTTGGACTTTTGGAGTTGAATTATATACCTTCCTATCTTTATATTATGAAAATAAACGAACGATTTTTCCCTTAAAGAAGATTTGGACACATTGATAAAGTTACAGATTCATATTCTTTGGTAAAATGAAAAGTATTAATTTCATTGCCCAGCGCTAATGTTAATTTTATTTTCATAAAGGAAAACTACAGACTTTACTAACAGCAACAAGGAACGGAAAACATCCATTGACATGGAAATATTCTAAAATAATTTCATTTCAAGAAACAAAAATTAGTGCCAGTATTTTTGGAACAATATTAAGGAAAACGTATCATTGCAAAAATGGCTAAAGTTGCAAACAGTGTAATGTAAATACGAATGGTATTCATTTGAGAGGTACTTTAAGTATAATTCAGACCGACTATCTCAAAGTTCTCTGCAATATATAATTCTGAAAATACATTTCTACATTTTTTTGCTAATAAACCGTGCCTTTTCGCTTCCCTTTTTTAGTAATAAATGTGACTGTCTTTTTCTTCCAGGAAATTACAGAAAGGGGTTAAATGCATTGATGACCACAGCTCACGTTGCTTTAATTCTGCTCAACTCCGAGTGTATGATTCTGTAGTATCAGAGTCAAGACAAGTCATAGAAGATATTTGTATAGAAGGCGAACTGCAAAGAGGTTGGAAATGTTTAATTATTGCAATCACTTAAAAGCTTTTTCTCTTGAAAACTTATTTTATTCTGTAGGCGTTTTATTAGAAGTGAAAGTTTAGGGAGTATTGTTCTTTGCCGTTGAAAAGCACCCTTTTTGGTATTAACCCATTGATTTTCCATTTTTCGGATGAGTTTCACCATCATGATTACCTTTTGTGAGAAAATTATCTATTGACAAATATTGTTTTTAATTTTATCGCTATATAATTTATCGCATACACTTTCTAATATTATTGTCCAGTAGAATATTGGAAAAGAATTAGTATTTGGTGCCGGCGAATCGCCGCCTTTGTAGTCATTGGGTTGAATGAACGTTTTAGTGCAAAATAGATTTTTAATTAAGATTTTGAATTGGAAATTTTCACTCTTTTCTTAATAAAAAAAAACAAAGGTAGAGATAACTTTTTAAATATTTTGATATTTTCAATGTTTTATCAAAAAAATTCTGAATAGTTTGTGCAGTAAACTATTATTTTTACTTCAAAAGAAAATATTTCACAAAAAATAATTTGTTCACTTTTTAATCCGCATTTCTATTCTTTACTTTTTTAAAAGTCTTTATTTCTTGATAATTTTTTAAATAAATGATATTTTAAGACAACCATTAAGACAATGATTAAGTATAAACTAAAGTAAAGCTTTAGTTTATACTTTTCTCTGCTTCGAGTAAAACTATTTCATCGTGAAAATATTCAAACTCATAAAGAAAAAAATCTTTATTTTTCTCCATGGATGTTTTTTAAGGATAATTGTGACAATATTTCAAAAAGTCGGAAAATTACAGCGGCCAAAAATTAACGTAGTTGCAAATCATCCAGAATATTAATGCGATACACATGCATGCATGCAGACATATTTTCAAACATTTAAAAAATAGCATTACAAAATTAAAAATTTATGTTATACTACATTATTTCACAAACTTACGTATCTTTTTATTTGCTCAACGTTTCAAAGAGAGATGGATAGGTTTAGCTTCCTTTTGAGAGATGTTTAAATTCCAAGAAATGCTGTTTTTAGAATTATCATTGTTAATAACTGTAAGTTCGATAAGATCAGCAAGAAATTTAGATTTAGACGATGACTTTTCATGAAACTTTTGAAATATTGTATTAGAACATGAAGTATGCATATTAACAATGAGAAAATGAGGAACTGTTAATAAAAAGAGAAAGGTTCATGGAAGGAGAAGAGTTTTGGCAAGCTATCTAGCTTTCGATAAATTATCCCTAAAATTTGTACCAACAGGGTCTCGAAAGGGATTTTGTGACCCAAAAACTTCACAAGTATTTTTGTTTAATGGTAATAAATAATATTCCACAGTATGAACGGCATTTAGACTATCGGCGTTCAAGGATGCTCTGCATTCTGCCATAATATCACCCAGATAATTAATCTCTGTATGATTTATTTGTTCCAAAACAAATTTTGGGAAAGATAATGAGTCTCCATTTCGCAAATCCGATATTTCCAAATTTGAAGATGCAATAAATTTAATAAAAAAATTTTTAATAACGCATTTTTATCAGTGTACTAAAAAGTAGAAAATAATAAAAAATATAAATATTTCTAATTTTTACTCCTTATTTTATATTTAATTGTAAATATTATGGAATGATGTGGCCAATTTTTTTCTGAAATTCACATCCGAGTGACGCTACTCATATGGAATAAAAGTTTAATTAAATCAGTAGATTAATTGATAATTAAATTCTGAAAATATTATAATAGTGTATTGTCCTCAAGAATATACAACTGTACAAAATTTCAAAACTCTAGCATCTCAGGAGGCGAACTAAAAATTAATTGCACAATTCTGTCTTTATAAACATGAAACAAGTCAAATTCAATAAAATTTTGAAAAGATTCTGGCCTTGCTGACCACAGTTACTCTTATTTTTACCTGATAATGAAAACACTTCCTATCTTTGAAAATAAAAACGAATATTTCACAAGTAGAAAATCCCAAGATTCGTTGCAAAATGCATCCTGCAGTAAATATATTACTAGCATGTTGAAACATCTTCAAGTCTTAAAACACACGTGTATAAATATATTTCAAGTTTTGATGAGCTCGTATTAACTAAAAATAGGGACTTAGAAATTTTACACAAAATCCTTACCGAAAAAGTCTGTATTAGTTAAACATTCCCCTGATTCCACATTCCACAATAGAAAGCACAGACGAGACATTTCAAAAGAAACTCTTTGACAACATCAAGCCATCTGGAGAGCATCTCAAAGGAACGAAGGGAATTCATTTTCGTAGTACTGATGTTGGTGCGCAAGTTTTCTTGCAAATGACAGAATTCAGAAATTATTCTTCTGAAATTAGTAGTCTTTTGTGCTGTTGACTTAAGAAATTTAATTCTAAATTATCTTAGGTGCCTGCTACTCTGTGAATCATAACAAACAGCTTAGTAGGCTACATTCCTTCGATGCATAATTTTAGAAAATTAAATTGAAAAAGCTGCAGAATCTCAAACATTCGTATCTTGATGCAAAGTCAATCTTGCAATTCGTATGATTAAAATCCAATCATCTGAGCCGAGCATCCTAAGCTTATCTTTGTTTCATCGAACAGATGATTAAAGTGACTATAATTACGATTGTTGACCCAATTTTAAGTGTTTTTTCTTATATTTCTTTGTATAAAAGTAATATGTTGTTCTTTCCTTTATGTCGGAAATATCTAGGAAATATAATACTGTGTTCAATTATGTGCGTGGACATTGCCATTCAAATTAGCTTTCGATTCTTTCTGTGTTCAAGCTTTAAAATAATAAAAATTCAAGCAAGATTAATTATTAATACCTTTTAATGAAATGTTTCTTAAATTACGAGAAAAATCGATGTTTTCTTGGAATATTTTTACACTCTTTTATTTAAATTGACTTGTTCCATATTTGTAAAGATGGACTTGATTCGATTGTAATCGATTTTTCGCGCACATGATTTTTCATAAATCTACAGTTCTGAAATTTTGAAGAGTTATGTGTTCTCGATGACAACACAATATTTAGTACTTTTAGAACTCAATTACAAGTTAATCGATTAACTTTAGCTGAATTTTGATTCAAATGCCATGTAATAGGGAGAAAAAAACGGATTTTAAGAATCCACAATATTTATGAAATATTTAAAAGATTAAAAAATAGAATATAATTTAAATAAATTTTTAAAAAACAATCTTTTATTAGTGTATAAAAAGCAGAAATATTTCTTTAAAATATGAACTTCAAAACAAAATCATAAGCGTTTGAGGCACTAAAATTAATACTATGAAGATAATAAGCCAAAATGAATATAAAAAATAAATTCTTTATGATTCATTAAAAATTAAAATATATTATAAGTGCGATTGAATTCCCACTTTTCTTCGAATATTTCGATCTGACTTTTGCGATTTTGTTCTGACGTCCATATTTTTGATAAAAGAAAAATTATTTTCTAAATGCCCAACTTGACTGCAACTTTTGTAAAACCATAAAGCACTTTCACTCCCTGTTTTTTAATTAATGTATATATGTTCTTCTAGCATATAAATTTTACTTCATTTGCTTCTATTTTTCAATAACAAAAGTATATTTCAAAATCGAATGAAATCTACTTCAATACGATACGATAATAGGAAAATGTTTCAACATCTGTTTCAAATTTTTTTTCCAAGCAAGAATGTAGCAATCAAGAATACAGTTTATAGACAGCAAATTCTGTGCAGAAAGAGGTGAAAAACCGCTATTTTCAACAAAATATATAATTTGTTTTCCTATGATAAAACATTTTAAAAAGAACAAAAAATCCATAACTTTATTAACTATCTTTAAATTATAGAACGGATCAAATAAACTTTAAATGCAAAACAAAAAAAGTAAAAATATTTATAAACTAGATACAAGAAAGCTTGTTTTTGTTGTTTTCTTTTTAAGATAGACTTTGTTTTATATCGAGTACAAAGGTAAGGCACGTATAAAACAATTTCTATGCACACCGTGGGAAAAATAAGTAAACAAGCTTTTCTATTTATTTTTTTTATAATCCGTGTCCCCCTTTTATATTATTCTTTTTGCACCTAATATTGTTATACATTTGCTGTCGTTTCTTAACCCTTTAACTGGCCATTTTTTCTAGTAAAAATATAATAAAATAACATTGGGATGGAGATTAAATTAAGAAAAGAAATTCATTTATCTTATTGGATGACATTAATTTTTTGTTAATTAATTTTATTAATTAATTACCAAGTCAAGACATTTCGTTATGGTTTCAGATAAGAAAATGGAACATCTAGATTTTTGTTTCATCGAAAAATGTGGAAAGAAACTTAAAAACCCTAAAAAGAAACCTTAAGAATTTATAAATTTGGTAGGAAGTATATCTCCCACGGTTATAGAAATGGTTAATCAATATTTGCCCTGTGGCTCTGTACCTATTTGCACAAAATCCAATATTGCCAGGGTACGTATGGTATGTATTTTGCCGTCGTAGAGTTATTTTTCAATTGTTTTTTCAAATGGGCGCGGCTTTCTTTTTCTTCCCACGTATGCCCATCCCCGCTAACTGGGAATGTTTACGACTCTAGGTGCAAAGGCATGCAGTGGCGTTAAAATTAAAATCCTTCAAAGTGACACTTTTGACATCAAATCATGGAACTAAAGATAGCTTGAAAGACCTAAACTTCGTCATATTTTGCGTTTTAATAACTTTAATTGTTGTTAAAAACAAAAAATATAGGTTCGTGGAGAAAATGGACGAAATTTATAAACTAAGGTAAAGCACGTATAAAGAGATTTCTATGCCTACAGGGGAAAAATTAAAAACTTTATTTTTTCTTTAACTCAATCCTTCGAGTGAACATTTTGACTTCATATCATGTCGTTAGATGTACTTCGAAATAGCTAAACATGTCCATATTTTGGTTTCAATAACTTCAACTGCAGTGAAAGAAATTTGCGTTTAAAGAGATTGTGAACATATACGAACCTTCTGTTAATTGATTGTTAAAAGGCCTACATTAAGATTTTCTGCTTTTCTTTTTACTCGTATGGACAGTGTTAGTTTTTTTGGTTTCGAGTATTCTATAACATTATCAATAAGTGATCACTTTTGTGAGCTTCAAATGAGTTCAAATTTAATCTTTTACATAACAAAAATTGCGTACACTTTTTTTTACAGTTTTTAATTAGTATCAATGTCTGGTGCTTTATATTACATTTAATAATATTACCTAATTGCAACAACCAAAAGTGCTCTTATTTAAATGGAAGTATGTAAGCTGTCGGTTTTCTGATTGATAATGTGAAGTTCAAGAACTTTACTCTAGCGATTAAGAACATCATTTAAAGGAGCATATAAATGAGAAGAAAAAAAAGGAAAAAACTTTTACCTCCGACTTTGTACTCCAAGTTGGTGGCAGTCAACTGAAACCGTGTCTCTTCTCAAAGATGCGCTACCTCTGGATGAATACATATATCGCACTCTGATATCCTGAGGATTTTCTCTTCTCCGAGAGGGTACTGTCTATTCTAGGTCTATTTGGCTCTTTCTTAATGTATTTTAGCTACGTTCCAGGGACAGTGGTGGCGATTGGGGGCAAAAGTGGGAGGGGCAGAAAATTAATAGACACCTGGAAATACCCCGGAGTATGGGGTAGACAACAAAATTTAAAAAATTAGTTACAAAATTTGCTAGTTTTCCCGGACACTATTGTCTTTTTATAATTCCTAGTTTTAGGTCGCTAAAATGAAATAAAAATTCTACAATCATTTAAAATAAAAATAAATCAAATGAATAAAAATTCTTCTACAAACCAGCGGGAGTGCCTCCCCCCAAAACTTGCTCGCATACGAATAACACGGGTGGGGGAAAATACACTGCGCCCTGGAAAACGTGCGGTATTCCCCAAAGTGGGGAAAACATTCGCTCCAATGTTCGCAGCTTTTTTTTTTTTTTTTTGCGTAGAATGGAGAAAAAACCAAATAGGTAATTTCAACGTCTTTTTTTAAACCGATTTAAACGAAAATTGGAGACAAATCTACAATTAGGGTTTCAAGACTGCATACGAAATTTCATTTTTCTAAGTAATTGTTTTAAGAGTTATGGTGTTCACAAGTATGCTATTATACAGACCGACAGACGGTCAACCGTTTGACGGATTTGTCCCAACATTTTATACGAACCTACATTTCTGATGAAGAAACTGTGTACCAAATTTTATCCATCTATCTATTTAAGTTTTTGAGTTATAGAGTTCACATGAACGCAGACAGACTTCCCCTAGTTTTAGTAGAAGTTTGTCCAAAATTTGATAGAAACCTACAAATTATGTGTAAAGATCACATACCAAATTTTGTCCTCGTAGCTCCAATAGTTTTTGAGTTATCGTGTTCACAGACAGACACACAGACAGATATAATTCCAACATTGTGTTTTTCGGACTCAGGGAGGTCTAAAACGTGGAGATTCGTCAAAATCTCAAGTTCGATTTTTTTCGAGTTTTTGATGATTACAATACCTTCTCTTTGTATACTTCGTATACGAGAAAGTAACTATTGAGGGGCGACTGCCTCTCCCCGAGTTGCCGCCACTGATCCGGGTCAAGTCTTGATATGATGCCTTGATATCGTCCAGTTCAGACCTAAAAATTTATTGTCAGCGAACTCTACGTACCTGAAAGTTTTTAACCTCTTATTTTTAAATTATTACTCTCTTATTCTTATATTGTAACTGTTAATTCTGTTGATTTTGAGCATTAATCAGCGAGTCAAAAACACTCCTTTGAAAATTCGCTGGTGAACTGTAACAAATGTTGAACATATTTTAACTCTAAATTTCGATTTTAAAAAAAGACAAGACAGTTGCAAACTTGGTATAATTACTTGTGTGTTATTACTTGTAGAGTTTGCTCTTCCTCTCAGGCATCGAGCAAGCCACCAATGGGAGGAGCGAGATAGGTTCTTTCGCAGATGATATAGTTCTCAGGAGGTCTGGCACTGATTTGAAGAAATTTGAGAGCGTGTTAATCAAACCCTAGTTGACTAGTTGTGGAACTTTGCTGAAGATCACAAACTAAGTTTTAATCCTTCAAAGTCAACGGTGGGATTCTTTACAACTAATAAAAAAATTATACAATTTTCATCCTAATATTTTATTAAATCATCAGCCTCTTGCAGTGAACAAACATGCAAAATATCTTGGTTTTGTATTGGACCCCGAAATCTTGAGCAACAAACATATTGACCATCCTGTGTTGAGAGCAAGGAAACGGCTCAACATCTTAAAGTACATCTCAGGTCGGGACTGGGGAGCCGATGCGAGCACACTCAGAAATTCCTATATATCACTAATTCGACCTATTTTAGAATATGGATATCCGATATATTGCTGTGCCTCAGACACAAACTTACAGAGACTTGAAAGGGTTCAGCTTAGTGCTGCTCGAATTATTACTGGTCTTCGGAACTCTTGCCCAAAGATATTGTACTTTACGAAGCAAATCTGCAACCTCCGAGTCTTAGAAGAATACCAAATTTAGTTAAATATTATAACAAACTCTACAGCCTTGACTCTCGAAATTGTACTTCTGAATACTTGAAAGATTGATGTAATAACCAAAGACTCAAGAGGAATAGCCCTTTTAGCCAAGTAATCTCAAGCAATCTAATCAACACGGTGGAGCAACGCCACTTGACGCAGAGCATCGACCCCTCGGTGGGTCTGTCTGGTGTTTATTTCCATACTAATCTTCCTGTTCAAGTTAAAAAGCAAAAAGACCATCCCACATTTTTAAGACAACTGGCCCTTAAAATAATTAATGATATTCCAGTAGATGCAGTCAAGGTGTACACTGATGGTAGCAGGAATGATAGTGACTGCACGGGCAGTGGGATTTATATTACAACACATAATCAAGAGTTAAAAATTCATAGGAGAAATCCCGATTTCTGCTCTGTCTTTCGCAGTGAACTAATAGCCATAGATGAAGGCCTTGACTCACTCTCATCCTTCTCTTACAGTGATGAAATGTGGATACTAACAGATAGCAGAAGTTCTATCCAACATTTGGCCAATTGGCATAGAGTAAGAGATAATACAGGAATGAATATTCTTAACAAACTTAAAAGTCTTTCAGTATCTTACCGGATTCACCTTCAGTGGATTCCTTCTCATGTCAACATCCAAGGTAACGAGATTGCAGATGCACTTGCTAAAGCAGGTGCTGATGATGTTTCAGTGCCTTCTGCACCTCTCACCTACTTGGAGCTGTTCTCTAGAGCTAAAGGCAGGAATAAAACTATCTGGCTCATTCCACCGGTGCATCACTGGTACCAGGGTTCTCGACCAGGTGGCTGTCTATCAATTGACTGCAGCAGACGCGACCAAACAACTCTTACTCGCTTCCTTAGTGGGCATATCATAAGTTTGACTTTCTCTTATAATTCTAAGTGTTTTGAGATCTACCCAAAATGTACTGCAGAACAGGCCACACCTGATCATATTCTTGCATGCCTGGGACTTTTCCAACAGGATCTTATTTCTAATCCTCTATTGACTTTGGATTTCTTCAGGGTACACAGGCTCATGGACCTGATATAGCTCTGCTGATCTTCGGGGAACAACAACAACATCTTGTAGAGTGAAAGCCAATTACAAAAGTAGCAGAGCTTTTGGTGTCCAGAAATAGATAATATACAAAGGAATGTGTATAAAAGTATAAGATAAATCTGAATATTTGAAAATATGAAAATTTAAATTGGTTGACGAATAAAGAGGAAATAAAAATGCTTCAAAGTTGGCTCGAGTCTTTCAGTTTTCGCAGTTAGCAAATGTGACATTATATATCTAAACCCAATTTGAAGCTATTTCTTTCCGTTTGAACTGACTGTAATATACTCTGTTAATTACCTTGCACTCTGATCACAGTCAAAAGACCGAGAAGCGATAATTTTATTATACTGACGCAAATTGAATTAGATAATTCAAATTATCTTCCATCAGAGACAAATTCTCTCTGGATTCTCACCTGAGCTACTGCATGTCCTCTAACTGTATTTAATAAATACAATTTAAGTAATTAATATCATGTCCTGTCAAAGAGGCGAATTCATGGCTTTTTGCCTTCACCAATGTTTTGACAGCGACAAAAGTAGCCGGCCTCTTCTGGATTATTCCATCCGAAATCAAATATCAGTTTATACTTTCATTATATAACACAATCTAACAATAATTATTGAGTTTTTTTGATGCATCGATTCTCTAAAATTAAATTTACTTAACTTGAAAACCTATATCTCTTCTAGAATTTTCATACAGTGATGAGAGCATTTTTCTTCATAGCAGTTATGTATAATCGATTTTTCTTCAACCAGAATTTTCTGAAATACTGAACAAAAATATGGTAAGAGTTTTATGCTCAGTATTTGTTACTTTCCCTTACTGCAACTCTCGAATTCGTCTTCATTTCATATGGTATAGTTCTGGAAGAACAAAGACAAATGATCAAAATGGAAACTTTACAATTACGTAATTGTCTTTTCAAAATGTCTTTTTATTTATTTATTTTAATTTTCTTTGGTTATTTAAAATTATGATCATCAAAAGAGAATACCTTATTCCAGACATTAGTAATCAAATTTCGAAAATTTTCTACCAATGAAAATTTCTTCTTTGTATTTTGTGTAAACAATTAAACAATTGTAGTTTGCGCACTCTTGTAGTACTTTCTTTTCTAAAATTTTTCGACTGCTTTGGCTGTTTAAGTGTAGTATAAAATCTTCCACTTAGGTAAAAAAAAAGTTTGTGAAGATTACTTAGAAGTTAAATACCTTACATATGTGGTTTCGTCCTAGAAGTACAGTGTAGTCTCCCCAAACCAAATAACCATTTCAAAATCCTAATCTTTCAAAAACTGACAAAAGACTACAAGTCTACAACACATTTGTTAGGATTTAAATTCATTAACGCTTTCTCAGAACTGCTATATATAGAGCTGGAATAAGACATTTTTAACCTATGTGAATGATTTTGATGTTTTTCTTGCTGTTATTTCAACATATTTATTTTTATCTGTTAATTATCATCAGAAGCAATGCATACACAGTTCATTCAGATCTGTGGATACTTATTAAAATTTAATACCCATTCAAATTACACCAATCAAACATAAACAATAGCTTTGTTTAATGTTTTATTTTTTTTAAAAGTAATCTGAAATTCATATCCCATAAAAAGTTAAATTTAATTCACAACGATCATTCACATTCAGTTACTCACATACAAGTTCTCTAGGTACAAAACAGAATAACATTCAGTCTGGAGATGAAAAAAATCTCAGCGTGGAATCACCCGGCCAAATATATCGTATCTAATTAGATGCGTGCTCGTATAGCTGCAGCATTTTTTTCCTTTCCTTTTTCAGATCTGTTTTCATTGCAGTCTGCCTTGAAAAATTATTCTGTCACTTTTCCTACTCTGCACTGTATCTTTTTCTGCCCCAAAGTGTACGTTTATATGTAACAAGGGACAACCACCTTCATTAGCCTTTTTTACCGCGATATAAATAAAAAGCTCATTTGTTTCTTCTTCCGATTAACTTTTCCATTCACAAGAAAGTAAAAAATAGTTTAAAATGGTATGAAAAAAATAATAAATAGTTGTTTAATTCGTCTTGAATAGTTTCCTCTCAAAAACACTATCCTCTTCTGGGAAATGAGGTGGGAAGCGATTTTCAAAGTAGTCTCTTTTTCCTATTTTCTGTCCTGGATGATATCTACCAAAAAGAATTTTCAGAAACAGTACGTTCGCGATTATTTCAGGTTTCTTCAACTCATTGCTAATTAAGAGAAATTAGAAAATAACTCTATTCTAACACGAAAGGTTTTATTTCTCTTTCCAATGATTGTATGAAATAAAAAATATATACATCATAGCTTTCAGTTGAAGCGATTTTTTTCTTCTTTTTTACTATCCCAGTCTTCTCTTCCTTGCATCATTTTCAAGGGACATCTTTCGAGTAAAATATTCTCTTTTAACGGTAATCACACAAGAAATAAATTATTTTAAGATTGTTGTGAATTAAATGCTACTCTCTCTTTTTTCATACAATTCGATATGCAATTTAAAATGTAACTGTATAGATATCAGAGAAGCAATTTTTGATGCTACGATACTTTGTGTTTTAAAAAACTGACAAAATTGCATTAAATATTTTTAAAAATATTGAATAGAAGTTTTTTGCCACAAAATTATTTGAAATGAGAATCTCAAACAAGGTTTTATTTTTATTTATAAACTAGGTGTCCATTAACAGAAAACATCACTTAAAAACATTGTGAATCTTTCGTGGTGCATTCTAAATTGTTGTGAATATTACGAGTGTGAATAAAAAAGAATATGTTATTCTCGTCTTACCTCAATTCATCAACGCCAAAATATTTTCGAAGACTTCACAAAATAGTTAAAAATATGAGTTTGCAAATGAAATATAAAGAATAGAATGTTCTAATAGCATGGCCTAAATTATACTTTACGCTAAAGGAGCTATAATATATATCGAAAAAATAACAACTATTCCTTTAAATGTGAATTAACAGTTAAAACTATATTGACTGAAAATGGATAAAAATTCGCATTTCCCTAATTTCCCAGTATTCTTAATTTATCTAAAGAATTTCGCCTTATAAACCAATTTGAAGAAAATATAACATATTAATGAATAAGATTATAATATAACAGACTACACAGAATCATAGTAAACTATAACTTAATTTCACATGCTATTTTGTGCTAAATAATTAGTTTATCGAGATCTTCTCTCTCAATTATCGTCTTCTTTTGGGCTTGCATATAATTCGCAAGTCGACGACAATGATTAATCAGGCAAACTCTAATGATATAGATGGCAGTATTGGCGAGATGAATAGATGAAGATATTTCAAATAGTAATAATATTAAATGTGCATTGAATTAGGCCATACAAAAATAAAACAAAACATTTGGAAACATCATATTCGCCTCTGCTCTTTCTACTAGTCTCGTCTGCTGATTATTATGCAAAAATACCAGAAAAATAGTCTTTCCATTTAACATAACTTTTCTAAACAAAGAAAATTTTATAGCAGTATACCATGTTTGAGAAATAGTGTAAAATTAATAATTATAAATTTGTTTCGAATTTATCAATTCTAAATAAATAATATTTAATCAGTCTATTATAATATACAAGCTGTCCGAGAATTATTGGCATCTTTTATAATGATTTTTTTAACCTTTTATGTATAACAGTTATTTTGGTTTAAATTAATTATCCTTCACAATTTTGAACTCCATAATGAATGCAACCATTCATTTGCCCTGGTGAATTTTGTGTCAGACCATGATATCAAGCCTTGCACTAGTGTCGATATGCAAATTTGTCAATTGTTTTTTTTTTATTTTAGCTCATCAGTATCCATAACTTGTTTTAAAAAATAATTAATTCTCTTACTTTAAAAAATTACAAGCTTTAATAACAAGGTTGTCATGATTATATTCATCGTTACATTTTTTAGCAGTTGTATATTTCTAATGCAACTGTAAAAAGTAACTGCTAAGTTTTGTAATGAAGAGAAAAATTCGTTGTATTTTTCATGACTTCCTGATTAACATACCTCGTATTTTATTTCCAATCTACGAGGGTTGTGGGTTTTTTACAACCTCCGATCGAGCCACTAAACACAAGTGGTAGGAGAAGGCGATGCACGGTGTGCGACTTCGCATGTCTCTAACCTTAACTACTGCCGACGCCAGCTGGCCAGTTTGAGCTGAGCTGTCGGCACGTAAACATGGTTGCAAGAATTGATGCTGCCGCCAAATGCGAGTTGCGTAGTGTTATTTGCTTTCTTCAAGCAGAAGATTGGTTTGTGGAAAAATATCGATGCAGCTGTTTCTTGTCAGACTTGACGATGACCGCGAAGAGCTATTCTGACTTCTGTGGTTATCCTCGTTCATGACAACGCCCGCCTTCACAGTGCCGTTGTAACTCAGCAACTTCTGGAGCAGGTTAAATGGGACGTGTCTGATCAACCGGCGTATAGCCCCGACTTAGCGACGAGTGATTTTCATCTCCTCCCTGAATTGAAGAACTGGCTAGGAGGCCAAAGGTCCAGAAAAATGAGGAGATTCAAAGCAACTTTAAGACACATTTCACATCACTGGCGGCAACGCTCGTCGGAGAGGATATCAGAAACCTGGTCCTCCGATATGACGAATGCCCGAATCTTCACAGCTGTTATGCCGACAAGTAACCATGTTTGAACAAAACTTTTGGTAATAAATTCATTTTGTTCTCTACTCTTCTCTTTTTTTATGGTCCATCGAAGGTTGAAAAAAAGTCCCTCATATTTTAATTTATTTTCAAAATGCATTATTCATTGCGTTTTCTACTTTTTTTTCTTTTATACATAAAAAATACTGTAACATATTGTGTCTATACGAGTTTAAAGCTCCGTTTAATTCTAAAATCTTGCTATTTCATATCTAAAAGCAACCATTCATAAATATATCTTATTTAATAAAATAACTCATTTCCTTTTATTCAATAATTAACATCATTACTGAATTATACAGCTAAAATTTTTCTAAATCTTAGATCGCATATGAATGTTATACATGGTTTTTTCGTTGATCTCGTACAAATTTTAAAAATTATTATAATAACATTATTTAAATATTAGAATAAAGAGAGATTATAAATATTAGAATAATTTTTTTATTTGGATGATTATCTTTAAATTAATCATCCAATTCCTTCCATGTATCCTTTTCTTGGTGACCACAGCTAGATTTATCATTAACGATCTTCTAACTTTAGAGAGATGAGCTGCAGTAATACCTTGAATGTTCTGTTGATATATGATCTACTCCTTTATTCTGCAATATGAGAGGCAGATAGTGTCGTTAGCATCAATATTCCGGCATTTCCTAACTTGATATTCAGAGATGACACGAAGCCCTGTACTTCCGAAAGATGAGAGCATATATCAGCTGCTGCTTAATAGGTCAGGGTTGTTGTAGAAAATCTTAAGCGTAAGGATGTATTATAATATTTTTGGGTATACCTTCTGAGACACAAATTCGATTAGTAAGCAATGTACACGATTTTCAAAACCATTTGAATTAAATCGGATACATACTCGAATTGATTAGATTTCTTAGAACTGCGTCCTGTTTTAAAGCTTCGTGAGAATTATTTTAGGATGTGGTAATTTTAATATGTGGTCAGATCACGAGGACGACACCTAAACCAGCACCTCACTCTCCAAACTTCCATGACAAACCAGAATGAATACGTTAGACCGTGAATACATCAACAGTAGATTAAAGGTGTCCCACATTTTAGGTGCATCTTCGAAAGGATCGTGTCTCGAACCATTCATACCGTATTCGCAAATAGTAATCGGGTATTTTTCAATTTTGTGCTTAATGCATAAGAATTATGATTATATATAACCATAAATGTAAGAATATAGGATATATGATTTAAACATTATATTTAAATAAAAAAATAGAACCAGAAAAATTCACTCCTTCAAAAATATTCCATAGAATCCAACTTCTTTTTGTTAAATTCATAACCGAACTTGCTTAGAGCAAATTGAAAAAAAAAACTAACCTTGAAAAAATTATACGCTGATTCAATCATAGCAGCTTAAAATTTTTCTTTTAAAAAGATTTCTCAACATAGATAGTGAACCAAGGGAACGATTAAAAATCTTAAAGAAAATCTAATAATAAAAATTATTCTATAGAAATTTCTAGAGATTTCCTTTTCTTTTCACAAAGCGAAATCCAGGAGTATTTTAAGAGCAAATTTCTTCTCAGTAGACTATATTAACCACTAAAAAATTCAAGGAACTGCGTAAATTACAAGAAGAATTGGACGACTCCTAGTTAATTTTTTTTGCTTTATGTGCGCCCCGTAATTAGAACATACGAAGAACTTTTTTTTGCCTTTGCATAATGAAAAAGTCTCCAAGAGTTTTTTCGGTCAAGCCATTGTACTCGTTAGGATCTAACTCGTAAATAATTTTCTCCTTCAAAGATAATTTTTATGTTTTGACATTACATCATTTGAATTTTGAATTTAATTTGTTACTAAGTAACCAGAAACTTTTTTTCTTTTACTAACGTACTAATTTAAAATTAATATTTTATACTAATGTACACAGGATCTAATCATTATTTTCTTAACTGTTTTCAATTTCGATTGGGAAAAACATTGATTTTCTTCAAAGTTTAAAGTATTAATTTTTTTAAAATTTGTCTCTTCATTTCACTTAATAAAATATTTTAAAATACTCTGTAACCCTTTTTATTGAAATGAAGTTGCATTGTATTTTGTAAGAAAGTTAAAATTCCTTGTACTCCTATAAAGCAAAAAATCTTGAAAGCAGGACAATCTTCCGCAAGTTCTTTCTTTTCTTCTTCAAGCTTCTGTTCTTTTCAAATTTTTTTTATTGAATAACACTGTTTTCCAACATCTAATATTTTTAATATCCAAAATATCTTGATTGGCTAGTAATTGAAAGGTTGAAAATACATGTCGGGGAGGCTTATCACTATTTATTATTAACCAATAAATGTTCATTGATTAACTTCATGATTTTAAAAACGAATCTCACATTCTCTATTCCTTTTACTTGAAATGAAACGTTCAATTCCGTTTTTTAAAACATCAGTGCCAGAATAAATTCAAAATGATACGAATTTTTAAGCAATGCTATTAAAAGTTTCTTATATGTCTATAAATAGTATTCCCACTATAATTTTGTATCCTCTGTAAATTGGCCGAAATTATGCAATAGAGAACCAACTCCAAAATAAACATTTTGAGATGAGCTGTTTTCAGAAAGCATTCAAAAACAAATTTTAATGCCTCATTTTTCAAAAATTAATTCTTGCGCTACAAGTAATCTTATTTCATGGATTTTAGTTAATTGAATTTTGCACGGTAACCATAATATACACCTAGACATAGATTTTAATAGTAAATCCCAAATCCATAAAAATCTTTGTTACTTCACAAATGCAAAACTGTGATCAATTTTTAGGTTTTCATAATCGAATTGTGTTAAAGGCTTCAAAATATCTATTAGATAGAATTTAATAAAGTGAGTTTTAAGGCATCATGTCTGTGGTATGATTATAGATTTTATTAGCTACGTAAAATATCACTGTTAACAAAAATTGTACTGTGAAAAACAAAAGAAAATCTTAACATTTTAATTGAACATAATTAATATTTATCTTTTACAGATTATTTAGCACACGCACCATGCTTCAAGAATATATCTACAGATTCGAAAAAATGCGCCCCCAAATATCGGAAGATGGCGATTTTATCACAGGAATTGAAAGAAGAAGACAAAGATTCTGCTTTGAAATCGGTTTGTTGGTAAGAATTTTAGTAATAAACAAAGATCCAGTATGCGTTATGCAACGTGCCGTGTGTGAAAATTGAGGAATTTTTACCACTAGAGAATAAAAATCGAATAATATCGATACCTTTCCAACCCATTCGAGTAGATGGAGTCGCAAAACAAACGGACATGAGGTGACTGCCTCCATCTTTAAGAGGATAGATCATACATTTCTCAAATACTTCGTTTTTAGAGAGGACAAAAATTTACTCTTTAGAAAACTTTTCTGCCTCTTTCTAACGAACAACTCAATGATCAGGCAACTTATTCAGTTTATGAAATGAATGGGGATAAAATTAGAATCCACCTTATAAAGGAATAAGGCAATTTGAAATTTCCGAAAATATTACAGGGAAACATGTTTATCTAGAATATCACAGGGAAGTAGAAGAAAATCAAGGAGTGCGAATTTAAAGCAAACACACAGAAAGATTTCTTCTTACCAATTTTTTCCCATAGAGAACTATCCACATTCTTAAATATGCTTCAACTCAAAAGTTTCCTGACAACAACACCCATATATGAATTCTTAACACGTTGATCACCATATGGATCAAATACGATTTATACCTAAAGTCTAATTAGATGACCCCTTCTCTATTGTAGTTAAGAGATAGCAGAGAAGAGATAATCTAATTAGATAGATGGTTCGAATCTCTGGCGTGAACCATGGAAACGAAAGTGTTAAATGGACTCGACTTTCTCGCAATAAGTGGGCTAGAGATTTTAGCAAACTTTTTATGATTATATCCAAAATATTAGACATTTCCATTAAAAGTTCAATTCCACGCTGAAAAAAGCTCCAAGTTCCTGAATCTGAACGTTACTGTTCCGCATCGCCGAACTTAATTACGCAATGTCTTTTTTGTAAATTAAGGATAGATGCCGGGTCGAGCATGTGTGGGATACTCTAGTGAGTAATTTTATGATTTCATCTCAAGAAGAACTGAAACACATTCTGTTTCGAACGAGGTATTTGTTCCCCACACATCTCAAGAATATCGATATCAATAGTATGAGCAAGCATTACGTGGCAACTAGAAGTAATCACATCACTTCATATACATTCAGAACTAGCGCCATAGTTTGTTGGGGAATTTTACAAGGTTTTTTTCGTTTATACACCGTATTATTCATCATTCGTGAGTAATCTGTTTTCATATATGCTGATTAGACAACACTGATATGCCTACACAACTAGCAGCTGTGTTTAACTCTTTCAGAACTGATTTTTAAAAAAAAATATACTACTTACTAGTAAAAACATGTCCCTTCAGGCTTGAAAGGGTTATCTGGGGATGAGTGCATTAAATTTTTTTTCCCTTAATTTCAATGAAGAACAGAAGAGAAAAAAAAACGAAAGCTGCACCTACAAGAATTGGTCTAGAAATCCATCAGCAGAAAATTTTCTTCAAAATGTATCTGCCTAGTGAAATGAGCATCAATAAAAAATTCCCAATGTCAACATCCGTTTGTGCCACCAAACTCCAAAGCTGTATTGCAACTCATTTTCGAGTACCAAATTTCATAATTTTGGATCTAGTCGAATAAAAATTATGAGCATGAAAAGTAATTGAGTTAATCATGCAAAGATAATTTTATAAATTCATTTTTATCTCCTGAATTTTTTTACACTTGGCTAGAATTTCATGCAAAGTTGAAATTCAGCAAACTAAACGCAATTCATGCAGAATTTTCGTGTAAAAGCAAGTTTTAGTATTCGTTATTAAATCCAATTTCAAAACCGTATGAACAGCAACATTAACAGATTATGACACATGCCGTTAGAGATCATTATTTTCTAAGCCTATGTAAAAGTTCAGTTTATTTCTGAAATTTTTTATTATATCGAATTTTAGGTGTTTTTCAAACTTAAAGGGTCATCCACAAATTGTACTACAGAAGAATTTCTATCCAATAAATTCTTTGAAAGGCATATATTGCATGCAAAAGACTGAGTTTTATTTGGTTATTATGAAAAGAATGCACAAAAAGTGAGATCTATAAAGAGCGCAAAATTCTTGCGTTTTAGCAGTAATCGCTTATAAATAAAAGGACAATGAACTTTGCTAACTAATATCATGTAAATCTGCATAATTAAAATGAACTTAAATATTCATTAACATCACAAAAGTATGCATACAAGAAATGAGTATTGTTTTATTAATAATTTAAATAAGAAAGTCACAATCGTTTTCTAAATTACTTGACAAAGTCACAAATACTTTCTAAATTTAAACAGTTGATTTGTAGAACTTTATTCCTTAATTTCAAAATCTTATACATATTTAAAATTATTCTTAATTACATCCGGTCAAATAAAGATAACTAATCCAATTTGATTCGTATATTTATAATTATTTAATGATTAGCTCGACACATTAAAAAAAATTTAAATTATCTTTGTTGTATATCAAGAAGCGATAATGAAAATAGATTAAAACATATGTAGCTGTGTTTAATGTGCGTATATTAATGAATAATATGAACTAATAAATAATAATGTGTAATATGTAGTTCAGATGTAATGATGAACCCCAAGGACTTTCGCAGTGCATTATTACATATTGAAATCACCCTTTAATGGATGTATGTAGTATTTCTGGCCATAATATTGCAAATTTTTCTGCAATTTATATTCGGATTATTCGAACGATGCTAAATTGATTTATCCCTTCGAAAGTTAACATTTCCATGCAAATGTTGAAAATGCTAGATAAAATATTTAAATGGTCTCGTATGAAAAATCTGTAAAGGACATTACTCAATTAATTATTATTTAGATTTAAAATCTATAATATAGATCAGAAAATACGCATATCTGTGTATTTGTCACAAGAACTTCTACGAAACGGTGAACGGCAGCGACATGAAATTTGATCAAATCATTCTGGGGTCCATTTCTAAGTCAAATGTATTAGTTTCAACTTTCAAAAGTAATTGTTTTCAGATATTTAATTAGGTAAGGGAAAGTATTATGGCAAGTTCATAAATAAAAATCGTTGTTTAAGTGAACTTAAAATAGCGACTCAAATATTTGTATTTCCAGTGTATTTCCGACCGTGCAGTACCAACTGTATTGAGAAATATAATAAAACAAATATTTTCTCAATAACAAGTTGAAGAATATTTGCGAGAAGCACATTTCGTATGATGCCTTACAGAATCGGTTCATATTTCCACGTGGAGAGGATGTACTATGCAAGTAATACGCAACAATAGATTAAAAATACTGTAAAAGGGTGTTCAGAAAGGTCTCTAACAAACATTAAGGGTGTAGGTCAGACATAGAAAAAAAATCACTTCTGCAATAGAACATGGGGTAGGAAACACAAAGAGAATCCGCTACAGAGGACTCTTTGTCAGTGAATTAAGTGAAAGGAACAGTTATATCAGATAAAATGTGCAATACAGATTGAATGGAATACAAATTTACAACAGCACAGCAACTCAATTGAATGAATAACAATATATGTATCGCTTAAAACGGCACGGCGTTTGAACACTTGTTTAAAGCACTCCAAAGTTTTTTTGTTCACACGACATTCTACTTGTCATTATCGTATCTGTCATGGCATAATCTTGTAATGTTGTTTTTCATGCAACGGGGTTGTTGCGCTATTTTAAATTTGTAATCCATTCAATCTGTATTGTACATTTTATCCGGTGTATCCTTTTCTTTTTCTTAGGGGAACGAAGGGTAGTATGGGCCCCTTAAGGAAAATTTATTATAAAATTTATATTATTTGTCGGAATGAGATATAATTGATCAAAACCTTTCTTTGAAGATCTTTCTTAATGTTGATTATATTAAATAAATTTATCTAAGCTATGCAAATTACATATCACAACTAATTTTTAAGGCGAGATTTTGCAAAAATTTAAATATGCCGGGTAGTATGGGCTCACTAGAGAACACAAGGTTTAAAATAAAAACAAATAATTTTTTGCTAAGAAATGGATATATTTTGATTCTTTAGCAAAATTACTATATTGGAAGTAAATTTGCTTACATTTTCACCATTATCCTATTAGTTATTTAATCTTAGTTATTGTATTGATTTGTCTTCTTCGTAACGTACTTCTAGGTCGGATGAAACCATTTCAGACATTTTATTTTCCAAAAACACTTGCTGTTGCAATTAGTTTAGTTTAATTATGTTAAGGTTCTATTCTTAAGCAACACGAGGGCTATTTTGGGACGGATCTCGTAATTTTGAATCGCGGTCAGATGACGAGGACGACACTTGAGCTTGCACTCCTCTTACCAAGGTCCCGGACCACGCCAACTGGATGGCGTTTGTCCACTACATGTGATTTAGCGTGCAACGGGCCCCATACAGTGGAGTCGGATTTCGAACGTGGAATCCTCCAACTCCGAAGCCAAGACCTTGCCCCCCCCCCTTGCAGTTGCAAGCTTCATGGCATCCATAGACCTCTGTCCTCGACCCTCGCCTTCAGACTTCTTCTTAAACCTAGACGTTTTTTGCAAAGTTAAAAAGTATGTTTTATTCACATGGCCCATAATGGGCTGCTATCTACCGGCAGGCCTTAGAATCACTAGGTGGCCCATACTACCCTCCGTTCCCCTAATTCACTGGCAAAAAGCCCCCTGTAGCAATCCCCCTTTCCTTTCCGACCTCATATTCTTTTGCAAAAAAATATTGTTTCTATATAACAGACCTACCCTTAAAGTTTGTAAACAATCTTTCTGAACACCCTGTATATAGCCAAATCTTGAAATAAATTTGTAATAACAGGAGTAATAAAAATAAATGTAAAGATTTAATCTGAATCTAATGGCGAAGCTGGATAATAAAGCTAGCATCTAGATAAAAATGGATGCTAGAACGAACCTCTCGACTCTGCTACTGAATCGTAATATTCATAATTAAAACTGTTTTTCCGTTTCAGCGCACTAAGGGATTTCACCCTATGCAAGCATGAGCATGCCATTCGAGACTGTGGGCCAGGAGCCATCCAGTTTCTTCAGCGACACATGGAGCGGATGTCGGGTTCTCTCATCAATGAACACTGTGTCTTGTACACTTATGGGGCGGGTTCTTGTTCTTCTCATTTACGCAATTCAAGAGTTCCTTCCAAATCCAGTAGCCATTGGCTTCTCCTTTTGATTATGGTTATTAGTGTGCTGTACATTTCGTAGATTTGCTTTCGTTTTCATATTAGCATTAAGAAAACGAAAGCAACAAAAACGCCCCCCCACCTTTAACGGGCGGGGCCCCCCCCCCCCCCCCGAACATTTCGGCCATTGCAGTTATCGGGTAGTCTACTAAATGAAACAATACACCGAATTTTCAATAATTATAATTTATTTTGTTTAAACATACAGTGCCCATTTTTTCAATTTTTGATCTGTAGTTGTATAAGTCAATGCAAATGAATGTAAGGAATAGGGTACAAATAAGTTAAAAAATAATTTTGCGCTAAAATTTTGTTTGAAAATAATTAAAAATGCTCTCATTGATTAATTAAAATTTCTCCTTTAAAATTTTCGTTACTTCAATTCAGAAGATAAAAATAAAAGTGATTTTGCAATAAAATTTTGCTTAAGAAATTAATGAATTAAATAATTGATTTCTTAATTCAAATTTATCTATTAAAATTTTCCTACTTCGTGCCAAAAAGGTTTAAATTAGGTTTTTATATTAATTGATCAAATAATAGGAAATTAATTTAAAAGGGGCAAAAATATAATTGATGCAAATACGCATCATTGCACAATATACGGTTAGTAAAATAGTAATATTATTTAACACTCGACGTTTAATTTAGTGTCTCCAAAAAATAATCTATCGCATCACGACTTTCACGGTATTTGACTGTTCTTTTAATTCCAATAGAAATTGCAACACGGTTCTTATTTATTTGGATGTCTCAATTCCAGCCGTGTAATTGTGTCCTGCCCTTTGTTCATTTTTTAAAGAATAGATGAATCAGCAGACAGCACAAATTTCGAGTGTGTGTGTTTTCCGTTCCTTAAGGCAGACAGAAGGTGAGAACTTAGTTTTAAAAATACGTGACGACTTATACACGAATTTAATTTTAAAAACTTTCCTTGGAAAAGTTAAGAGTCAGAGGATACTTATTTCGAATAATGAAAAGGATTAAATTTGAATCTAAACCGAAGACTTTATAAAGCATTCAAGCCATCGAGAGTTTGACTGTATTTACCTTCATGCGAAGGGCCACTTTTCCGTAAATCTATGAAAACATATGAGCTCAATCATCACTAGATATAAATCAGCACAGTGAAATTTTAAAATTCTCCAGAATAATACAGAATGTGAAATGGTCTGCAGAAAGAAAAAACATCTGCTTTCTTGCAGCTAACCATTACGTTGATTGAAGGGACAAATGTCCTTCTGAGTAAATGGAGAACTCCCTGAAATGAGACTGTTTTCAAATGAGATGATGTACATTTTAAGTAAAATACATTCTTTTTATCTTTTCAAAGTTATTCAAAAATAAATAACTTATTTATCTTCTGTGTCATTTTATTTCTGGCTCTGTAACAACACATGAATTAATCCAACAAAAGTCCTTAACCCTTTATTTACTGAATTTACCTATTAGCAACTTTATAATTTTGTTTTTTAATCAATAGATAATTTTTGTATGTAGAATAACCCTGGGAATGAGGATAGCACTTTTTTAATTAATTAAAATTACTTAATTAATTTAATTAATAATTGAAAAATTTTACTTTCTGCCTTCAGCTGCCATTTACTGCTTGTTATTGAAACTCCATTCTCCGTGTTCTTGTGAATACTGTCAGGAAAAACGGCCATATTGCGAAGGTATGAACGTGATTAAAGCAGTACTTTAAAGTACCGTCAGTAGATAAAGGGTTAAGAAGTATTTAAACAGAAGAAGGGATAGCTAATTCAAATGCACTTAAAATTATTTTAGATATGCAATAAAAAATCAAACTCAAAATTTTAATCACATAACGAATTATAAGAATCAGTTTATTTTGATAATTTTTCTAAATGATATTTTTAAAAGCGCTTTACATTATAATTCAGACAAATTATATTGACCGTTCAGATTTTTCTCGCAATTTCCCCAAGATGGAAATATCGAATTTGTAAAACGAATTTTCTCTTGACACATTGTAAAAACAAGTTACCTTATATGAAATATATTTCCTTCTGCTAGATTTAGTCCTTGAAAATTTTCAATGTAAGCTTAAAATGTTATGAATTACATGTTCATGAATTACAAAACAGAGCTCATTGGTCCAGTTTAATTTATGTATATTTGAGAAAAATTCTTCTGGTTTAGGTATATATTTTGAATTCCTTCTTTTCAAAAATATTAGTCAATAATATAATAGAATGCTTAATTTGAAAGCTTTCAGGTATATATAAAATTTGGGAACCTGTTTGATAAAAAAAAATCAAATCTGAGCTTTCATGCAAATTCATCTCTCAAAATGTTTCTCATAAGCAAAGAGCAACATTTTGGAAATGAGAATCTGACATTAAGTATCATTTCATTTTATTTATATTAATAAAGTTCCTGCTAAGGCATATACTATTAATTTCAGAATCATCAGAAATAATATGAGACAAAATGTCATTTTGGAAAGTCGTTATTTTAATAAATTAATATTTACTAAACAAAAAGTCAAGGCATCCTCAAAGTTTTTTTAGTAATATTAGATATAAACTTGACTGATGTTTTTCAATGACGGGAAAATTAAATTGTTAATTTAACTAATCCTTAAAAACATCCAACACGCTTTAGTTTTCAATAATACTAATTAATGTGAATATGATTTCTTAGTTTTAAATAAACATAAGATAAATTAGTATTATAAAATTCCGACACATTAAAATGTTTTCGACATGTACACATGTTAAATGTGCCTCTCTGCTTTAAATTTGAAATCCATTACACATTTTTCAAGGGGAAAAAGAACATGACGTCAGAGCACAACACAGAATAAGATAGCGTGCAGTCAGATGTTAGGTGACATACGCAGTTAAGTTTGAGATGTGTCTATGACATCACGTGAATTTTCTCCTTTAGGAAGTAAAAGAAAATCATACGTGATAAATTAACCCATTAATGCCTAGTGTCCCTTTTTAGGGATGCTTCTAAAATGCAACAGAAACTCATACGAATTACTTTTACGACAAGAATTTTACAAAAAAATATATTTTTAAGTAAACGTTTCTTCTATATTCAATCGATGGCAGCACGTGTCAAGCGTTCAGATGATAATGTATATAGCCTTTTTTATTTTCAAGTAAGACTCGAAAATAGTTTTTTGCAATGCCAAAAAGGAAAAGGGTAAGTTTGACCAAATTATTTATCAATTAATTTACTTGCAGTTAATAAATATACATAAGTAAAATTGTAAAAATGTGTTTTATGTTTGGAATTTCGCATAATTTGAAATTATGATATGAATTTTAGCGTTCTGCATTGCTTTCCCAAATAGGGACGCTTGTCTAAGGATGGCACCGAAACAAATTTTTCAAGATTTTCTTAATGATTTTCCAGTTTATTTTACAACATGTAATATTAGAATACCAAATATTATTGAAAAAATGTGACTTGGGGATTTATTGGTTAGTTACGAATCAATACCTTAATAAAAGCGTATAAAATTGTTGATGACTTTATTACTTTCCGTTTACCAAACACGATTTAAAATATAACTCTCAATTGGCCAGAAAAACGTATTGCTTTCAAGACTACTTTTAAATATAAATGTTTGTCTGGAATAGATCCTTAGAAAAAGTAAAGAGGTTGTTCGTAAAAGTTGACTGCTGTTCTTTTGGCCTTTCGTATTATCAAATTATTTTAATGTCAAGTAATATAAAAACCGTATTGATTTGTAGACATTTCCGAAAACAGAAATCCAACTTCTAACATTCATCCTTTCGAACTGCCATCTCTTAAGAGTAAAGTATGGAAGTTTGCCAAATTTTGCGGATAACCAATACCTTCTTTACTTCAAAACAAGTTTCTGAAATAGAAAAATCCGATTTAGAAGTGAGCACTTTTTTTCTCCCAGAGAACATGAAATGTGTGATAAATTAGGGACAAAAAATGGAAACGTTTTTAAAGCACTGTTAAATATTACAGAAGTTTCTTTTAATACTTTTCTTCTTGACAGCAATAACTCTGCGTGAGATATTTTATTCAATAACAAACTTCAGAGGGAAAGTTTTCAAAAGAAACGAGAAAAAGGGTTATTTCATTATTCATGGAAACCTATTATTTCATTGATATTTATTCGAAAATAGGATGATAGAGATGATGAAAAAGTTCGGTATTTTCAGATTTCAAAATATTCAATTCCTAAGAATCTTTGTCTTGGATATGGAATTTTACAAATAATAGGCACACTTTTGTGAAAAAAGGAAGCAATGAAATGAATTCCGCACATGCTCATTGCGAAATGCATTCAATTTTCTGTTCTTATAATAACACAAATAATATAGTTACGTTCAAGAAAGCAGTAAGAATTTGGGCAAGTAATGTAGATATTTGAATAGCTTTCGTGTGATTAAGGAAAAATAAATATTATACTTTTCGGTTAATTATTTTTTTATTTCTCATCCTTTGATGGCAACGATTTATATTATATGTTTTAATTTGAGTGATTGTCATGCTATGTTTTAGATGTGCGTGCCTTGTTTTTCGATTATTTCTGTTGGAAGATGCGCGTAAAAACAAAGGCGAACAAAAATTGTCCTCGTGAAAACATACTGTCCTTCACAGAATAAACTTATGAATTGAATATACTAGAAGACTTAAGTTTATAGATGGGTATTGTGTGTTCAGAGCCTTGGTTTATGTATTATACGGAAAAGAAGAGAAACATCCTCTAATACATGAAAAAAGTTACGATGTATTTATATTACTTACATATTCACTGAAACAAGATCGGGATATTATCATATGTTTGCTTAAATAAGTTAAATTTCATGGAGTGCAGTAATGATTCGGTACAACTTACTTTATTTTAAGAATATTTCAGATTTCCGACAGACAAATATGACAAAACAAGAGATACATAAACAGTTGTGCATCATTTGTCACAGGATTAAAGTCATTAGATCATGCTGCAAATCGTCGCTTAACAAGCAACACCACCCATCTCAATTTTTTGAAATTTCAAAGAGTTAGATTCAAATGAATTTTTCGCAACCAATAATTAATATTTCTTAATTTTTCCAAAATCTACTATAAACATAAGATCACATGTTCCAACCAGACGTGAAAAAAAATTAGAAAAAATTCGTTATTGGTTGCGAAAAATTCATTTGAATCTTCCTCTTGGAAATTTCAAAAAATTAAGATAGGTGGTGTTGCTTGTTAAGCGATGGAATTCAGTTGAAAAATTCTTCATGAAATGCTCGTCTTAAGCGGAATATATATATATATATATATATTTGTTACATTTTTACTAAAAACTATCAAATAACAAGTGTATTATGTGCAGTTACATCCTGGTATTATACGCATGTATACATGGATTTCATGAATTTTAGAGTAAGATAAGAAATTTCAAAAGATGAAGAAAATATAAAAAGAGAGATGAGTAATTTACTATTTATCATTTTGAAGCTAATTTTGGATTAATTTTAAGTCATCAGAATATGCTGGAAATTGTATTAATTCTTAATAATATAGTTGACTTAAAAGGTTTTTTATACACCTTTATTTAACATGTTTCATGTTTGCTAAAATGGAATTTCGAAAATCGGTTTTACACTCACTTCCTGATGAGCAAGAGTTTTCAAAATGAACGACAGTTTTTGTACACTTGTGTGTCCTCGATGAAATTACACTACTTTATTATCTTTAGAAATTAATTAGCAACTAATCGATTAATTTAATTAAATTTTGATTCCGTACTAGTGGCGACACCTAGTATTGAATTTCAGAAAAATTGATTTCATGATTCAATAGTTTTTATGAAAATGAACTAAAAATTAATGACTAAAATGTAAAAAATATTTAAAATTTTAAAAAATTTACTTTTTAGCACAATAATAAAATTATGTTTAAAAATTGCTTAGCAATCTGCAACGGGAAACTGTTGTTTTCAGGTAATAGTCTGAATCTTTTTTATTCCCCTGAAGTTTTTACGATCTAATCAGTTTACCAATTTTAGTTTTAGAATTTTAAGTATGAACTAAAATACTTATATATCTGCAGTAAAATATATGACAGTAAGGAAATTCTTAAAGATGAGACAAATTATTAAATCTCAATTTACAAAATTATTGATAACTTATAAATGAGAAATATCTTAAGTTTGGAAAAGATGAATAAAAATGCTATCAATTTATTAAATATTATTTCATGGAAAAAAAGTGCACTAATGAATTCTTTGATGCTTGCCATAAATGTTAAAACAAAACAAGAGGGATATTAAAAATTCTTTCTTCAAGTAAAACCATGTCAACTCTTTATAAATAATCCAAAAAAATGCCTTAGAAGGAATCTATGCATTTAAGAAGGTGTTTGCACATATAAACGATTAATTTTCAATTTAACTAAATATAATGCATACATATACACAAACTCGATAAACGAGACATTAAAAAATAAGTCGAATTTTCTATTGGAAAAAGGAATAATTCAAAGTAGCGAAAAAAATTGTAATATTTTTTTCACGACGCTCAGAGTTGCCATTTTCTGATCCTTAGAAAAAAATAAAAAAATTCAGAACGAATTAAATTACAGGCAGTAAATGATGTCTGGTATGTTCTTCTATCTCCAGATAAAATTCTCAGTTACAACTCATGACCAGAAAACTATTTACCCATCTTGGAATCTCAGGAAAATATATTTTTCTTTAATTGTTTAGTTCAGTTAAATTACCTACCCGTTTCCATGCTGTATTTTTAAACAAATCTTGCATATTTGAACGCTAGTCAGATGACGAGGAATTCACACCGTACTCTAAAGTTCTACACCACAGATTTAAGTGCATAGCAAATTTAACATAAACCACGCCCTAAACTCGGCGGATCTTTGGTGAAATCAGGTCCAATTTCCCAAAATCATTCGTCATCTGATTGTTCCATTCATATCCAATGATTCAAGACTATAGTTTATCCAAAGAAATGTATTTTTTGAAATATATATATGTATATATAATCGGCAATTATTTTGCAAAAGTGGCAACTTGCTTTTTGAATTACAAGAAGCATTAACCATTCGTTATAGGGTTGTTCCATCAAATCTGTCTCACTCTATTGCTTATTATTGCTGAATGGCCGAATTTAAAGCTTCATTCTGATAGAAGAAAAAAGTATTTTTCACATAAATGTTAGCTTCAATCTATTATTATAATGCTCAATCTATCTGCGATATTCAATTAAATCTATATATTTTAAGTTAATTTTTGGTGTCAAGTAGAGGATCATAAGATAGCGGATACTAGTTTCTCCTTTTCTGCAAATGTCAACTATTTCTATATATTGAAGCGATTGGATGGTCGTTTCCCAATTTTAAACTATTCTCCATTATTACATATTTAAAGAGAACTTGTAGAAATTATTTGTAAGAATGAAAGAAATTATTAAGAAGTATTTTTAAAAAATTTTAGCTCGATGCTTAAGAGTGAATAAAATGAATTATTTATTTTACGGTGAAGCATACAACTACAGCTACCTTCTCCTTGTCAGTTTATCTTATCTCAACATTCATACGATAGTGAGCAGAACTGTAAATGAAAACCACGATAAAGATTAATGTGAAAAACAGAAGAATTTTGTTGTAAAAAAATACAATTTTTGCCAAAGATCTGTTAAAGGAAGTTAGGAAGAGCTGGAGGAGTTGTATGAACAGAAATATATTATTTGTTTTTAATGCCAGGGGCACATATATTAGCCAATCTTTTATCATTGGAATAATCTCCATGAAATATATCCAGCGTCTGAACTGACCTCAAAATTCCGCTATTGTGTGAAAAAAATACAAGAGGAAATGCTACTGAATACTACTATGGTAGTTCTGGAGAAGTATGCAGTTACTCATGGAATCTATTCGTGTATTTTCAGAAGACGAAGAATTTCTTCCCTCTAAAATGTCTTTCTTTGAAATACAACAAGCTCATGGAAGCTGTTCGTGAATTTTCTAGGCATTATCAGCAGAAGAATTTTTTCACTCTGAAATGTCTTTCTTGCAGATACCTCGAAATCAAAGTGGATGTTGGAAAACCAAGAAAGTTGCGGATCTAGATCAAGGATATTACACTGGAGATTCCATAGATAGTTAATATACGTAAAAGGAAATACCTAAAAAAATTAACTGTAAATGGAAACTAATTTCTTTAAAATTAGATACGCGATAGATTTGAATAAAATGTTTTAGATGAAGTAAGATTCCAGAATTATCAGAATTCTTTTATTGATAATTAATTACTTTTATTAAAAACAATGCTGTCAAACTGTTCATGACTAAAATTTTTGTATGCATCCCCCATTTCAGGCCACGACCACAATTTGGGAAGACCTGACCTGAAGAAACTAAATAATATCTTTTCTCTTTTCAGCTGGCCAAGGCAAGTTTCAAGAACAGATTATAGAAGTGCACCTGGGAATATCGGGAGTGTTATATATGAAGGAAATACTCTCCTTTTTTAAGATAAAATTTTATATATTTATCCAACAAAGATTTTGAATTCAGTTATTCTCATAATATTACATTTATGAAACCTCTCAAGATCGTATATAAGGTAACACTTTATATTTTGCAAAGTTTTATTTTTTGTACAGTAGCAAAAGAATGGAAATAAGAACTTTTTATATAAGCAAGTGATATATATTTTGGAGCATTTTCAAAATTTTACTAATTGGTAATAAACTCAATCGGATTCTTGCAATCATACCTCTACTTCATTCAAATTCGGCTATCTCTTAGTTGTTGCAACCGTTTAGATTTGTACTGGACTCAAAATACAGGCTTACTGGCTGATAATTAAAATCCTCTCTTAATTAGCCATTCTAATATCAAGTGTTTCATCATAAAAAAAAAAATCCAAAAATTATCGGATTTTAAAACGGTTGGTGGGTTGGCACTATAAAGGGCTACAAAATAGGAATCGCACAAATTAAACTGTTTATAGACATATGGTACTCCTAACAATTTAATCGTGTAATTTCTAATTAGGAGTATCACCTGGCAATTCTGAAAAATTGTAAAGTACACCGGGCAAAGCTTTGTTAGTGAAGATATTTTATGTTAAATCATGGATCAGTGTCGACTAATTCGTGAAAATTTCGACAGTAGGAGGATTTGAAAAGTGGAAAAGGTCCTTTGATTTAGGAACTTATAAGCTTTAGTAAGCGATTTGAAGAAACTGACATTCTGGTAGGCAATGCGTGTTCCGGAAGACCATGTTTAGCTGAATTCCGTTCTTCTCTTGTGGTATTCAAAATGATATCCGACACAGAGAAGGGGAACAGTGACGCACGTAATGATGCGAGACGGTTGGGCTTACAGGCATCTACGGTGCGGAATATCCTTCATGGAATTCTGGATCTGTATGCATATGCGGGTTTTGTCCAAAACTGTACAAGGATCGATGAGGTTTTTAACATCTTCTAGTCGGATGAAGCTCATTTTACACTGCATGGGTATGTCAATGCTCTAGCCTGTCGCATCTGGGCGGCACATTGTTCCCTTGAATACATTCAGAAATCTTTCACGGATTCACATCCGAAAAGAATTAACGGGTTCTTTTATTTTAGCGCCCCCCACCTTTTTTTAAAGGTGTCCAGTGAATGACTGGACAATTTTCACAGTCGCTGCAGGGCGCCACTTGAATCTTTTGAGCGAATATGTGAAGTAGTGCTCTCAACAATGGCATTTATGCAGAATGGGACAAGTCACATTGTAAATCCAGTAGAGTTTTTCCTGATCTGAACCTTTTGGGAAGAAAACTTCATTAGCAAGCACTTCAAATTCCCATGGCTCCCCTCGATCACCAGATTTGACTCCCGCGAACTTCTGGCTGCAAGGATATTTGAAATCGTGCGTGTATCAAGCAGGACCTTCGACTTTGTGGGAATTGAAAGATACGATTCGCCAAAAGATGTTCATGCACCCAAGCATGCTGCACTCTGCTGTCGCTGTGATTTGTCTGCAGTGTGTAGTACCTTGCTATAATTAAAATATTAACATTTTCATTCATTTTGTGCACCTATTATCAGCGCCACATACCGATGATTTTGTGTACTAATTTTTTTTTCGTCCCTCCCTCACTAAAAAAAAATGTGAATAGAATATTACTCCTTAAACCGTTTATCAATCCGATTGTTGTTGTTTTTTATTTTTTCATGATTTTTTGACAATTAATATATTTTTCTAAGCCAAATTTTTAAAATTTCTCCACTGAAAACTCAAAAAATTTCTGACCTTGTTCAGAAAATTGTAACTGCTAAATAAGATTTGTCAGGGTATAAATGGTAGATATACTTGATGCTTTTAAAGGACTCTCGATGTATGAGAGTCTGCTAAGTAAAGGAAAATTTCTATGAAACAACTTGAAATCCTTAACATTAAGCAATCTTTAATTTCTCTGAAAAGTGTATTGAAATATTCTACATTATGTGTCCTTACTTTAGGATAATCACTGTTAATGAAACTTTTCCCGTCTTACTCCGCAAGTTCGCCAATAGCAAGGGTTTTTTTCCTTCGTTTCCGGTGGGAGACACGAGTACACCAGCAATCGAAATCACCAGAAATGACGAAGTTAAAAGAGTCGCCTTTCCGGTGAAACTGTTGATGGAGAGAGTACTGAGAAAGTAGATTTGTAAGGATGTTTGTAAGCCGTCGGGACTGACGTGCAAAGGAAGTAAAAGGCAGAGTCTTTAGTAGTAATAAAAACAATGTTGTCACGAATAGCACTCAAGACATACGGGAATTTCTGAAGTACAATCGGCAACTTTTACATCAAGGAAGCCTATCTTGCATAAAAGAAACCCATTAAGTGCATAAAACATGAATTTGATATTTATTCGTTGAATCTTTGTTTCTCACACGTCGTCAACTGTTTTGGTTTTGTACACCATTCCCCAACTGAGTTCCATATCACTCGACTAAAGCCCAGAGAAACAGAAGTATACAAAACAACGCAAAATTACTAAAGCCGTTCCATTTTGAGGCCTGTTCAATATTTAAGACCTGAATTTGAGATTAGTTCGTTGAAATCTTCTAATCAGTGTTTCTCATAAATTTCTTCAATCTTTTATTCTGTTTATCTGTCTCTTTATTTCACATCACTTGCCTCAAACCCAAAGAGACAGAAGTATGCTAAGCAACACGTTATTTTCATCGCGGTTCTATTCAGAAAATAAATCGTCTTTCTCATGTTATCGAGAATACTACGCAAAGAAATTAATCATCTTTTCCTGCGTATCAACTTCTACTTCGTAGATGACACAGCGTTTTGTTCCGTTGGGAAAGGTTTTTATTCATTCCCTCTTGTTGATCAATTACTTATTCATGGATGGTTGAATTCCTTCGTATGAGAATACCTTCTTTTCTGGGCTCGATAACATTCAGGGAAACAGCAACTATTCATATTGAGCAAAAATATATTAATAATGGATTTATGATATTCATACTACGGTTTTAGCAAAAAGTTATCTATAATTTATGCTATCTATACTGCTAAGTTCATATATTACAATCAAGTTTTTCCAAATTCTGACTACGGGAATAATTATATATATTTCATTTTAGATAAGCTGATATTACAGGTTCGTTAACCATAATTATTATTCAAAATGTTTATAACTTGTTAAGTAGCGAAAATATTTTATTACTCAAATCATTACTTTATGCATATCTTATTATGAAGTTTGTTGCACGCTTTTAAAAGCTAATTTTTCAACATATTATGGGATGTGCCTAGACTAAAGGGATATCTCCTTGTTCTCAGTATACAAGGTGATTCAAAATTCAGCGTACAAGATGTTAGGGGAAGTAAAAAGCACAAAAACAAACAAAAGCAGATAGGAGTTCAGCTTGGCGACTATGATAGCCTCGTGGAAAAGACGCGGATACGAGACCCGATTCCACTGAGAGTCCGTCGTGTATAAGGGCTTAGTGTACGTTAAATCCGTTGAGGGTCAAACGTCCTCACGCTGGTATGGATCGGAAGTTTGGAGAGGGTGATGCCGGCTCGGGGGTCATCATCATCTGAAGACAGGTCAAAATTACGACATCCGTCCTTAAATACCCTTGTGTAGCTCCTAAACGGGACATTGATATAGCTAAAACTAAACGGAGTTCAACTTGTCATGATTCAAATCACTAGGTTAAAAAATGAGATAAATCTATCAAAATCATATTTCAAATTCACTAGGGTAAAAATGATATAATTCTATGAAAATCATATTTCATTTCAAACTCGCTTATGTTTTAGATAAATAGTATCAGAAATACAACAGATGAAATTAATTTTCTTTATGTATAAGATTTAAGTCAACAAATTCCACCTAAAGAATTTTTTCATTTTAATATATTATAAACTTCTAATAATGGAATTATAATTTCATTAATAAACTTAAAATAATGAAAAGGTAATTATTATGTTTTCATCAACTCACATTAAAATGATTTTAATTTCCTTAGCTAATCCATAAGATGTAAGGTATCAAATTGATTAACTTTATGGGATCTTATTAACAAGAAAACGTTCTAAACGTGCATTCCATTCCAACTTGAAACATCTTTCAGAAAGAAAATTCATTCACTAAACGATATTCCTTTTAAATTGCTGTTTTGCTTTTATATGTCAATTTACTGAGCAAGTTTTATAAGCAAATATTAAGAAGTCATTTTTCTTAATAACCTCCTTCTTCCTAACGGTAATAAATATTTTCATTTATCTTTACACTCTTCAATTCTTCACAAAAGGATTTT
This sequence comes from Araneus ventricosus, assembly GCA_013235015.1. Taxonomy (NCBI): domain Eukaryota; kingdom Metazoa; phylum Arthropoda; class Arachnida; order Araneae; family Araneidae; genus Araneus; species Araneus ventricosus. Next base: position 1,111,587 of record BGPR01000062.1, read on the forward strand.
CATTCTTTTTTGCAAAAAATACTCATTCGTCCTCTTTCTACTTTGCCAGATAAGGTCGGAGACTGTGCGAATTCAATTCCTCAGAAACATTAATGGAAACAAAAATTGGAAATTTGCCCACCAGTAGTAGAAGGAAATAGAGAAAACGAAAAGAATCGAAATCTTTTATAAAATGACAGTCGTAAAAAATACAAGTTACTCAATACGATAACTTTCAAAATCTTTTTTAGAAACTGTGAAAGTGTTAAAGATTAATTACAGGAGCCTTGGGTTTTTCCTAGAAAGGTCGTGAGAAATTCACAAGCTGTTTTACGAAATGACAAGATGAAATATCAGAAAACTAAAACTTTTTAGATTGAATATCTATAGGGAAAGGTTTATTAAAAAGTAACACTTGCGACGAATGCAAGATCTGCAGCTTATTACTGATTTCTTCGATCTGAAGCAGTTCTTTGAATAATTGTGAGAGAAGATAATTTTCAATTCGTATTTTTTAATTACATGTCAAAAATGCTTTTCCATGTATTCAGTGATGAGGTTACTTCAGTTTCATACAGTGGCTGCGATTGGGGGGAAGGCCGCGGTGGCCTAGTAGTAAGGTCTCGACTTCGGGGCCAGCGGGTTCCAGGCTCGAAACTCGATTCCACTGAAGATCCGTCGCGTATGGGGCCTGCTGCACGTTAAATCATTCGTAGTGGTCAAACGTCCTCCCGATGGTGTGGTGCGGAAGTTTGGAGAGGGGGTGCCAGCTCAGGTGTCGTCGTCGTAATCTGATCGTGGTTTAAAATTACGAGGTCCGTCCCAAAATAGCCCTCGCGTAGCTTCTAAACGGGACGTTAATATAAATAAACTAAGCGATTTGGTGGCAAAAGTGGGGGGAGGCAAAAAATTTATAGACACCCAAATTACCCCGGAGTACACGGGTAGACAATAAAATTTTTAAAAATAGCTGGCATTCCCGAACACTATTGGGGTTTTTTTTTACAATTCCTAGTTTTAGGCAGCTAAATAGATATAAAAATTTAATTTTGTCCGCAAAGAATGGGAAGTGGCCGTCGACCCCCGCCTCCCGAGTCGAAGCCACTCGCTTCATAGTTGTTATATCTTAATCTCTTGATTTAAAACATTTGAATTAAATTTTGCAAATAGTGCTGTTGAATCATTTTTATCCTCCTTTATTGTCCTTGAATTAATTTATTTGTCTTAATTTCCTTTTCACCCATCTTTCCTTTACATTTGGAGTTCTTATAATATTTTGTAGCCAAAATAGGAATGGTCAAATTTTAAGAGGCCCTAACTAAAACAAAAAATGCGTCGAAAATGAAATAGAATTTATAAAATAATTTTAACTACTCAGACATTTAAATTTTGAATATCTATAGTAATTTAATTTTTTCCTTTATTATTACATATTTTGCTATTTTCCCCTAAATATAAACGGCAAAAGAAAGGCTGTTATACAGGAACACACCACTCTTGAGAGAAAGAAAATACCTGATCAATTGAAACACTCTAATTTTGAACCAAAGGAGATGCCGTATTGCCAGAAAATTCAAAGCCTGCGTCCCTCATGTTAAAGCACATACGTAAGTATAGTTTCTCGATGTCTCTGAAAAAGAATCTGAAACCTCAGACATCAAACCTCAGCATCAGAATGTCACAGGAACTAAACACAATTACTAGACATCTCCTCTCAATCCGCTCATCTGTAGCTCGATTATAAATTTCAAAATTTTGGAAAGAAATCTACCGTGTGGTTAGAATTGAAGTATCTCTACCCTCAACATTGAAGAGAAAAAATAGTGGTCATGAGAACAGCTATCTCCTTTCCCCAAGCATCAGATTTTGAGTTCATACGACAAATGTTTCTTCGCTTCGATGCTCTGAATAGTGATCCGGTAATTCTAACCATCCTAAATTTTTGAGAACTACATTGCACTTCTAAGCATGAAAAAAACATTTATTCTACTCCAGAAATAGGCTTGTAATTTTGTCAACACAGTACCAAAATTATATTGTAAATTCTACACAAACTCAATTTCGATAGCACGATAGAAAAATGAATGCAAAAAACAGCGTAATGAAAATCTTCCACTCATACAAAATATGCTTAAAACAAAGTTTGAATGCTAAAAGACTTTCAAAACTAGGTTTCTGAATATTGGATACAAATCTGGATATCAGGATTTTATTATCGTTGACAAGTTCATAAATCATCTTACTCTAAAATGGAAAAGGGGAAATTTAGCCATTAAGAGAGTTCTAGCGGTTTTACTCCTACTTGCTCTAGCGTATTTAGCTAAGTCTCTGAGTCAAGGTCTCATGATAAAGAGGGAAGTGTTGTATCTTCTGTCGTTCAAAACGCGACTAGGTAGCACCTGAAGTAAAAGTCTGTCTTCGGTCCTGTGTATGGGTTAGGTTGCCTTCCTCGATAATTTCCAGGGGAAACTGTCTCACACATATGTAATGATTGGAGGAAAACCAGGAAAATCTTCAGTAGTCAACTCAATCGCAGTGAACAATTCTCTGCTAAAGTGCACATCGTACTATCTATCAGTTTTGTATAACACTAGTAAGAGCAGGGTCAGAGGATAGAACTCATAATTTTTTCCCTCCGATTCATGATCCTCAACCATGCTATGCCATGCATTAACCCACTACATCCCTGGTGGGTAAAAGAATTCTGAAGAGTATATAGGGTATCAACAGCAATAAAGCATCCTTTTCGTATTTTGATATGAGATGTAATGATCTCTGAATAATTTAGAGAAAATATAGTGTTTCAAAGAAATAAATACTTAAAATTAAGTAAATATAATAAGGAAGAGAATAGGCTTAAGAAATGTGGAAGTTTTTGAAAGAAGTAGAACCAGGTTTTCAGTATGATAATTCATTTTTTTCAAAGATCTGTGCCTCTAAGCAGAATTCAATTTCAATTTTCTTTATCATTGATTTATGAATTAAAATTCTTACAATTTGTTTTTGCGTGTTTTAGGTATAATCGTACATAAAAACTGGCATGCATACATAATCTGACCAAGTTAACAATATAGAATTCTATCCCTTAGAAACTATTTGAGCGATTGTGATAGAATGTGTCACAGTTATTACGCTTACTTACTTTAGGATTTATTACTAAAATGCAAAAATAGTACGAATGAAAACAACCAGTTGGATTGAATTTCCGTTTAATGTTGCATTTGCTTCAGATATAAGGTTTTTTCATTTATATTTTTTTAACGTAAATTTCATTCCTAGTATATGCAGCAATTTTCCGATGTAATGATTACATCTGCAGTCAATTATATTCTTTATTGTTCGTAAAGTACAGAAGGATAGCAATCTAGAAACAAAGAATAATACTCAACATAACAGTAAAATACTTCTTTGAGTCAGTTTTTGTTCCGCAAAAATTTAGTATGAAAATATCTGCCACTCAAGCTCAGAGAAAGAACTTTTCAAAAGTGAGGTCTTATTGCAGGCAAAGGATATATGTTTTTTATATCAGAAATATGTATAAAAAACGCAAAAATAAAATTTCAAAGTTACTAAGGTTTAGGTATAATCGTTTTAAATTTTGTGATTTAGAAACTTTGAGGAACAAATTATAAACTTTTGAAGCAATCAATGGAAAACATTTTTCCGAGAAATTTTCAGTATTAAGACTAAAAAAAGCAAATTAACCGAAAATAGATCATGATTCTTTAAAGATTGATCAGGCTGAAAATAAAATTTTGTTTGCGTCTGTGGGATGTGCGTTTCTCTGACTGGTCCGTAAACAGGCTCAGTAAGCAAAAGCCTCCAGCTACAACAAAAGAACCAAGAAACGTCCTGCTTACGATTAATTTTAAGAATTTTCAGAAAATGAAAATATTAAGCTTACTTGTAAATAAAAACACACAGCTGAAGATTGCATTTCGACGTTAAACCCCTTGCAATTTGGAAAATCTAAAGGCAGTGTTAACACAGAGCAAAAAAAGTGAAAAGTTAACACTGAGCTCCTGAAAATATCTGTTGCAATCTCTCAACTACTTTTTCTGAGGCGCGATTTTAATAAAACTTAATTGTTCTCATTATAAAGATTATTTAAATAATTTGACAGCATAATAAATTACACAAATATTTATTTTCTGCTTCGTAGCCAGTTATTACTAAATGTATTCTCTGCAGTTTAGAAACGTTTCACTTTTTGGAAATTCAAATCATACTTGACTCTATTGTGTCATATACGAGTAATGTTTTATGTTCATCATACAGACATGAGCACTGTCGATCTTTTTTAAATGAAAACGTCTCATAAAATTAGCTTATAGGCGTCTTTATACATATTATGTGTTAATTTCTATTCTTAAGTTCTTAAAGGAAATTTACTATTCTCTAAATGCACAGTATAGTGAATTTTTCTTCTATAAAATATCATGTACCATGACCACGCAAATACTTCTAATGCCCATACAAATGAAACAAAAATCTTTTTATCCATTCTATGTATGAGTTAATTGCATTTTAATGAAATTCTCTTTCTTGTCAAATTTTCTATTTCAAAATCTTTTGAAGGTTTCATTCAAATGACAAATATAGTTGCCAAGATGCTTAATTTTAGAAGACGATTGAGTTTCAACATTTTTAGTCTCCATTTCATACTGAATGACGAAAAATACACCTAATTTCATAAGAAACTATTTATACAGGTCAATTCTTTAGAGAGAGAGAGAGACAAAGAAAAGAAAAAATCTTCAAAATGGAGAATAAATGTATTCGACTTTAAAACTTCAAAGAGAGTGAAAAGTAAATATTATAAATCAACAATAATATATAACTTACATTACAATGTTGAGGTCTATAAAAACTTGTTTCATTCATAACGTATTTAGACCTAAACCAACAGTACTCTCTATTTAATAGTAGAATCGGCTCTCCTCTTCATTAATTCAAAAATGAGATCCCTAAATCAAGGCTTGATAAATGATCAAAATTCATGGAAGTAGATTTTAAAAAAGGCGGTAAGAAATATCTGCTCCAAGACATCAAAACAAGTGAAAAATATTAAAATCAAAGACGATGTAAGTTATATTACTATGCCTATGGTAAAAACTGGTTTCATTTGCAATAGAGAATTGAATTAATAGCCTTCTCTTTCAAGGAGAAAGCAAAATTTCATTGTAGAAGATAAATATTTCTTGTTGAATAATAAAGCAGTTCGAACGATTGAATAACACAAATCGACGGTTATGTAAATTATATTCTATACTATGGTCTATAAAAACTGGTTTCGATTACAAAAAAGAATTTTAACCTAAACCAACAACCTTCCCTTTCTAGGAGAACAAAAAAACGGTTTCATTAAAGAAAGTTGGTATCTCATGTTGAATAGTATAAATTAGTGATGATTAGTAGATTATATTCCATCTTTTTATATGATGGTCTATACAAACTGATTTCATTTACAATAAAGAATTTAAACCTAACCCTTCCCTTTCTGGGAGAACAAAGTGCCATTTCAATGTAAAAAATTAGTATCTCATGTTGAATAATAAAACGAAATGAATGAATAATACAAATCAACGATGAAGTAATGACCATGCTGTGGTTTATCAAAACTAGTTTCATTTGTTGCAATAGAGAGTTTAGACCTAAACCATAATCTTCCCTTTCTAGGAGAACAAAAACTATCTCTTTGTAGAAGTTTAATATCCCATGTTGAAATGTACAGCGAAATGAATGATCAGTCGCCCCCTACTTTTTTCAGGAAAAAATAAAATTTTTATTTAACTTTACCTGCCTAAAACCAAGAATTACTAAGCGCAATAGTGTCGGGGAAAGTTAGCCAAGTTTGTACCTAAATTTTCAACTTTTGTTGTCTACTCCTATATATACTCCCGGGTACTTTTAGATCTCTGTAAATGTTTTGCCCTCCCCCTACTTTTTCAACCCAATCGCTGCCACTGTGAATGACTGAATAAATGCAATAAAATAGTTTTTAAAATATACACTTTTGTTAGTGTACTAAAAAGTAGAATTGTTATATTTTAATTATTTTTCCTTTTAGTCTTTAATTTATAATTCATTATTTTGAATATTATGGAATCTTGAAATCAATTTTTTCTCAAATTCACTATCAAGTGGCACCACTCGGATGGAACCAAAATTTAGTTTAAATAATCGATTAACTGATAGTTAAGTTCTAAATATTTTTAAATAATGCATTGTAATTCAGAACACAGAAGTGAACAAAACTTGAAAACTTTAGCTCAATACGAAGTGATTATAATATCGATTGCAAAAGTCCATCGTTTCAAACATGAAACAAGTTAAATAAAAGCTTTCAATCAACTTTTATGTAAATTATATTACCATGCTGAAGTATAAAAAACTCATTTCATGTTCAACAGAGAACTTTACCTAATCTAAAAATCTTCCCTTTCTAGGAGAACAAAAAAGTGTTTCATTGCAGATTGGTATATCATGTCGAATAAAACGAATTGAATAATAACACGAATAAACTTGAACGTAAATTATATTACCATGCCAAGGTATATAAAAACTTATTTCATTTACAATAGAGAATATTTCAGCCTAAGCCAACAGTCTTCCCTTTCCAGGAGAACAAAAAAGCGTTTCATTGTAGAAGATTAGTATCTCATTTTGAATGAAGGCACTCCATTTCTTCTCGAGATCCTCGTCTTAATTTTCTCTATCCCTATCCATATGCTTTAATTCCTTGGGAAGAAACTTCTCCCCGTGCTCGCCGCCTTCCAATGTTTGATTTGCCCCGGAACCATTACTATCTCGCGTATTTAATCAGTCGTAACGGAGCTGCAGGACACATATATAGGATTCATTTACACAGGATCTTTACCGAGATTGAGCCGATCTGCGGTAATGCATTTATTTGTAGAAGGGGAACGGATGATCGGGGCAAAACCTATGTATGCTCACGTATATGAGGGAAATCAGATTGGGCAACTCAAATGAAAAAATATATATCGGATTGGGAGACACTGGTATGCATAATAAATCATGCAAACCAGAACAAAGTTGGCAATTTAAGTATTTATTAAGATATTTCGGAGTAGGGTGCTTTTCAATAATGAATAAGCAGTTTAGCGTAGGCTGAACTGTTTGTTCTCGATAATTGGGAAGGAAAGAAAGCGACTTTTCGTCACAAGTAAATGGATTCTAAGTAGTGAAGGGAGGAGATTTCGGCCATTAAATGAAAAATTCACTCGTCTCAAGCTGAAGGGAAAAAGAGACACGTGGACAAACAAATGAATGTTCTTTTGTTACACTCGGGGGACAAAAGGGGGGATTTTTTTTGTGTGTTTGGGTGGGAATAAAAAGTTGGGAAAGTTTAAACTGGAACTGAATATTAAAAAAACAATTCCTAAAGGATATAACATCGAGGTATTAAATTTAATATTGAATTCATAAACTGTCGAAAGAGCATAAACGTATTTCTGATAACACAATTTGATTTACTGGATGAATGCTTTTTGAAGCTGCACGAGGACCACTGGCGACAGATTTCGAATTCTTAACGTTCTCAGATAACTAGAACGACACCCGAGGAGGCACCCCCTCTCCAAAGTTGCCCCATTTAAAATGCAATAGATCCATGCACAGTGAATCTTCAACAGAACCACATCTCTACCGCAAGACCCTCCGAAGCCAAGACTCTGCCGCCAGGCCTGAGAATCTCGCATCATTTCAGCCCTGATGGCATAAGGTGCTCTATAATAGTGTTAGGATAGTTCACGATATTGCACAGCATTCAGAATATAGAACAACATAGTGGAGATATAGCACAGTATCTTCTGTTAATAGAGTGGGATCAAAATATTTGTAGCTTTGAATATCTGAACAAATTTTTATTCAAGGTGATAAAGAAAGGAATATAAAGGTGACAAAAATAGATTTTGTGATAATACCCAAGAGAAATACAAGAATTATTTTGTTAAAATGGAAACTATTAGACCAGGAGTTTCAATGAAGTCGGCAGTTGGTTCTTCACAACCAGGTTTCAATTAATCATTCTCCTTCATAACGAATTGTTCTTCCATAAATTGATTGTGTAAAGATACAAAATAATTAAGAGAAAACTATTGGTCATATTTAAAGTGAAAAAGAAATTGATTGTTTTGATCAAATGGATTTGATCAAATCAAATTTCCGTCCCAAAATAGCCCTCGTGTTGCTTCAAAACGGGACGTTAATATAACTAAACTAAACTGATCAAATGGAAAGTGCTATGGCTAGTTGCAGCAAAAGTCAGTTTGGGCCATATTGCACCAACATTTGGTAGAGGGAAACTGCCATGCATCGGAAGGATATCCACAGATTCATCGAGCGCTTCCTCTGTTTTTTATTCTTTTGCATAGTTTTGGTTCTACAGTTATTCTTCTCTAAGCGGTCACTCCTCTCAACAGCCACTTTTGCTTGGCACGGAATTTTTTAAAATAACTCTATTAACGGTCACTCAGAACCCTCTGAGCTGCCAGAATGGTCACCCGTTCCTTCAAGGAAGTACATTCCTTTCGTCTCTTTGACCTTATACCTTTTATTAAGAGAAAAGGGAGGAAAGAAAGAACAAAAAGATTCATACACACAAAAACAGCACCGGAAATCATATCGAAATTAATCATTCTTTTCCCAATGTGAAGAGAAAAGTGAGCTTCGGCCTTCAACAAGATGCGGCATTTAAGAGTTCATTTGTGCCTTTCAAGCGCTGATTCGGACTCTGACAAAGAAGCTGCTGATATGGGTTGCGACTATCGGCTCTACAGACTTTGGGCAATTATGTCATCTATTTTTCCTATTCTTCAACAACTACAGACGAAACAATTAGGGATTTATTTTTCCAAATAGTAAAAAATCAAATTTGAAAAACTTACCTCCGAAAAAGCCCAAAGATCCAAGTCAACACAAATTCTATCTTTTTTCGAAAAGAAATGAGAAATTTTCGGATAGAGTGCTTTTTCTTTAGATGGTTCTTAAAATTCGCTTTATCAGAAATAACGAATTAGGGCTCCTTTAAATACGTATTTTGCACTGCCAAACATGAAACCCCTGTAGAAAGGCAATTTTCCATGGAAAGGAGGGTGGTCGCTGTAGAGAGGTTTCACTGTCATTGCTCTTTTTTAACGTTATGTCATAGGGAATTTGTAACGTATCTTAAATTAGTAAATTAATTTAAAAGATTATAAAAAGTTATAGAATCAGTTTTTCCCCAACATGAGTTCACGTTTAACTCCTTACCTGAATCATTTTCTTTGCTATGCAATAAGATTATCCCTTCTTATTTGGAAAGCGACTGTCGTTTTCATTCATCTCAGAGGGCATATAATACTTGAGATGTTTATAGATTTTTTTGCGTAATTTTTGTGTAAAATTATAAAGCTAATTAATGATTAAATATTAGTTTTAAAACTAAAAATGCGATAATTCGATGCATGAGTATTTTTTTTAAATTAAGCGATCAATCCTATGGACACATGTTTTCACAAAGGTTCAAATTTATTTTGGTCAAACCATGCCGAAGACTTACAGTACAAGAAAATTTATTTCAGGAAAATTTATATTATATATTAATTTTCATTCAGGAAAATTTATTTCATTATTTTAAAAGATAAGTTTACGAAATTTCAAGAGACATCTCTAAAATCGAAGGCTATTTTTCTCAAGTGACTCCTAGTTAAGGTTACTTTCTCGCATCACTGTTCGTTTCAAATGCGATTTATAGAAAACGAAATTCAAACACTACATTTAATAAAAAAAAATATCTTATACAAATTTATAAGGATATATTTAGATGAAAAATTGATTACTATACTGATTTCACTAAATATTAACATAAATTTCGGCTCTAAACAACAAATTTTCACTGCTATTTTACTCAAGGGACGGACCTCGTAAATTTCATCTGTGATCAGATAAGGAGGACGCCAATTGAACCGACAACTCCCTGTTCAAACTTCCGTAAAAAACCAACAGTTGCACCTTCAATGTCAGATTTAACGCGCACCAGACCCACATACACGACGTTATCTTTGGTGGCATTTAGTTTAGTTATATTAATGTCCCATTTTGAAGCAACCCGAGGACTATTTTGAGGCGGACTTCGTAATGTTGAACCGCGGTCAGATGACAAGGACGACACCTGAACTGGCATTCACCCCTTCTCCAAACTTCCTAACCACACCAGCGGAAGGACTTTGGCCCCCTACCTATGATTTAACGTGCAACATACCCACATAAACGGCGAATCTTCAGTCCTGGAAACCTTCGGTCCCGAAGCCGAGACCTTATCCCCCCCCCCCGAAAAAATGCGTTACACAGTTCGTGTTATTAACAGTCAATACACGAGAGCACTGAATGAATAAAAGAAAATATTAATCCAAAAGTTTAAAAAAGCCTCATATAACATTGAATAATAATGATAATCAAACGCAATGCAGAGATCATTTTGGATCAAAGTGGGGAGGCAAGATTTTTTGTTTTCTTTTTTATGTATATCCCTCCAGCGGGCGCGCAATTTCAAGAAATATTTGCATTGTGCATCGTATTACATATTTATATCGTTCTTTTATAAATTTTTAATTATAAAATTTTTACTTACTATTAAGCTAATAAATACTGATAATTTAAATAAAAGCTGGATTTATTTTTGTAAAACAGCACGATATATTTATGCAATACGATGCACGATATGTCGTCAAATTTGTGCAGGCGCGCCCTCTGGAAGGATAAGCAAAGCACGTCAACAAGGATGATTGATAGATAAAGGTGAATTCGTAGGATATTCTATTTCCGGCGTTCCACAAAATGGTCAACATGTAATAACTATCCGATTGATTCAATTTCCCCAAAACAGTCTTCAGGATACTCTCTGTTCACCTGACCCTGCATGAACTGTTCTTTCTTTCAGCTAAAGGGATAAATAACTCAAAATGCCGAAGTAGTAAGAAATTCTAACATTGGAAAAAACCGGAAAGCTAATTAACTGCTTAAAAGCAGGCAACCAAAAGAAAGCAACAACTGACAAGAGCAGGCACAAGAAATTTTGCAAACAACTTTTGAATTTTTAAACAACTATGATTATTCTTTTTAAACACAGTAAATTGTTAGCTAATATTTCAGAAATTTTTGCATTTATCGCTATTTGAAAGATATATCTGAGGTTTTCGTTTCGAAATTCCTGAGGAATTTTGATTATTTTATTACATTTTAGATTAAATGTAATAAATTTTAAAATACCCATCCTTTTTTTATATTACGTCTCGTGTCAAAATATTTACTTTTATTCTGAAAACATGTAATATTATTGGCAAGCATATCTCTACCGGTTGTTCGAGTGAGTGACACCTGACACGTTGATTAAATCATCATCGAATCTTGAGGGGTGATGTTTATCGGGAACTGAGTACAGAGGAAAAGAATGAAAAAAAAGATTATCTCAACACTTAAAAAAAATAGAGTTGCTTGAAAGTATCATTTTCAATCCACTTGAGTTATGAGAGGTACTTTTCAAACCATTTTTCCTATCGCCCTTTTTCATCCTGGTCTTGACGACTCATTCTCTTAACAGCAATACTTGGTTTGAGATTGTCAACATCCTGCTATTACATATCCAGATATCTCAAATACACTTAAAGTTTTATTATTTTAAGTAGGCTACCAAAAAATTAGATGTTGAAACTAGAACTGTTTACTATTAAAGAGAACTTGAATTTGTTCTTGACTAATTTTTCTGAAGATAATAAAATAAAAATAATTTCTGAGTATTTTTTCAAAATAACTCGTACAAAGATTTGAAGTGCTAAAAGATTATTTTAATATTTTTTTAAAAATGTAAACTGATGTTTCGTATTATGACATATTTAATTCGTAAACAAAACAATTGTACGAATTTTACCACAATCCATTTGGTAAGATTTAAAACATCAGAGTCCAAATTTTCAAAATATTTGTCTGAGAAAACAAAATCAGATATGCATGTAGTATATTAGTTTAATAGTTTGGTATCATTATCTTACGCTTTCACAATCAAATTCTTTTACGAAAAAACTTCCCAAAGTGAAACTTTAATCCTACTCTCTGCAATGACTCGTATTTGCATCACTAACGTTATTGTCTATTTCATTCCAGTTAATTTTTAATGATTTAGCAATTGATTAATAAAATTTTCTTTACTTAATAGACTTTAGAAAGGAATTTTTATCAATTAATGGGTTTAATTAATTCTTATTAAAATATTAATTCCAAAGTCATTTTTTTATTATTATTCATGAATTCCTTACATTCGTTTATGTGGATGTAGACATTTTATAATGAAAAATAAAAGAATCTGCAGTGTAGGGTTAAGCTCAAATTTTTACGTACACTAAATGAGAAATCACAGGCATCGTTTATAGAACGGCTCTTAAAATAATTCTGCAACAAAATCCGCCGAAGAAATAGGAAATCTCTTAAGCTTTCAGAATACCCTTTTGGGTTCAAATAGCAATTTATAAAGTGAAAAGGATTTTAGAAAGAAACTGAGAAAACAATTTCATTGAATTTTTCTGAATAAACTGTAATAAAACTTCAAATAAATTTGTTTATATTTGTCTGTAAAGTTTAAGAGAAATCTTGCACTCCTTACCAAATTTCCAATGAAATGTGAAAATAAGAAATAGCTGAATGATTCTAAGAGTAGTTTTCAAAGCATTAAACGTAATTGCCTAACTATTTAGAATAAAATATGTATGTATCACAGGTTTAACTAGGCAAAACAAAAAAAAAACTTTTAATTGGTATGGTAAATACAATCCGATAATAAAACGACAAACATCTGCTAATAGAAAACGATAATACGACGTCTCTCTTATTCATTTAAAAAAATTCATTGTCAAAAAAATTTCAGCCTGAATTTTTTCCAACAAAAATTAGTGACTTCGGTACATGAAAGGAAGTAAAACGAGAAATTCGAATAATTATTCGTAATCAATTAACCAAATCAGATCTTCGAAAATAAGAAAAATTCTCATGTAGTAGAAGACATCATTATAGTTCTATCCTTTGGTCAGTGGTTAGTTTTTGTCTTTCAATCCTTATAAATGTAGGGTCGTTTATCTTCCACTAAGAATGTATAAAATGTTCTGCAGGTAAACCTGGAGTTTAGGGTGCGTACTATTTTCTCGCCAATTTTCTTTGCGGTCGCCAAACACTGACTAGGATGCGCAGTGAGTTTTTTATAAGTCTTCTGCGCATTCGATGCCTACGGCATCTAAAAACGAGAGATTGAGCACGCAATGCCTTCGGCATTGCAAGTGTGCACCGGGCAAATTTTTTTAACTTAAAAAAACATCAGCGGCTTCGCTTTCCAGCAAAGCGGGCCCCTCGTAGCTTCGCTTTTTCATTGAGAAACGAAACACACAGGGAAAGAATGAACAAAGAAAAAACACGACGTCTGGAAACGATGAAACGTAGCGAGGGAACCACTGTTTCCAGAAAAAACATTCCTTGTTCGATATTTGGAAGCCATAATCATTAACACAGAGGAAGAAAATCAGCAAATTAAATGAAAGAAAATCTTCAGAAGAGAAGCGAACGGTTATTGAAAAAAAATCGTTTGGTAAATGATAAAGAATTCCAAACGAAATATTATTCAAATTCGTACGCCGAACAATCAAATCGAAGAGAGCAGGCAATGTACCAATGGATGCGGCGTAGACCGGTAAACAAATCGCTGTCGGCGCATGTGCAAACGACGCCGAAAACAATTTCAACTCGCATCCAAAACAAATGTTCTGGCACTTTTTCTTGGCGACAAACAATTGGCGAGCTTAAGGGAAACGAAGTGAGTACGCACCCTAAACTCCAGGTTAACCGTTCTGCATAGTTCCCCGATAAAATTCTACAATATTCTGGTTATATAGATCACCCGAACAGTTGCCGTTTTCGTTTTGACTACCTTGTTACTAAAAAATATGATATTTCATGATGAAAATATGATTATTCATATATGATTATGCTATTTAGCATACAAATGTGGTGGCCAAGCAATTATCAGATAACATCTTCCTTCATTTCATGCATCTTAAACATTGGTCTTGAAGTGAAGTCACTATGTGATATTTAAAGTTTGAAAGCGAAACTTTAGGCTTGAAAAAGAAGGGCTTTTTATAAGTCAAGTGATGTGTTTAACGATAATTGCACAGTAACAATTTTCACAAGTATTTATTGATTCTTCGAATATTATACGGCGATGGATGAATGTTGTAGGTCTAACACAAAATCTTTTTAACACATCGTTGATCGCTAACAAATTAGATGCAAGCTCAGAAAAGGTCAAACAACATGGACACAGTGGCGGATTGCCGCACAGGTGTTAGAAGTGGTCGCCTCGTGCCTGGAGACTCTGGGGGGGGGGGCTCAAAATATATCGAGAAAATCATAAGAGCTAATGACGCGAATTTACAACATTGCAGCCTTGTTTTTAGTATAATCCTCGCCTCACTGAAAGTTTCTCCCTCTTTGCTTTAAAAAAATTAATGAGTGAATGAAAACAGCCAAACGAAACGTTGGGGGAATTAAGTTCTAGTGTGACTGATGTGTATCATTACTGATAAATTAACCTGCTAGTCACACAGGAATGTGCTCTATAGAAAACGAGATATGCAGAAGACGACATTCCTTTGATGATACGTCCATTGTACCCAAGACGCGATGGTCTGTAAATTGATTTCACAGGTGTAGAACTACGCAGGGCAAAGTAGGTAACTAACTGCTTAGGGGCCCCGCAACTTTTGGGGCCAGACGCACCGTAATACTCTTTTCTTGCATTATCAAGGTAATTAGTTTAGAGCTTTTATTTAATTTTAACCGTTTGAGTGCGGCGAAGCGCTATCGCGCTTCACTTTTTATGTGCCGCAAATGCGCGCCGCACTCAAACGGTTAAAAACCGAGTACTCGAATTGAATTTAAATTAAAATCAAGTATATCTTAAATTTCAGGACGTCGTTCTTAGGATTTTTTTTATGTTTTCAAATTCGCTTGCAGATTCAGTGTGGTCCAGATTGTTTCGCAGTTAGCTGACTGACTCAACAGTCCTGATAAACATTGTATGACAGTATTTAGATTGTTCAAAAAAGTTATAATTTTTTTTACTACTTTTTAAAAACTTATTAAATTAAGATTTTGCAATTTTTTATTTGCAAGATACAAACACCAACTCTCCTGAATCTGATCTATATTGAAATATTTTGTTATTTTAGTTTGTCTTAATATTTGTAATTTCAAAACAGCTTGTATAGAGATTAAATCAATTCTAACAGTAATATTAAATTTTATGAAAGTTGAATATCCTGAATACCCATGTATACTCATAAATTAAATACATTACTTAGATTGCAGTTCGTCGATAACTATTCGAAAATTCAAATTTTTTAAAAATCATTTGTAGAAAAACCCTCATCATTTGACTTCTCTTAAAGTGCAACTAAAATTTATATCGCTGCAATGCAGGTATCTTCCTGAATCTTAACGGTATTCAACTGGAATTTTTATATAAGCTGCCCTATATATCTGGCTTTGAATTTATGAAAGAAAAATTAGGCTATGTTTCGCACATGCGCAGTAAAAATTATTTACTACAAATACTCATAATAAAAACTTTGAATATATTCAAAGTTTTTATTCCAAATTATTTTTACACAATGCTTCTCTAACAAATTGACACTTCTTCTGTAAGTTTTGTAAAATTTGGCTGAAAACTCTGAATGTTATAAGCAAAAAACTTGCTGGAAAATTTGGGATTTTTTAAGAAAACTTTTATAGCTTCCTGAATATTCGTGCTTTTTTTTTTACAAAAATGCATGTAAATGTTGCGCTTATCAAGTGAAACCATTGGTGAAAGTTGCAACTCATTATCAGCTTTCTGTAAAATGGGGCGAGTCCTAAATCATTTTCTTTCATAAATTTCTAGTCAGTCCTATAAATGCCATCGTGACCGAATCTTCCCTCTAAACTGTGAATTGAAGTCTCTTCTTTACATGGTCGAAGTTCTAGGCAAATACTTTCAGCCTTTCGGGAGTTGAAAAAATACGCAAATTCAAAAGTGTTCACATAATTCTGTCACCCACCTATACTCTTGATTAGTTATATTATATTCGAAAGTCATTGCTTTATTTTGCGATTTTCATTTTTAACAAGATAACTTTTTAGAAAAAAAGAACGATAGAAACCATTTTAATGATTTACTTTGCAGAGCTTAAACTAAATAACATTTTTTTTCCAAAAATATCATTTCAAAGTGCTGTTTTTAAAAAAAAGTTTCGGGGAGATAATTTTATTATTTCCCTTTTTTTGCCTGTATTGTTATTAAATTATACCATTCTGTCCTTTAAGACAAAAGAGTTGACACTGTTCATTCGAGTTCGAAATTTAGAAGAAATATAAAATGATTCTCAGTTTATGGTAAAATTTATTATAGCTCATAAATATAAATTGGTGATTTATGAGCTCATTTCTCCATTTTAACTAAATAAGTTTCTTTTATTAAACGTAAGAAAAGAAAAAAAAATATTTATTAAAGACAATTTTGAAATATTGTTCCTATTTAATATAAAATTTGAATGTTTGGAGACTTATGTCCAACCTATCTAGATAGACCCAAAAACCGAAACGAATCACTGCTACTTAAATATCTTATATTATCACGAAAAACATATCTGTTTCGACTAAAATGAAAAAGATAAAGGGATGCAAAGGTATTTTAATTTCTTTATCTATTTTATATATACATGATAATTAAGGTTTTCATACGTCTCGTATATACGGACTGTCCCGTATTTCACTACTCAGTCACATATTACTGTTTGTCCCGTTTCCTCCTTAAACTCTGCCGGGAAGAAATAGAACGTACTGTCGCATATTTATAGGCAAGAAACATCGATATTGGCAACGCTGAAATTCTATTAAACCAGTTTGTATATCTAAAAGATTATAGAAAAATAATTCTTTCTAAAAAAATTTCTTTCTAGATGATAAATTTCTTTACCAAGGATATTAAGAAATCTAAGGTGATTCCCATGGCGTTTCTTGTATCTTTTGTAAAATTTATTAACTACTGTTGATGCTATTGTTGTTTCTATATATCTGTGGTCGCTTAAGGAGATTTCTTCTAGGACCTCCCAATTAATGGAAGAATCTATAAGTGATTGGGAGCATAAGGTCAGGTCTGGCCAGCCAACACTGTTATTTCTCTGGAAGGTTGGTAGAGCATCTGGTTTATTGATGATGTTAAGGTTACCCAGATACCAATTTTAGTTTGCAGCAAACGTGCACTGCAAATCTGCAAGCTTGCAGCAAGTCTGACACGACAAGAGTGCAAGTGTGAAACAAGTTTGCAGCAAGTTAACGCAAGCTTCGAAGTCACCATGGGACGAACTTGCAGCAAGCTTGCATTGCAAATTATAGCAAAAACAGTGTCATTGCTGGTATATGTTGAGTGCTCTTCAGAACACTACCAAGCAAGAAGCATAATCAGTTCCATTCAATTTTAGTTTATTTCATGATACGAGAAGACAACATCAGCAACACAAGTACGTCAACTATACAACAGGAATACTATATACAATACACAGTTAAAACCACAGTTAACACGATACACACAACGTCAGTTACAATTACAGTTATTATGACATCCCCCTTTTAGGTTATTAATTATACAACATAGTCACTCAAGTAAGATGGTGGCTTACGAACACGGTGACTTCTTCTTTGCACATTGCAATCTGACCTGTTAAAAGTTTGGGAATTTAATGGTATTTCTGAATCAGATTGGGAAGTATTTATTATTTCATCATTAGGATCTGTTTCTATGTTAAAGGGTGTATTTGATTTTCTTATATGCTTTCTATTACGTCTTAGAATTTTGCCAAACTGGTCTTTGACAAAATAGGACCTAGGATGCAACTTATGTTTAGAGACTATTTCAGCAGGTTCCCATGTTTTGTTTTTTTAAAAATTCAGTATCCTAACATTTTCTTTTTGCTTAAGCTCAGATAATGGGTGAGCAGTTTTGTCATAATAGAATTTTTGAATGTTTTGCCTCATAATTAATTTTTCTCTAATATTATTAAACAATTCAGCATTTAGTAATTTGTTGGATATTGGCAATTTTGTTTTGAACCTACGATTAAACATAATTTGAGCAGGAGATAGATTTAGACCTGATATTGGGGTATTTCTATATTCCATCAATCCTACAAAATAATCTTTCCTATCTTCCTTTGCCTTTCTCATAATACCTTTTGCAATACCATCAGCTCTTTCTACCATCCCAGAATAGTGAGGACTAATAAAAGCATAATTAAAATCCCAATCATTTGCAAATTTCTTATAAATGTAGCTATTAAATGGTATATTATCAGAAATTACAGTATTAGGTACACCAAATCTAGAAAAAATTTATTTTAGTTATTACCTCGTCTGCACATTTATTTGCAAGTTCAATAATTTCCATCCATTTTGAATAATAATCCATTACAATTAGATAACTAACATCACCAAAGTCCATTATATCAACTCCTATCTTTTCGAAAGGTCTAAAAGGAACTGTGTGAGGTTTTAATGACTCTTTACTATTAGCTTTTTTAAATTTCTCGCATATCCCACACTGTGAAACTTCATTTTCTACATCAGAGTTCATCCCTGGCCAATACATTATTTCTCTAGCCCTTCTCTTACATTTTTCCATCCCAAAATGAGCTTCATTAATTGTAGCATATCTCTTCTCAAACTATAAGGAACAATTAATTTTTCATTCATAAATAACAGCCCAGCATCTAAAATAGAGTAAGTTGTGATGTTTTTCCTTCCCGTGAGCACAGTTCCCACGAGGAAAAGAGTCGAGTACCTTTCATTTCAGCCGCAAACCGCAAGCCAGCTGACGTTCGCGAGGGTAATAGCTGCACGCGGAAAGCGACCACAATGCACAAGAATCAATATCTGTCAGAGAGTGCATTTGGGTCGGCTTTGAGGAGATTAGCGGTGCTCTTTCATGTATAGCTTCAGTGGTGAGGAAACTCAGGAACCATCCCACGGTTGAAATTGACCATTGGGAACATGGAAGTTTAGTCGTTGGTCGCCCTTGAGTACGATTGTCCAGTAGAGTGAAAGGAAGGCGGAGCTCCACCCCTTAAGGTAAGGACAAAAGCGGAATTTTGAAGTTGGAACGAGGAGAGTGGGGAGAACCGATTTAGGAAGTCTCGAACGTGGTTTCAGACTCCGGAGTGCAGAAAGAGCTGTGTGATCAGCTCTGATTTAAAGTCCCGAATTAATTCGGACTTGGACAACGATCACTGAGAAATTGGCATTATTCCGAAATCTCGGCTCATCGAATATCGAATTGAGAGCACTCCTTGTAGTCTCGTGCTTAGGCTATCACACTGATAGGTAGAAGCTATCCATCCTGTATATTGATTTACATCTCTTATTGAAATATGACTCCATTGAACTTTAACGTCCTAGAACTGTGAACTCAATGATCAAACTTTGTATATAAATATTTAATCAAGATTTCTATGCAAGAATTGTTTTTAAATTATAGCTGTGTAAAATAAAAGTACTTGGGTCAACCTAAGCATTGCATTTATTTAGTCGCACATAGGCCAAGACACCACAAAATGCACATTTGTATTATTCAAATGTAATTTTAATACATATAATATCTATGTGACAAATTCAGTTCATCCACACCTTTAAAATACATTTTTCAACACCACTTAAATTTTAAAAATAAACTCACTTCTACTTTAATTTATCAATCGTGTGAACCTTTTAATTTTTCCAGCACCTCTCAAAACCCAATCACCAGCTCCATAAAGTTAATGATGTAGGCAAAAATAAGAGGATTTGGTTCGGGATTTTTTATGGCGCAAGAGCCAGGATGTTGGATATACTGTAGGGTGTCTAAAAAAAATTTTTTTTTAAAATAAACATTACTCCTCAAGGTTTTCCCTTTTGGTCAAAATAGAGAGTATACTATATGGACAAAAGTATCCGGACACTTTTCAGATTTTCTAGAATTTCTCCAGAAAGGATTAACTGACTGCCCTTAAACTTCGATCATGTGAACAATAGACTGTAACTCACATTTTACACCGAAGATTCGGTCCTGAGGGCAATTAGGGGACCATCTACAAACTGATGAAGACAAAAACTGTTTTGGCCCACCCCGCTTCACTGAATACTGATAACAAGATGAAACTTTCAGAAATGGTTATGTTTAATGTGCATAATAATTACAGGAATTTTCGTTAACTCAGCACAAATATTTGGGAAGATATAAAGGTTTTCTTAAAAAATCTCAAATTTTCCTGCCTGTTTTTTGCTTATAACATACAAAGTTTTCTGCAATATTATACAAAACTTACAGAAAAAATGACAATATGTTAGAGAAGAATTTTTTGAAAATTTACGTTCTTCCTCCATATATGAAGACGAATCTAAAATAGAGTTTTTTTTTTCTCATTTACTAATGCCATGATATCTTCCTCACTCACTTCCCCAGATGTAATGACATCGTCGTCACAACATTCGAAAAAGCATTCACTCCGTGCTTTTCTAGCCATTTGGAGAAGGGAAGGTTGTCATCTTCCGTCTGTGCTGCCAGGTGTCCACCGGGGGAGGAGGGGAGATAGAAAGTGTAAAGAGCCTTGCCTATTGTTCCTTTGTCTCACTTATGGGGTTAGCAGCGATTTTAACAAAGGTACAATAGGCGAGGAATGTGATCTCTGGACCAGAGTATTTCATGCAAAAGCGGTAGCTCTTGTAGAAGTTGCATTGACTTGAGCACAGTTAGTAAAGAATGTCCCTTTGGGCAAGTGAAAAGTTTGAAGTTTTAGAAATTGTCAGTTTGCTATAACCGAGTCTCTAGCGTTTGCTGTTCGTTGTAAACGTATGAAAATACATTATTAACATAGGACTTCAGTTGGGACCATGTAAAAGGTTCGCTGTAACCGAGAGTTCGTTATATCCCGGTTCGACTGTAATATTTGTTAGCCTTCCTTGTTTAGAATGTAGCATTAAGTGAAATAGCTTAATTAAAAGGAATCGCAAGCAATTTATAACAAAAACAATATCAAATTCATTCTTCTGCAATGAAACCCCTTAAACCTTTAATAATTGGCTACAAACTAAAATAACTTGTATTACAAGATTAAAATTGGATTTTCTTGGAAGAGCAGAGCGGGGGACTTAACAAAAATAATTGTATTCCACAAGTCTTAAATTGTTGAGCTGCTTTTGATTTAATCCCCATGCCAAGTCTCCACACCTCCTAACACAACCCAAATTTCTTTTATCGTTACGATAATATTTGCAAGATATACAGGAAAAATCCGCCAAAAACCTGAAAATTTCATTTCTGCTCAGGACTCAGCCGAAAGAGCTGTGGCACCCCTAGTGAAATCAAGGAATATATTGTAGATTTCAAAGTAAGGAATAGTTTTCCCCATTTATAATTATAATGATGCATCATTTCAAACAAAATAATGAAGTATATTGTGAAAAATGGTACTCTGTAAATCGCCACAAATTTTCGAGTAGTTAAATGTTTTTTTCCCAACAGAAATGATATAGTTTTAATTATTAAATGCATCCCTATTAATGCATTTATTTTGACCCTTGTACAATTTTTATACCAAAACGGGTTTTTTTCCAAATCATAGAACATGTCTCTAACAATAGCATGAAATTTTGTAATCATATGCAAGTTTTTTGTACCCCCCAAAATTATGATGCAAAGTGAAGCCCTTCATCTTTTCATGAAGACAGCCTTAATACGGTTATAAAATCATCAAATTCTGTGTTAAAATGAACAAGATTAAATAAGAGAATAAAACCCTATGGATTTTAAAAACGGTAACAGTTGATCGTGAGGGTTTTTACCAAGCAACATTGGCAGTGTGACAACAGTTGTCCGGAAGATGTGTAAGCGTCGAGTATGGAAATATTGGCATTCAATATGAATATGTAAAACCATCATGCTAAATAATTGCAATGTGGACACAAAGGTATTTGTTCACCAAGCAACAAATATTCAAGTATAGCTCTTGTGTGCCCAATTCGTAGAAGAGAGGAATTCCCATTTCAATTTGATAAAAATTGTAAACGTGTTACCAATACTCTCTTTCTACTTTTGGACACTTCCCAGAAATTTATCATACATCATGACTTGGAAACATCTAATTAACTTTTGTAAAATTCTCAATAATCTTTTATCGAGTATATCGAGCAATACATGGAAATTAGAATAAAAAGATTTCTGGAACTGACCACGATTGCAATTTCTTGTGAAACGTCTCCACACTCCAACAACAGAACATTACCTGTAGGTAATGAACCTTCAAACATAATTTATGGTTTCTTTTTCATATAAAAATTACAATATTCACGGTTTTCTGAAGCTTACATTTGTCAAACTTCATGTCATGAATTAAAGTTAAGTTTTTCTATGTTTTACATCTTTTTTTATTGAATATCCAAGTTTAAACAATCATCAGAATTTCTACATATTCGAATCGCCTAATCCCCATTTATTTTGGATAATTGATCCCCTGCATCCTAATTAATGAACTGGTCACTGGACCTATACAAAAGGCAGCCTAAAGAAAAAGCTGACCAATTCAATGAGAGCCACAATACACTGTCTGTCGACTAAAAGCAAGAGCCAAACAGAAATATTAGAAAAAACCAATACACCAGTTGAAAACTCCTCTCAATCAACTAAGATTCGTATTACAAAATTTCAACGGTCAGCAAGCATGGATGACAAAGAAATTAGCTCCAGCAGAAATAAAGATAAACTTTTTTTAAAAAGAGAAAAGAAAACAGACAAAAAAATCCAGCAACTTTTGCTGAGGTTTGATTTGACACATTGATATTTTTAGTTGTATCCACAGGTTACAGATAAAGAAGGGGGGCACTAAATGCACATAGCCTAAACAATACAAGAAAATAACGTAACATGTTTACTTTTTTAAAAAATTCCATACTTATCAATTTCCCTGAAATTCTTTTTCATATTAACTACCAATTAAATTAAAATTACAAATTAAAGAAAAATGCTAATAAAACTACCATTAATACTCTTGCTTAAAGTGACTTTTAAATTAAAAGTATAATATGCATGTATTACAGTACAAATAGGAATGTGCTCTATAACACAGATATGAAGTTTGATATAATTAATAATTGGGAAACATTCTATTTATCACTAGACTAGGAAAGCTAACAATGCAAACCCTTAAAAATAGAAACCGTGAATCAATTTAAGATGAACAAGTTGAAAGATATCTTCTGTGTTTCTGTAGGAAGACTTCAATGTATTTCAAAGTTTTGAATAGTTTAAAAATATAATAACTGAGGTAATTTTACAGGAGGAGAAAATAATTACTTCTGCTGCCTACACCCTAAAAGATAAGACTTGAAATCTAAGTTTAATCCGAGATATTAGCATCACAATCTTTAAAAAGACTAATGAAAGTTTTTAAAAAAAAAAATACATAAGCATCTCCAGAGTGGTACAGAAAGTGTCAAGGAAAGTGAAAATGGAGGAAAAATATTTTCTACGCATTTCAAAAATTAAAACACATTTTTATTTAACCTTTCAAACAAAAATCAATAATAATGAAATAATTATGAGTACAGATTTTTGTTCACATGAATAATATCACACACAAATGTCTTATAATTGCAAAACTAACAGCAAATGGTTTATAAAATGAAATCTTAACAAATGGCACTTAATTTACAATTGAGGCAAAACAAATTTTCAGTTAGAAGTAGTGTCATTTCTACAAAAAACATGTGCTACTCTTTGGTATAAATATAACTGAATGAGTATTTTCAATATTACATCATATATGATAATTAATACATAAAAATTTTTACACAAACATTTTTAGAACATTAAACACAAAATATTACAGGAATGTACAAAAAATTATACACACTTTAAATCCTAAAATCAATCATTAGTTGGAATCGGGAAAAGTAGTTGAATTTTTGTCAGCATCAGTTGTAAAATCTTTTTCAGTATCAACAGGACGAAAGAATTTATCTTCTTCTTTTGCAGAATAATGACTAGATGAAAAGTCAAACATAAGGCCAAGGACAACATTTAATGCAGACATATCATATCTATGGCATCCTGAATAACGATAAAGTGGTTTTTTATCAAATCTACAACCAGAATTTTGAGCACCTATAGGTGCTATGCAATTTGGAACAAGAGCACATTTAACCCAATGAAACATTATTTTAAAATGAACTGTGTCCGTGTTGTATAATATAATAAAATTTGGCTGAACCATTCGGTGGAAAAAGAATTTTTCTTGTTTTGTATTGAAGTAATCAAACATTCGAGGATGTGTTAAAGCCGATGTAGGTTGATTTATAGGCCAGGCAACAATTCCATCCTTTTCAGCTCTACTGACGATATTGTGTATTTCATTAGATGTGAAGATATACTGGACATCAATCATAATTACAGCACCAGCTTGATTAAGAATTTCCTAAAATAATTAGAACATTTTTATTACAATTTTAGACAGTAATTCTCTTTTATTCAGAAACAAATTCCACTGTAAAGGAAAGCAATATCACAAAATTGTAAATTTTTTATTACTCTGTAAATACAAAACAAGGTAAAGGTGGCTTAGACTCAATGTGCAAAGATGAAGTCAGACCTTTTGTATATTCACAGCAAACTATGGATATTAAAATAAGTAAAATTAGTGGCAATTTTAGGAATTAAATCATGCAACGGTCTCAATTAGCAAACATGACACGAAACAATGTCAAGATCCTAATCTAAATAAAGAAAATATTAAAGAAAATTTTTAAGGTTATGAATGAAAACATCAGTTTCCTTTAAGAAATAAGATATCAAATAGAAATCCTTGTAACAGTAACAGGAAAAAACACTTTAGTATACCTAAAGTTTTTGAAAAAGACAAATACATATAGCTAAAGAATAAGTCAAAATATCAATAATTTGAAAATATAAAGATACATAATATAAAATTAACTGAAAAAATTATAAATGATGTTAAATTCAAGAAATACATAATTTAAGAAGAAAAAAATCAATTTCATGTAGATTCCCGATTTATAAATGTTATTCAGATTGATAAAAAGTTTAAAGGTTTTAGTTAATACAATGAAATTACATGCTTTCAATAAGTGCTCTGTTACTAGAACACAAAATACCAAGAAAATAATCCAACTCTTGTCGGATACAATGAAACATACTAGCATTAATTTTATTACATGCAGAAATGTTTCAACTTCAGATTCTTTGTATCAGCTATTCAAGAAGAGCACACAAAGTCTTTGGCACATTTTAAAATTGAATATAAAATCAAGTAACTGGTGCAAAAAAGTGTAGATTTGTCTCAAAATGGAATATATATATATATTCCCCTTCTAAAAAAATAAAAATGTTTTTAATATTGCCCATAGATGCCCATGCACCTCAGAAGTTACAAAGAACATAAAACTGTAGATGGTGCTACTTTTTTATGTGTTTGGTTTACAATAGTGATTTTGTAGATTTTCGGATTAATTTTGTGATGTAGGAATGACATCTCTCACTGAAAAGGCTTATTGCATAAGTCGGTGCTTTGAAACCAAATCCAATACTAAAGACCAATGGAAGTTTTGTACTAAGTACAAAACCCCCATCAAGCTCCAAACTGCATTTAAAACTGGTGTAGCAATTTTCAGAAACTGAAAAAATTTTGTTAAGTAGTAGTGGCTGGTCAAATACATCCACAGAAAATGTTACACCTATTCAACAGACATTTGTTTCCAATTCATCTATATCAAAAAGGAATGTATCATAACAATTAAGATATTCCTTATAAAACAAATCTTCCCCTGTGGCTACATTTTAGTTATTGTATTCACATACACATAAATATACAGATAAACAGTCAACCCACTGATGGATTTGGACCCAAATCTGATGCAGATCTCCAATTCTGAAGATAACCAAATTTTATATATCCAACTACTCACATTTTCAAATTATCATGTACATACAGACTTCCAGGGGACAGGTTTTGTACAAAATTTAATAGAAATCTACAAATTTGACATAAAGATCATACATTAAATTTCATCTATTAAGTTCCATGCTTTGAGCAATGTTCATGGACAGATAAAGCAACAGATACAATTCCAAAATTGTGCTTTTCGGACTCAGGTTAAAGCGGGGAGACTTATCAAATTCTCAAAGTCGAAATTCTTGATGATTACAATACTTTTTCTTTGTATACGAGAGAGTAATAATGCTGTCATGCATTTTTTCCATGTCAACGTATAATTTGAATAGACTGAACATGGTGGTGGTGGTTGCTTGCACATGCTGGCAATTTAACAATCACTGCTAAATTTTCCTTCTCTTTGCTGACACTGTGTATTTATTACACAGTAAGCAGATATTTATACAATAGAGCATCATTTATCCCAAACAATTAGGGATTGGCGTTGTTTAGATAACTGATCATTTATGAAAAAAATTGTACATGTCATGGGAACAATTTAAAGCAAAGAAGTAGCGATATTAATCACAAAATTATATATATTTTGTATCACATGTCTTACAAATACACATCTTACATTACACAGTAGTACATTAAAGCATGCCTACAGTTTAGGAAAAGTCCAAAATATTCTTTTGCTTCAGTTTTTTTGCCTCTAAATCTCGCACATATTTTAAAGACAGCATCACATTTTTCTTCTTGTTCCTTTTCCAGCATGGTCATTGTCGCTAGGCTTTTCCTCGTAATCGCAAGGGTCTTGGTTGTCGACAACACTGGCAATAATCTCATTGTCCGCTAGTTAGGTTAGGTTATATTAACGTCCCGTTTTGAAGCAACACGAGGGCTATTTAGGGACGGACCTCGTAATTTTGAACCGCAGTCAGATGACGAGGACGACACCTGAGCTGGCACCCCCTCTCCAAACTTCCGCGCCACACCAACGGGAGGACGTTTGGCCACTACGTATGATTTAGCGTGCAACAGGCCTCATACACGGCGGATCTTCAGTGGAATCGGGTTTCGAACCTGCGACCCTCTGGTCCCGAGGTCGAGACCTTACCACTAGGCCACCGCGGCCTCATTGTCCGCTAGTACTTGCTAGTCAGGGTCATCAACGTCACACTTGAGCCAGTCTTGAATGTTCTCTTGGTCACATTTTTCAAATCCTGAAGATTCTCAAATCAGCCCAGCCATTTCTGAATTTGAATTAGCCATCTGGTACACCTTTGGTTGACCAATGTTTCGGTTGATCAGTATTCAGATAATCGATGTTCCACTGTAATTTATTGCCGATTTACATTTTTTTGTGTAAAAGTATATTTCTATGCTTATTTATCAAATTAGGAGTCATATTATACTCCACAACTGGTACACATTATAACTGATTACCCAACTGAATAAATTTTTACAAGAGCAAACAGCACAATCTACTACAACGTGTTTTACAAATAATTAGATAATTTTAAACATAGACATATGTTTAACTTTTGAATGCATTAGACAAAAGAAGCCCAATACATTATTTGTAGATCGGATGTGAATACAAGTTCCTTTTCATCATTTTAAAGCTACACTATTAGTTGTTTCAAGGGCTGAAATTTATTTGTTGATCATTATTTCTCCTTTGCTTTTCAGTAAAACATTCTCATTAAAAAGAAAAAAAAATATTTAAAATATCTCATAATATAAATATATATGCTTCTATCTCACATTTTTTTTATTACAAATATCATAACATATAGTAAAACTGTGTAAAAATGAAGGCATAGGTGTGTAGCATGTAAACCATTTGAAAAAAAACACACCTTATAATTGAAATCTATACAGGGTGGCCCAAAACGACGGCATAAACTCTGCACGGCTAGATTCCTCGTTGGGAGTACATAAAAACTGCCCAAAGAAGCGTTCCTGTACGATCCATAGTTTACGAGAAAAATACGAAAAACAAAGTATGACGTCACTGCTGGTGCAAGAAAAAACACTTTATTGAACATATCAACAGCAGTATATGCACAATTTAAAGCAGATGTTCGAAGTGTCCGCCGTGCATGTCAAGACAGACTTGAGCACACCGTGGAATGGCTGTCATCACATGTTGCAGCATTGCGGAGTCCACCGAAGTACAAGCAGCATGCAGACGAGCAACTAAGTCCATTTGTGTTGTCACTACGTCTCAATACACCAGTTCCTTGAGATGGCCCCATAGGAAAAAACCCAACAGTGTAAGATCTGGCGAACGTGGCAGCCATAGAACCGGACCCCCACGTCCGATCCAGCGGCCGGTGTATTCCATATCCAGCCAACCACGTACAGGAGCACAGAAATGCGCCGGAGCCCCATCATGCTGGAACCAAAGTCCCTGTATTGCCGCTAATGATATGGCATTGAGGAACTCTGTTAAGACCTCATTGAGAAACACCAAGTACGACTGTCCCGAGAGCCGTTCAGGCAACAGATATGGTCCAAGCAGGCGATCCCCGAGTATGCCGGCCCACACGTTAAGAAACCAACGTTCCCGATGTTTTTGTGGCCAGATTGCATGCGGATTGACCTGGGACCACATACGGCTGTTGTGATGGTTGAATACCCCATCACGAGTGAAACACAAATCATCAGTCCACAGGATATGTGCAATGAAACCATTATCTGTGTTCTGTTGCTGCAACAGCCATTCACAGAAGGCCACGCGTTTCTGAAAGTCATCTGGTTTCAGACCTTGCACGGTTGTGTACCGAAATGGGTATAGCCTCTCAGACCGTAAAAGCCTGTGCACAGTACTTTTACTCGAAGTCATCTCACGGGCTAATGCGTGTGTGCTTACCTCGGGCGTCTCTTCTATCTGCTGCAGTATTGCATCCGCCTGTGCTACCGTCAGGCCGCTCCGTGGTCTTCCAGTATCGTGAAGATTGGCTGTTGGCAAGACGCTTCCCGTATTTCGCAGTCTGTCATCCAGCCTACGGATGACGTTGACATCGGGAGGACGGCGGGACAGATATCGACGGGCATACTCCCTAGCAGTTCGTAAGGCATTTCCATTACATCGGCCGCACATCAAGTACATGTTGCAGTAGTCACGAATGGAATACATGGCCACCATACGAAGACTACCGGTAGCTGCAAGATGCAGCCTTTTAAATAGTACCAGTTCAGCGGCGGCTTAACATCATTCCATGGCGCGCGCATGCATGATGCGATATGCGCGGCGAACGTTTTAAACATTATCGTCTGGAAAGATATGCAAATACTGTTGTTGATATGTCCAATAAAGTGTTTTTTTCTTGCACCGGCAGTGACGTCATACTTTGTTTTTCGTATTTTTCTCATAAACTATGGATCGTACAGGAACGCTTCTTTGGCCAGTTTTTATGAACTCCCAACGAGGAATCTAGCTGTGCAGAGTTTATGTGGTCGTTTTGGGCCACCTTGTATAGTAGCACATACTGGTTTGAACTACATGATCTTGTTGGAATTGTCAACAAATATGTTAATTCAAAGGCCACAAAGCATTAAACTAAATGAGCGACTGATTTATATTCCATTGAACTCCAAGACTTACTTTTACAAACTGGCGTCATTATACTTTTTTTCTAAATGCAAGCTAAAAGTTTAAACTTTTAAAAAATGCAGAAATTCAAATTAAAGAAAATTAATTTTAATACTAAATTACCTGGATTATAATTGGTCGATAGGCAAAAAGTTGTAAATTCCGAACATGAGAAGGATATGCGTCAAAATCAAAGGTTCTTAGGATGCAATTAGTTGAATTGCAAATACCACTTATCTAAAATAGAACATAACTTTAATTACTTAAAAAAATAGCAATGAAACATACCAGTTTACATCTAAAAAATGTTCTAACACACAAAAAAATTTATGGGGAGAATAGCAGAATCTGTATCTGCTAATCAAAGTTAGCTAACATGCATTAGAATTCAAACATTACATTATCAATTATATAAATGCTTAGTATCTTTGTATATATATTAATCCAAATGTATTTAGGTAATGAAACAAAGTGATTAAGTTCAGAACCTAAATGTGCCTCAATTGTAGATTAAATCCAAATAAAGCTTTTGAAAAGGATTGCAAACCTTCAAAATAGTTAAGTACAAAAAGCCCCAGACGCATGAGTTTTACCAATAGCAGTTTAGACCAAGTTCAAAACCAGGTAGAGTGAACATGTTTAATGTTATACATTTAGTAACTATTTATCTATTCAAATTTTCTTATAGGATAAACAATCTAAACTTCATACCATTTTAACACCAAAATGGATTGATCAAAATTATTTTTCATTTCAATTGCTTAGCTTGTTTAGAGAAGGGAAGAGTTATTTTGTAAAGCAACAATTTATCTACTGTATAAATTGTTCCTTGAAAAAACTCTCTACGCAACCTTTGTGTGTGTGTACATATATATATATTGATATACAGACTTTTGATTTCCAAGATCTTTTTAATAGCTTAGATATTGATGATTTGGTAGACTCTTTAGTAAAAATACACAAGGATTTTGATTTAAAAAAGATATTAGAATTCATAATTATAAAACTCTTAGTAATCTTGTATTAAAAGAAAACTATGTTATTTCTGATAATAAGCTTTTACATCAAATTAAAGGACTGCCTCAAGGAGGGCCAGCTAGCAATAGTTTGGCAAATATTTATTTGCATTGCAACGAGAAAGATTTCAGAAATAATAGTTCTAGTTTAGTATGTAGATGATTTGATAGTTTTCAATAAAGATTTAGATCTAAAGCAACAAATTAGCTTCTATCCTGACTATTTAAAACTTATAAATACAAATAATACTGAATTAGTTGCAGAATTTCTAGATTTAGATATAAAAATTATAGATAGTAAAATTAATACTAATGTTTTTGATAAAACAGCATTTAATTTTAATATAAATAAATTACCTTATTGGAAGAGTAATTTATGTATAACAGTCTTCAAGAATTTAATAATTAATTATATAAATAGAAATAATTTGGTTACAGATAACCATAATAGAATTAGGAATATAATTTTTTTAAAATATTGCAATATTGTATGGATATCCTAAAAAATACTTAATGGCATATATAAATAAGAAATTTTTTAAGTTGCTTAGAATAATCCACCAATTTTTGTTTTCATATCTTTTTAATCATGAAAATTCTTAAATAATTAAATTTATATTTCTTGGATATACATGCTGTATATAATATGTTACTTCCATAATTTTAGTTTTTGCAACTTGATGGTGTCACGGTTTTAAATAATATTTAAAATATTCCCATAGTTATTTCTATACAGTTTTTTAGATTTTTAATTAATCACAAGAATTTTTAACTTATCTTGGAATTTTAATTGAGGTATTAGACTAATTTTGAGATTAAAATAATTTGTTATTTTATGCTGACTTGGCATATGACGCTCAGACTTGGTTGGTAGCGAATTGTGTATATAGGTAGGTGTCAAGTAATACACATTGATTTTAAAAATTCTTAGTTAAAAATTATTGTGCATGCGCAAAAGCATGGAGGGTTTCTAAATCTGTTGCTAAACAATATGTTTATTTTAGATATATGCTATATTCTTTTCATTTAGCGATGCACTAATTTTCGGGTTAAGTTTGATATATTTCTTCCAACCCTTTTCATTTTTAAGGTTAATTACCCTTTCTTTTTTTTTTAAACACTGGTACAGGGATGGTTTGTAAAACATATTTGATGTAACAGGCTATTAGCTCATCCAGAGCTGAGCAACCAATTTAATTGTGGAAAACTCCAAATTTCTGGATTGTCTATTTTCAATACTTTTGATTGTAACAGAGTTGATTTACATGTTCTAATTTACCATATGCTCTTATTATATATTTAGTACTTTTATCATTGGGTATTATATGGTTTAGTGTCTTTATTTTTTTTAGAATATATTTTATATTTAGCATAATTAAAAAATTTAACTTTTGCACTGCATTATAGATATGTTTGTTAATTTGCATTTTGAATATTAAGATCGACTTTGATATATGTTGATATTAATATATATTATATATATGAATGCAAATGTATTTAGGTAATGAACCAAAGTGATTAAGTTCAGAAAAGTGTATTTTAAGAAAATCAAATTTTTCAAGAGGACAGAATACTTATAATTAAATAAACAATTTTTGAAATAAAGACAAACATGCTTTGAACAATTCAGATCTCCAATATTACATATCAATAGACTAACTAGATTAAAATATGAATTTTGTTTATTGCTCCGAGACCAAACCAAATTTGTAATTAAATTTAATACAGAAAAGCTATTCATAGCATTCAAAACAATATTTTCCAGTCTACCTTAACCAGTGACCAAATGGCCACTATGAGAAACTTGCAAAGTTAATAGCTAGCTAACTTCAAAATATCATTATAAATTAAAAAAGAATGTTTTATCCGAGTTTAAAAGTTAGGGTGTTAAAATTCTTTTGATTGTTAAGCCAATACGCATTTTATATGAACTACAACACAAAATCCCAATTCTTTACTTAGTCATTATTTAGGTTTATCTTATTGCATCCATAGCTCCCATCTTATTTTCAAATAATTTTTAAAAACGTGAAAATGAATACATACTGTTGAGTATTCTGAAGGATTTAATCCTAAATCATAGATTACGAGAAATGAATTTCCAAAGAAATGCTGAAAAGACTTCAGGAATCCATTAATACAATGACTGTCACATTGAGATAAAGCTGTAGCAAAAACTGGTAAAGTAACATTTAGCCATCGGTCAGCTGGGTACAGCCGAGGTTTATCAATATGGAATCCAAGACGTTTTAAGTATTTTTCTTCTGGATCTGGTCCTTTGGCAACTTCTTTACTAACCTAACAAAATATAATTAGGCATTAAAACATAGTTACATTACCGAAAATACATATAAACAAGTACACTGCAAAGCAAGTTTTCTAGAATGTTTTCAGTTTCCCAGTTATCTTTCATTTTTTTTTTTTCCAGCTTATAACAGGAACGTTTGTCGGATTTAAAACAAGAACGGTTAAAATATCTTTTTTTCGTTTTTTTTAAAAATTAATTTTTCCCTGATCAGTTCAAACAAATTTTTTGTTAGTGAGATTTACCAGCGAATTTCTCCGGACGAGTGACCTTCATCGCATAAGGTGACGTCATATGCTTTCATTACTAGCATGCATTTCTACAATCCGATGTGTATCTTTTGTTTTGATTTCAAAACTTTTTCGTGTCATTGTGGGCATTCCGCCCCCCCCCCCCATTTTTTTTGAAGTCCTGATTCCACGGGCAATGCCATGCGATAAACAAGTTTGAAAGAGATTTATAGAGGATGTAGACTTTCATGATTATTTCATTAATATTCCAACATTTTTAACTATGCATATAAAGAACAATCAATTACAGCATTTAAAGTAAATAGCAATAATATCAATGAGCACAAGGTATCCAAGGTTACGACTCTGACAAAATCGAAGATCACAAATGAGGAAACCATTTGTCAGCAAGTTTTCTTTTTAATGTGGTGTTGTAATCAGTTTTTCTTTTTGGATTTTCTTACAAAATTTTATAATATCATTATTTCTAGAGATAACAAAATGCTTCAAAATTCCAAACTTTTCTTTTACACCAAATACACAAAGACCAATCTTTGTATACACTTAAAATATTTTATACCATCTTACTCAAAGATGCAGACACATTAATGAGAGGCAAGATCAGCAGTTAAAAAAAGAAACTATTTCGTTAAAAAATTTATTAGCGCAAAAGGCAAATACATTCATGTAAAATTGATAAACAACTTTCTTTTTTATACAGAGGTGGTTCATTTTTTTGTTTCACAAACTCCTTCCAAGTTTTAAAAGTATCCCATACACAATAAATTATGAAACTGTGAATTATATTTTTTTAAAAACATAATATATATTTAATTTAATCTGCAGCTAAGAATACGGACTCCTACTATGCATAACTAGAAGTTATATTGAACAACACATTTAGTTATTCACTGCCCAAGAGAAGTAAATGCACTCCAGTCAAATTCAAAATTTTGACATTTCGAACTTAAAAAAAAAATCAACCAAATGAAATTTCTCCCATTTCAACAAGTATGGTTTTTCAAAATTGCAATCTTATTAACTGTACGCAAATAGTAAGAGATACAGTACTCTTTCAGTAATCTAAATTATGTTCTTAATTTATCAGAATAATCATATCTTTCCAACAAATAACCAACTGGTATAACATATGCTGTCTTATACTCAAATAATTAGAAATAATTCCAACACTTATCCACAGCATAAAAGAAGAAAAATGAATTAAGATATTAGAGTAGGGTGTCTATAAAATTATAACGGACACAAAAATATGTAACCTCATTCTTTAAAGGATAGCGTTATTTGCAGGTACAATAACTATGAATTATAAGTTATTTGTAAGTACTGTAGCAATGGATAAAACATTATTTACAGGTTCCAATCTGTTATTTTGCACACTTGTGAATTTTAGATGAGAGTACAATATTTTAATATTTTTAGGGCTTAATTATCAGTTAATCAGTAAATTTAATTAAAACATTCAACGCGGGTGACACCATCTATTAGTGAATTTGAGAACAAATCAGCACACTTTTTCTATTTTATAGTCTTTAATATATAACGCATTTTGTTTATAATAATGAATTATAAATTAATGACTAAAATGCAGAAAATAAATGTAATTAAACAATTCTACTTTTTTACTACTACACACTAATAAAAGAGTGCTTTTGAAAACAGATTTTAATCTTTTTAATTTAGAACCTATGCATTTATTAGAAGGAAATTGGAATAAAAGTTATTTTAAATTTGTCTGATAATAATTTGGGTTTCATAAAAGGAGTACAATTAAAGGAAATACTGAATTTCACAGGCATAACTTTAAAAAACATTATCCGAAAAGCAAACTGCCGCACAAGTTGCAATAACAACATCCGACAGGAATCAAACCCGCGTTCTGCAAAACGTGAAGCCGGTGCTCTAACAACCGTACCAGCCAGACTTCTACTTAGAATCGTACGTGGATAGTTACTTTCATATTTTTAGCTCAATTATTTGTTAAAGCTTTAAATGACAGTTAATTCAGCCCTTTTTTCAATGAAAATTCACATTTTTGTTGAAGTTTTAAAACAATTTACATTGGTGTTAAAGAAGATTTATACTATTGACTTTGGATCTCCATTAACTGCAAGGAGTTTTTAAAATTCCTTGATGAACAACTCATGTTTTAGGATATACAGCTATTCATAACTAGAAATTTGATTTTTTATTAAAGAGCCTCAAAAATATTTTGAAGCGTTTACCAAAAATTAAATCAGAATAATGGGAAACCAGATAACAGAAACCAAAAGCATGTCGGGTGTTTCCTCTGAAATAACAAAAAATCTCGCAAAATAACATTAAATTTCATAATATCAAGTATGAAAAAGAACAATCTTGTAGAAAATAGGGAAAATAAACTCCCTAAAAAAGTCCTACAGAATGATTTTGAATTTAACGATACCTGCAAATAATGTTTTATCCGCAGGTACAGTACCTGCAAATAATCATTTCCTTTTTTAAAAACTGCTTTGAGCTTAATATTTATTTTGGAACTCTCAGTGTAACAGAAATAACTTATAAACATATCATTCAAAAGATTTCAAATTTACTAATTTAAAAAAAAATTCACAAAAGAAAAGCATTAAATCTCAACTATTCATCTAGGACCTGTCCTGTACTTTCCTATAATATTTCTAAAAACTGTAAGTGAAAATGATTTTTAAAATGCTTGCAATATGCTGTTATTGGAATAAAATACACTTAAGAATATGAATTTTATGTTTGAACTGAAATTACTGACTGGCAAATACCTTAAACTGTTCAAATATCTTTAACAACACTATGGGGTTTTTTTAGAACAAAGAATACTGGTCTTGAATTCTTTTAATTTTTAAGAAATTTAGATTAAATATTCTAAAACATGAACTTAAAAATAATCAAAATGAAGGGATAACAAGTATTTTAAATAAAAAAGCAGAATAAAAGTCATTAAACTAATTTCAATATTTCCTTAAAGAAATTCAAGTACAAACCTGAGCTGCTTTCCAATTAGAGATGCGAGAGTGGGTTTCTGAAACTATATTTTGAAGTGAGGGCTGAACTGATGGGTCTCCATATAGAAGAACAACAACAGTAGTACACAAAACACAAGCAAGAAGAAGAGCAAACCGTTTCGTTTTCATCTGTTCCATTCAAATGAACCAAAGATCAAGCATAACAAGAAGTGGATACATGACTCGAACATTAACAGAAGATAGGAGAATCATGTCAACTTCTTAAATGCCTAAAACAGAAGAATTTAGACAAATAATCTCATAAATTATAAAAGGCCAAAAATGAAAGTTTAAAAAAAAGCATTTGAAAGCAGAAGATGACTTATGAGATAAGTCCTATGCAGAATTTTTTTCTTTAAAAATTAAAATAGAATTTAAAATGTTTTAAATTTTCAGTGATCAGGAATTACCCCTGGATCGGGGCAATTCCTGATCACTTCTGGCATGATTATTGATCACCTAGTTTTTTTTTAGTGATGAGGCATTTTAAAAATGGTTATACAACAGTAATTAACAAATAATACATTGGATCAAATAAATAAACCAAGACATAGTTACATAGCTAATAAGATGATTTATTTAAAAATCACTCCAAATTTTCCAAAAATCTTTGCAATTTTTTTTTTAACATTTATATGCACTGCTTATTGTTGCATAGTCAACAGAGTGAATGGGTCAATTCCATCTGAGGATATAGGACTGTAGTACTTCGGGGCTCCGGATCGTTTAAGTTATCGCGCAGAGCACTTGGCGACATCTCTTTCAAGGCCGATAGAGGGCATTACTTGGGGGCATTGAACCAAGGGGTGCCTGTGAACTTTGGGGGCTGACGGGCACAGCAAGGAGAGAGAGAGATTTCGGGAGAGAAGGGAAGAGGTGGTATGTCGGCTGCTCTGCGTGATAGACATTTTGGAATTGTGTTTCTGTGTTTCTCACTGAGGAGAACGGAAAACCACTGATTGGAAAATTGCATAATATTGAAGGAGGCTTCAATAAAGGATTTATCTTGAAACCCAGATTCTTCCTTTGAAACCAACTTACAAACCCCACAAGGACCATAAAAGTATATATTTGATGTTTATTTTTTTCTATTTTGTCATGTTTGGGATCTTTCGAGAATACTGGGCTTTTTTGTGGATAGATTATGCCTATGAGTCATTCCACATCAAATCAACACAGTTTTTGAACAAAATTTACCCCACCGTCTCAGATTTTCATGAAATTTGGCAGAGATGTACTATTGATATAGAATTGGAAAAATACCAAATTTCATCAAGATATGTAGACTCCTTTTTGCTCTAGGAGCTCTCTTAATTGAGCTGGAGAGCTGGGACAGGTGTCAGTTTACAGCATTTCTCATGCTCTTTCCAATGGTATACAACATACAGGGTGTCCAGAGAATAAGACTCCGATTTCAAAATTAAATATCTCAGAAACAAATATCAATAGAAGAATGCGGTAAACAGTATGTTTATTAGCTATAACCTGTAAAAATGTTATACAGAAATTTCGAAAATTTAGTTACAAAAACCGTTAATAGATGGCGCTGTAAGCCGAAAAACTTGTTCTCTGCAAGCAGTTTAAAAAAAGTCTTTGCAATCAGAACACAATGTTTTCAAAATGTTCACCATTCGAAAAAATGAGGTGGCATAAAGGAAGAATGAAATTTGACATCACATCCTTCAATGACTCAACGGAAATGGAATTGCATGCCACACAAATCGCCAATTCAAGCTCATCCAGCGTAGAGGGATGGTTCCCTAAGACAGTGTCTTTCAATGCACCCCACAGAAAGTTGTCACAAGGAGTCAGATTGGGTGAATATGGAGGCCAATCCATTCCTGTGGCAGTAAATTTAGGATAATCCAATGCAATTACTCTATTCTCGAAGTATTCATCAAGAAAGCGAAACACCTTTTCTGTACGATGTGGTCGAGCCCCATCCTGCATGAACCACTTGATTCTTGGTCGATCCTCCAACGCTAGCTGTGTGCTGACAAATTGTTCCAAAATTGTAATGCAACATTGACTAGCGATCATTTCTCGCATGAAAAAAAGGGCCGATAATGCCTCTTCTGCATACCACAACCCAAGCAGTAACTTTAGGTGAATGTAGGGGTTTCAATTCACACAAATGAGAATTTTCGAAACCCCAAAATCTCCAGTTTTGTTTATTCATGAATCCATTCAAGTGGAAATGTGCATCATCTGTGAACCAGATGCAGCCAACATCAAATCCTTCATCATCAATCATTGTGAGAATTTTGTTCGCAAAGTCACACCTTTATCGCACAGCTTTTATGGGTATGGTCTGATGACTTTGGATTTTGCATGGAAACATCCGTAGGCTGTTTCTCAATATTTTTTGCATACTTGAATGCTTCAAACCAGTCTCTGATGCAATTCTTTGAACAGTATTCCTTGGGTTTTGCTGAACAATTCCAGAAAATTAGGCGACATTTTCAGGAATGACTCCAGTTTGCCTGGGTCCAACATTTCCCACTCGATTATCATCCACACTGCCTGTCCATTTGAATTTGGCGAAGAGCTTGCAAATGGTTTTTGCATTGGGTCCTTTTGGAACATTAAATCGTTTTTGAAAACTGAACCTCGTTGCCATAGGACTGCGTTCCAATCTGTGATATTCCAGTACCAGAAAAACACGTTCTTCAATGGAATACATGATTTCAACCTCTATGCTAACCTCCTTTCACGATTCAGCGGTCGAACTGATCACTCTGGACTTGGAAGGACAATTTATAGTGTTGCAATTACAGCGCCATCTGTTAACGATTTTTGTAACTAAATTTTCAAAATTTTTGTATAACATTTTTACAGCTTACCTAATAAATATACCGTTTACCGCATTCTTCTATTCGTATTTGTTTCTGAGATATTTAATTTTGAAATCAGGGTCTTATTCGCTGGACACCCTGTACTATAGGTTAGTATACAATTTCTTTTGAGAAAATTAAATTTTTTCAAGAAGTGCATATTTTAAAATTTTCAAAATAATTCCATGAATAGTTTATATTGTTGTAAATCACCTGGCAAAATATAAATTTGGGATAATAATGGGTTAATTGTTAAAAAAATTTTAAACTGAAGCTTGTTTTTCATTAATTCCCTGTATTGAGCTGAATAATACAAAAAAGCTAATATTTACATTTCCGTGAAAATAAATATGAATGCTAACCTGAAGCAAGAACACAGTAACAGTCTAAAATAATTAAATCATACATATTTGTACGTTGGCGTAATACTTATTAGCTCATACTTGAACAATAAACATATAAAATAATGACATTAAAGGCAAAAACACAAATCAGCACAAATAAAATTAAAATAAGATATAAACAAAGCATTTGGAGCATGCTAATGCTGCAACCAACCAAGATAACAGGGCCATTTCCAAAATTCGGTGCCATTTGCTGTCTATCTGTAAGGTATTTTTTTTACAAGGTATAAGAAAATTTAAATGATTTTTCTTTTTAACATGGTTTTTATCGGACATTTTCCAGTGGAAAAACAATAAAGCTAAAAAATATTAGTTAATAAAAAAGTTTTTTTTAAAGAAGTGAGTTGAGAGGAAACTGAAATGTATCTGTCCGAATCATAGAACATAAAATGTGTTATGCAGAATTACTTTCCAAAAAACAAAATTTCTACTCCGACATACTTTAATATTGTGAAATATACTTTAAATTGCATTATAGAAAGGTTTTTATAAGCTTTTAAGAACAATACAAGATTTTTGCTAATTAAATATAGCTGTCCAGACATCGATGTCATGTCTGTTACCATACATTATTTTCAACTTTTTAAGCAACAAAATTAAAATTTGGGAATGGTAACACCTGTTTACCAGTGGAGCAAGGTTGTAAAAGAAATAAAAACACCCATCTTGAATTTTTGGTGTTTGACTGAAGAAGCAGAAGCCTTTTTGTGGTAAGTATTTTTATTGCATGTCATGTCTGTTACCTTAATTAGTTGTACAAAATATATTTATTTATTTGTTAATTCAATTGATTAATTTAGGTTATTAGGTTTTTAGTCTAAATTAATGTCTATTTTTATGTTCTTATGAAATTATTTAGACTCATGAATTTTTGTTCTTTGAAATGTCATGTCTGTTACTCTAATAAGTAACAGACATGACAAACTTGGTAACAGACATGACATGTTACAAGGTTTGAAATAGGGTTCAATTTTTGAGGATCTTTAACTATTTAGTCCAAATTTTAATGTTTTTTGGGGGGTGGGGTGGGGGAGGGTAGACTCAATTCAAGTTCATTAATTGTTTTAAAAACTTTTTGTATATTTTCTACTAATCACTTTTTTTAGTCACATATTCTATTTACTGTAATCTTTACAATGCTATCAAATCATTTGCTTTATTTAAACATATAAAGACATTACATAAATCTACACAGCTTTGGTTTAAGGGTTTTGAAGATTTCTAAATTTTGCTGATTTTAAATCATTATTTTGTATACATACCATAAAGCCTCATCAGAATAGTTATGCCTTTATGTAATATTTACTTTATGAATATTAAATAATACCAACAAATTTAATAAAATGACAATAATCCATAAAAAACTAATATATAACTATTAATTATAGCTATTACAATTTATTACTGAAAATTGCTATAAATTATGTATAAAATCATTATATGATTATTTTTTATTTGTTTCTTTCTAAGATTATGGCATTGACACCAGCTGAAAAACAAACACTACAGAGAGCGACGTGGTGGAATTCTGAAAAGGAGGAGGAAAATAAAATAAAAGATCATAAAAGAGAGAAAAAAAGGATTCCTATAAAGGAGATATCTGCTCGTGCCCAGAGAGCCCAAAGGAAATATTGGAGATCTACACAAAGAAAATGTCATAAAAATAAATCAAGAAAAATTGTAGATTCTGCCACGCCATGCACAACACCCGATGTAAAATTTTAGACAAAGTTTCTCTAAAAAAGCATGAAGAAAACGAGTTCTGCGAAATAGATCTAAAGTCATTAGAGAAAACATCCAATTAAGAAATGAAATCAAGAAATTAAAGTTTAAGACTGATATGTACAGAAAAAGATGGAGTAGAGATAAATTAAAGGCCTAAGAAAATGTTACTAGTAATAGTCCAAGATCAAAAACCAGGTGTTCTTTAAATGAGTGTTTTAAAGTGCAGTTAACTCCTAGTAAAGCTAAAGTTGTTCGGCAGCTTACTTAGTTTAACACTTTTATTTCTTGTTTAAAGGAGAAATCTGTGAAGTCGACAAAAAAAGAAAAGAGATATATGCATAACTTAATGCTCAATTTGTGTCTGAAAAAGAACAGGCTGTTATGAATAGGCCAGAATAGTTATTTTGGCTGCAGGATTTATCAAAAAACAAAATCAAACAAAGGAAGTATTGAAGTTCAGTAGTAATTAGTTACTAAATTCTTTTTGCAAGATGATATCAGTAGGGCAATAGCAGGAAAAAACGAAACCATTACACTTAACAAAATAAAAATGCAGAAAAGATATCTTTTGGATAGTTTAAGGAATTTCCACAATAAATTTGTAATGGAGAATAATTTTGTTAAAATTTCTTATACCACATTCACTAGATTTCAACCATTTTATGTATGTGCTCCTTCTATCGATGGACGAAATACATGCCTGTGCATCAGTCGATTAAGCATTTTATTTCAGAAATAATCAGTATCCAATACAATTATTTCACTGTCAAATATTTGAAAAAAGTTTAAAATCATACTAAATTCTATAGAGAAGATAATTAAGTATATGATATTGAAACTGAAGACATTATAATGAAACTACCAAATCTTAATGGAAGCTCTATTCGGCATCTACAGTATTTAATGTTTGATATTGATTTCACTAAGTATGATGTTAAATAGCATTGTAACTTGCAAAAAAATAATAAATAAAATGTGTATGTATGTCTCCACATCCATACTGTATAGTTTCATTTTGTATAATTATATATATTTTTCAGTGTAAAAGGTTCTGTAGGAAAAATATACCAAAAGAAAAATATATTTTAGCTCTAAACTTTCAAGCTTTACATAAAAGTTTGACTGTTGAGTTTTCGTCATGTCTGTTACCATTCATAATTTTTCTTTAAAAAGTTTAAATTAAAATATTATTACTACTATTAGAGTTAGATATAAATTCTCTTTGTATAGAATGTGCGATAATGATAGACATTCAGCACTAAATGTGTTTTACATTGTTTAATGGTAAAAAAGTACTTATAAAAATTCAATCTTAGTAACAGACATGACAAACAAAATATACAAAAAAAATAAACAATTATTTTTAAATGCAAAAAACTTTACTATATAGACAAAAGGACTCTATCCTTATATAATGTATCACTTTGCAAAATTTTGTGCTGAACTTAACCCTCCTGCCGGCAGGTCGAAATAGCAGCGCTTACCTCTAAAGTGCCAGGGTTTGGACAAAAGAATGCATTCCCCCTGCTGCGGTCAGTTCCCCGCCGTAGGGGGGGCTATTAGACCTGTTGTCGGGCGACAGTGACAGATGACTTCCTTTGTTGACCCTTCTTTGAGTATTCTCAGAAAAGTTGAGAATGTCTTACAATTTGAAAATGCAATAAGTTGGAGTTTTTAGCGGTGAACGTTTTTAGATTTTTTTTCTTAAAACGCTAAATAATAATAAATTTTTATAATTTTTTATATGAATGTTTTTGTTTCAAATTAAATGTGTGCTTCTCATTGTTTTCTCCTCCCTATATATTTATAAAAATATTTTTATTACCTCGAACTATGAAATTATTTATCGAAGTTAGGTACAAGATATTTAATTCTTGAAACAAAAACAAATATATATTGTCCATTCAGTGTATTGCAAATGTGTTGTTGCACTTAAAAATGTGTGTTTAAAACAATAA
The DNA here is from genome assembly GCA_013235015.1 of Araneus ventricosus. Taxonomy (NCBI): domain Eukaryota; kingdom Metazoa; phylum Arthropoda; class Arachnida; order Araneae; family Araneidae; genus Araneus; species Araneus ventricosus. The sequence continues at coordinate 1,154,731 of BGPR01000062.1, forward strand.
TCAAAATTAGTGATACTACGTTATAATTTTGTTTCTTCAACATTTAGAAAAACAATTGTGTAAATAGGGAGTCTCAGTCGGCATTTCGAGATTGCGATTTCTGGTGTTTATTTGCATATGATTACGATTTTAATTTTTATTAAATTTTCATAACTTAGCATTTGTTACCAAGAATGAATCTAGAAATCCATTAAAAGGGGGTGGGGGACTACTTTGGGAAAAAAAGTTCGTGTTTTTAAATCTTAAAAATTAATTAAAACAATGCATTGTAGAACTTAATGTGCTAATGTTTTGTAGTACTGAAAATGAGTGTTTAAAACAATAATCACATTTAGTAACACTACGTTATAATTTTGTTTCTACCACATTTAGGAAAACAATTTTTTAAAATAAGGAATCTTATACGAAGTTTCGGATTTCGAAATGACGATTTATAATGTTTATCTACATGATTAGATTCTATTTTTCATTAAATTTTCATAAATTAGTATTTGTAACTAACAGTGTATCTAGGAATCAATTAAAGTGGGTACTGTGGAAAACATTTCCGTGTTTTGAAATCTTAAAATGATAGATGGCCTTAGGTTGACACTTCTTTTATAATTTTTCTAAGGGATAAATTTTCTTGCTGCGTTGTCATTAAATTAATTTTTATCTTTTCTTTTGTTCGTGTTCATAAACATAAAAAAGAAACTTATTAGATTTCATAATTCCAAAGAAAGTCCAAGTATGAATCTTATTTAATGCTCAACAACCTTAAAATTCCCAATTATATTAAATTATTACATTAAGAAAATATACGATTTCATATAATCAACATTACTCTTTTCAGAATGAAACAGTTCAACAAGTTGATTACATAGATTTTGTCCATTATTCTTTTTAAATACACTAATAAATGAAAACAAAAAAAAATATTTTCATTAAAAGGTATAAACGTGCTCATATGTTAAGAGATTGGCAGCTTGTGCTAGTTTACAATGACCATATAAAAATCAAACTCGAACCCCATGACAACTTTTTGAGTGCACTGTAGAAAATATTACCAAGGTAGATTTTGCCTACTCAACCCAAGAGGAATATGCTGAATCAGAATTGTTCTTGAACAGTCACTCTGATCAAGCATTGGCTATACAAGAAACCAAGCAATATCATTCATTCATTCTCAAAACTACACCAACATTATTGGTGAAATACTTTTCATACACTATATGCCCAAAAGTATCCGGACACTTGAAGATTTTCACGTTTTTTAGAATTTCTCCAGAATGGTTTAACCGACTGCCTTTAAACTTCGGACATGTAAAGAATAGACAATAACTCACATTTTACATGGAATATTTGGTTCTGAGGGCAATTAGGGGACCGTCTACAAACTGATGAAGACAAAAAGGTTTTTGGCACACCCCGCTTCACAGAATACTGATAACAAGATGAAACTTTCAGAAATGGTAATGTATAATATACATAATGTTTACAGAAATTTTTGTAAACACAGCACAAATATTTGGGAAGATATAAAGGTTTTCTTAAAAAATCTCAAATTTTCCCACCTGTTTTACGCTTATAACATGCAGAGTTTCTTGTTATATGATACGAAACTCACAGGAAAGATGACAATATGTTAGAGAAAAATTTCGTAAAAATTTGGAAAAGAATGTTTGAATATTACAGGAATTATGAGCAGTTTTAGTAAATAATGTTTTACTGCGCATGCGCGAAACATAGTGTAATTTTTCTTTCACAACTTTAAAGCCAGATATATAGGGCAACTTATATAAAAATATTCAGTTCAATATCATTAGTATTTAGAAAGATATCGGCATTACAACGAGAAGAATTTTAGCTCCTGTCGAAGAGAAGCTAAAAGATGAGGGATTGTACACAAATTGATATTTTTTAAACTTACATCTTTAAATAATTATATTGAATTGTATAGTGGTTAGAATTTGCTGAATACCCATGAAGACTTATCAATTACGTGCATAACTGAAATTCCAGCTAATTATGCACTATAAATAACAAAAATTTTATTATTTTAATTATATTATTTACATGATTATTAACAAGTTACATATTACAATTATTTTACGGCCAAACGATATTTTTAAATATATTTCTTTTATGGCGAAACGAGTTTTTATTTAATTAATTTCTTTTCTTAAAATATTTTAATAATTCTACATATATATTTTTATTCGTTACGAATATTCATGGATATTCAGCAAATTCTAACCACTATACAATTCAATAATTATTTAAAGATGTAAGTTTAAAAAATATCAATTTGTGTACAACCCCTCATCTTTTAGCTTCTCTTCGACAGGAGCTAAAATTCTTCTCGTTGTAATGCCGATATCTTTCTGAATACTAATGATATTGAACTGAATATTTTTATATAAGTTGCCCTATATATCTGGCTTTAAAGTTGTGAAAGAAAAATTACACTATTTTTCGCGCCTGCGCAGTAAAACATTTACTAAAACTGCTCATAATTTCTGTAATATTCAAACATTCTTTTCCAAATTTTTACAAAATTTTTCTCTAACATATTGTCATCTTTCCTGCGAGTTTCGTATAATATAACAGAAAACTCTGCATGTTATAAGCGTGAAACAGGTGGAAAAATTTGAGAATTTTTAAGAAAACCTTTATATCTTCCCAAATATTTGTGCTGTGTTTACGAAAATTCCTGTAAATATTATGTATATTATACATTACCATTTCTGAAAGTTTCATCTTGTTATCAGTATTCTGTGAAGCGGGGTGTGCCAAAAACGTTTTTGTCTTCATCAGTTTGTAGACGGTCCCCTAATTGCCCTCAGGACCAAATATTCCATGTAAAATGTGAGTTATTGTCTATTCTTTACTTGTCCGAAGTTTAAAGGCACTCAGTTAAACCATTCTGGAGAAATTCTAAAAAACGTGAAACTCTTCAAGTGTCCGGATACTTTTGGGCATATAGTGTATGATTTGCAGGGTTCGGAAAAAGAAGTGTCAAAATATCCACATAAACTGAAATTAGAAGGCATATCAGGTTACATCACCACTGTCTATGAAGGAAACTGGTGGCTCGGCTATGTTTTGCAGAAAAATGAAGAATTTGATTAAGTAAAAATAACTTTTCATCATAAAAGCTAATAAGTATTCTGCCAAAGTACAAAAACATGTATGATTTAATTATTTTAGACTCATTACTGTATTCTTCCTTCAGGTTAGCATTCATATTTATTTTCACACTAGTGTAAATATTAGCTTTCTTGTATTATTCAGCTCAATACAGGGAATTAATGAAAAACAAGCTTCAGTTTAAAATTTTTTTAATTATTAACCCATTGTCATCCCAAATTAATATTTTGCAAGGTAATTTACAACAATACAAACTATTCATGGAATTAATTTGAAAATTTTAAAATATGCACTTTTTGAAAAATTTAAAATTAAAATTTTAATTTAAATTTTGACAAAAGATTTTGGATACTAACCTATAGTATGTTGTATACCATTGGAAAGAGCATGCAAAATGCTGTAAAATGACACCTGTCCCAGCTCAATTAGGAGAGCTCCTAGAGCAATTCAAAAAATTTCCGTTTGCTGTTTTTGGGCAAATTTCTGAAAATTTACATTGCTGTAATTCAAAAAGGAGTCCACATATCTTGATCAAATTTGGTATTTTTACAAGTCTATATCAATAGTACATCTCTGCCAAATTTCATGAAAATCCGAGATGGTGAGGTTTATAGAGTGTGTTGATTTGACATGGAATGACCCGTAAATCTTTTATATCTCTATAGTATTTTATATTCAAAAATTAAGTTTCAAAAGCAATTTGAATTCAAATGTCCTTAAATTAAAGTAATCTATGAAAGAGAAAGTTGTCAACCATTTAATTTTTTATTTTATATTCCTTTTATTTGTTTTACAATTTAAAACATTTCTTTAGTTAAACAATTCTAAAATACTATAGATTAGTCTATTAAAAATACATATATAGGTATATTCAAGGTTTATAAACGTTCAATTTTATGCCCGTTAACTGACACTTATTTTGAATACACATTTACTCTATAAATCTGAAAAAACAACTGAGAATTATCTGCGATTTTTATGCAGGGGACTTCTGTCCCTGATTTTACGCTGCTGAACACAATATGAGTTAAAAGACTAGATCTATTCAAACTTACCCTCCCCGACCACAGACACTCCCTCTCATTATGTCGCCGCGTGACACCTGGAGGGGAGAAAAACTGGTAGATGGAAAATCTCGGGTCTGACACTTATGAGGGAGTTTTCTTTCCCGAGACAGTCTCGGCCTGACCTCAGGAGGGTTAAGTGCACAAATTTCAAAGAAAATGTCCGGTAACAGACATGACAATTTTCATCATGTCTGATTTTAAAAAACTCAATAAAAAATAAATAAAAGAAAGAAATGCACAAATAATACTCATAATATACAGAAACAATGTATGTTTTATAATATGAAAAAAAATTATGTATTTATTGAAATTTTATTTTTGCTTCTTCAATTTCCAAATGGCACCGAATTTTAAAAATGACCCAACAATGAAAATACAAAAAACTCCTAACAGAATGAATGAAATTCTTAAGAAATTAAGATTGAACAAGGAAGGAGCAGTTTTCTGGACAGCACAAGGAAGAAAAGTTCACCTGGTGGATTCTTTAAACTGCTTCTTCCTTGTTCAATCTTAATTTCTTAAGAATTTCATTCATTATATTAGGTGTTTTTCATACTTTAAAGAAGCTTGCAAACATTTCAAAGACAAGTTTCCTTGCATAAAAATAGGTTTCTCTAAATTTGCTGTGCTGAGACCGAAACATTGTGTGTTAGCTGTTCAAAGTGGCACACACTCTGCTTGTGTATGCCTACCTTACCAAAATGTCAAATTGATTATAGACAATGTTAAAATGAATACTGCAACAAATGGCAACATAAAAAATTACAAGTAATGCCTAGCAAAAGCAATTTCTAACCCATCAACAACTGATTGCAACATATGGGGAACTGTGTTTACTGTCCAAGTGAAACCGAGATAGGTACAATTTTGAAAGAATCCTTTGCTGAAAATTTGATTGAACAAGTTCCACCAGTGGATTTCAGTTGGCCAAAAACAAGTTTCCAAAAAATCTTTCCTTTCTAAAAACCTTAGAGAAATCTTCAGAAAAATTTATTGATTTATTCTGAAGCAATTTGTCTTCTTTGGTTCCGCACAACTTCATTGCCAAATAACAGGGAGCATTCTTTAATTAAAGAAAAGGATATATCAAAGAATCAAAGTTAGCTGTCACCTGTGAATTTTTTAATAACTATAGCATAGCAAGATGAAGCACAGAGGTATCACTGGGCAGGCCAACAGGTCACAATCCATCCTTTTGTAATATATTTCAAACAGGAAAACAAAGTTGAACATGTTAGTTACTTATTTGTTTCTGACTTACCTAGAGCACAACACAGTTACTGTTTACACCTTTAAAAAAAATTCTATCCTTTCCGACATCCAAACTTCTATTAATGTGTTTAGTTTTGTCCACTCCATAAATTACAAGAGAAACGACAAAAAAAAAAAGTCAAGAAGCACACGCCTATCTAAATATGACCTTTCAAGTTCGAAGCAGATTCGCTGGGTCCAGCGTACAGCACATTAACCCGTACCAACTAGAATAGCGAATCTCTTTGAATTCTTCGATAAGCCGACAGTTTTTGGCTCCCCACCAGCTGCACCCAGACCGTTCGCGGCGAATAAAATAACCCGTCTACACTTGCGAGCCATCTGTTTACAAACTGTTCTATACGGTTTCTGCTCGCAAGTGTATACACACCTTTAGAGGAACAAAAACTCCACATAAACCCAATATTTTATGGTTTATATATTAATGCGAGTAGCTTTCTTAGATACATCCCATTAAACATCAACTGAAAAACCAAATTACAAAAAAAAAAAAACTTTTAAAGTGAAAATGACCAATTATAAAATAAGTATTGAGATTATAAGTATAAGATTATAAGTTTTTTATTAGAAAACAGAAGCTCATTGCTCACATCAATTAGATTAAGAAAAGCATTTTTATTCGAGAATCTTTATTTAAATAAGGATAAATTTAATACCATTACTTGCTTACAGTATTACTCTAAATTTTCTTTGTTTGTAAAACATATGTAGGGCATTCAAATAAATTTTTAACTGTTCTATGCCACCTTTTGCTTCTTAAAAGTTACTGACCCCACTTTCTATTCCATTACGAAACACATTTTGTTTGGAATATCATCCATTGTACACTTTTAAAACAAGTTATCAACTAATTTACAGAGTGCAAAAAAGATTTTTTCAACATCTGCATGAATAAACATAAAGTTTAACTTAGAAAAATGAACTTTTTAAAAAAATAATATTTTGATCATATTGCTGATCAAGAAAGCTCTGGGATCAAACCCTCATTTAACATTAAATATGCTACACTTTGCTGAAACATTGAAACTGCAATTGGAAATAAAAGTAGGCTTAGTGTAAAATAGTTTAGATGGACAATTATTTTGAACTTTCACTAACAATCTGGATGAAATAAATTACAATTCTACTAATAACCCACATTTACTCATAAAATTTTGCATATGGGGTTTCAATCAGTAATATATTATTACAACTGATGCTTCCCAAGCAGTCCTTGACACTTTAAAAATAGGTTCATTTTTTTAGCAGTTGTATCACTTAAAAACAGATGGTTGAAAAATTAGGAAACATAATATATTGATTTATTTATATCAAGACTATAGAAGGGGAAATGAATATCAGTATTTAAAAAAAAAGAAGACCGACATGAATTATCAATAGAAATATCTATTATATATCAAGGAAATTAATCCCAGAGATGAAAATGAAACACTGAATGATGATTTCAATTTTATTGGTAGTAACCGAAATCAAAGAAACACCGAGGATAAAATCTAAAAATAGATAGAAAAGAAATTCTTAAAAGCAGAATTCATTAATATGAAAGTGGTTCCAAGACAGGGATTTTAATATTCAGCAGCAAATATCTCTCCAAACCGACAGTTTAAGGATATAAACACCGGAGGCTTTGTAATTGAAAGATGTAATTTGAAAAGAAATAGGTAGTAAAAATTAACTTATCCAAGAAGCTACCCAATTTGAACTATGGGGTTTTTTTTTTTTTTTGACAGTGAAGGCACAAAAAGAACTTCCAGTTACACAGCATCCCAATTTCAGTTTTACACATATGCAAACATTAGAGGTGCACAATGATTTAAAATTCTGCAAAACTGGAAATTCATTTTTGTTTCTGTTCCTATCAGTTTTAGCATCTTTCAGGAAATAGTTACATTAACCAAACAAAATATTATAAATGCATAAATTACATACTCAAGGAACAAACAGAATTCTGAAATATAAGAAGATTTCATTAAAACAGTTCTTTCCATAAGAATAGAAAAAAGAATTGGGGGAAAAACCTAATAATGTGCAAATTAATTGCAGTAGTATAAATATGTCACATAAAATGAAATAAGTTCTCATTTTGGTAAATGCGGAGTTTACGGTACACACCTTGTTTCTCTAAAATTTTTTTTGATGCAATTTCATTTGCCATCGCCAAATACTCTTTTGGATGTGAAGTGCAATTTTTATTGCTCTCTTACGCATGCGTCACCTGAAAAGGAGAGATTGAACATGCAATGCTTGCAGCATTTTAAGTGTGTACCGGGCAAATTTTTTAAACTTAAAAAAAAAAAAAAAAAAAAACATCAACAGCTTCGCTTTCAAATTAGCAGGAAACTAGTAGCTTCGCTTTTTCATTGAATGTTACGAATCTAGGTTTTTAAAAAAACTTCCGAAAACTAGAATTTCCGCATACAATATCTGTAGCATTTCAAGCGTGTACCAGGCAAATTTTTTAACTTAAAAAATATCAGCGTCTTCGCCTTCAGCATAATAGAATACTTGCAGCTTATTCATTGAGAAACGAGACACACAGAATAACATACATGGTACTGAACCAATATTCAGTCCAAAGAATTCCAAACGAAGTTTTATTCAAATGCGAATGAATCGACTAATCAAATTGAAGAGCTGAACGAAATAGTCCAACTGAAATGTGGCACAATATAGCCTGATAAACAAAACACTGATGAAAAGAACAATTTGTGCACATGCGCACTAGTCATTCGTTAAAAACATCTAGACGCATCCAAAACAAATGTTCTCTCATCGCAGTTCTTGGCGGCAAAGAGTTGGAGATCCCAAGAGGAACAAAGTAAGTGTGTACCGCAAACTCTGCATAAACCTTAATGGTAACAAGTGAAAGTAAAATAGAAAAATAAATGGCTTTTCTTGAAATTTCTATGGATTATACATTTATACAATAATCCCTAAATGATGAATATTTTATAAAGCAAATATGTTTTCGAACTTCTAAAAATATATATAATGCCTCATATATAGTAGAACCTCAGGAATCTGAACCAATTGGGGCTGACCTCTGTTCGGATTTCGAGAAATTCAAATTATCCAGAAAATTCCGTAAATTACTCTTGACATAACAAATGCAGTAAAATAATGACTATGAGTAATTTGTGAAAAGAGTACGGAAAGAGTATGCAGCAATTCATATCGTCGAGCAGGTTTAGTTCATTACATCAAAAGAAGTTAACCGATTTTGTTTCTACTACATAATAGTCCAGTCATTAGGTGCTAAAAAGGGATGATTTAAAGCAAATTCTGGTGGAGTCGTAATTTTTTGCTCCTATATGTTTTTTGGGGTGCTGATTACGAATCTGAGGTTTCCCACCAAAACTTTTTGTTGGAATTTTAGTTATAGCCAAAAAACATGAAAAAAATGGACTTTTCCCCAGTTTTTTACTTATAACTCAAAAACTATAAACTTTTTTTATGGCATCATCATATATCAAAATAATCAGCACAAATTTTCCTACAATTAATGCTAATACTATTTTTTCATTATGCGTACCGTTTAAGTGCTATAACTGGATGAAGTTTGGCGAATGTTTGACTTGCCTGCTAGCACGGTTTGAACAACAACAAACGATCGAATCTGTATGAGCGAAATTATATATCTTACTAAATAAATTCCTACTTGATTAATATACTTTTTCTATCGTAAACCTCTTTGTGCAAATAAAGATTTTATCAGTTATATTATGAGTATACTGCATAATCTGCACAAAATTCCTTCTAAATCTTTCTATGCCTGGTATTACCTGGCTTTCGCGGTTGTGAAGTAAACAATAGAGTAAATATCACGAATTTTTTAATAAGTTAGGAGGCTTAAACGTAGCCCTATTATTGTCCCCTACCTGCTCTTGGTATCAAAAGAATCGAAGGAAATAATTTTAATACTGTGAAATTCAAAAGAAATGACAGAGTGCAACCACTAAGTGATGCCGTCAAGGTGCATGATGAAAGTGCATCTATCAACCCTACAACGCTTTTCCAGATAATTTATATTACAAAGCAATCGGATGAAGAACTAGGGGACGTCTTAACATGTGAACTATGTCCCTTTCCACTACCTCTGTTTGATGAAGGTGGAATGCAAAAAGGCATGAAATCCTCTTTATGCAAAGTTTTCAAGCCATGCACACGGGATTTTAATGCTGAAAGCAGTGTGTATATTATTGATGGAGGACATTTACTGCACAGAGTCATCTGGAAAAGGGGTTCAACTTTTTCATCAATTTGTGATAATTATGTGTCATATGTTTGCACAAAGTACAAATCAACTGCTCTAGTCATTTTCGATGGGTATCCTGAAAATGAAACAGTAGGGGGCAATAAATGTGCAGAACGGGCCAGAAGAACACAGAAACAAATGTCAAACAAAATAATGTTTGATGATATGAACTGTTTCCTAAGAAAAATTCCTGGCCAATCCGAAGAACAAGGATAGATTCATTTCCATCCTGATGAACAAGTTCTCCTCAGTAAACATGACATACAAGATAGCAGACGAAGATGCTGATTGTTTAATTGTGAAAGCTCTAGCTTTGGCCCCAATACATCCGTCTGTGGTGAAGATATCAAACTTTTTGTCATTTGTACCTTTGACAACGCATATTTCCTAAAACTAGGAAAAGGAAAATCGCTGAAAAGATATTTTCTCCTCACACAGTTTTAGAAAAAACAATCGCCAACAATATTTTATTCATACATGCCAAGAGCGGATGTGACACCACATCAGCTCTTTTTAATTATGTTAAATTGAAGTTTTTGCAGACTTTGAAAAACAATAATGATCTCTTCAAAGTAATTGAAATTTTTAAGAACCCGGATATGACTCCTGAAGCTGTTGTGCATGTAGGGAACCGCTTTCTTGTGGCATTGTATGGCTACCCAATAACTACCTCGGATACACCATCCTTGAATAATGTTTGCTACAAATGTTACATGAAATCTTCATTTAACAAGAGTAGCAACATGGCTTCGCTTTGCAGTTGCCCACCAACATTCCCTAAAAGTTTACTATCATATCCAGCACTGGCTTGGCAATAAAAAGAGACCTGAGGACTGGGGTTGGGAAAGAACAAACAGTGGGATCCAACCTGTCAAAACTCTGAAGCCCCCCGCACCTGACTCTATCCTGTATGCAAGATATCCTGCAAGGTGCACAGGAAATTGCAGCTGTAGGAAGGTCAGACTGTTTTGGGGGTCTATTCTGGTACCCCCGGTTGGGTTGGGTTCCGCACGTTAACAACGGAACCCAACCCAGTACCAGAATAGACCCCTTGTTCAGTGTTGTATCCTCATTGTTGAGACAACTGCAATAACAGAGGGATTCAAGTAATTAATAGTGATGAGGATGATGATGGTAAACCAATACTGCTTGATGATTTAGTTGAGGCGTCTTTATCTTTGCATGTGGAGGAAGACACAGGTGATCTTTCAAAAGTTTTGGACCATAAGCTTTAAAGCGACCAAGATAAAGTAAAGAGACTGTGCAATGTATGTAGATACTAAGATCATATTTATGTCTGTAGTTGTATTATTATTAAGTTATTATGACTTTTAAAGTTTAGAATGCTACTTTTTTTCCATGTCATTTTTTTCTTGGTTACTATTATACCAAGTTATTCAAATTAATTAATAGAAATTAATAAAGTTTAATTAAAAACCACACTAAGTACTTTTAGTTGTTTGTAAGTAACATTTATTGTGAAAGTTAATCTAAATTTCCATCAACATCAACCTTTTAGAGGTAATCAAGGAATTTTATTCATAACTAGCACTTATGCCCGGCATTGCTCGGGACTAAATTACTTTCATGTCTAATATAACAGATGAAAAATTTATTTGAAAAAGGAACATTATGGTAGAAAAAATTTACTAAATAAGTAAAGTGCATTAATAGTAAGATAGTAGATTTTAGTGTACACAGATAGACAGATTTGTTATTTTTCAAGCCGTGCTAGCAGGTAATTCAAACTTTAGCCAAACTTCAACCAGTTATGGCACCTAAACGGTATGCGCAACAAAAAAATAGTATTAGCATTAATTGTAGGAAATTTTGTGCTGATTATTTTGATATATGATGATGCCATAAAAAAGTTTATAGCTTTTGAGTTATAAGCAAAAAACTGGGGAAAAGTCCATTTTTTTCATGTTTTTTGGCTATAACTAAAATTCCAACAAAAATTTTTGGTGGGAAACCTCAGATTCATAATCAGCACTCCAAAAAACAAATAGGAGCAAAAAATTACGACTCCACCAGAATTTGTTTAATAAGGTGCTGTATTCATTCTTAAACATCAATTCAAATGTTTCTTTTAAGTTAGAAATAAACATTATATCTTTGTTTCAGATTCATGATTGTTTTCTCCTTCCTTTTATAATAAAAATTTTTCAGAAAATTTTAAAAAGATGATCAGATTCCTCAGAGTTCGGATTCCTGAGGTTCTACTGTGAATACATTAAAAGTAGATTCAAACTGCAAGAATTTAATTTATACAGTATTTTCTAAATTGAGACATAACTGTATATATTATACACAATTAAAGAATACGTTCAGAGAACAGATGAATTATAATGTTTTCCTAGATGACTTCTTTTTCTGACACGCTTATTTCTCAGTTTATCTTCCATATAACTATATAATATAAGTAATCATTTTGTTAACATATAAAAAAGATTAAAAGGAGTAGATTTCATATTATTCATTCTAATGACAGTTTTCAACTAAACAAATGGTTCGTCATCAAAAAGAATCTTAAAAGCATAAAAATAATTGGAAAATGAAAAAGTCTATTTCCTACATAGCAATTGGGGGAAAAAATGCAAGATGAATACCCCCATTTCATATGCACAGACAGATATAAAAATTTAAACTAACTTACGTCATCCTCTTTTTTTTTTAATACTTTATAATCACCAGTTCCATACTCACACGAAACAGTAACTATTTCTGTCTCAGTAAAATGCAAAAAAATAAATTAGTGTAAATGTCTTGGACATCAATTTCATATTTCACTATAATATCATCATAACTGAAAACTCTCAATTACCAATGTCCGTTGATATTCAGACACTTAACACATTGGAAAACCAAATAGCAAATCAAAACTGAATTTTTTGTTGTTGTTGGGACAAATTTGAAACGAAAGCAAATAAGAAAAAGAGAGCCAATGTTGGGAAATTAATTAAAAAAATCCACTTCGGAAACACATAAAAAAATAACATACCGAAATGCCAGCGTTTTCCATAAATCACGCTGGAAATCCAACACATCGATGACTCCACGTAGAAACTGCAAATAAATTACATGTGCATCTGTTACAATATAAAGGAAACGCAGAAAGAAAATAGAATTTCCAAAGACCCACTCTTTTAAACACAAAAATTATGCTGCAAAGCTTTATGATACGATATATTATTAATTTCAATAACTTGTAACAATACACGAGAAAAAATAGGATAAACAACCTTTGAAATGCAAATGAAGCAAGAAGATTTTTTACCTCATAAGTCATTTACTGTTTGAATCCAAGCCGCGAAGGACAGACAAACTTGGTTCTTTTATCACAACATTTTTAACAACAACAAACCCCGATATCACAATTTAATAAATGTAAGTACTCAATCCATTATCTTTCTGTTTCTTTCAGATTCAGATTACTCAGATATGTTGCCAATTTGAAACAAAATGTTAAGAGAACATGAAAATACTTTCATCTTTCCCAATTTGCGGCTTATCCAGTAACATGTTTGTGTTGAAGGGGATTTTCAAATAGAGAATGGTCCAAATTCCCAGGAAAAAATCAGAGAAAATAAAAGAAAAATTACTGTGTTTTTCTCACTTTAAACTTGTTGTTGTATTATTTCAGAATTAATATTTTTCCCCCCAAGAGGATTATCTTAGTAATAAGTTGATCGTAAGAAAGACAGATTGAAGAATTTTTTAAATGGTGAAGATCGTATGTTTATTATTAAGATCCAGATGCATTATTATTCCAGAACATTTATTTTTAAGATCCAGGAATCTTAGAAACTGATTTGGAACCATGATTTACTTCAACTGTAACTGATATAGTGTTTGTTTGTTTTCATGTGAGTTTTTGTTTCATGATATCAGTGTGAGTATTTAAGTAGTCAGTTTATAATTGAGTGAGGAAATAACTTCGTTCTCCATAATCTGTTTTGTTGATTCTGGTATTGGCTGCCGAAATTTGTTTAAAAATTCTCTTGTTTTTAAAAGGTAATTGAAAAATTAAAATATGCTATTGATATGCATTATAATGGTTTTAAATGCATATGTTATGATTTGTAATGACTAGATGTAATACAATTCAAATCTGCTTATGTGAATATAGTTTTTAAAAAAATTAAATCTAGTGAAAACTTGCCATTAAAGTTTTTTAATTTGTGAATTCCCATAAATATTAGTTTATTGTGTGAAGTACTCTTATGAACAGGATTCTTTCAAGGTGTTTTTACAGGCCTTGTACTTGAATGTTGACATATGTTGATGATAATAGCTGACATATGTTGCATTAATTTGATAACTTTTTCTCTGTCAATTTTTATCAATAAAATTTGCACTTTAAAGAAAAGTCGCATCATTTCTTCTCACTGGATTAGAATTCATATGGAATTTAGCTTGCCTTCTGGAATTAATTCCTTAAAATTGTTTAGGTTTGCATATGTTAAAGGCTGCAATAGTAACTGATATTTTGGTTAAAAAAAGTTATTTCAATAAGTCTTCCTTTCTCATTCTTGCTTTGGCTACTGATTTTTTAAAAGTTTTTTTTTTGTTTGATCTAAAAGGTTACTTAAATGATAATAAACTTTTGATATGCATATTGTATGGTTTTGTAATGTCTTGAAGTTACGCAATTCAAACTACTTATATGGAGATTGGGTTTTTGAAAAATAAGTCTAGTGAAAACTTTCCACTAAAGTATTTTAATTTGTGAATTCTCGTAAGTGTAAGCTTCCTGTGTGGAGTATTCTTTTAAACAGAATTTTTTGAAGATGTTTTTTTACAGAACATGTATTGAATATTAGTTGGCATATGTTACATTTAATTAGATAACTTTTTTTCTGTCAATTTTATGGATCAATATCTCTATGGATAATATTTTCAATTTAAAGAGAAATTTTATAATTTCTCCTCAGTGAATTAGAATTAAGATAGTACTTAGCCTGTATTCTATTACTGATTCTTAAAAATTATATGGTTCTGCATTTGCTAAAGGTTGTGATAGTTACTGATTGATGAGGATATAAATTCATTCAGTAAATCTTCCTCCCTTATTTTTCCATGAATTTTAAAATTCTTCTGTTTCATTTAACTTGCTACTTAAATGATAAACTTTTGATATGCATATGGTAATGGATATTTATGCATATGTTATGGTTTCGTAATGTCTTGATGTCATCTACTTGGAACTAACTTGTATGAAGATAAGGTTTTCTGTGTTAAATGTAATAAAAATTTGCTGATAAAATATTTTAATTTGTTAATTCTCATAATTATAAATTTCTTAATAAAAGCATTTTTTAAACAGGATTTTTCCCTACATGAATGGAAAGCATGAAAAGTTCCAGCCTGTGATACTTTATAATTTTTTTTAAAGCTCTCTTTGATGGATTTTGAATTTAAATATTTATTTTTAAAGTGAATATTTATGTTCACAAATTTGCTTAGTGAGTTTTAAAAATAAAAGAATGCAACATCAATATATATTTGTTTGCTTTGTGATAATTGCTAGTCAATCATCATGTATGAGCTGGAAAATGGTGTATTTTAAGAACATGACTTAACTTTTACTTTCTTTGTTTGATTGTACAAATAAACAAGAAGTCAGCGAGATTATGCAATAGGGCTTGGTAAGATAAAGAAAACAAAATTTGCAATTTGAACGCCTTTTTTTTAGAAAGACGTTCCGACTGACACAGAAATTGGACACAAATCTACAATTAAGGTTAAAAGACCACATAACAAATTTCATTTATCTAAGTCATTGTGTTAAAGAGTTCTTGCATTCGCAAGAATGTGATTATGCAGAAAGAGAGATATGGCCCAATAGATTTCGATAGATTTGGCCCAAAATTTTATACGGACCTACATTCCCGATGATAAAACTGTGTAACAAATTTTGTCCTTCTAGCTATTTAAGTTTTTGAGCTGTCGTGTTCACAGACAGACAGACTCCAAAATTTGATAGAAACCTGCAAATTATGTGAAGATCACATACCAAATTTCATCTCTCTACCTATAATGGTTTTTGAGTTATTATGTTCACACACAGACATAATTCCAAAATTGTGTTTTTTGGACTCGGGGAGATCTAAAATGTGGAATTTCATAAAAATCTTGAGTTTGAATTTTTTGATGATTACAATACTTTCTCTTTGTATACTAGAAAGTAAAAAAAAAAAAAATGGATTCAAATTATATTTAGAAACAATTGCTATATGGAAAAACTAATGCATATATCTATTAAGATATCATCACTGGAACATATATTCCTGATTTTGTAATTTTAACACATTTTGCTGCAAAACAAGAAACATGTATGAAAAACTATATTTGTTTTTGCAAAAAGGAGCTAAAAATATTATATTTTTCTCAGACTTGATTGTTAATTCATTAGTTGATATTAGTTTGGAAGAAGCTAAATAACCAAGTGAATTTTATCATTGCACTGTTCGTGACTATGCACATGAATTAATAGGCACTGTAGATCATTTTATGATGGTGCATTAATACAGGTTGTTAATTTTTTTTTTTACTTTGCTGGAGCAACTAAGGTATATTTGTGTATAAAAATTTTTTGTACTGTATTGTCTTTCAGTACTTTAAACTTAGTGACTTTGGGTTTATAGAGTTCCATTCAGCCACCAAGGACAGAGGTAATAATCCAATTCTCTCCCTACTTCCATCCAGGAGCACTCGCTTCTTCAAATGTGAAAACAGAGTGTTCAGGATGAAACCAGGAAGAAAAGTGAATTGAGTTGAGAGGTTGACCCTGTCTCGCAAATCCTAAAACTACTTGTTCAATTTCTTATTGTGAAAATATTTCACAACAACATTGAGGAAAAACAAAAACATTTAGACTGGAAATGGCGGGTCAACCTGACAAAGGGAAGAAAAAAGAGTTTTTTTTTTATGTGTAGAGATACTTTTTATTTGTGACTGAGTTTTAATTCTTCAGGGGGATAATAAGTTCTTAATTTTGAAGTGTGAACAATTTCAGTAGGTTTTTTAGTTAAAGCATTTGGTTTGGTTATTTCGAAGTTTACATCAGAAAGTTTTTTTACTATTTCATAAGGACCTGAAAAAACTGGAGATAATTTTCTGCGATTCGGATAAGTAAATTCCTCATACATTACAGTGTCACCGGCCTTAAAAGGAGAGTCAATGAAACGATCATCATATTTAATTTTGTTTTTATCATGAAACTTTATTGTATTCTGTTTTGCCAATTTCCTGGCTTCTTCAACTGAAGGGTAAAATTGATTTTGAGTTAATGGAAGGAAATACGGTAAAGTGCCAAATAACAAATATGCAGGAGGAAATTTTGTGGCGGAGTGAGGGGTTAAATTATACTCATTAATAACTTGTTCCAGAAGTTTAGTCCAAGGAGTTTTGGTAAAAGAAGAATTTACCTTACATTTTAATTTGGTTACAATGGACTGATTCACTCATTCACATTTCCCATTCATTTGTGGATGGTGGGAAGATGTCAATAAGTGCTTGCCATTGTAATTTCTAAGGAAGCATTTGAATTTAGAGTGTTTGAGGTAAAAGCACCATTTCTAGCACTTAACAATTTAGTTGGTACTTGAATTTGAAAAACTTGTTTTAGACAATTAGCATAAGTTTCTGTTGTTTCACTTTTGTAAGGGAAAACCCAAGCATAGCGAGTTGCATGATCAATTACTAAGTGCAGATATTTTTTAGTCGAATTATAGTAGTTAAATCCTCCAACAGTATCGATCAAAAGATATTCAAAAGGTCGATCTGTGGGTGGCACAGTCTGTAAAAGACCAAATCTTTTTTGCCGTTTCTTTTTATTTAATTGACAAACATCACAGTGTTTGACAAATACTGAAATATCTTGGTTAATGTGAGGCCAATAGTATTGAGGAGTAATTAGATTTATCATCTTTTGAGTACCCGGATGCCCAAATTGTTCTTGGGCATTTTGCAAAACTTTTTGCCTTAGCGAGAAAGGTACAGCTATTTTAAATAAATTTTTCTTTTTAAGGACGAGGGCATCATTAATTTTCTTAAATTTAGAATTATCCAAATTGTCTAAGTTTTGATGTGTCTTTATCTCATCTAATTCAAGTAAATGTACAGAATGTTGGATATATTGGGCAATAGGATGCCTTGATAACATATTAGCTTCAACATTTGCTGTTCCCTTTAAATATTTAACTTTATAATCGAACATGCTTAATTTTAAAGACCAACGAAACAGTCTTCCCCTTAATTTTTTTACATTTTTAAGCCAAACAAGGGCAGCATGATCAGTATGGATTATGAACTTTTTACCATGTAAATAATAATAAAACTTATCAAGGGCATCTACTATAGCCAAACATTCCAATTCCATGATGCAATAATTCTTTTCATAACTACATAAAGTTCTAGAATGATATGACACCGGGTGAAGATTTCCAGAACTATCAGGCTGTTTTAAAATTGCCCCAATTGCCACTTGAGAAGCATCACTGAACACATGAAGAGGTAATTTAGGGTCATACAATTGTAATACAGGTTTAGTTACCAATTTATTTTTTAACAATTCAAAAGCTTTTTGGCATTCTGCAGTCCAATGCCATTGTTTATCCTTCTTTAAAAGTTGATTTAAAGGTTCCCTAATTTTAGCATAAGAGTCAATGAATTTGTTATAAATGTTGACTGAACCAAGAAAACCCTGAAGTTGCTTAACATTTTTTGGAGGCTGCAATTTTTTAATACTTTCAATATTATGATTATCAGGAGTGATACAACCCTCTTTAATTTCATTGCCAAGAAAGTTGATTTTATCTTTAGCGAAAACACATTTTCAAAACTTTAGTTTGATATTTTCTTCTTCACAAATTTTAAATATTTGTTCTAAATGAGCATAGTATTCCTCTAAAGAGTTTGAGAAAATCACTATGTCATCAAAATAATGACATGCAAAAGTTGAGCATTTATGTTTGTTTAAAATTCTACGGATGTTACTATTAAATATTGCAGGGGCATTCCGAAAACCAAAAGGGAGAACTTGAAATTCATATAAACCGTCACTTGTAACAAAAGCTAATTTTTCTTTATCTTTTTCATGAAGGGAAATATGCCAATAACCTGATGCAAGATCTAAAGTTGAAAATCTTTTAGCATTAGTTAATTTATCTAACAATGTGTCAATTCGTGGTAAAGGTTCAGCATCAGTTTTACAAATAGCATTTAATTTTCGATAATCAATGCACAACCTAATTTTTTTCATTTCATCTCTCTTATAAGCCAACGTGACAGGAGATGAGTAACAACTATTAGATTCTTTAATTAAACATGCAGCCAATAAATTCTTTATTTGTTTATTTATTTCAACTTCTTCAGTAGCTGAAGTTCTGTATGCTCTCTGGGAAACTGGCAAGTCTGATGTCAAATTTATTCTAGTGGGTTCTATTCTAATTTTCCCTACATCATATTTATTTTTAGAGAAGACATGAGAATATTCTGACATAAGGGATAAGATTGGAGAGTATAGTTGTTTAACAATCAAAGGTAGAAAAATTTCCTCTGAGGTATTAACTATGCCATCCTGCAGTGGCGGTTCCTCTATTTGTGCACATGAGCCCCAGAAGAAAACGAAGAAATAAATTTATTAACAAATTAAATAAAATAATATTAAATATACTTCCAGATTTTTGTCAATTTCCAGGATTAGTTTCCCCCATTTAAAATATGCTAATACGTGGCTAACGTACTGTATTATAGGTTACTACAGCACAGCACACTTGGTCTTTCCTCGATCGCACGTGCGATTGAAGAAATGCCCTTGAAAACCAATTTATAGAGACAGAAGAGGATTTGGAGGCAAAAGGCATGGCCGATACCATTCCATTTGCACATCTTCAGTGTGCAGGAGCTTGCCGCATTCTTTGCAATTTTCTCGTTCGAATTCTCCCTCGGTTTTGCTATATTCTGTTAGTTAATTCGTTTTTTATTATTTTTCGATATATATTTTTTACGAACCAGTGTAAACAGTTAAAATGGCACTTTGTAAAATCAGTGTTTCAGAACTAAAGCAATTGCATTTTTCAACATTGTTTGGAAAGAAAAATTGAATTGAAATTACTCAGGTCAACACCTTTGCTAAACCTTATCCAGGTGATGAAATGTAAGACTAGAGATTTCAAAAGGGAATTCAAGCCCGTTTTATATGAGAAATGCTCATGGATTTGTGGATGCAAATCAACTAGTAGATTGTTTTGTTTTCCATGCCTCCTGTTTGCAAAACCGAATGGTGATTCAAGTTGGATTAGTTACAGTGTTGTTGATTTATCATATCTAACTCAGAAAATAAAAAAGCATGAATGCTCACAATCACATTTAAACTCGATCTTAGAATTTAATTTGCTAGGAAAGGTGGATATTCGCCAACAACTCGACATTGTATTTCATTCAAATGTTAAAAGACATAATGAGAAAGTTACCAAAAACCGTTATGTTCTAACAAAAATCATTGATTGCATTCTGTTTTGCAGTGCATTTTAGCTTGCACTTCGAGGACATGATGAATATGAGGACTCATTAAATACGGGAGTTTTCAGAGGTTTTATCAACTTCTCAGCAGAACTTGATTCGTCTCTTAAAGACCATCTCACTAGTGCCACTGTTTTCAAAGGAAATTCAAAATGATTTATTAGACTGCATGCTCGCTGTTTGTCAGAACCACATAAAAAATGAGATCTCAAAAGCAAGTTCTGTTTCAGTAATAGCAGATGAAACTATTGATGTGTCATCAATTTCCCAATTGGCTGTCGTTTTTCGATACATTTTAAGTA
The DNA here is from genome assembly GCA_013235015.1 of Araneus ventricosus. Taxonomy (NCBI): domain Eukaryota; kingdom Metazoa; phylum Arthropoda; class Arachnida; order Araneae; family Araneidae; genus Araneus; species Araneus ventricosus. Next base: position 1,175,283 of record BGPR01000062.1, read on the forward strand.
ACGGGCAACCGGTTGAGAGCTTCTGGGGATTCACGAATCCACCTGGGCATGATGCAAAATCTATAGCTTAATGTATCCAAGCAAGTTTGGAAAAAGTAGTAGCAAAACCCGAGAAATTAATATCTCAGAGCTACGACGCTACAAACGTGGTGAGTGGTCAACACGCTGGTGTTCAAGTGTTTATTCAATGTGCCTACAAGAATGCACAATATGTGCATTGCTACGCACATCAGCTCAATTTGATTGTTGGGCAAGCAACCAGTCGGAATCAGCAAGTTCGAGTATTTTTTTCCAACCTGAGTGATACTACTAACTTTTTCAATAAATCTCCACTGAGAATTGCTATTCTAGATGAAACTGTTAGAAAAAGGATACCTCATGGTTCAGCTACTAGATGGAATTTTAAGAGTCAAGCCATCAATACAGTGTATGAATATAGAGAACAGTTGATTGAGTGCATGGGAAAAATGGAGTCAACATGTAACAAGCTGTAGCAATAAATCAAGCAGGGGCTATTCGCCATATGTTAGAAGACTTGAAAATTGTGTTTTGGCTTGCAGTGTTTCACAATATTATGCCAGATGTCGATGTGTTATACAACCAGCTTCAGAAAACATGAACTGATGCAGCACTCATAGGAAAGCAAGTAAACGTTTTCCAGCAGTCATTAGAGAAAGAAAGGAAGAGAATGGACACAGTGACAAAGGAGATATCGGCATCATATGAAACTTCAAGAAGAAGAAAGAGAGAAAATATTCATATAAATAGAACTGTAGCAGCTAGAGAGATATGTGATGTTATCACAAATCAAGTAAAAGAGAGATTTTGTTTTATTTCTCACTACTCTGCTGTTTCTCTCCTCGAAGCTCCAAAATTCCAGGAATACGAGAAAAAGTTTCCAACTCAGATTCTTGACCAAACAACTGATGTTTATTCCATGTTACAGAAGGATCGTCTGAAAACTTAACTAGGAGTAATTTACAGAAGATCAGATTTCAGAAATATGACTGGTGCTATTAGTCTTCTACAATTTATTATAGAAAACAATTTGCAGACTACGTTTTCTGAGACCTACAAATTATTGCTAATTATTGTTACCATTCCAATGACCACTGCTGAAGCTGAGAGATGCTTCTCAACTCTAAAACGAGTCAATACATTTTTAAGAAGAAGCACTATGAGCGAGGACAGACTAAGCGCTCTAGCTATGCTCTCAATTGAAAAAAGAATGATCAGTGACATAACTAAATTCAATGAAAACGTTATTGATTTGTTTGCCTCAAAAAAAAAAGACAGACGAGTTGATTTAATTTACAAAAATTGTACTTGACTATTTTGTAATAGAAGTTCAAAGATATATTGTAAACAATATTATGGTTTTAGTACATTCCATTGTAAGAAATAAAATGTTGCATTTTTTTTTTTTTTTTTATCTATGAGAACTTGTTATTTTTTTAGTTGCATTGTTTTCCTTTAACTTTTGAAAACGCAAATGTATTTTAACTTTTAAGTTGCGTCATATCTACAGATTTAATTTTCGAAATTTGTTTTGTGAACCTCCATTTAATTAACCCACGAGCCGACACTGCCATCCTGATTATCCACTTTATTATTTGTATTTTCTTGTATATGTAAAGACATTTGATTATTTATTTTTGTGTGTTGATTTATAATATATTTTCCATTTTGTAATATTTCATTTTTATCGCAATCAATAACAAGTTTATATAGACTACAATCTGGCAATCCCAAAATGATATATGGTAATTGATTTTCAATGATGTACATCATTATTCTTTTATTTATTTGGCCAATTTGTAAATAAATGTCGCATATTTGGGTAAGTTGAAAGTTGCCATGGGCTTGATTTACTCTGACAGACCTAGTATGTTATCTCGGTAGATTAAGTTTATAGACTATATCTGCAGATATGAGAGAAAGAGTGGATCCTGTGACAATAACAATGTTAGCATTATCAAGTAAAGTATGCGACATAGGTAAATGTACCAAGTTTGAAGGATTTGGTAAAGTTGAAATGTGCCCGGACACTAATAATTGTCAATGAACTGGTCCAGAGGCCTCAGTTGAAGGGTTTTGTCTGTCATTAGCAGTGCTTTCACTGCCATTTGTTACTTGTGATGAAATAACAAAGTTTCCTGTGCACTGGGAAACAGAGTTATTTGTTATGGGCAAGTCACAAGTAAACTGTGATTGTCTCAAAGGACACAATTGAGTCCAATGGTATGAATTAGGAATACCTTGTCTGGTGCAAATTCTGCATGGAGAAGAAGGTAACCTATTTTGAAAATGAGCATTATGATTTGGTCTAAATCCTTGATTTATGAAAGTGTTAGAATGAGGATTAGCAAAATTATTTGGATGCGACCTTGAGAAATTTTGGAAATTTGGCCGAAAGAAAGAATTTTGTGGTCGAGGTACAAATGTTGGTTGTCTAGGACTAAAGTTTGGTCTAGTTCTCATTGGCAGTTCATTATTCCCGACTGCATTTTGCTCTGGTTGGACTGTCATTAATTGTTTGAATTGTGTAGGTAACCCATCTGTAAGACCTTCTAAAATCAGTTGAGGGGAAAGACCTAATTGTCTTCCACTATTTAATTTTTCATCAAAGTATTTAATTAAATCATCATTTTTCTTTAAATAATGTTGTGAAAAATCAGCAAAGTTAACTGCAATGTGTTGCAAAAGTTTTTCAGTAAGAACAGAGCAGAGATTATCAAAATTACAGATATTTAAACAATAATTGATATAGTGTGTTAGTGCAGAACCTTTAAGAAATTTAGATGTGTTTCTGATTTTCCAATCTTCATTTTTATTATGTTGTCTTCATGTATCATTAAAATACTGCAGCTATAATTCCATCTTCATTCCATTTTCAGAATCAAAAGGAATGAAGATGGAATTATAGCTGCAGTATTTTAATGTCACCCACTAATGTGGGTCACTTATATTGGTATTTTCCATGGGTACATCAGTATTAGAACTACTATCTACCGTTTCTTTATTTTTATCATTAGGGTTAGGCATTTTCAGTCCTGATCTAAGAATCATTCAAATAAAATAAATCTTAATGTTACTTAAATTTCTAAACACAATAAAATATCTTAGTTTGTTATACTGACATCAGTTTTCAATAATTATTAATGAGAAAAATTTACAAATATTTAAACATATATAGCAGATTTTAAAAAAAATAATAGTCAAGCAATTTAAATTGGTACCAGAAAAAACACACTAAAGAAATAATTAAAATTCAAAATTTAGGAAACTTATTATTCAAAATAATATAGTAAGGCATTTTCAAAACATCAATCTGGAAATATATTAAATTTAGATGAAATTACTTCTGTAGTAGAAATTTTTCAATAGCGATCCGCACTCGCTATGACATCTTGTTTTAATTTAGTAGAAATTTTTCAATATTTTTGCAAACAATAGACATTTTTCGATGTCGCCAATGGCCTCGCACTTTTCTTAATGCAATTGTCACTAATGACCCACACTGAATTAGCAACAACACATGACAAGGAAGATCTTTCGTGTGGTTTCATTTAAACACTTTTTAAAAATATCGTAAAGCTGACATAGCTATGTAGATTGATGCTCACTAGCACAACACAGATTATTGTTGGTGCTACGGGTATAGGACTGGAACTTTTGAAGAGCTGATAGTGACTGGGCAATGGTAGCGTCGATTTCTCTTCTGTGTTATCGGTTTCAAGCTCAACGCTGAATGTAATTTTACTATGACGGCGAAAATGATTTCCATGGAAGGCGCCATGAGGCACTGTCTTGTTTTGTTGTTACCCCGCCACTCCCCATTCGTTGATTTCGATTTTAATTTTTACATTTTTTCCGAGCAGGACAATCCTGCCGACTGCTGAAAGGTATTCGTGGTTGTAGTCAGTAAAAAGCCGAATTATAGTCTAATTTTCCTTTATTATGGGAGAGTGACAGAATGTACGTACATCTTGGTTTAAGTTTCAAGTAAAAAGTGAACAGAAAATCCTTGTATTTCCTCAGGTAGGGATTTAACATATAGACACGTGATCAAAGTGAAGGGAATAATAGCTATTTTTAGTAAATTACGCAAGTGTTTTAGGGAAAGCATGGCAGCAATAAGTCGCTGATTTCGCGATTTGTGTAGGCGCATGGAAGTAATTAGAATATTCTTTTAGTAATAATTATGCCAAAATGCGAGATTTAATATACCTCTAGAGCAGGAAATAAAACGAAACTGGAGTTTAAGAAAAGCGATTTTGGAATACATTTAGTACTAAGATTTTAAGATATATAATATTAGAATTTAAAGTAAAATTAAAGGTTATTATATATTTATATATATATATATTTCAGATCTATTCTCTAGCCTCAGAAATGTTTCCTTACCTAAGTTAGGCTACAAGTAATCCTTAACTGGAAAGAGTTGCATGGAGGAAAAATCTCTTTTCTTTCTGCCAAATTCTTTGGCATACCAAAAAAATATGATTAAGATCTCTAAGCAATAAATTCTGCATGGAAAACTGGATTCGTTAGCCACATTAACACTTTAAGGAACGGGTGTGCCGTCCCCAAAGGGTTAATGGCAGTGACTTGTAGAAATAAATGCTAAGTGGAAAATTGTTGCTGGACTAGCATGTGCAATTTAGGAATAAATTTGGATAAAATTGAATAGTGATTGAAAATCATTGAGAAATTTTTCATTTTTCCAAGTAATATGTTTTAAATATTTATATGAAATCTCACTCATGTAATTCAATCATAATTGTTTTTTTATGAAATATTATTAAAATATTTTTTGTTTCTTTAATATATTAGTATGTTTTAAAGTATTTTCATTTTTTACTATTGAACCTTATTGCAGAATAAGTACAAAACATTAGAAAGCAAAGTATAACCTATCGTGAATGATGGTTTCTTGCCATTTCAATGATCCCTTGTCTGTACCATTCCTTGAATGTAGACACACATTTTCCAAATCCTCAATATTCCGAAAGTGACTACAATGAAGAAAAAAATCCAATTGACTGAAACATGTAGTCTGACATGCAGTTCATTTTTGCGAATTCTACAAGGAACTTTAGTGGCTTTAAGGCCTAATTTAAAATAATGCTTTCAAGATGGATGAGATATTTCTATGCTTATCACCCATCATCTGATCTTGAAATAAAGAAGTATGGATTATAGAAGGATATATAACCTTTTATATAACATTTTGAATTCAGCAATAATAGTGGTAAGCAAATGGCAGATGCAAGCTTTTATATGCAATCATTAAAAAAACTAACAAACTTTTGATACACCCTATCCGTGGTGTAGTGGTAAATTAAGCAGTGCCAGTGTGCTCTGACCTGGGTTATATTGTTGAAGTGGAGACAAAATGGAGAGGCTGATAGGGTGGGTAAATAGTAGATTACCTCACAATAAAATATTTTTAATATTTGAAGTATATAATTATTTTATCTAGGTATTGAAATCATGAAATAAAAAAACATCAACAAAGAAACAATGCATATTTTACAGTTATTATTTTGTTTTTGATCACACACATGAACATAATGCATACATACATGCAGTTCAAAGCATGAATAAAATGAAGATATTAAAGAATAATTTTTTAAAAAAATTATGTATATTTCAAGTTATACTAAAATTAAGTAATGTCAAAGTAAAATCATGACATCGATAAGTAATGCAGAAAACATAATGAGCTTTTAGAATCAAACATAAAATACATTTAAATGTGTACAACCTTAATGCTTTTAATCCCTTCCTGCCATCACTTGTCAGTGGCTTATTACTTTTATTAATTTGAAATATTCATTATATTTTCATGGGTAAGGATTAGACAAAGATTGTGTTGTTTTAAGGAGGTATGTTAGGATTTTTTTTCTTATTTATTTCTCGTAAAAAGAAAAGCAGTGTCGGAATGGTGTTCAGACTCCACTATGCCCCTGACCCTAATAGTTCATTGTTTTTCTTATTTCTGCTTTAATTACTAGATTGTTCTGAAGAGTTATACAGAAACCAATTTCAAATTATGACTACCAGTGACTGGTTCATATTATGAATATTTATTTATTACAGTTGAACTTCTTTTGAAATAACTGTGTGATTCATAATCAACGAGCATTTGGTGCAATTTGGCCATATCTAGCCCTTGTGCCATAAAAACCAACAAACTTCTTTTGAATTAATAAAAATGGGGCACATCTAACCTTTTTCTGATATAAAATCTCGTGCATAATTTAATAAGTTAAATTCTAGAAATTTATCTCTTCATGTTTTGTAATGTCATCTACTTAAACTATGGCATGCAGATTTTTTTTTTTTTTCCGACCACTATAATTAATGAAAGTCATAATAAGTGACCAAAGTTTTAAATTCAAAAACACACTAAAACAAAATAAATTTATATTTCACAGGATCAAAAAACATTTTTAAGATTAATAGTGCATAATGTTCTAAAATTCTCAGCATGAAGACAACTTCAGAACTGCTTACTTACCTAATTAATTGATTGTAGGGATATAAATTTAAACTTTTGAACATATCTCTATTTTAATATTACCATTAATTAAATACTAATGATGAAAGATTTTTCTATAATTTTCTCTAAAGAAATTTCATATGACGTATGTTTCTCCCCCTAGATTGTGATGGATGGTGAAGAGAACATGTCTCCTTCTCAGTGTAAAAGTTCTCAATCTGGAGTAAAACCTCAGAAGGATGCACATGAACCTATAGATTATTCTTATGAAGAAGAGAGAATAAAATCTTTTGCAACTTGGGAAGTATATTATCCAGTTGATCCTGTTCGCTTAGCCAAAGCTGGTTTTTATCATACTGGCAATGAAGATGAAGTTGTTTGTTTTAGTTGTAAGGGCCGTGTAAAAAACTGGAATTATGGTGATGTGGTTTTGAAGAAACATGCTGAATTATTTCCAAACTGTGATTTTGTAAATAACAGATCAAATAATGTTCCTCTTATTCAGTCAAAGAAATTTCAAAATAGCTTGAGAGGCAATAATGGGAAAGTGCCTGTTTATAACCAGGCGGCTAAATTATCTCAAGGCATGAGTAATATTGATTACAATAAAATGAGATCTGTTCAAGAAAGACTTAAAACTTTTGCTGCTAACTGGCCATTATCTTTTGTTGATGTATCAAAAATAGCCCAAGCCGGATTTTTTTATCTTGGTCTTGAAGACAAGGTTCAGTGTCCATTTTGTAAAGGTATTGTAAGTAACTGGGAAGATGCAGATGATCCATTAAAAGAACATATGAAGCACTTTCCATGGTGTGACTATTTGTCAGGGATTATTTCAGGTTTCAATCATAAGAAATTGCCGTGGTTCAAAGTTGATTCTGAAGATGTGTGTGGTAATAAGAAAAAGAGCTTAAACACATCAGAAAAATGCAAGCTTCTTGATAAGAATCAAGAACATATGAACCTTAAGAAGTTAGGTGTACACTTATACAGTGATCCTGCACATCCTCAACAAGCATCTTATAATGCTCGTTTGCGATCCTTTTCCTCGTGGCCTGCTACTGCTCCTGTTGCTGGAGAAAACTTAGCAAAGGCTGGATTTTTTTACATAGGTATTTCTTTTTTTTTAATTAAGGTTATTTTAAAATTTAAGCTCATTTTTTGGTGTGCCTTAAATTTTATGTTTTTTCAAGTGAATGTTTCAAATTTGCCTCTGTAAGTTAAATCTGTTCAGTGAGTGTCAGGGAACTCTGTGAAACATTAAATTTCTACATGATAATAGTTATATATATTTTTTACTCTGCTGTTTTAATTCCTAGGTTAATTTATTGTAAAACTAATTGTGTCGCATCTGGCAGATCTTTATCATTTTGGTCAAAGCATGGGAATTAAAAAATTACATTTGATGAATTTTTGTCAACATTTAGTTTTAAGCTAATTGCATTTTTTTGTAATTAACATTTTTTTTTTTTTTTTATCAGCCTATGGTGTTTAGCGACTGCCACTGGTACTTACCATATTTAAAGAACAGTATTAACCTAACATCAGTTGGCATCTTATAGCAATATAAATGGTATTTTACTCCCAGTTCCTTCTTGGAAAAAGACATTTCTAAATAAAAAATTTTCTGTCAAAAACTGAAATGTGGGAGTGCATTTTCACATAAAGTCTACTATAAAATTGCAAATGGCATCAATAAATATGAATATAAAGCATTATATGACCACCCTTTAGTGTATATATATAGCAAATCTAGTCAATGGTATCCTATAAAAGAGATAAATGAGCAAGCCATGTGTCAGCACAAATGTAGAAGGCGAGATATGTGAATTTATTGATTTTTTTTTTTACTATAAATGATTAATAATAGATTACATTTCTGAAACAAAACAAGTATGACACTTTTCTTTTAAGTTCCCAATAAAGTGAAGAAGTAATACATGAATTAGTTAGAATATCAAACTGTAAAAAAATTAAAAATTGTATGAAACATATTCAATACGTTGAAAAGGAGAACTGTTTTGCAAGAAATAAACATTTTAATGTACTTGCATTGCGAAATAACTCCCATTCAACTTTTTGTAGGAACTTCAAGTTGAAGGTCATAGGTTGAATCACTAAATTTAAAATATCATTTACAGTATAAAAATAAGGCAGACTCTTATAGTTTTACATTAATTCAGTTTTTCTTTTATTTGTGTTCTGTAATTTTTGTTTTTTATAAATATATTCATTGTTGAGCATAATGTATGCATTTTCGGTTTTTTTTTTGTAATAAAAGTTATTGACGTCATTTCTAGTTTTAATTTTAAACTAAGAGATATTCTTAAAATTTCCAGGGATCAGTGATCACACAAAATGTTTTCATTGTAATGGTGGCTTATGTAACTGGGAGCCTGGTGATGATCCATGGGTTGAGCATGCAAGATGGTTTCGCAACTGTGATTTTTTGCGGTTTAATAAAGGAGAAGCTTTTATTGCAGCTTGTGTGGAAAAACATCATTCAACAGAGAAACTTGAGGTATCTTTGATGATTTAGAATAATTTATATAAGTTACTGACGTATTATGGTGTTATCATTTTGGTTAGAAGTAATGTTTCTGTGTTTATTCTAATAATAAATTGGTGTTGGCCTCTCTGACCATAGTTTCATATTATGTGGTCAGTTTTCAGCAGCCCTCGTGTATCTTTGAAACAAGATGTTAATATGACAAATTAAATCAACTTTTTAGGTATTAATTTCACTAAAAAAGTGATACTTTTAAATATTGATATAGTTATCTAGTGGTAATTTTAATTGCTGCAATTCATTTTATTTAAATATGTGAGGTTATTAATTTCATTTATGTATTTACTAAAAATAGTAGGTACAGTAAATATTTGAAATAAAACATAGTTGGCAATTTATTAATCCATTCCTCACCTGCCTCAAAAGATTCAGATTTCATAGTTGAATTTATAAGATAACCAAATACATTTATCTTTGGTTAAATAACAAATTGATAAGACAAGATCCTTAAATATTTTTAAGCAGTTTCTTCACAGCATATTATTATTTTTCCTTTTTTGCGTTAACTACTTGAATATGTTGAATTATATATAAAAGTATGATTTTCAGTGTTTAAATTAATGATTTCCCATGCAGTTTTATTTTTAAAATTGATATTGGCTTTTATTGTTTCAAATGTATAACTTGGAATGAAATTAATGTCCTGTAAAATATTCTAAAGGAGATTTTGAATTCTCTCCTTGAGTCAATTTTGTTTCTTTTCATATTATGTTGTTTAGTGTCCTATTTGTATACTTAAAAATTAAAGCGTATTTAAAAAGGTGTTGTGACCTAAATTAAAGTTTGTTGAATAAGACAGTATTACTAATATAGTTTTCTTTTTTCTCTATTTTACTTGAACATTTAACTTCAGCTGGATAATTGTAAAACTAAAAGCATATTTTTACAATAATTAATTTGTATTAAAATAAGTTATGTAATATACATATTGCTTTTCAATATGTTTTTGATTAAATGAATTTGTTTGACTATAAAGAATATAGTACAATAGAATGTCTATAATTTATATACCACTGCATTTCAAAAAGTTAAAAGAACAGTTAAGTTGTAGTAGTTGAGTTTCTTTTACATGACAAACACAATGCATCTGGGTAGGTTAGTTTCCTTCATATTTTAGTTCTTTTTTCTTTAAATGTTAATTCATTATCCATTCCCCTCTTTAGTTGGATATTCCTATGCAGCAACTTGCTTTTACATGTCCTGACTCTCTTATGGTCAAAGTGGATGAAGCCATGAGATCTAATATTGTAAGAAAAGTTCTAGAAACTAGTGTATTTCCTCCTTATATCATTAGAGCTGCTATACTCCGACAGATAAAAGAAACTGGGGATTCATTTTCTACTGTGGATGAATTGTGTGCTGCTGCATCATACTTGAAAGATGAAATGGTACAAGAACCACTGAAACTGTGAGTTAATTTTCTGCCTTTTTGTAATTATGAATATTGGATTTATTGAAATAATAAAGCTATATTTTTTTATCAGTATATATATGTAAAATAACATTAAATTTATTCATTATTCACTCAAATTGTGTATTTTTGGAAACAGATTTTTTTACACCATGTTATATTTAACAGAATAGCACTAGAAGAGAACTATATAATTTTACTTTAGAATTTTAAGCTGTTTCACTAAGATTATTTATTTTTTTATGTTATCGTTTTCATAGCATGGAGTCGTTATCTTTGATTTTGAAATTTCTATTTAACAAAATTCTTGTTATGTTCATGCAATATTTTACTCTTAAATTTACGTAATTAATTTACTAGTTATATTATCAATCTGGATACAAGTCTTTTGTCCAATATAAATAAGATATAAATTCTCTAAGAATTAAGAATTTTTTAAAATTTTGAGGAAAAATTTAATTGAATGTTAATAAACAAAATTTAATGAAAATTTTGTTCTTTATTAACATTTGAAAGCATTTTTCTTTTAGCTACCTCAATTTATTATTATTAACTAAGGGATTATAACTACTCCAGTATAGGATGTTTGTCTTAGAATTGCCTGTTATTTCCCTGGTTTCATAATTATTATAGTTACTTAAAATAATAAAATGAATAGATAGAGGTCTATCTTAGAATATAACTGTAGGGCATTGAAATTTATATTACAATACTTGAATCTGAGTTTCATTGTTCAATTTTTAATATCCCACTTCTATGGAATTTTGCTCTACTAGCCTACAGAATGCTTCTTTAGGTATTCAGAACCCACTTATCATATATGATAGTTCTGCTGTAGTTTTTGATGGTATTAAAGAAACATTTTTTAATGCAGTGTAGTTCGTTTATCCAGTTTTCTAGATTTTGATTACATCAGAATACCAAACAACTGTTTCGTATAACCTTTATTTTGTTCCTGTTGGACCTTAAGGAGAGGACATTAACCCATTAATGCCCAAATTAATTTAAAGCATAGATTTCAATAAATTTCCATTAAATTACATTTAAAACACCAAGGCAAAGTTAAGTGTGAAGTAAAATTAAAATCATAGGGAAAAAATTTCTTTTTGGTTTCCTTTTTTTTAAATTTTTCAGGAAAAAAATTATTTTTTTCAAAAAATAAAAACCAATTTTTAATTCTTTGCATTAGCTCAAAAATTAGTCAATGGGAAAATCTCAAAAGGTGACACTTTGACTTTAAAATCCGACTCCGATGACAAACAGTTTTCAGCAGGTATATACCTGCTGAAAACTGTTTGGGAGTTTGGTAATATCTATTGACTTCATTGAGAAAAAACAAAAAAAAGAAACAATGGAATTCATTCGATTCAGCCACGGAAGTGAAATGTGACTGTCCTATAAATAGGACACTGGGTGTTAATGGGTTAAGATGATTAACTTCAGTAATTTCCTTTAATATTTAAGGATAGTTTAGTGGTCATAATGTTCATATAGTCCTGATATTGAAAACAAAGTTTGCTGATTGTACCATTATCATAGAAATATCTAGATAACTTTGACCAGTTGTTATAAAACTTTCATTCTGTATCAAAATGCAATTTGAACTTTTATTATGTGTTTTATTTCATTTTGCCAAATAACCATACACTAGAAGATTTGTACCCGTCTGAGACGAGCTTTTCTCTTGCCAACAATATCTTAGATCTGATTGTCACAGATTTACTTGCGAAGGTTGTTGGAAGAAAATCTCATGCATATTGCCAGAGTGCTTCAGAAATTTAAAAAAGCATAAAAAACAAAACTGGTGAATCAATTGACAATAACGTTTTGTTTGAGTAAAAATAATGCAAAATCCACTAACAGAAATACAAAATTTAAAAAAATTATGAGTTGATGAATGCAAATCTTTAAGTAAAAGGTGCCTTTCAGTATAAGAAAGGTTAAGGGAAAAATATAAAATATATAAATATTCATTTCCAAAATTAAATACGAAAAAAAAAAGAAACCTTTCGACAAAAACTGAACTATTCTAAATAGTTCTCTGTGCATGAATTAAATATAAAGAAAGAAAATGAAGGACATATCATAATTCACTCTGATGAATCAACATAAAATAAAGGAAGGATGTTGCTAAACTTGGCTTAATAAAATAAACAGTCAAATAGCAATAATGTCCATTTATCCTCGGTGTATGCTAATTTGTAGGCATAAACACACTGGCTGAATCTCTTTGGCACATAGCCAAACCAAATACTAATTTGTAGACACACACACTGTCTGAAACTCCTTGGCATGTAGCCAAACCAAACCACATGAGCGTTACCACCATTTCTGGATAAATCCAATATAGATAATATCTTGAAGTTCGTCTGCAAGGATGCTGAGCTACGAACTGATTATCAATGCAGATAAGAATTTAAAAGATGTAAATGTTGTTAATTGTTTAAAGATAAAAATCTCCCAAATTCATATGAATTTTTTATCATGAATTCACACCAATATTTATTAATTCCTTGTAGTGAACGTCTGAAATATCAATTTGTTTAATGCATAAGCATAACTTTGAAGATTTCTTCTTGTTTATTTTTCTTTAATAAACATTATAAGGTAATGGTCCTCTTAAGCATGAATCACTTATTTATTGTATGGAGCCAGAAGTAGAGTAAACAAGATAATTATTGAAACCCTGATCTTTAGTTTTAAAAAATAAGCTTTTCTCTATTTTCCGTTGCAAAAGTCCATTTATACTGCAAAACTAAACTAAATAAAAATGCAAGATGTCACTAACCAATTTTGCACTATTTATTATTATATTGTAAAATACCTTCCAGGGATAATTTGTATGGAACCCTTTATTCAGGTTAGAGTATTTCAGAAAAGTTACAATGAATCATAACTTACATTGGAATATTTTTACTATTTTTTCCATGAATTAAATATTGCCTTAAGGGTGTTAATAACTGTCTTGTTTACCCTAACAGGAGTAAGAACAAAGGGGCTTAAATGTGCTTCACATTGTTTTTAGTTAGTAAAAGTATATTATGCAAGTTCATAAAGTTTTAAATTTTTAAAGAATAAAATAAAGTAGTTTTTCGTTAGCATTCAATTATTTTATTTTTTTATGTCTGTAAATTATCTCAACTTCTATTCTAATATTTATAGCATTTGGAATGTATTGGCAATTTGAAATAAATACTTTCCTCCTAAAAATATATGGAAAAATATATTCTGAAGGTTTAGTGGTTACATTTCATATCTCGGCTAAGTTTTATTGTTATTTTATTTTATATCTGTTTGCAAATTTGTATTATATTACTAAATGTGTATATATTTACAAACTATATCATTTACGTTTTTAGGAGCAATTGTGATCCATCTGATCTAAATATACATGGTATCGATATGAGGAAGTGCACTATTGGTTCTGATGGCCACAATAATAATATGGAGAGCAGTGGAGCCTTGTTGCATGGGTCATCAAATGGTAAATTAATTCTGCTATCTAGTAAAATAATTTTTGCACTAAAATTATTCAGTCCTTATTCAACTAATTAATTTGAATAGCTTTGACTTTTTCTGTGACATCTATCCAAAACAGTCAAATTAAAGTATCAAATAAAACTGTTACCATGTGTGTTTTGTTTAGAAGTATTTCTTAGTTTTATTGGATCTTTAAGTTTTAGGAATTAATATTTAATTATCTTATGGGTCATATTAATTGGACTTATTTTTTATTTATGAATTTAAGGATTTTAATATAATGATTTTATGGAGCAGAATTCTTCTGATATTTAGATGGTGAAAAATAGGACTTGCGGTATTTTATTTTTCTTACCTCAGGTAAAAGGGAAAAAATTTTGTTGGAAGAATTAAAATTTTGAAGCATTTTTACTGAAAATTATATTCCATTAATTATCAAATAATATTTAAATTTAATTATTCCATCATCTCAATGCAGTTCCAGGCATCACATGTATCAGATTATGCAGGTTATTAATGAATATGTTTTGTTCTCTTATACACTTAGAAAGGAAAGAAGTACTATTTATAACAGTTGATTTACAAAACGAGTTTACTGGATCAGATGTACAAGTATCATTTCAATCTACTATCAAATATTCAACCATTAGTTCCCTATTTGCACATTAAGTGTTACATTTAGTATATTTCTGTTTATGATGGACTAAATTAAGTATGACATGTTTCCTGGTTTCTTTCTCTAAACCTTTTCAGATTTATTTAACTTTTGAAAGATATTTTATTTTCATAAATAGCACAGGAAGTATTTGTGAACCATATTTTATTTGATGTAAAAACTGTATTTAATAGTACTTGCATTTTATTAATATAATTATGTTTTGAAATATAGCACTTCCAAAGGTGAATGGCAAACTTGAAGAAGATGAAGGGTCTCTCTCCAAAGATCAATGCTTATGTAAAATTTGCATGGATAAAGAAGTTGGAATAGTGTTTCTTCCATGTGGCCATCTTCTTGCTTGCACTGATTGTGCACCAGCTTTAAAACTGTGTCCTATGTGTCGAAAAACTATACAAGCTATTGTCAGGGCATATTTGCCATAACTTTGTCCTGCTTTGTATATATTTCTTTGTATTATAGATAACTGCATGTGTATTTTGGGTGAATTGAAAAATAAAAATATTAGATCTGATTTTAATTTTCTCTTCATTGAGTTGTGATGTTTAGGATGCTTCTTCTCAGAATACTTCATTACCATTCAAAAACACAATAACATAATGGAATACTCATTGAGTGTTTTACTTGTTAGCAATAATTTTCACATTTAAAGAGACCTAAAATGTTTGTTGATACAATTCCAAAGGAACTATCAGTCTTAATTTTCTTATCTTATCATTGTTAAATAATGGATGATAGAAACTGAGGGCTACAATTAAGTTTTTTTATAACAGCATTTTTCTGTCAGTTCTGCATATTATCCTCATTTAAAGTATCTCAGTATGTAACTCCATGTCACGATTAGAAAAAATTCAATAGATAAGAGCTCTGACAAGTTTTAGGGTTGGGAAGCTTAACATCAGAATGTGTGGTTTTCGCCAATAGTTTATGTTCTCAGGGTGATCAATTCCACCTCCAATGATAAGTAAGTGCCATGCACTCTGATAGATTCTACGAGAATTATTTTGGCTACTTGTTGGCACTGTATTGAAACAAAAACTTTGGGAATGGAAATTAAGGATGAAACATTAAATGATTATTTTTAAGGAAAGATTTATCACACACATTCCAATTTTGTCACTCAAATATAATACCCTTAGTTTATTTTTCTTGTTTTTTTTTTAATTCTTGGAAATGAAACTTGAGTTTACGCAGAAAGTGTGTTTCAATGAAGTTATTATGGAAAGTAATGATATTAAATTGTTTCACTTGCCCTCCAAATATATGAATTTTACTTATTAAAAAAAGAAAATTTACTTCAATATCTCACTTATCATTTCGTATTTCCATGCTAATATGATTATTATGCAGAAATGTACGTCGCTTTCTAACAGCCAGCAAAAAAGGCAGAAGATGTGATAAAAACTTAGCATTCAAATTCTGGAACTAAATGAAGTGGCTAACTGCTATGTTCTTGAAATTATTGATGACCAACCTGGTGTTTAATCAAATAAAAAGATAATACAATAATGTTAAATTTTTTTTTTGTTTTGTCTTATCCATTAATCAATTCTGTATGTAATAAATAACAATAATTTGAAATTTTTAGTTGGTTACAAATTTTTAATGCTAAGTATTTAATTAAAATTTAAAAATTATCTTGTATTTTAGGAATGTATTCCAGTTTATTCCCTTCCATTGATTTCCTGTAACTTTAGTTCTCATTTACTGTGAAAACTGATGAAAGATGGTAGTCTTTAGAAATTATATGGTACATGCATTAAATTTCTTGCAACCACTATTCTAGTTAAATAATGGGAAGTGATTACCAGTTTTTGAGTAAGTGTGCATGAATATTTTTTGTTCCAGTGGCTTTAGTATTAAAAAAAAAAATTATAAATTTTTGAAAAAAAAAAGTCAGTACTACTTCTGCTTGCTCAAAGTTTGATAGACGTAAGCTTATATACACATTTTTATACACAAGCTGGTATGGAAAATTATTACTCTTGTGTTGTATCATTGCTACTCAGTAGTTTTGTAAGGTAGCACAGGTGGTGTAAGGTACTTTAATGGGATACAACATATGACTTCTTTATGTGCTTTCCATTGAAAAGTATTTTTACAATCTATTTCTTAATTTTTTATCAAAGTTAATAAAAATTACAAGAGCAACAGGGCTCCAACTGTAAATTTCTTGGCACATGAGACTAGACACCTTCCTAATTTAGTATGTAGATTCTCTGAATTGCACTTTTTAGCCTTTGATGCGAACAACATTCCCCTCCTGATAAAGAATCACATTTAAGCTACAGTTAAATATTTCACTTAGGTAAGTTATTGCTTTTCACGTACAGTCATTCATTATGTTATTTAATTCACTTTTAACACTAAAATTATGTAAAAAGATATAGAATTGAAAATTTTTTAATTTAATAAATCATAAAAATATTAGAAATAAAACATAAAAGAGCATTTTCAACATAATGGGAGAAGAATATTTTTTTAGGTTTTTCCTATGCAAATGTCTTATTTTCTTATTATTTTACGTAATTTAATTGTTGCAAATAAAAAAAATTATTGGTGAAATTTGTTTCTAAGTTTTACAAAAAAAAAAAAAAAAAAAAAAACAGATTTTTTTTTTTTAATTGAATGTTTTATTTTGTATATTCAAGTTTTGTGGATTATAGATATGAATACCATTTTCTGTATCGCATTAGGTTTCTTAAAACTTACTGATCTGTTGTGAAAATGAATTTAACATGCTTTAACTTAAATCTCTCCAATGTACATGAATCATATAATTAACAAATAAAACCAACAGTAACGAGACGAATATTGTTTGGCTTATTTTCATAAAACAGTATTGAACATGGAACCATAAAACATTATATTAACACTTCAGCCTCAGGAAATGTATAAACTCCTTCTTTTCAAATTCCCAACATCAACCTTTTATTCAAGAATTTGACTTGCATACCAGTTCTATGAACATGTTAATAGATGTCTGCAGAATAAGTTCCTTTCCTCGCCCCCCTTCTTTTATCGACCCCCTTCTATTTATCCCCTTCTTTCGAAGACTGCCCCTTTTGGACGATTTTACTCAGTAAAGGGTTGATAGGGGGTGTAATATGAGCCCATTTCTGGAGTCCGGACAGGCGCATACGCGAAAGGAAAGGAAGCTGTAGTGCGATGCGTTCCCACATTCCTACGCAAATCCATCAGTCACACCCTTCAGCGCCCTGCGTCTCATTGCACCGGCGTTACTTGGGGTTTTATCAACAGACACATCTTAATTTTACATAATTATTTAATAACATTACAACTGGTTTTGATGCAGGGCTAGAATTTAAACAGAAAATTAAAAATAAAATATATATATATTTATTTTTATGCTATTTTTTATTATTTTTCTCCTAAATTTTTAACCTCCCCTGGTTTGGCGCCCGGGGCAATTGCGCCGGTTGCCCCCCTCTTGTTTCGTCACTGGGTGGGCCAAAAATGTTTTTGTCTTCATCAGTTTGTAGACGGTCCCCTAATTGCCCTCATGACCCAATCTTCGATGTAAAATGTGAGTTACTGTCTATTCTTCACATGGTCGAAGTTTAAAGGCAGTCAGTTAATTATTTCCGGAGAAATTCTAAAAAATGTGGAAATCTGAAAGTGTCCGGATACTTTTGGGCATATAGTGTATTATGAATACTGAACAGTTGTGTCATTATTCAAGCAGGCTGTGGTTGTTTGTTTGGGCGCTAACGGGGATCTATGTTCATTATAAAAGCTTTGTGCACTGTTTTATAATTGAATGAAGTTAAATTCTTTGTCATAGCAACATGAAAAATGAGTTGTGTAAGCTAAAAAGTTTGCCTGATTTATCCAGCGACACAGGCAGTGGAAGTCAAGAAGGGAGTTTTCCTACTTTTTTGTGTAGGGAGAGAAAATAGAATTCTTTCTACTTAGGAACATTATCTATATCACAAAAACCAGTGTACACTGCACATTCAACTAAAAATGCGGAAATTAACGCACCAACCCATCAGGACCAAAGAGGAAAGAATGGAAATAGTAGAAGAGTGCCCAAAGGAGACCCAGTTTTAGTAAGAGAGTACATAAAATCCTTCCCCTTAGTAGAGTTCCATTAGTGCAGGGCACATACCAAAAGAGAATATTTGGGTTCTCACCTCAGTATTGGAAAAATGTGCGAATTATACCTTCAACCATGTTGCACCGAAAAAATAACTGCAGTTAGAAAATCAATGTATTTCAGAATTTATATCACGGAGTTAACCTTGAATTTTACTCCCGCCGAAGCAGCAGATGTGACTTTTGCGAGAAATTCAAAGTGGCAGAACAAACGCAAAGATAGTTACAGATGACATTAAATATAAGTATGATGTACACCAAACGTCAAAAGTGAACATGCGAGAAGTTTGAAATGAGGAAAAGAAAAGCAAAAATATTGCTTGTATTGTTATTTGACTGACAAAATATAATACTGTCTCCACATGCTAATATTAATTCTTTTTTTTACATGAGAAAATTAAACGTCTACAACTTGATTGCGCACTACACGCCTACAAAACAAGTATATTGTGCCTTGTGGAATAAAAATTTTTCTGGACGCGCAGGTATTGCTAGTGCTTTTCACAAAATACTGACCACACTAGCTGAGAAAAAGGACAGAACTGAGTTGATAACCTGTTAGCATTCGTGTGTCCACCAAAATCGAAATTCAATCATTTCAAACTCAATTCTCCATTTTTTCAAGGATAATCGTCAAGTAAAATCAATTACAATTAAATACTCCTTACTAGGACAATCATGCTCCCATGATCGGACCAAACTCTGTAAAGGCCTACAGGCAATGCAAGTTTCGGGGTGCTCTTACCCTTCCCCAACTTCCAATACCAAATATTTTTATTCATCTTTAATTCATCTCAATACAAACAGTTTTTACTTTCTCGTGTACGAAGTATACAAAGCGAAAGTATTGTAATCGTCAAAAAATTCGAATTCGAGATTTTGACGAATCTCCACGTTTTAGACCTCCCTGAGTCCGAAAAACACAATTTTGGAATTATGTCTGTCTGTGAACACGATAACTCGAAAACTATTAGAACTACGGAGATGAAATTTGGAATGTGATCTTTAAACATAATTTGTAGGCTTCTATCAAATTGTGGACAAAATCCGTCTACGGGAAGTCTGTCTGTCTGTATGTCCGAAGTCATGCGAACACTATAACTCAAAAACTTGAATAGCTAGATGGATAAAATTTGGTACACAGTTTTATCATCATGAATGTAGGTCCGTATCAAAGTTTGGACCAAATCCGTCGAATGATTAATGGTCTGTCGGACTGTATAATCGCATACTTGTAAAAATTATATCTCCTAAACCCTTTGGCTTACATATATAAAAATTGATATGACAGTTGCTAACATAATCTTTTCGAATTTTTTTATCCACGCGGGGGGAGGGGAAACAGCACCTTTTTGGGGAAGTATACGAGAAAGTTTAGGGGAGTTAAGTAACATGCATCGATACAAAATGAAATAACAAAATATTTAATTACGTGTCACCTTTAGGAAAACTGTTTTCAATAGAAAAAAATGTAAAATTTAAAGTTAAAAGTAATTTTAAAAAGATGATAAAAAAAACAACTTTTCTTACATAATCTAATTACTCGATAATAGAATAATAATACTTAAAATACAGGGTTCCCACTTATATCCGTTACACCCCCTTAACTTCTAAACGGTGACAGCTTAGGCTATAAAGTTGGTGTCTAGGTATAGTAAAAAGACTATGCGCTACTCGACGAGACAACTTACAACGCCATTTATCGGCAAATTTTGGAATTAGCTGTCCTATCTCGTAAACGGTGAAAGATACGAGAAAAAAGTCAACTAGAAAGTTGTAGAGAACTCTCGATTTAGTACGAAAAGATACCTTGCGTACATTAATACTCAAAACAGAATGCAAAAAATTAACATTTGTGTGGTCACGATTTCGAAAATTGTCATGCCATTACGGAGGCACAAGCATCAGTAACACCTGCCATGTTGCACAATGTGCAGCGAGAAATCCAGTCCAGAGAGCAGATGTGTATAGTGGCTAACGGAGACCATTTTGAGCAATATAAATAAATGATCCAGAAGACAGGGACGTGTCTCAGTTTCTTTCTTCCATTCTATATGACATGACAATTTTCTAAATCGTGACCGAACAAAAGCTCATTTTTTGCATTCTATTTTGAGTATTAATGTGCGTAAGGTATCTTTTCGTACTAAATCGAGAATGCTCTACAACTTTCTAATTGACCTTTTTCACGTATCTTTCACCGTTTACGAGATAGGACAGCTAATTCAAAATTTTACCGATAGATGGCGTTGTAAGTTGTCTCATCGAGAAGCGCATACGCCTTTTTTCTATACCTAGACACCAACTTTATGGCCTAAGCTGTCACCTTTAGAAGTTAAAAGGGGGGAGTGTAACGGATATAAGTGGGAACCCTGTATAAAATAATAATTATATGTAAAGTTTGCCAGAATAGTTGAGACAGTCAGTCAACTGCAAAGCAAACTGGACCACACTGAGATGCAAATGAATTTGAAAATATTAAAAGAAACCCTCCCTCCTCCCATGAATAGTGTTCTGAAATGTAAGCGATACTTAATTCTAATTTGAGTAAGTTCCAGTACACGGCTATTGTTGTCTCTATCACCTAAAAGGGACTCGAAAAGCATATTAAACAGAAAGAGACCTCAGAAAACTGCAGTTGAATGTGTTCTAAATGTTGTTTAGCAACGGATTCGGAAACCTTCCGCGGTTTTGCGCATGCGCCGGGCAGAGTTATTTTCATAAAAATAGGGGGAAAGGGAAGAATGGAAGGGTGATGTTTACATTTTACTGAGCGTGATATAACAAAGAACTCCGGAAATGCGCTCATATGACTCATAGCCTGACACCCCTTTCCGATGTAAAATCGTCCAAAAGTGGTAGTCTCGGAGTCCGTTGCAGAACAGTAACACCTATGGACCTAAGGTTCAAATGGTTGTAAGAGAAATAAGTGATAAAAAAAGATATAAAAACAGCATTTCCCCTTCATGCCTATACATGATAGGGAATATTATAATGCTGTATTACATTTTTAATAACCCTACTAATGGTGTCATTCCATTTATAACGATACAATATGTTATTTTATTTTTTCCATTAAATTTTGAATTGAGTTAATGCTTTGTACCACAGCATTGTAATTTATATAATAAAAGTGTTACTTTGACAAAGTTCTATGTGCAGTTACAACTATGTCTGTTTCCCGAAAGATATTCCTGTTTCGAACAAGGTTCTAGCTGCATTTTGCTGTGTTCCAAAACAAAGAATTAAATATAATTTTTTTTCAAATAAACTATGGAACCGCTAAATAAAAGCCTTTTAATGTAATTATTAAAAAATTAATTAAATTAAATCATAAATTTAAAAAAATCGTTTTTCTCAAAATGACTTGGATGCAGTTAGAACCTTGTCAAACCAAGGCACCGTCTAGTTTCCAAAATTTCAATCGTAAATGTTTTCTATTTACGTATAATCATATGTTTTACTTTTTTTCTGCCCCTATACATCAGTCATTATGTCAGTCGCCGAATTCTCCTACCAGCAGGGTCGGATTTATACATTTCTAAGCCTTACTCCAAAGCACTTAATTCTGCGCCATCTCCTCTGGTGCATTCACCGCAGTTATAGGCAGCGTAAATGTGCCACCAGTTTTTTTAATGTGTTTGAATGTGATTAAAAAACAGTATTTTATGTGGTCTTTTCAAAATAATACTGAAATTTGTAAATATTTTATTGTAATTTCTTATATATTTGATCCCTCCCATCGTTGCGCCCGAGGCCATGGCCTAGATTGGCCCTATAGGAAACCTGGCCTTGCCTACCGACCTGTTATAGTTCGGACAGCAGTCACCAGAGTTCAATACCAATAAGAGATTTCAACATTATGCTCTAGTCGTGTCACTATTTTTTGTGTGAAATCCGGCATCATAAACATATGAAAGACTTACTCGTGTTATTTTCTCTAGTTTATCATTAAGTGAATATATTTATTAGGACACAACGCCTCGAAACTGTGTGAATAATGTTGACAATTTTTGTTATATTTGTGGCGAATTTATTCTTATTTCTCAAAGGCGAAATTTTCGATGAAGTAAGTGTTTTTATAAAATATTGTTTCGTAAAAAAAAAAAAAAATCGCATTTTTAATTCAGCAAACTTTGTTTTAACTGCAATTGATATTAATGGAGCATATAGTGCCATAAAATGTTTCACATTTATTCAGTTCTAATGCGATGAATATTATTCAAAACTATTATTAGCAGAAAGACAAATTCGCAAGAACAGTTAGCATATTTACCAATAAAAAATACACAATGTGGCTATTACAGCACGATTAGAATTCCAACAACGCTGTTGGTTTGAATTTGAATTAAAGAGTTATGGGATTTCAAGCAACAAAGGCTGTTATCCCCTAATTCCAAATTAGACACAGTCTAGTTCGTTCCAAAAAGACGATTCCATAATGATGATTAGATCATTCCATAAAAAGTATTGTATCAATCTTTCCATGAAGAAGAAATCCGAAATTGATGGTCTGGGACGGCGAAAAACACACAAGTACAGCAACAAAGGTAACGAAACGCTGGATGCCAAAAGGATGCAGCTAAAAAATGTCAAAGTACTTGAGTTCTGGAATGAAGATGATCAGATGATTCTTGTTGGTAAAGGCATGAGACAGAAGGACATCATAAATAATGTTTGGTTCGACGATGTTCAATTTGTTCCAGAGAATAGCTCTGAAAGATGCATATTTTTTGCACTTTAGTAGGATGTGAGAAATATCATTGATTTCATTACAGACAATGCACAAAGGATCGGGATGAAGGTTTAATCTGTGAAGGAGACCTGGGGTTATGATGGTTTTGCTAATTATGCGTGCAATTAGTCTGTCCTGCACTCTGTTTCCAGTCCATTTAGAGATGGGGGTACCAGAATAGACCCCATGGTTAGAATGTCTGGAACGTTTGCAATCAATACGCTGTTGGTTGTCTTCGGAGTATTTGACGGCTATTTGTAATTTGCATACACAAGAACATTTTGAAAGAACAAAAAAATTCCACGTCTTTAATTTTTTCTTCCATTTCTACTCATAAAAGAGATTCGCCTGTTTTAAGATTGATATGGAAATTAATATTTCGTAACTGCTGATGATGAAAAATGGAAATTTTCGACCCGAGTATGCTGCGTACCGGTGCATGCTCTGGTCGGGCGATTACAAACAGATGATTCAAAATGATTGCTTCTTTTATTCAGAAAAGTCGTTTCTCACAGAAACCAAGAATGTGAAACGTAAGTAGTTTTTACTACGGTCATTTAGATCACTGTTTGTGGGCATTCTTATAAATCATCAGTTTACTTTACCACGAAAACAAAGAAATTCGGTTGTGGGCTGTCGCAATTTACACATTTCAAATGAAAGCTTTAAAAAAGCGACTTTTGCAAGATCGTTTGACATAAACTTCTGAACTCCCAGAAAGCACGCACAAAAATTTTTGTTGTATATTTTCATTTTGATCACTTGGATGAAATAATAAATTAACAATCATAGTATTTGCTGTCATTTGAAATATTCTCATTTCATGTCTTTATTACTTCTAATTCATCTGATCATTGTATAGATCTCTCCAAATGTTGCTATAATAACTAGTAAGAAAATATTTTTAATTAGGGTGTAGAAACATATTAAATTGGGTTATGAAACAAATCGCTGTTTGATTATTAAACTAAGTTAGTATTTCCAACCTTTAGAAAAATAAGTAATTCTATAAATTGTGCGAAATAAATGTATGGAATGGATCAATATATTTGTGCTCCAAATATTTAGAAAAAAAATGAATTAATATCATAACGGTATAAGCTCTTGCAGAATAGTCTGATGAGAAAGAAACAAAACTACTGAATTGTGTTAAAAGCCTAGATAAATTTTCATTGCATTCGTAAATATAGATATTTATACCATTTTTAGACGTTAGCAAACAATATTTAAGATGCAAAAGTATCAAGATTTTAGCTGATGCCTTGATGGATATTCTTGAAGTTCTGCATAACTAGCGAAACCATTGCTTGAAGTATAGTGCCGATTTTGCTATCTCCCTTCAGATGTGCAAATATTCGACGCTTGCCAATGTACATTTGGCAAAAAGGATTAAAATATTTGAGACATTCTTGGATGAAGAAATACATCATAATTCATCTCATACTCTTAGACACTGAATAAGATCCTAACACTACGGTAGAATAATCTTAACAAGTATGATTTTCATCGCTGTAGTCGGCATAGCATCTCCAAAATATTTTATTTCCAATCGTATAGACGATTCTTCGTTTTCATGATTGATCGATATTTTTATCTGGAACCTTGAGGGTACCCAGAAACAAACTTTAAATTAAATAATTATCAGTTATCTATCTAAAGTAAGATGGTGATCATTTTTCGCAAAATTAGCATCATCTCCTGAGTGATATGTTCAACCATGTGCTGCATGATGAGAGAGTGAGGTTTTCAGAACTTCAATGGTCGATGACATTTCCACAAAAATAATAATGATGTCCTTTTTTGGATCTGAAAAAAAAATGTTGTTGGCTGAAAACTCCTTTACTTTTGCTATGAATAGTATCGATTTTAAAATGTAGCTAGGGAATAAAATGGTATCTAGCATTTCACAAAAATAAATATTTTTTTCGTTATTCTTCAAGGCATTTTGTCGGACCCTATGAGATAAACCACTTTCATGTCAAAAGCGTACAACTGTTTGCTAGTAAGTCGTCAGGTAAGTGGTATAACTTGGCATGTGTGATTTTGTATAAAACATAATACTGTTATTTTGTATAAATCATATAGTACTGTGATTTTGTATTACAAAATTTCAGTTAGGGTCAGTTGAGGTAATTGGGGACGAATTTTGCAGACTCTGTCATTTTTTTCTCTTTCAAAGGATAGTATAAGATGGAGAAGAGGCCTATATTTTTTTGTGAGTGCATAAACATGTTCTGCAGGGTTCATTAAACAATGCCTCCTTTCAAAAATAATTTATTAATTAATCAACCTCACTTTTAGGAGCGTTCTTATTTTACCCCGAAGTGTTCCCAATTACCCCAGAGACTACAGGATAATTGTGAACACGTATTTCGGCTTCTAATCACATTAACGAATTGATCTGAAGAGAATATATTTGAAATGATTTGAAACTACTGTATATTGCCTCGAAATGTTTTTAACTTCCTTTTCCCAATTATCACAAAATACTATTTTTTGAATGCTTTTCAGCAAAAATATCTTCTATTTGATGAAATATCGCATATAAACTATTATAACCATTTACTTCTTTCAATTTGGACTAATTTATAATTATTCTAACTCAAATTTCGTCGAGAAAAGTTGGTAAATGAAATAAGACTTTATAGAAACTGAAATAACTGAATATTATGAGACACTAGAAAGAAATGGGTAAGAATTAAAAATCCCACATGAAAATTAGTAGAAACAAATAGTTCAATTTAGTAGTAGGAAGCAGATTTTTAGCTTGAAATCGAACGTTCTATTTACTATTTTACCAATTTTTCTTTGGCATTCACGCCACCTGAAAACCGGATAATTCTTACCTAAAATATACTTTTAAAGATACGATTTGGGAGTATAACTTTTAACTGACTCTGAGAAATGGCAAATTGGTCATTCACCACATAAACAAATTTTGATTTAGCCAAATTGGTGGTTCTCAAACCTGTCGTATCATATTCAACACGGTCAACTTCTTGAATCCCGCAGACGTATGAATAATGTGCCTTTATAGATGCACCATAAGAAAGAACTGTCGTGATGTTATTTTATCACATTATTTTTTTACTTCATTAACATATATCGTATAGTGGTCGTACATTGAAGAAACTAAACTAATTAATTAATTTCAAGTTCCAAAATAATCAATTCACAAAAGATATGAAGTATGGGTAAAATCAATTTAATCCTGCACTCTCTTGAAATAAAAAGATTCACCAATATTAGTGCACACACAGAATCACTTAAATTAATGGTACTTAAACATTATCTGTTAACTTCTATAATCACAGATCTCAACAATATTTTTTGCATAGTAGAATCAAATTGACTCAATCCTGATTAAGAAGATAAAAGGTTTAATTTTCTTGCTGATTAACGCATTGAATATTTTCTGTATGCAATAATCTCAGGAACAAAGTTTTAACCAAATACACTCAGATTATATTTTAGTATGTGGATCATGGGTGAATAAACAACAGAGCAAGTTTTCTCAAAATAAAAAATAAGCATTCATTTAAAGGCTTTGATTAATTTGTTTACACACGAACATCAACTTGACATTAGCAATTTCTACACGCCCATCCAAGTGCGCTAAGTTTTAATTGAGCTCATAGCACAGGGATGAGCAAACTTTTTCGGTCGCGGGCAAAAAATCGAAAAAAAAAAAAAGTTTTGCGGGCCAAGATAAATTTTTCTAAAATTTTAAAATCAATATACAAGTATTACAATTTAAATATGTTAATGAGATGAATGAAATTGCGATTTCATTTTTAAAAGTTCCTTATATTGAGGTTCGAAGTGAGTCTACAGCTATAACTAACAAAGAACTTCCGCTTTTAACACTTTACCGATTGAAAGCTGTCTGTTTATTGATAGCTTCTATAGAATATGCACTGCGAGTAATGCACAGAAACACATCGTTGCGATGTGGTTGAATGCGAAGAACAGAATGATTTTCAACAGAAACGAAACCGGAAATACCATCAATAAATCAAATAAAAAAGAACATTACAACCAGAGGGCGCGAGCGAAAGGCAGACGCACTGGCGCCAACACTGTCTGTGCTTGCTATTTCCGTCAATTTATGTTTTGTAGAACAAAAATAGAGAAAGTAAAAAGATCATCAGTCCTTTGAAAAAAAGGAAGAAAAAAAAATATTTAAACAAAGTAGAAAAGGAGATGGATATATAATATATAAATCATATTTTCTTTTAATTTCCGTCGGACCGGCAAATTAAAATTCTATCCGCGGGCCGGATAAAACCTTCCGGCGGGCCGTAGTTTGCCCATGTCTGTCATAGCACAACTACCATAACATTAATTGAAATTCTGGATATAAAAATTGCACTTTTAATTCACATAAATATCGAACTCATGGGTTAAATGTATTCAGTGGGCGCCGTACCGGTAAAAAGAAGTCTTGAATATCATAATCAATAATTCCACATGAGGCGTGAGTCACGGATTCTTATCCTAAAAGTCTTCCCCCTACTTTCTTGCATTTTAATCAACCAAACCTCCTAGGTTTGTCTCACAAAGGTTACAAAGTGTATCCGCTTCATTTTTTCTTACTTCGATTTACAATTAACTCATATCAATTTACCAAGAGAAACTAAGTAAAATTCCGCGCCGAACATTCATTTGATTCCCCCATTTTACTCTTTTATCATTCTTCGCAACTCAGGCCCTATATAAATTCTTAACCCTTCTTTGCATGATGGTGGAAATTTCCATCATAACATTGAATGCCCAAAAATTATATAAAAGAACAAGTTCACTTTAAGTTGATCGTGTCTGGATACCTTTTTAATGTCCATTGCATAAAAAAAAAACATAGCTGTCAAAAATAAGCAAGTGTCACTATCAGTAAAACGAGCTTGAAGTTGTCATTCCGCTGTTTGTTGTAGTTGCAATAAACGTATGATTTCGTTTTTAATTTTGTTTTATTATATTTGAGTTTCTATTGCTAAAAAAGTGATGTGGATGAAAGGTTTGTAACATGTGTTTCTGTTATTTTTAGAGCAATTTCTGAAAAAGTTTGCGTTTAATCTAACTTTGCATGATGATGGAAATTTCCATCATATTGTTTTTTGCTAAATTTATACTATAAATATATACTAAGATTTTTTTAACCATTTTTCCTTTAATTTTGAACATGAATTATATCACCTTGATTTATTTCACCAATAAAGAAAAAATCATACAAAGAAGGGTTAATAACACCAGCACCAAAACACAATCATATATTGAATAAAACAACACAATCACAAAAGAAACCTCATCTTGGATAACAGAAAAATTCATACACCTTTAACCTTTTACATAGCTATGTCAGAATTCCACCCCTTGAACCCGAGAAATCACAATTAATGCCCCATTTAAATTTTTAGTTACCGATGCTCTACATATCAAGAAATTAACATAACAATACAGAACAATTACTTATCTGATAGATGTTTGTCGCCTTCGAATCGTCTCCCGTCGCTGTCCCTCCTTCTCAACACTCCGGATGGGGATTCCAAATTTTGTCGGGGAGACCCAAATTTCTTTTCATCACAGTTGTATTCGCGCTGGTTCCTCGGGGCGTGCCAACACCCAACTCCGGACAACCGCTTGGATTAGACGTCATCCAGGATCATTGAGAGTCGCATCACGAGTGGTCCACATGTGATGAAGTGGCCACCACACGCCAGATTGTCAAATTATCGAGGGAGGAAATTGCCGTCCCGTAATTCCATAGACAAATATCAAAGAAATTATGTTTACATTTATCTTTTCAAGTGTATCGGTCCATTTGAAATCATTCAAAATTTCATTCGGTTTTAATTCTTTAACATTCTACGTGGTTCATAGGAATCATTCTTATAAGTCGTAAATTTATTTTTTCAAAAATAATGATTTATTTGGTAATGTGACTTCAATTTTAAATCATTTCGTTGGATGGCTTTACTTCAAAATATCTAATGTCGCCTATTAACTATTTGAAACAGGATCCGAAGATTTTATTGCGTCAGCTTAACTGAATTATTACTCCATTTTAGCGGGCAAACCAACTGGTTGTACCGAGAATCTAAAGTTTTTTTTTACTCAGTTTAAACTCTAATAGCATCGTTTGCATAAACTTTATAAATTCATTATTGCTTTTTTTAAAACTTATCTTCACTTAATACCGTTGCTGCGAAGTAATATTAGCGGGGCAACGCCGTGCACGTAATGCTAGTTTAATATATAACATATAATAATAAAGCGAATTCACATTAGTTACATTTGGATCATATTCAGGGCTATTGAACTGTCCGTAATGAGTATATGGTAAAGGGGCTGATGTCCTGAACTTTTTTGCGCGTCACCCCTTATAGTTTCGAATAGTATCCTTGCTTTTACCTCACGTAGCATAAATTAAATTATGTGTTTATTAAACACTAAGAGAGTATACATGAAAGAGAATGAATTTGGATTTGTACCCTTTCAATCATTGACCACTGTTGAATGCCTATTTTTGGCCAACTTTGTCTGCATCTGATGGTCCAAAACAGTGAACACCAGTAGATCCTTACATTAATGAAATTATCGTAATGGTTATAAAACGCTTAAGAAACGGGCGCAGAAAAAAAACTAACTTCTACTTAAGCTTCATGAAAACTATTTCAAAGTATATTGAAGGGTTATGATCTCCACTATAACAATTGAGCAATAATATATATATATATATATATATATATATATATATATATATATATATATATATAAGACAGGAAACTGCGTCGAGAAGATTTGCGGATGACATTAATTGTTTTCTGGACCTGTTTTTAAGAATGGAAATAAAACCTTCATAATGAAATATGTGTTTAGTGAAGAATTATCAATAAACAATATTTACTGAATTTTAAACTAAACAGCAACTTTCAAAATTATTTCACTTCTGCAACTCATGAACTTCCTAGGGAAGGAAATCATTTTTTAGAGAGCCACAAGTGATGAAAATGGAATTCTGACAATATGGTATATTAACATGGTACAAGATAGCTTTACGAGTACTGTAACTTCATCATCGCACTAGTTTCAGGCTCCTGATCTGATTACTCCGGCAAATACCCTTACCTGTAAGGACATAATTCATACTCACATGATGAAATTACCGTTTTCCTCGCTGTACGCTTTTTTCGATAGATTGTAACATATTACACTTTCTCTCTATGTTCAAACGGGCAGCTGTGGCTTAGTGGCAAGGTCTAGACTGCGGGACCGGAGGGTTCCAGGCTCGAAACCTGATTCTACTGAAGATCCGCCGTGCATGAGAGGCTGGTGCACGCTAAAGCGTCCTCTCGCTGGTGTGATGTGGAAGCTTTGAGAGGGGAGTACCCTCTGGCGTCGTTTTCGTCATCTGACAGCGGTTCAAACTTACATGTCCGTCCCAAAATAGCCCTCTTGTTGCTTCAAAACAGGACGTTAGTATAACTAAACTAAACTATACGTTCAAATGCACTCTAGAATCCAGTCGTTATGAGAAAAGAGGACTCATTATCGGAAAGAGTAACAACTCATATAGTTCAAGAGGCGCACAAATTTTCTATTTATAGAGTAGGAATCTGTTTGCACGCTTTTCTCCCCTCGAAAATTATGTCAAATAACACTTTTTTCACAATCATTTTCTGTTTGAGAACATTAATGTGATACTCTCACGAGTTTTCTGTTAGAAGAGGTTCCTACTCCTGAAGTGTTTTTCAAGTCCAGCAGCGTACAAAATGACGATTTATTCGCTTTTAACTCTTTGCAGTCGTATGTGGAGTCGGATTCGCCATTCTGAATAATGTATCGTTTTCACATTCTTGTTAGAAAACGATTATTATAAAAGCCATATAATAGCGAAAACTCTCTGATTAATTTTTAGGAATTAAAACAAATCAATAAATATATTTTTCTGCTTTCTAAGCAATAAAATGAATCCTTACACTCACACGAGTATAATTAAGCATCTTATTGATTTTTCGAGTGCAGCGGGCTAAATCAACTCATCAGATATCTTACATTTATCTTTCCATCTAAAGAGAGCAAGAAAACAGTTTTGAAAGGCAAAAATCGACCTTCCGTTTTCTGATACTACAAGTGTGAGAGCTTATGAATTGTCTGCTAAGTCCATGAACATCCACTTATGGCAATTTGTGACTTCTTGCTATTTTTCCAAGCGTTTTCTTTCTTCTAGATTCCTACCAACCACGATCTTAAATTGTCATTCACACAGCTGCGACGTAATAGTTTCAAAACGGTACATCGTTTGAAACAGAGATTCTGAAATTGTAGTCCGTGTATTCTACAGGGGTCCATGAAGGTCTAGTTTTCATTGCATAATTTTCCTTTCGAAATGACTCTGAAAGAACTTTCGTAAATAAACCTTATAAATAGCCCGATGTTACAAATATTTCTTTGTCATTTTAGTTTCGTGTTTATTTCTCCATTCCAGACTTTTGAGATCACATGCAAGAAAATTTTTCTGCGCCGTCTTCGATATTTAAAATATTTTTGATGCCTTTCCGAACTACTGATTCGTGTGAAAGGATATTTTCTACTTTATATCACAGAAACCGTTTGGGAAGCTTAGAATCAGAGCTGAGACTACGCATTTCAAATATTAAACATAAATTTGAAATTTGTTAACGAAACGCAGAAGCGTTTTTCTCATTAAAAGTTTTAATTTTAGCAATGTAGAATTCGTTTATTCAAAACTGTTCAACATATTGTTTTTGTTGATTCAAAATTTGTTTTTAATTAGGTATTTTGCTCCCTTCGTTAAAAAATATAAAGAATACTGCTGAAAATAAACTATGAAAAGATTGTATATTCCCTACTTTGCATTATGTGCTCTGAAGATAATCAATCATTAGCAGAGTACACGGCGTTTCTCGGTCTTATTCAGGTCAAAATATTTTGGAAGAAAAAAAACCGAACAATATTTTATAAATAACATAATGCTTATTAATATTACTTTTTTGTGGAAATATTTCTCAATTGTTTATGAAATAATTCATAAATTATTAGTACAAAAAGCTAATCTCCCCATTTGATAAAAGCTTTTCTATGATTTACCTTCATCCAACACAGAAGAGTGCGTGATATGGTTCATTTCTCAATACCGTATTTTGCTGTTGTTGTTGAACAATGTGGGAGTCATTTTTCAACTAAAATTTCAATAATTAGAGTGTCTAAATACACTAATGAAACATGCTTCGACATAATTGCTCCAGTCGTTCTAAATAAACATTTCTACATGTCATATCGGTAGTTATCATCCTAAACGTTTGACTAAAATCGATTTAACCCCTCCATATTTTTAATTCGACATTATTGAAACCAACGAATTAAGTTTCATTCTAATCAGTCCATTTTTATGTATATTTCAGAGACAATGCCCCAACCTACACTGAAAAACTGAGTTAGGGCTTATTTACCTCAACAATACTTCATGTCGGTTACTGAGGAACATTTATCAATTGGATGAGTATTTATTTACCCCTAAAGTGCTTTTATTTTGCCTATCAGGAACATGTGTATCAAATTTCATCAAATTGCCCAGCCGTATCAAATTTAATGTCAATCGTCCATTTGCCGAATGCATTTAAACGACTTTGTCCCACCCTAACCTCAGAGATTAGTTTGGCGTTTATTTAAACCTGCTATACTCTTTGTTGTTTAATTGGAAGTATATAAACCAAAATTAATCAAAATCTCCGTAACCATATCCAACAGCATATCAATCGGCTCAAGGGCTTACATGTTTTTTCACGATTTTGTCCCTCCCCCCTTCTCTGAGGAATTGGATTAGCGTTTATTTATCCCTACACTATTTTTAGGCAGCCTGTGAGGAACATATTTACCCTGTGTCATCAAAATTGTCCCAGCCGTATCAATTTATATGTCAATCGGCCTCTTTGTTATATGTATTTAATAGACTTAACTCCATCCTACCCTCACGGATTCGGTTAGCGTTTATTTACCCTTGGAGTATTTTTAATCAGCCACTGAGAAACATATGTACCGAATTTCGTAAAAATCGCTCTAGCCATATCCAACTGCCGTTATTCGTCCCAAAAGTTTACATGCATTTTGAAGATTTTCCCCCACCTTTCTCTAAGGAATTGGATTAGCGTTTATTTACACATACACTACTTTTAATCAGCCTATGAAGAATATATGTGCCCAGTATCATAAAAATTGTGCCAGCTATATCAAATTCATGCCAATCTGCGTATTTATTAAATTTATTTTAAAGACTTTACCCGAATTATCCTGACGGATTGGATTAGTCTTTATTTACCCCAATAATATTTTTAGCTGGCTAATTAGGAGTGTGTGTACCAAAGTTCATCAAAATCGCCCAAGCCGGCGAAATAATCAAGCAGGTCAATCGGCCTATTAGCAACATATATTTTAGAGACTTTGCCCCCCTCTATCCCGAGGGCATATTTACAAACCCTACCCTGATAGAACTGAGGCAGGAAATCGAACAATATGATTGGCTCGCTTCGCCGAGAGTCGATGACGTCGTTCTTTGCTCTCGTGTGTGTACTTTTCATTAGTATAATTTCTTACAGTGTGGGATGTTTTATTTTTTGTGATATTTTAAAAAATAATAACATTTTTAAAAATATTACAACCCATGGAAGAATGTTTTCTGTGCTCAACTGTAGGAAAATGGAGAAGAAAAGTGGGACGACTCTTGTTTTGTTATGATTGCCGTACGCTTCGTGCGAGAGCTGAAAACGACGTCACTGCTCCTCGTAGCCAATGACATTGACTGATTTCCTGCGTCAGTTCTATCAGGGTAGGGTTTGTAAATATGCATCCCGAGGGCTTGGGATAGGGATTATTTACCCCTACAGTACTTCAAGTCATATAGTGAGGAACATGTGTACCAAGTTTCATGAATATCGCCAAGCTTGTGAGTCGGTTTATATGTTGCATGTATTTCGGAGACTTTGCCTTACTCAACCCCGAGGGACTGGGCTAGGGCCTATTTACTCCTGCAGTACTTCAAGTCGGCTAATGATGAACACGCGTACCAAGTTTCATCAAAATCGCCAAGCATGTTGAACGGCCTATTAGTAACATGTATTTTACAGACTTTACCCCACCCTACCCCCGAAGGCTTGGACTAGGGCTTATTTACCCCACTGTACTTCAAATCACATGTGTACCAAGTAAGGAACATGTGTACCAAGTTTCATCAAAATTGCTATGCGTGTCAATCGGCCTATTTGTTACATGCACTTTGGACACTTTGCCCCACCCTACCCTGAGGGAATGGGTTACGGCTTATTTACCCCTTCAGTATTTCAGGTCGGCTAAGGAGGAACCTGTGTACAAAGTTTCATCAAAATTGGATTAGCCATTTGGAAGTGATGCTGGAACAAACATATATATACACATTCGTTGAATTTTATATATATAGATTTGAATTGTGGAGATATGCGAAGTCAAGGAGATGCGTAAGATGTTAAGAAACACTGGCTTTTATCATCAAAGATCAAAACTTGTATGTCAGAACATTATGGAATATTTCTCGCCGAATAACAAACACGTCATTAGGCCTCATACGTATGCCACCCCTCTATCCTCCAGTGACATACAAATCGCTCTCTTTCCTCTAAAGCAACGATTTAAATTTCAGATAATTTATGTCATTCTAATTGTTATTATTGTGAAAATTAAAAACATAATTTTACTTCCGCGAAGTGTTTTTCTCATATTTTTACAACTGTTTTATGTATCATTTGTATAATTATGCAAATAAATATCATTCTTTCTTTAAATTTTCTTTTAGCCATAACACAAACATGATTACGAGGTTGAAGTGGCGAGACACTTCAATATAAATCAAAGTATTCCAAAATGCGGCAGGTGGAATCATTTCAGTAAAATCCCCCTCATACGGCAAACAAAGGGACGCCGTCGATGCTAGATGAAACATTTTCCGGATAGTTGAATATATGTTTCTAGAACTTACCTGTTCATGTTTTGTTTTTTCATCTGTAGAAACTGCAGACTGAGAAGTCCTTTGGGAATTTTTCCGATCTATTGGTCACGATGAAATAGATAATCAAAATCGTGCAGATTATTTAAAATTAAAACACATACACACAATTTTATATTTTAAAAAAGCAATATTTTAAAATTGCCATACATATTTTCACATGAAAGTTACGTATTTCTTAGCGTATATTTCGAATGCCTGTCTGTTAACAAGATTGTCGTCGAAGTTTTAAAAATTCCCTTTTGTATGCAAAGGAAGCTTCATAATATCATGTGCTGATATAGATGAGCAGTGCTTGAAAAATTTTATGAAAGTCAGGAATTCGTCTAATTTTTTCCTGTAACTTTCTTCTTTTGCAAGTCATCTCCATCTTCCTCTCCCTCATCATCTTTCTCCTTTCCCAGTACATGTTCGATTATTGCGTCATCATCAAGTTCTGTGATGAGAACAAAATTGTTTACATCCGCCCAAGACTGCACATCTACTTCACTAATACGTTTCATATTTTTTATATCATAAAAAATTTCGAATTTAAATTCATACCTTCAAAAGTATTGTTATTTTGGTATTGCCGGTTAATTGGGTGCCGTATACAAAAGATTTTATTGTATATGATAACACGTGGCATTTGCGAGCATTTTTAGAAATTTTAGCTTATAATATTAGAGCGAAAAGATATTTAACTGAATATGTTTTTAACAATCTTTATTGACTTTTATTTACCTTCTTTTTTATTCAGGTTTTGACGTGGTGTCTTTTGCCATGACGTATTTAAAAACTCTATTCAAGAAAATATTTTACGTACTGATAAATTATAACATTATGATTATCCTTTGATTAGAGAAATAATCACGTCTGTAAAGCTTACTAATAACTCAGGACCAAGCTCGTAGAGCTGCGTATAGTATAACAACCGTGAGCTGATTTTCTACCAGAAGTTTTCAATGCAACAATGAATAAAACTGCCAGGTTATAGAAGTTCGATGAAGGTTGCATTTACAAATTACATTATCGGATTCAGTGCGCCTTTTGGTTCATTCCATAAAGCTATAATGAACACATATGAAAGTAGTATACAGTGGTAAAATATATAAACCTCCAATCAACCGAGTCCATCTCTCATGACAACTAGAGTCGAGAGAAAACTGTGGTCTGTTGTTCACAAAATTACCATTCCAACTTACCAGCAGCGACAAAAACAACACAGAGAGGGATCATAACGAAATATTCTGATACCGACTATTGCCCATTGGTTGCTAAAATGAAAACCGTCCATCATGCATCATACGATTCTGCTCTGCTCCCCAACAAAATGTGTCACATGATGGCGAGTATCATGTAATGAAGTCACTGAGGGGTATAACGCGTCATCAGGAGTATCAATAGATTAAGCCCCCCTTTCCCTGCCATAAGAATGACCGAGCCCAAACACTGAATATATTGTCATTCCATCCAAAACTTTCTCTCCTTGTGCATGCAATATCCAGTAGTAATGACGCATTGTATGAGCCTCGTATTGTTGAAATTGGACTGAGAATTAATAAAAGAGATACTGATTGGTTTAAAAAGCAAGACGTTTCTGATTTATAACGATGATGATAAAATACAGTCACAACACTTACCAACAGATACTGTGATACCAATGTTCTGTTCTGGAAGGAAAAAGGTCGATTGTAGCTTAGACGACTGATATTTTCTTGTAATATTCAAGGTCTCATTATCCCAGTAGTGAAATCTCAAGTTAATTTAAAGGTTTATGAAAGTTGTACTATCCAAATTCAGCATTCATACAACTGTATTCATTTGATAAAGTCAAAATAACATGCCTTGCAGCAATTTTAGAATCCCCAAGGAAAGTTCCAATAAACTTTTTTGGTGAAGTTTATTTGATATCCTAGATTTCAGCTTAATAT
Organism: Araneus ventricosus; assembly: GCA_013235015.1. Taxonomy (NCBI): domain Eukaryota; kingdom Metazoa; phylum Arthropoda; class Arachnida; order Araneae; family Araneidae; genus Araneus; species Araneus ventricosus. Next base: position 1,212,746 of record BGPR01000062.1, read on the forward strand.
GAAACTAAACGAGCATTTATTCTATGATTTGTATAAACGATTGAAAAGTACGTCATCCGTAGTTATGTGGGAATTGGATAGCCTAATATTAATATTTCTTTACCAGATAATAAACTACCAGCTGCCTCCTTATTAGATCTATGCTTTCCGGAATGATCCCATTTTATAACTTGAAGGAAGTTTATCTACTCATTTAATAGATGGCCAAAACATAATGGACTATCGAAACTTATTTTATTTTCCTTTTCTTCGCATATATTTCATTCTTACTTCAATATTTATTAATAAAATCTGATGTCCGATGCTTTTAATGTTCTTTAAAGGAGTCTACAATGCATCATGGATTTATTCCCCATTTTCCCCGGAATGCTTCAGGAGCACTGCATCAAAATGAAAGGATATATCAGGAATTATTACACTAAAATACTTTTTAAGATTATGCCTTGAAAAGATTATTTCAGAAAGCTGACGATTTTAATCTATAATATCTACATTTAGCAAATAAATTTCCAGCCCGGCTCTTTATTTGTATTAATCCTTAAATGCATGTTGTTGCAAAAAAGCCTACAAAATGGATTTGTTTTTATTTATTTTTTTGTACCATCAAACGACAATTTTTACTTCCATTTATTTTTTTCAAAATTATTACTTTAAAGCATAACAAAAATTTGTTTCATTATTTTTCTCTCAAATAATATTCAAAAGTCAATTAAATAATTAAATGTTATTGGAACTAAGGTTCTTTCATTAGTTTCCCCTTAATGTACAGCAACTAAACTAACTGAAAATTATTTTTAAAACAAAATATACAAAGAATTATGCATCTGAGAGCTAATATTGAGAATTCAAAAATTTTTATATCGATTCGTAAATAAAATTATCTTGATTTGCAGAAATAATTTTTGTCTCTCTCCTTTCCATGTAGAAATCCAAACTACTTAAATTTCCTTATAACTTTACGCAAGTATCAAGTCGGAGGAAACTAAAGCAGTAAGTTTCGGCTTTCCACAATTTCTATGTAACTAAGACCGATCTAAAATTCAATTTCCTAATGTATTCTTTATTTTAATTGAGTACTAGTTTTCATCTGTATCAATTATTACGTTACCGTTTTATTTTATCTGTGTTTTGTTCTACTTAACTGCTTAAGGACTAAATAATTTTGACTTGACATATGTTACATAGAACGAATTTAATCGAGTAATGTCCTTAAGCGGTTAAAGTAAAAATATTCAAATAATGAACTAAATTATTAACTATCTTCTAAAAGAATCAGTTCATATGATGTATCAGGCACATTTATTATTCTTTTAAGCTTTGATCAGATTTAAATTTCCAAAAAATTTTTAAAGCTTAACTTTTCCAATAAGTTGTGTTCGATAGTATTTCTCTCGATAGTTTTCTGGCACATTTTTGCATCTAATTAGTGCGAAAATAGTTTATATTCATCATCTTTTGCTTAAAATGATTGCCAAAATTGAAGCTAAACTACAATCAACTAATGTTTTCTTTTTAAATATCCGATTTTTTTTTCAAAAAAGTTTTCATTCATGAGGTCGCATTTAAAATAGAGATGCAACAGAAAACATGCATCTGACATAAATTATTTTTAAACTGCTGTGTTTATATTCTTACTAGCTCAGTGGCGTAGCGACCGGAGGGCAAGGAGGTTATAGATGCCCCGGGTGCCAGTTTTAGGGGGCGCCATAAGTACAGAACATTAGTGCTTTTTGTCACTTTTTAAAGTGAAATATCATGTGGGAGTCGAAAAAAAGTTCGGGCGCCTTTTACACTTGCTAAACCAATTATTACGACTGGGGGCGAAAAAATCATATTATGCCCTGGGCACCAGTTATCCTCGCTACGCCACTGTACTATCTAGTATAATAATATATCGTCGCTTAACAAACAACACAAGGTATCTCAATTTTTTGAAATTTTAAAGAGGAAGAAAATATTCCATTTTTCTCAACCAATAACGAACATTTCTGAATTTTTTTCTCATATGGTTGGAACATGTGGCCTCATGTTCTTATCAGATGTTAAAAAAATTCAGAAATATTCGGTATTGTTTGCAAAAAATTCATTTGAATCTTCCTCTTTGAAATTTCAAAAAATTGAGGTAGGTGGTGGTGCCTGTTAAGCGACGATATGTTGAAGAACTCAAACATTTATTGATATCTGTCTTTTTTCTTCTCATAAAACCTCTTAAAGTCTTTCGTCCTACTTGGCTTAAAAATGTTTTGAAGAGTTCTTCATCTTTGACTAAATTAAAGAAGTGTATTTCGGTTGCTCTGAGTATCTGTGACGAACTGACAGGTGATCATGATTTTATTTTCTGGTTCTATTTTTGTTGCTTTGTCTTTTATTTGAGTTGAATTTTACGCTTTTTTCTTGAGGCTGCTTTTGCTTTGCTTCCTTGTTGTGTGATCTTTGCAATTGATATGTTTGCTGTTCCTTGGGATTTTTGCTTAGGTTGCAGATCTTTTCTGCATCTGCTTTTAGAAATTATTTTTATCTTGTTTGTGTTGTGCCACTAGTTTTTATGGATTGTGATCTTTTTATTTAATTGATTGTAACCTATAAAATTGTCCCCATTGTTGTCGCGTGGCCTTGTTTGAGTAATTTTAAAGATGCTTGGATTGTGATTATTTATATCTGTATAACGTTTTTAAAAATATTTACTTTAATGTGTATGTGTATTATGATATATACAAATCTTCTAACTTGTCAATCGTTGAGTCATATTTTTGAATATATATTTGAATTTAGACCTCAATATATTACTTGATGTTATATGAGAAAAATGTATTTTGTAATGGACATATTATTATAACGAACATGGTTTCAAGATCCTCTTTAAATGAATTTTCGTGTAAATAATGAAAAAAGATGATTATTATATTTTTCTCAAACCTCTAACTTTACAAGTATTTGTTTGGCTGGACTGTGCGGCTCCGATTGTAGTTTGTTAATTCGTTTATTCTTCCTATTGTTTTTATGATTTTGTTTTTGTATTTGTTATTTTAGATGTTTCCTTTTAGTTGTATTTACAAAAAGTACAATTTTTTTCCTTTACTGTAAAAAAATTAAGTAATTTTTACTCCAGATTGTGGAGTTTTCCTTTTTGTAGCCCCGTTGCATTGTTTCCCCTGCTTATCTTAATACAATTCCCCACCGTCTTCTGTCGGCTCTAAACCCAATAGGCGGCGTGGGTTATGGAAATGGAAACACTTATTCGCAATTTGGAGGATTTCATAGCAAGTAAAAATCATTCCACTTCTGGTTACTGTGTTTAGCTTTAAATTTCATACTATTTCATGCTTCTATACCTAGAATCGTCAAGATTCCCAATTAGTGGAAATGGACATACCTGGAAGGGAAAAGCAAGTCTTGCTCGTTTGAGAGCCTCTGCCACTTAAGAGAAAAATAAAGAAGAAAAAATGCATGGAAGAATTGGGGCTTTGTGAAAGTATATACAAGGTCTACGGGAAAATCTTAGTTACTAAACGAACACAAATGTATAACAGGTATAGAAATAGTAATAATAAAACAGACGACCAAATGATAAACATAAAATATAAAAAGAAACAGTAATACAATAAAAAATTACCAAATACAAAATATCGGCAAAATGGGGTTTAATTATAAGTAGAAACAGTTTGTAAAATTCGATTCCGAAAAATTCGTGGAGAAGTCCAGTTGGGGTGATGTCCGAAGTAAAGTCTAGAAATAATAAAAATAACAATTCTTTAGAGAAGAATCAGTCCCTTGGAAGTCTCACTAAGTTCCTAATAAAGGAGTCAGGTGGTCTTTTAGTGAAGATAGATACTGAGTTGAAGAAAGTGACATAAAGCTTCTCGGATCGCTGCGGAGGAGCTCTTCATGGTCGCAAATGATTCTCATGAGTAATCGGATCTTTGTCTTAGAGAGGTTATTCGAGAAGACTATCTTCCATCAGATAGTTTCAAAGTCCGGTGGTGGCTTTCTCAGGTGGAATGAGGTGGTAAGGGGAAAGTAATGGCATAATGCAGAGGCTTCCCAGTTCCACCATATTCCCTCATGTCTGTTGTGCTCATGTTAAAACCACCTGAGGTACATTCGAAAAGGATCATGTTCTGTGACGAACATTATCTCGCACCTCTGCCATTGGATTCATGTTAGACAATTTTTTGGGAGGAGGGAGTGAATTTTCCTTTCTGTTGCACCTTTTGTCCCATTCCTTTCGCCATTAATTGATAGAAAGTTGGATTAGCTGTCTCTGAAGGAAATTACGAGGGCTAGATGGTGAATTTAGAGACCTTCTGTGGTTACGCGCTTTGCTAGACTGTCAGCAATCTGTGCCCTTGATGACAATGGGCAGCCATTGTTAAAAACTTTTACACATAAGTACTTTTATTTCGTTGCTTCGAAGCATAAGCAAGAGGCTGTGGTATGTTATGTTCGTAATTATTATCTTTGAGAAATTCTTGCAATGAATGCATATACCACCTAATTTCGCATGTATACAAGTGCCTCTAAATTGCATGTACATACATGTGCCCCCAGTTCCGAAGATGAGGCGCTTCGTATTCCTTGTTATGAGGGTATGACGCACGTGCTGCACGTAATCTGGTCCATTTTGCAAGAATTTAAAGCAATAGACGTTCCCTACTTCTGCTAAGTTACCACTTTTTCAAGTGGCGGCGAAACAGTGGTACGTTCCACACTTCCAAGATGAAGTTACAGGATTTAAACTTTTTAGCTTGGGCTGGATAGAAAATTATTTTTAGTGTTATTATGCTTATTTATTCGTTCAGTTTGCATTGTAGGAGTGTCTAGAATGTTCTTACTTGTTCCAGTATTCTTCTGGAGTTTCTTCACATATTATAAAAGGCGAATTCCTTTTAATTTAGAATTTATTATGTTGGGTATAATTTGTAACAATATTGTTTCTATTAAGTCTGACATTGTTCATTGTTACAACATTTTATGTATACCAGAAATGTCAGGATCCAGGATCCACGTGATTCTAAAAGCATCACACCCCCATGTTCACTTGCTTTCAGACCGGAGACTTTGCTACCATTGAGTGTTTGATGTGTTTTCCTTTTCAAGAAAATTGTTGACCATTCGAAACCAGTGAAGTCTTGCTTTATCGTCTATGAATATAAACTGGCATTATGATTCTTCAAAAAAAAAAAAAGAGATTTTAAAATCTTATTCCATCTTTTAGTTTCAAATGAACTAAAGAACCTGTTTTGAAATGTAAAAGTTATTTTCAGTAACTCTTATATCAGTTCAAACCAAAACTTGATTCATGTTTGATCACTCTCCATTCTCCAGGCTGAGTATTGGAACGTGTCACAAGTTTTCTCCAGATGATTTTCTGACGAAATCCTCCTGTCAAATCAATCTTCAACATAACCAAGTTCACATCATTGAAAGATAATTGATCTGGCAATTTTATATGAAAAAATATTTGTATCATTGCTACTAAAAATGCTTCTCGCTTAATGGTTTTTTAGATTGACGTTCCATGTGAAGCTACAGAAGTACCACTGGAGAAAAACCGTTCAATTATGAATCAATCAATGACTAGAATGACACCGAAACGGGCTTCCCACTCACCAGTTTTCCACATCTACAAGTGGACGCATTAGCCATTACTATATTTAATATTGTATATTACTACATACAGAATTGATCTCTGGAATAAAGGAGGTTCAAGTTCGTGATCATCTGAGTATGAAGCCGATATTACAACCAAGGAATTGTGGCAGATAAAACTGCTTCGAGGTAATACCCAAGTTACAATAAAGAAAAAAAACGCAATCTAGAAATTCAAACACTTTAAAAATCTTTCACTTTGTGACAGAAGTTCCATTGAGAAGTTCCATCACATTTACATCATCAAATTACAATATTAAATTATCCAATCTAAAATATAATGTTAAAGATATTTGTATAATCTATTATCTTAGACTGTGTTTGCGTTTTCGGTGCGGTCTTTCTAAAAAATGTCGGCTTAATTAAATACTGTCTGAGAGTGACAAACAAAAATTCTATAAAATAATTATAAAAATATTATAAAATTTAAAAAATTCTTATTCAAAATGCCAGAGGTGTATGTGATTTTAAAATTAATTGATTTAAAATTTTAAATTATTATATTATTTAAAATTATTATAGACTACGGTCTTCATTTCATTTTCGTCTTTATGTAATTTCGAATATATGCCAACAACTGTGTGTTTTTGAATGTGTTGTAACTAAATTTAGATTTAGTAATACGCACTTTGCATAAATAAGAATTTATTTATTTAAGTGCAGAGATGGGAAATTAGTGAGATGTTTTTCCGTAATTAAACGGAATCGGCTAAATATATTCTTCCCACAGTTTATGAAACAGTTTCTTCATCAAACACAAAATCGACTTGTAACTTACGGCAAAAAAGAGGACAAGCAGTGGCCATAAATCCAAAATAACAGCAATAATAGCAATAACAACAGGGATTTCTGACTGTTTGAATAGATAACCTATGATTTATTGTTCAACAGGCATCACTGAGCTAGGAATTGAATTTGTATTAAAATATTCAGTCTTACGTAAGATTAAATAAATCATATCTCTGAAATAGAAGTGTTTTGTTGTCTGACTAGATTTTTTGCATGCATTCACTTAGTGTCTAACAAGCAAGAAAATAGATTTTTCGCTCTGATCAAATTTCAAACTTTTTTCAACTGCATTTGTCTTTCCAGAAAAAATACTTCGAATTTTTTTTGTCTTTTGTTTTTAGTGATTTAACTTCGTTCAGGTATACGATTTAAAAATATAGATAGCCATAAATAAAGCAGAATTTTGTCCACTTATTTTACAAATTTATCAATGATATTTATTTTGAAATCTGAGTTTTGTAATCGCATGAACTGATCACAAAACTATAGATTTTTCCAGATCTGATGACGAAACTATTTACCTTCTCTTTGGAGATTTTTTTTGCATTTTACTTTTTATTTTTTGAGGTTTCTGAAAATATGTGTCGAAAAATTATGTGAGTTTAATTGATGCAAGTCAGTTTTACGAATTTCCAGTGATTAGATAGATTCCTTAAAGGAATACAACCTATTTTTATTTCAAATAATCTTGTTGAAGTTAAAAATATTTCGTAAGAGAGAGAGCGTATGCAACTTTCATCAGTTTTAATTTTTTGTTCAGAACTCAGCCATCTAAAATTCCACAAATATTTAAAGAAGATTCTACATGCTTGTGTAGTATAACATATAACAGGGGCGGGGAACATTTTGGCTTTGAAAGGCCTCATTAAATTTCGGCAGCTGGCCAACAGGCTGCACGAATCTTAAAGGATATTGTTATGTAATGATTATTATATTAAGATAAGTATATTATTTCAATACAAATTGTAAATAATTGGTAATGCCGCATAAGAAACTAAAAAAGGCCGCAGTTTCCCAACCCCTGAGATATAAATTCATTACTTAGAATCATACTATAGAAATGTCATTCAATCTTTAGAGAGGAATAATAATAATAATCACGGGAATCATTATATTATTTCGTTATTTAGTATCAAATAATGATTGTTTCATTAGTAAAGATACAGAAAACTTTTTGACTTAGATTCCTGTTTTGAAGCTAGATAAAAGCTACTGGGGAATGGATATCGAAGTTTTAAGCTTCATCCGAAGATTCCAGTCCTTCCACAATATTCCAATTTCATATGACTGACACGCAGAATGACATATTTAACGTGATCAGGATATAATACACTACAGATTCGACAGAATAGGATGTCGAACTCACGATCTTTTAAAACAGAGGCCGAAAATCTGCCATTGTGGCTCTTTTGCATATGTATCCATACAGAAAAAGAACATTCATTAAAGAAACGTTTGTAACCAAGAAAATCTCAGAAATCTCCAACTGTTTGTAATAGGTAAAACTGAAGCGACAGGACGTCCTGTATTAGCCGGGACAATCCCAAATTTCGACTCTCTGCCCAGATTGAAAAAGTGTGCTGGATTTATCCAGAGTTCTAATGAAATGTTTCAGAGTATTCCAGTGTTTACTTATTAGAAGATAGTTCATATAAAACGAAGGGTAAATTAGATTATAACTATTAAAAATGTTAGGTTTAGAAGAACTCTCCCCCTCAACTTTTATTCATATATGCTCCCCATAATATATAAAAAATAGTCCGCTGAATATAACCAATATGAATGAATCAGCTCAAAAGAAAAATAATAAAAGTGATAGAAAAATGTATGATTAATGCTCCTTAAACTCTTTCTGCCTTTCTTTTGAAATTTTTTAAATAATTATTTCATCGTTTATGATTTTTATTTTATTTATTTGGTTATTTTGTGGGAATTTGCTGAATACTCCTTCCCCCATCAAGAGTCTATTGCTGAGCTCTAGGGGTTTTAAAACCTCACCGATAGAAGTTCAGAAAATCCGGCCACTTAAGTAAAATTTTATTCTTTTGGAGATGTACGTATATCTAAACCGAGAATCAAGAAATGAATTAGGGATATAAAATTTTTGCAGTAGAAACTGATTGCTAAATCAAAGTTTTTGAAGGGAGGGAATCGAAAAAGAACATTCTTCACAAGCGTTGAAATCAAATCTGTTTTGACTACAGCTCTGTAGACTTCCAGCCGTGAGGCAAAACCTGGAGAAAATGAATGATAAATATCTTTCCTTTAATTTAATTGTCAGCTTAAAGCTATTTTCCCTTTTATGGCATACGTATGTGAATAATTGTGATAGTCAGAAGGACGATAGGCAGGTATTCAGCTCGATTTGATTTATTTATGAATGAAACTCTTCTATTCCCCTCTAGGGGAATGCCGTAGAATGTTTTGTATGCTTTGCTGAAATAAAATAAAATTAGGAGGAATCAGTTAATCAAATTAGGATTAAGTCGATTAAATAAATTTTGATTTCAAGATGAAGAAATTGATCGAATCTAAGAACAATAAGATTTTAAAATCACCAATTGCTTTTATTTTAAGTTTCGAAACATACTCTCCAACAATGGAGTTATTGTGTAGGCTTAAATGAACACAAATGCTGTGTTCTTTCAAAGGGAACTTATTTTACACTAACCTTCTGAGCAGGCCTTTCTTGTTACAAGTGAGAGCCAGAGTCGGCCTACTAACCTATGCTATTTGGAATAAGAACAATAATTAGGGTGACAAAATTAGTTATTGAACTCGGTTCATTGAAAATATAACAAGGATGCTTCAGAATTTTGAACTATTTCATATAACAGCAGGTATAGAAGGTATCGATGTTGTAACAAAGGGATCAAACATCAAGGGGATGCAGTATCTGATAAGCGCAGTGTGCTTTTTAACACCGAGTAGCGTGGTCAGTAAAGTGCCGGGTTCCTATCCTATTGGTCAATCGGTTTGACCCTGGCTCGCAAATTCGGTATTTATTTCTTCAGGTCGAATTGATGGGACTGAAAGAAGCGATCATCAGAGCAAGTCAGGGCAACGAAATAACTAAAATTTGGACAGACAGACTTTCGAGTGTAATGGCAGTGCTTGCTCCTCATACCCCTCACCAACTTGTCGGAGATATCCAGTCCCTTCTCACACAGAATCAAAATATTCTGGTTAGATGGATCAAACCCCATGATGGCTATCGGGGTAATGAAGAAGCCGATACTCTCGCTAAAAAAGCCATCACAGAAGGCGTTGTAGTGAAAGCTCTAAAGCCTCGATGCGAACTTAAACAACATTTACAAGAACTGTTTTTCAAAATCGGCAAAATCTTTGGGATAATGGAAACACTGGACGTTCTGTTTATAAAGTGCTCGAAACAGTTCACCTCAAACCAGTCTTTCGGACACGTGAAGAAATTATGTTTGTCACAGGACACGGTCCATTCTCTTCATTCCTTAACGGCTTCCATTTATCGGATAGTGACTCTTGTGCTTGCGGAGAAGTCGGCGATCCCATCCACTATGCGGCATCTTGCCCATTGACTCTCGCTTGGCGTATTAGGAAACCTTCTACTTCATTGGAAATTCTGTGGTTCCAAAGAGTTCTCAAGAATCCAATTTCTAAAATTCCTAATAGACAATGAAAACATAATCCGATTGGAATAATTACTCAACTGCCATTGAACAATAATTCTAACTTATCCTGCATTCAATACACTGAACATACCAAGTCCCTCCTTTCTCATAATTCTTTAATAGTAATCTCCCTATTCCTTGCATTCCACACTTAACACGCAATGGTTCTCCATCTTTACTACGTTACTCAAAAACCTGTGCATTTTGATGTAAGATTTTTCATGCTGTTCGTCATCATCTTCATTCATCATTTTTCTTTCATTGACACCGTGATAATCAAGACATTGTATATATTCCTTTATTTTGTTGTCAATTCTATGTGTAAACACCAGCTTCGTAATCTCTTTATTTACCATTCTTCTGTATGCTGTATTTTTTTTGGCAATTTAGTAGAGTCCACCTACATCTATAACCAAACCGGATAGGCTCTAGAGACGGCGGTATGGTGTGGTGTTAAAGTATCAGATAACAAATGTTAAATCTTTTTATGGAAAAAATCTTATTTATAATTATATACCATTTAAAGAATAAATTTAAATTAATTTGGGGGAAAGTAAAAAGAAATTAGACAATTAGTTTTGGTACATTTTAATAATAAAAAAAAAATTCTTTAAATTCTCATTTTTTTTCTTTTGAAGTTTTGACTTCAGATTTATAGGATTGCTCTGAACAAATGTACTTTAGGAATTTTAAGCCAATATATTGTTTTATGAATTCTCTCATAGTCTCGATTAATTTATGCATTATTCTTTATAAAATTTTTCAGAAAATTAATAATATGCAATAGCTTCACTGTTAGTGGGGTTATTTATTCTATATTATGGCATTAACATGCATTATATTCATCTAATTCACTAAATTTTATAAATAACTTCCTAAATTTGTTTTTTTATAATAGGGGTTATAGGCTATTCAATACATGTGACGTTATGTCTTAACGGCACATGTATTTAAATTTTTAAGCTAAAGAATGGACATATGGAATTTTAATTGTATTGTAAATAAGTTCCTTCACAATATTTAAACAAAACAAAGTTTACTTCAAATATCCTTTAAAGAGAAAGCCATACTTTCTCTCTCTCTTTTTGGTGAGTAAAATAACTGATAATTAATCAATAAAATTTTACAATGAAACAATATGCAATCCGCAACTGTAAAGGAGAAAATATCTTTTAAAAGAAAAAAAACCATCATATGGAAATAAGTTCATACTTTCGAAGTAGTTATGACATTCATTTCTGGTATTTGGTACAGTGTTCACTCCTTCGAAGCATTTTTCCTCTCGCTAGAGAAGAAAAGCGCATTAAACGCATTCTAAAAGGGGGAGAGTCGTGGTTCTTCAGATCAAGTCTTTTCAGGAAAGCGCTCTAAGTGAGATTTGAATATATCTCTTATCTTGTATTAAATTTTTCTTCATCTACGAAGTAGTTATAGGAAAGAGACGGACACACCTTAATGCTCTCTACAAGGCTAAACAGAGTTCTGCCCCGAAACTGACCAAATAAAATGCTTTCCTTGGTCAACTGGAACGTGATAAATTAACAGCACTATATAAAGTTGTTGCTTAGTAAAATAAAAAAAAATAGTATTTTGCTGCGTAAATTCTTTCTCTAGAGGAAAAATGAAAACATCCAGCCATGTATGGCAAAAGATCAAAGGAGGAATGGGTTCAGTGTCATAAATTTGAATAACAATATAGTACAGACGATGGTGCTCATATTATTTAACAAAAAATTTAAAAAGAGAAAATAAAGATCTTCTCTACGTGAACTGGTAGCAAAAAGTATTCTTGTTATGAAGTTAAAGTATTTGAATTTTTTTGCAATTAATATAAGCCTTAAGTATTTAAGTGTAATTTTATCACTTAAAATGCTTAAAAAGTTAATTAAGCATTTGAGTAAGGATTGATATTTTAAGGATTGAGTATTTGTTTAATAATGGCATTATCAAGCCCTTTATGAATGCTGGAATAATTCATAGTTCTTAACACTATATTTTTAACGTTAGAAGAATTCTCTAATGAATGACACAGTCGTATAAAAAATTTTAAATATACTTTTGTTAGCAGTTCACCTAAAGTGGAAAACAAAATAACTGGATTGCATATTATTCAAAGAAATTAAAATATCAAACAGGGTAATGTAACAAATGAATTGATTCATTGGATTAACTTCCATTTTGAAGGTATAATTTAGGAATTTCGGGGCATAATGAACATAGTAACATTTTTTCCCTTTCAGACAATGAGTTCGAAATACTAAGAAACATGTCACAGTTCTGGGAGATGTTCGGTGAAATTCAGACTCGAACTCGTGATTCTGCAGTCGCGAAGCCGAGAATATCACTAAGGTATGACAACTCCTTCGCCTGGTGAAAAAGACCGTATGTCATGTTTGTATTCGAAAAGAATACAAACAGGTCCTCTTGTAATTTACTAATACTGAAGGAGGGGAAAACTGACTTTTCCTTTTGTTACTTTGTAAAAATTGCCCCATATCAAGCTTTACAAAAGTCGGATTTAAGACAATATCTTGCATAATTTTAAAAAAAGAACCGTGGGTTTCAAAGGAAAATCATTGATCTAACTGTGTTTTTATCTACTACAGAAGAACCATAAAAAATATAATCATTTCAGTGCTATAAATATTTTAAAATAGAATTCGAAGCGTGTAGTAGTAGTAAGACAGTTTTTCATTCTGAACTTACAATCTTATAATTTATTCATATTTTTCAAGGGTGCTTATTAATTAATAAGTGTGAACTAATAACAAAAGTAACCATTTACAGGAAATATCTGGTAATATTCTGATTAGAACTTTGTGAATATTTTCCCAAGACTTTTCATGGAAAGGGACTTAACGTGTCATATACATATGGGTGATACGGCATTCAATGTATCAATATAGTGATAGCACTTAAAAAAGAATATAATTTACAGAAATGTGTTAAAAGAAAAATACATGTGGAAGAAAATATTATGAGTTACGTTCCCCTTATTTTTTATCTGATGAAAAGTAACAAATGCTTTGATTTTTTTTGAAATAACTATAAAATGAACTCAAGAATTTAAAAAAATCTTAATTTTTTGAGCTAATGTTAGGAATTTAATTATTCGATGTGAAGTCTAAAGAAACTGCTTAAATCGCTGACAATGGCAGATGTGAATGCATATTTTTTTCTCCTCGAAGTTGGACAGTTACAAAATTTGAAAGAGAGAAGCATCACAAAACATGACAGGAAAAGCAATGTTAGCATTCAGAACTCGAATGAAGGTGATTTCCAAGGGACCCATGAATTAATACTTATCGTAACAATTTATACATCCTTCTGAAATTTATTTGGTAGCAGCTGACTCACTTATTATAGAATGCGTTTGACCCTTGACCCAAGTTCTTTTGGTTAAAACTACAACAACAGAAAAAAATAGAACAATAAATTAGATTAGTGATAATTGATAAAATGGTTCTGGTAAATGAAAGTGGATAGAACAATAAACCAAATTAGTGAAAATCGGTAAAATGGTTGTGGTAAATGAAAGTGACCTCTTGTTAGAATGTAAAGGAAGCTTTGGAAATGTTGGTTCCTTTCGGATTCCTCATTGACCATTCTTGTCGAAAGTGAGTGCAAAAATACGATAATTTGTTTCTTCGATGGTCACTTTGGAAGAAGCGTGATATGGCATTGAGTCGAAGGTTTTGTGGCTTCAAAGGACGCGGCAAATGCCTTTCTGTTTAATAATGAACCGTATCTTTTCTTCCTTAGCAGCGTGGCATTTGATTTCCTGCGCTTAGTTGCACTCCACGGTAAGGTTCACCAAGTCAAGAAGGAATCGAACGCGCTCTAACGTTGCTGGTTCAAAAGAAGGTGGGACTGACCTACTTTAAGGATCTTTATAAGACTTTGTACGAACTAATTTTTCGTCTTAGAGCTAGTGCCGGTTCATTCATCAAGTCCAGATTGGCTTGGAGGCATTCCATATCGCTTTCGGATTTATTTTTCAGACGAGGTAAGTCGCACTTTCGCTTATGCGATATGGAGGAGCGATTGTTGGGCATTAAAAAAAATATCGGTTCAAGTGGGAAATGTTGTAAAGAATTGCTCATTGGCTTTGAATTTTTTAATGTTCAAATGCACATAATATTTTCTTTGAAATATAATATATTGTTAGAGTTTTCATATTAAATAGACTTTAAAAGCTGACCGCACCCAATGAAGTACGAAAAAAATTACAAACCTCATTTTTCTACCATTTAAATGGTCAATATTAATACTTTCTCGTAATCATAGAATTTTCTTTTAAATAAATATATTTTATATATTTCAATATATAATAAAACTTTTCATTCGAAATTTAACAAATTAAAGTGAGTATAATAAATGAATGAATAAATAAAATGATTAATGAATAAAAAAATATCGGTTGGAATTGCCACGCTATTAAAGTTTAAAAGACTATAAACGGGAACAGATCCGACAAAAATAATGATGACTTCTTTGAATTTATGAATGGGTTTCTTTAAAATGCACATACTTGTATTTCTAAATGAGTTGATGCTGATTAGTTTTAAGAATTTAAGAAAAAGAATTAAGTGAAAGAATTTTCTCCAAAAAAATTATTTTATATGTTTTTCGAATTAAAATGGTAAAAGGTTTAAATGATTTTCTTGGTCCTCGATAAAATATACTATTTTGTCATTTTAATATGTGATTGTCTAGAAATAATTAGAACAAAATAATATTTTATATAGTAAAATATCAATTATTGGAAACCTGACGCACATATATCAATTAAAAATGAGCACATTTTCAGAATATATTTGCTTTTGTAAAGTATATATGTGCATTTCACAGTTATTTTAAAATATGCAGGTAATTATAATGATATTAAAGTAGTTTGAGCTCTTTTATTAAAAATGAACCCATATATATATATATTATTCTTAACGACTTTAATAGTATACAATTGATCATAGTTGATTACAATTATTATTATTTAAATTTTTTGATTAATTATTATTACAGTTATTATTAAAATTACTTTGTAAATGCAGAATGCAAAATTAAAGCGAGAAAACTATGACTTTATAAATTCGAAATACGTAAAAATGCAGTAGACAAATATTTTTATGCATTTCCAATTTACTTAGTTATGCTTTTTTACAAACCAATGTTGATACTAATTCTGTTTCCATTTACAAACTGTCGATTTTACGAGCCATTTTGATGCCGTATGAGTGTGAAAAAGTAAATTTTTAATATGCTATCTGTTGTCTGTTTGGCCATTCATTCGTATGAACTAAGTTTTTGTTATAAGCACATCCATTTACTTTCTGAAAATATTAATATTAGTCATTATAGACTAGTATTATAATTTCAAATAACTTTAATATATATTTTTTCTTTTCACTATTTAAACAAATAACTTTTGAGTCTCACATATAGTGTTAAATTCAAAATGTATCAGATTTTACCGAAATTTTATTTCCTTTTTTTGAAGCTGTATAATCTTCTCAACTGTAAATAGTCCTACTTTTCAAGAAAAAATTCACATAAAAATGATATGTCACGTGCGATGAAACGTGTTATTACATGCAACAAAAGAGAAGGGAGGAATACAAAATTAGTTTCATATAATTTATGCAAACCTCGTTATATTCTTCATATTAAAAGAAATCCGCTTTTTGCCGTTTTAAATATTGTGAATAGCTTTGTGGGAAATAATGACTAGAAAGTTGCAGAAAAGAAGCTTAGAAAAAAATTCGGAACCGGAACAGAGCCAAAAATAATATTTTACAAAATTTTATAGAATTATTAATCATTATTATTCAACTTAATATTTTATTTATTCTCAATTTAACAAATGATTGGATTATTTTCTTATATTGACTTTCATACAGTTACGAAGCTTTCGAATGTCTTAAAATATCGATTTAATTACTTAGTTTTCCCCTAGTGATACAATTAGTAAAATTGTCGGATACCCAAATCTCATGATGAAATTCTGAAGCACGTTTTATAACAATTATGAGACACACACGCACCTAATATACCCAAGATATTGTACAGAGTTATTAAGATATCTTAAAACATCGTAAATTCTTGCAGTATTGTCTTATTATCGTTCAGCATCTTTGTGGTACTTGTTATTTATTTCTGTTCCCTTAATTTTCTTCGAAGTCTTTCATTCATACTTCCACAGCTGTAAAAATCTTAATTAGTACAAAAGCAATTTTTAGTAATTTCTTACAGAATCGCATTAGAAAAAAACTAGTTCTATAAAAAGTTCGAAGGATTTTATTGCACAGTTTCGTTTTATACAGCTATTACATCGAACTGTGTGAAAAATAATTTGTGATCGAGGTCAATGCAACCAAATATCTGGTTTCATCCGTGAGAAGGAAATCACATTTTTATCCAAAACAATAAGTGATGACCTGCGTTACGGATACCAGTTTCATTTTTTTTATTCCTTGAAGAAGATATTTCTTAAAATTACTTTTTTAAATGACAATGCCCTTTTTAAAACGCACTTAATGTACCATTTTTAAATGAAATCTCAAAGAATTTTATAATAAAAGATTTTCTAAGATGTTTTCTTAGATTTTCAAGATCATAGCATTGTCGGCAAGATTTATGCATTAAGCTTCCTTCTACAGGCTAAGAAGTTTAAAATAATTTCATAAAATATTAAAAAATTTTGGTTTATGAGATAAGTTATACGCTCGTATAATCGTAAAAAGATTTAAGTTGTCGTTTGCACTGTTCACAGTATGGAAAATACTAGGAATATTTTGGAATTGAAAATACTTTATATATAGAGTACTTTAAAATCCCTAGTGTTTTTGAAGTTCTCTAAAATTAGGCAAAGCTAATGAGATTTTTATTTCTATTTTCAGAGTAAACAGTTCTTTAACATCTATAGTGCAATATATTCTAAATTTATCAGTTATCAAAGCCGCTTATCATTGTTTTGGTATCAATTCATATATTACCAGAAAATCGAATCTCGCATGAATAAGGTTTAAGGAGATTATGTTTTCAAATTTTTTTTTCAACTTGAAAATTAGAACACATTATTTTTCTTACAGCATTCATCGGTACCATTAGTTTAAATCTGCTTTAGAATAATCCACTTATAAAAAATGGATTTTGTTTTCAAATCATTATTCAAATGATGAACTTGAAAGTGAATTACTTAAGGCTTCGCTGATCAAAGAATAATGATCTTTTTGAACATTTTGTCGTAACTCATATAATCAATCTAAGATATTAATCTGTGAGGGAATTCCTTGAAATGGTCTAATATCCTCATTCATTCCAATAAAAAAATGTTTTTGAATCCTGATCCTTTGGTACTTAACCATATGATGTGGATTACTTAAGCGCTCGTCGTTTCAGACATGGGAAATTCCACCAACGTTTCCTGGACATTTATAATATCGAGTTGCTCGTATCATAAATTGTTCGAGTGTTTGAAGTGAACCGTATCGAGTTGACAATGTGGAACGTTTGGGCCCGCTGTGTGTTAAGGTCGGAGTTTTGTTAATTTTTCACAGTGGTCACGCTTTTTTGTTGTATAACCAACAAAAACTAGTTCTTTTGTAAAGTGGCTCTTCTATATAATAGCCGGTTTGCGGAATAACTTTAAAAAAAGAAAAAAAGATTGTTTTTAATATTTATATGTGTAGTGATCAGATGAAAAATCTTTTATACACATGCTATACCACGGATTTAATACTGCGTATTTAGATTTTCGGCTCTCATTCAAGTACCCACATGCGAAGCTATACGTTTAATGGACGGTATGATTTATAAGGTTTCATGTAACGAATTTTCATTTGAACTTGGTTGAAATTGTTTTTTTGACTATTTTTTCACTTGATGACCTTGTTTAGAATTTTTTTTTCTTTTCGAAATTTATTTCATTATTTTCTTACTTGTAATTCATATGAATAAAGTTATATTATCTTAATTTTCAAAATATTCTTTTATACTCTCTGTCATCTAGAAATAAAATTTCGTTATTCATATCTAAAGTTTATATTCACTTCTTTATGTCATATTTTAATTGAAGTTTTATGTGCATCTTGAGTAGAAAACAGATAAATAAAGTCATGAAGTTCTCCTTTTGGAATGGATACACTAAAATTGTTATACTATTTCTTTAAATTATTCCTCTCTTTCTAATTAAAACTACGTCTTTCTACAGTTACAAGGAATAAATTACAATTTAAACAGAAAATTTGAAGATATTAAGTAAATTACTCAAAAGACTCATAAAGACAAACACTAAATTACTTTCGAGGAAGGATTAAGGTCATGCGTAAACTCAGATAAGATAATTAAAGAGCAAAACTGTTTCATTCTGCAAATGTTTCTTTTACGTGGATAGTAGTAAACTTGCCTAATGTGACATTCAAACTCTTCCTAATGCACTTATTCTTTATTCAAGCAAATAATTATAATCACGTTCATGTTTTCGTTGACCTTTAAAAGTACTGTAAAAATATTTCATAAGAAAAGAGTTATTAAAGTGATTGCTGTTTTGTGCTCCTTACATATCGTCATTGCTATGATCATCACATAGAATCCAGTGATAAGCATAAAAAATTAATAACGATTATTAGAAGAACGAAGCCTATTACTAAGATGAAAAACATTACAACATTTGTAAATATGTTGACTAAGCAATTTACAATCTAATAAATTGTAGCAAATGTTAACAGATGTAAGGATTAAACTGGAATCAGCTGACCGATATTTTATCCTGCATGAAAGAATCTTTTCATCCTGACAACTATGCTACTTTATCATTTTAAACATTATGCATGTTCAATTTTAAACAGCAGAGTAAAAGAAAAGGCTATCTGAAGTTTTTGGAACAATATGCACACTTATTCGGAGAGCGATGAACCCAAATCGTGTCACCTCTTAATTGCTCATTTTCACCCATGTTTACTATTCCTGACAAGAATCTTCCTTCGCAGGGAATTCCACCGAAAGAAAAGAAATTCAGGTCTTCACATTTTTATCATTAGTTATTTTACGGGTCCATAGGAAAGGTCAAGCCAGTAAGCGACATCACCCTGGTTCGAATACCAGTTTGGCTGGTGAATAAATCCACTTGTCAGCTACCTACTGACACCATATCTTTCATTTTTGAAATATTGAAGAAATGCGAAAAATATCTTTTCGGTGGAGTAAACAAAACATGATGCACTTGTAAAATGAAACAAAAAAATCAGAAATATTTAGTCCATTTTTGAATGCATACATCCATCTTCTTCAAATATGCCTTGAAGGCTGGATTTTGATTTCAGTTGCAAAAAAGTATTAATATTTTATTCCATGGCTTTTATCTTAGTATTCCAACAATTAAAAAGCAGCTCAATAATAAAAATGTAACAGGATCGATAAAAAGGGATTATTATTTAAGATATTCTCAACGAATTAAACTCAAATTATTATAGGTCCAGATTTTTTTTGTTTAGTACTTTACTGATAAAATTTCTCAGATTGAAATTTATTTCAGATATTAAGTTTAGTTATAAATTAATCATGAACAAATATTTATTTTTGTTTTCTGAAAATTTATGTACCGGATAGAAAAAAACTATTAATACACTGATTTCATTTCGAAATCGAGTATTCTTTGAATAATTTTCAAATATTTTTCGAAGGTCTATAATATAACGTTTTGAGAAATAAAAATAATATGCCAAATAGACAGATACACATTTTCGCTTGGTTTTACTTATGATAATTGATTAATTTTTCCCTTTTTTTATAGGAAAATACGAAATCTATAGTTTTTGCAAAGAATAAAATTTCAAAATTCGGCTTTGTAGTAAAGAGTCGTCTCTTTTCTCATTTCAGTGAGTGCCTTATTTTTTAACAATACCTTACTTTATGATATACAGTATCATATAAATTTTCGTCATGACTTTTACGGTTTAAATATATAATGAAGGTCCACCAAGACTCACTTCTGTAATGTTATCGTTGCAGCATATATCTTAATTTTACAATACAATATGCAAGGCGTGAAATTATTTTGGTGATGCCTGTAGCTTTAGGGTGTCTCAAAAAAAACTTTAAAAAAAACACCACTGCTCCCCAGGGTTTTTCCCATTCCTTTTGGTCCTAATAGAGAATATATGAAGTTTCAGCCCTCTAAGATAGCAGTAGGGTTTGCCTGTATAGCCCTAAAATTTGAAAAATGCTCTTAAAATGTAAAATTTTTAGAATTTTTTTAGAAATTTTGTATGGTTACAAATGTGTTAAGACTGTTTTATGTTTGTTTCTATGGACATATTTACTTAGAATATAAACACAAATAAATATTAACTGTACCCTTACCCACTTATAACTTGGGGATGAAAAGCATAAAATGATGAAAATTTGCACTCATTCTGCGTTGTTGCTTTTTGGAAATACCATACGACAGTTATTGCATGTTTATAATCACAGCTTAAAAATTTACTGAAATTTTATAGAAGGGTATAAAAATTAATGCATCGATAGGTTAAAATCTACAATTTTATTTGACATTTTAACACTTAACATTAAAAAAATTAAATACTCACTGTATTTAATTGTCCAAATAACTTGTAGAAATTCCAATAACTGTCAAATAATCTCATGTCATCACTTTAACTACTTTAAATTTCATTCGAAACGGATGTCTTAAAGCAATGAGTTTTTTTCTTACTTTCTTCAACAGACTGGAGTAGATTTTGAGTCGGTTCTTCATTTTTGGTTATCGCAGTATCGTAATGACTAAAATCTTCCATTAGTTTTGCACCCCGTTCGACTGTGTCATTTACTACTTTTTAAGTTCTTGATAGAAGTTTTCATTTCTTTGAACCTGAAATCTTCTTCCTATGTCTGAAGATTGTTTTTCAACCAGGCTCCATATTAAATCAACAAATGAAAACTCAACCATGACTTCGATCCGACCAATTAATGCACTTTTGTGGTATGATTTAAAACAGGGAAAACGGAGACACCAGTGGGAAGTGATTTTTCATTAACCTTACATTTCATTAAGGATGCTGCAGTCTTCTTATTTTCAGAGCCTGACACTTTCTTAGAAAATACAGACAATGTTACTGTTTCTTCTATTAAATACAACAAATGTCTACTAACAGCTCAGACAGAGCTGACAAAGCATTTTGGGCATTCAACCAAACCTTAACAAAAATCAAATCTTTGAACAAACATAATTGATGCAGTTCTTGGATTTAACAATAGTCATGTATTAGTTGTTGAACAAAAGCGTACATCTTTGCCAAGTAAAGCATTGTATACATTCACCTGGCTTTGCGAAATGCCCCAAGTATTTTCCAATAAACTCCTCAATCAGTTTCTCTCAACACTATTAGGACAATCTCGGCAGATTTCCTGTAATCACTGACTGCAACGAATATGTCCCAGTCCCTCAACAAGAATTTTCCATGAAAAATTTGTTGAAACAAGGTGGAGCCTGCTTGAAAAATAATCCTCAGGCTTGGGAAGAACATTTCAGGTTCAGATAAATGAAAACTTTTATCAAGAACTTAATAGCAGTAAATAACACAGCCGAACAGGGTGCAAAACTAATGTAAGATTTCAGTCAATCTATAACCAAAAATGAAGAACAGACTCAAAATCTACTTCAGTCTGTTGAAGAAAGTAAGAAAAAAACTCCTTGCTTTAAGAAGTCAGTTTTGAACGAAATTTAAAGTAGGTAAAGAATGACATGAGATTATTTGAAAGTTATTGGAATTTTTTCAAGTTATTTGAACGATATTTATTTTTTTTAATGTTACGTGTTAAACTGTCAAATAAAATTTTAAATTTTAGCCTATCACTGCATTCATTTTTATATCCTTCTTTAACATCTTAGTAAATATTTAAGCTGTTATTGTGAACATACAATTACTGTCATATGGTATTGCCAAAAAGCAACAACGCAGAATTAGCGCAAATTTTCATCATTTTATGCCTTTTTCCCCAAGTCATAAGTGGCTAAGGGCACAATTAATACTTATATGTGTTTATATTCTAAGTAAATATGTTCATAGGAACAAATATAAATCAGTTTTAACACATTAGTAATCATACAAAATTTCTAAAAAAATTCTAAATATTTTGCATTTTAATAGCTTTTCTCAAATTTTAGGGCTGTAAAAGCAAACCCTACTGTTAACTTAGAGGGCTGAAACTTCATATACTCTCTATTAGGACCAAAAGGAATGGAAGAAACCCTGGAGAGCAATGCTTTTTTAAAGAAAAGTTTTTTTGAGACACCCTACTCTAGCTCCTTTGGAGTCATTCTAACGGTAACACTGGCAAGTCCACTTACTACTTATACAACTGTGTTAGACTATTGAATGGTGTATATAGCACGAAAGAATTTTGTTGTCAAAGTACCACACTATCAAGACTGCTCTTAAATGTCGGATATTGCAAATTAGGTTTGTTTTTAAATTTACAATTCCATAATTGTGTTCAAAATTATGATTAAGAACATAATTTGAGATTTTTTAAATTCGTCTTTCAAGGAGTTAAGTCAGATTTCTTCGGGAAAACTTTTATTTTATAAAAATAGGCTGTGCACAAAATTCGTAGGATATTTCTGAGATATGATCTATAAGTTGTAGCTCTTATAATATTGAGCTTTTTATATGGCATTTAAAATTGATTCTTCAGAATTTTAAGAAATCATAGATTTCATTTGTATAGCTTTTACACGAAAGCATAATAATATATTTATAAAATCCCAGCATGTCGCTTCTTTTGAATTCTGCGATCTTTGGATTTATTTTGAAAGTTCGACAAACTTTGTATGTCTGTGTATTAAAATTAGCAGAGTTTTAAGTAAGTTTCGATTACTTTTTATAATTCTGACATATGCATTATATATCCTCGAAATATTTTTGCGAGATTGTGTGTTTGTTTTTCGGGAGACTGTAGATTTGAGCTTTTATCTTGTACTAGATTATTGGAATCTAGTTTAGGGTACTATCAATATTTTAGTGCCATCAACACAGCGTAAACTGAAATATAAAGCAGATACTTTGCAGTTTCTGTCTTATTTTCCGTTTTTTAATGATGCTTGAAATTTATTAATTTTCACAAATTTAAGTTTAATCTCCAATAAATCTTTTTTTTTTCTGGGGGAATCGATTTTAAAAAATCGTTTACCATTACATAGTTTTAAAATATTAATTATTATCTTTTTTTATATTTACAATTCTGGCCATTATATCTCTATAATTTTTTTACTTCACATTACTACAAGCGTTTTTACACATAGAGCAGTCTATATAGATATTACAACAATGCACTTCATTCACAAAGCTTAGTATGAAACTTTTGTTTTGTATTCTTTTACATTTTGCCTTGAAATAATACATAATCTTTCTGAAACGAAAGTACTTCAAATTACAAACAATGTCAGATTAAGAGAAAAATATAGACTATTTCAAATTCCTCAAGTTTTTGTTTACTTACAATTATAGGTATTATAAACGTTAATACTATTTTATATTTTACACAACAATGCAACAATTTTTTAGTTACAATGGCTTCTTTTTATTTTTGCATAATTAGTTGGTGCTTTTCTTACTAAGTATTTTGGAGTACTGATAAAGTGAATATTTATCAAATACCTTTAATTTATTTATATTAATTGCATTTCAAGTCTAATATATTGTATAATGTGCTTTTGTTTTCCATAATATGGAATTTTACGAAGTTAACTTTAAAAGAAGCGCAAATATCGCATTACATTAACACTGTTAATTAGAATTTTTGTCGTTAATTCACTTTAGAGAGTACAAAATAATTCATGTGACAATTTTCCATTATATTCGGCAAAGCTAACGGAATCTCCTGTCAATTTAAAACAGTCACTCTAGAACTCCCTTTAACTTGCTGCAGAAACCGCTTTGCACGGGACTCATTTCTTTATCATTCTAGTATATAATTTTATATATTAAATATTATATAAATTTATATATTAAGTATTTCATATATTAAAAGAATTATAAGGTTTCAGTTAATGATTCAGGGTTTACTTATGCTTTTTGATATACCTTATAAGCTTACGAGTAGAAAAAAATCAGAACAATGAATGATTGAATGAGTAGCAATTATTTTATAATCCGTCTGGTATTTTAGGATTCAGACTTTTACTAATAACTGAAAATGTATGCTTTTTTTAAAGCAAATTTATAAAAAATATATTTTAATTTCGAAATTTATTAAGAATTTCAAGAACATATTTCACATTTGAATTCCCCAAACCTCCGAAATAATGGTACTTATTATTTTTCAAAGGAAAAAAAATCAATCCTAGTACAGTAAAACTTCGATTAATTGTCACTCGTTTAAACGTCAATTCAGTTATCCGTCATCGTCTAAAAAGTGAAAGTAACGTAGGTTTATAGTATTGCAATAAATTTCTGTACGTTTCTACTCTCAAGTTGAAGTATATATTGATTGTTTTGTGAAATTAAATACAACTTGTATCTATTATTTAATTTTAAAGTATTTTATTTTCATTTTCGTCCCAAGCCAGCAGTGAAATCACGTTACTGTACGTATGTATAAAGAGATTTCTGTTATCCGTCTCTTCGGTTATCCGTTACAAGTCTGGTCCGGACGGTGACGGTTGCTCGAAGTTTTACTTTATAACAAATTTAATGTTCTCAGCCAAACTCTGAAAGATGATGGAGCTATAAGAATACTTAGTTAATTTGGTTTCTCGAACTTAAAAATAATACCATACCGTCTCTTACCACTGGAAGAAACGTGGAATTACCGGTAAAATAAATGCTAAAAGAATCTCTTGAAAAAGAAAAACAAATCCATGTAATCGGAGTTTAGTTTGGCTAATCATTTCTAATAGCTTCATGATTATATGATTCATTAAAGTTTGGGTTATCACAATTAAATTCCGAATGTTAACACACACGAACCTTTCCGAACTTCAAATAAAAAATAACACCAAACCATTTCTTTCTAGTGGAAGGTCTGCGTTATTATATTTAGCTGGAATCTAGATAAAACCTCCAAAACAAAGAGCCTTCTGGAAAGCGAAAAACCCTACAGGCGACCAGAATTTTGCTCATTAATGACTTCATATTTGTATGATTCACCTAAGTTCGGGTTATCCCCCAATCAACTTCCACACATTAAGACAAATGGGCCTTGTCGAACTTCAAATAAAAAGCGGGTGTTCCCATGTCTTACTACTGGGCGGGTCATGGTATGGCATTTAAACGGAACCTAATTGTGGCAGTGTGAAAGTTTTTGAGAAATGAGAACAGGTTAACTTGGACAGGTTTGTTTTAGAGTAAAAGCGATGAAGCTTTCGGCTGACCCGTAATGTGAATTTCCTCTTCCGGGGATAGACTGGAGCCGGTTTCAGGGTTAACACTGACTGGTTTCTCCGAGGAATCAGAAGAAAGTAGCTCGGAGAAAGATACAATGACGGGGAGAAAGTTAAAGCTCCAATGGCTTGCATTGCAGGAAAAAAAAGCTTTCGAATTTTTTACAGCTGATCCAATTAGATTTCCGCGGCACTCTTTTTTTTATTGTTTGCTCTTGATTTTGCTGTCGGTTCAAGTATTGATAATTACAAAGAAAAAAGAATGTTCACCGTAATCTCGTTTTTAAAAGTAGTTTAAAAATGAGATTACGGTGAGCACATTCTTATCTATTGACACATAAAAACCAACTTGAAGGAAGTGTCGTTATTCAAATATTTAATACCTTTTTAAATGCGGAAAAGTTATTCTTATGAAAATGAATCCAAGCGTCTTTCTAATGAAAAGAAGAAATCTTGTATCTGATGTAGACCTACTCAGACGGAACGCGTTTTATTAAAAAAAAAACCTGTGTTTCAGATTTGTCACAGAATCCTTTTTTGTGTATTTTAAAAATTTAAGTATAATTTATTTATTTATAATTATTATTAGTTGTATTTCAGTTATTATTGCAATTTCAAATAGGATAAGATGTTTTAAGCCATATTTCTTTCGAAATTAGTAAGAGTATAAAAATTTATTCAAAGCACTGAAAGCACTAAATTAATTTTTTTGCAACTTATACTTCAGATTTATGAACAAAAAAACTTATGAAGCAAATCATAGCTCATAATGTTATTGATATAATTATTATTATTATGTTATTGATATAATTATGTTATTGATTAAAATAACATTATTGAAATGTTAAACTCAACAGAAAAAAATCAATAAAAGCAATTAGAATTTCGATTTATTAGTAAATCATTCATCAATCATATTATTCATAGTTAATTTGTCTCATCAACATAATTAGAATTGTAAATATGGTTTTCGAATGATAAAAATTAAATAATGCTGCTTCTCATCTCAACAATAAGAAAATTCGAACTAGCATCAGATCCTTTATAGATAACCTGGAATTTAAGACAGAATATGGAAGCAATTATTACAGCGCTTCACCTTCAATTGAAAGAACCACAACGAAATATAGCAGCGATTCACAAGATAAACCAATGGCTTTCTTAAGTGATTTTAGGAGTGTTTTGGTACAGGATTTCAGAACTCTTGCAATTTTATCCCCTCAAATCATTAACCCGATATACATATCTAAGTTATGAGATGGTCTTGCAACGCATCTTCGTACAGTGGCGTAGCGACAGGGGACAAGAGTGGTATAGATGACTCGGGCGCCATGGAGTCAAAACATTATGGTGTTTATGCCATTTTTAAAGCAAATTTATGATGAAAAAGCGTAAAAAAGTACCATGCCGGATGCTTTGCGCTTTATTAGCAACTTCTTACGACTAGGGTAAAAAGATCATATTATGACCCGGCGTCTCTTATCCTCGCTACGCCACTATCTTCGTATATCGTATCGCAATTCGTTTTTTAAAATTAATCACTCCTAGTTCAATGTCTTTTGACGCTATTTTGTATCTTTTTGCACAGGTAATTATTCTTGTTGTTCTCTTTTAGATTTTATTTTAGATAGAAATGCCAACGTTGTAAGTTGATAGAAATGTATCTATATCTTTAATAACATATTTTTCTCATGTCCTTCATCTTTTTTACAAAACATTAGTTCATAATCCGGATTTTAAATGTAAAACAATGTCTCTTAGAGAAAACAGATTAAAGAATGCCATGATTACGTAATTTAACGGATAATGTAAGCACTATTATTACTTTATCCGTGGCTCACAGTTGGGAGTATAACAGACAATGGTGAGCCTAAAGTCCTTCAAGAAATATGTAGGGCACTTTTAGTTGGTTTTGCTTTGCTGAAAGACCTTGATTGCATTTCTCACCTTGTTACTTGCGGATTCCTTTATGTTCTAACAATATGAGGTTAATAACTTAGAAACAACGACGCCGATGTATTGCGGTGATTAGTCAATGGAAAAAGGGCGGTAAGCAAGACATGATATCATGATTGGAAATGCAATGCATTTTAGGAATGCAAATTATTCCGCTTTGGGAGGACACAATGTTACTGTTTTTGGTTTATTTGCGTTGCTCTGGGACAATAATCGTGAACTAGATATCCTTGTTCGTCAGGAACAAACACGTGAAATTAAATGTCACGAGTTTGAAGGACTTAGTGTTCGCGTGGAAGATCAGTGGTTTTACGTGGGACACGGAGTACAAGGTCGAGATTTCCATCAACAATTCCAAGATTACGCCCTGTGGGGACTGTGCGCTAGTACCAAGGTCGTGATTGACGCGCAGAGACGCGATGAATAAAAAGCAGTAATCACAATGAATTAATTAAAAATAAATGCATTACTAAAATTATCGAGAGTTTAATTCAGCACAGTGGGCAATAAAAATTGAGGCATATGAATGTTTTCGAGTTCATTGAATCTTCTAACGCTAATTTTTACTTGAAAATATTGAAAGAGTGGCTAAAATAAAACGATAGGTTTTGTAGTAAAACTTTTCGTAAATAAATAAATCCAATTTGCATAACTATTGTTCATTACTAAAATGGCTTGAAAAAATGTCTTAACTTTCTGGTATGAGTTTGTTAAAAACATATATAGGAAAGGCATATGATTGTCACAGAAATCCTTTGATGACACACATTTTCCATTATCTATACATAAGAAATTAAAGAGAGAGCCACATGTGTGTGAGTTGATGGCCTTTTAAATCATGTGAATTTCGCTTACTTTTCTTAGGAAAATGTCTTTTTTAGTAACTGTTTTGTATACAATGCATTTATCTGATCCATTTAATTATTTTACTTTATTAAATAGCACATTCAAAACATAAAAAATGTAACTAAGTTTAACTTTTATACGAAAATTTTAATTTAGCCAATGAATCTTAGAAGACTTTTCCTGCATTTTTGTACAAGCATAGTTTATTTATTTATTATTGAACATGGCATACTCCTCGTGCGCTACAAATGTACCACACGAGGCTTACAGAAGAAAGTATACAAAACAATTCAGCCTTTTAGCTGGAATAGCTTTCACAACTCATTAAAAAAGAATTTTGAGGAGACTATGAAACTGCAGAATTTCATGTGCAGAATTTCATGCTTCAGATATAATGAAAAATCATCCACTTTTTTAATGATTTTAAGACAATCTCTTGAAAAAGATATTAAAAGCTGTCCAGAACGTTTTATCAGCTAATTAATTGCTTTTTACGAAGAGAATTGAAGCTTTTCTGCGAAATCTTTCAGTTTCTCTTCCAATTCTCTCATTCCTTCTTCGTAGTCAGAACATGCTTTAGTTAAGTATTTTCTTTTTAAGATCAAACATCAGTGAATCACTTGACATAGTTTGAAATTAAAGATCATTTGAAAGTCGGATTTACAAAGTTTTGACAGCAAAATTGGATTCGAATACAGATTTATGGCTTGGATTTGCACCAAGTGCTATCTCTGAAGCATGACATAGACAGGTAGGTTGGGTAGAAAAGTTCTTTCGACATGCATATCAATCTTCATGAACAGTTAACAAGTGTAATGAAATCCAGACAAAACGTGGGAGATTTTTATTTAGGTATAGCTGCTTTGTTAATGGAATGGGATGGTTTACTAGCTTAGGAACACAATTTTAAAAAGTAAGCAATGCTATGTTCTCTTAAGAAGGCCTTTTTCACATGATAAAATTGTCGTTGACAGGGCACTGAAGAAAGCATTGATAATTTTTAAGAAAGTTTATGTATTTGATTTTCGATTTATTGCTTACAGTCACATTTAAAGGATTACGTTGCCAAAAGCAGTATTACACCCACCGTTGGGATTTTCCAGTGCAATGAGGTGATTATCGTTATGAGGTCAAATCGCTTGTCCGTACCATTTACCATTACAGGATAATTCTTTTTTATTAAACTTTTGTGAATTGCTACTGGCATTCCGTTTATAGTGTGCCGAATACCTAATGAACAATTTACTTAATTGATTTATTTCGCATTAACTCAAGCGAGCTCAACTATGTGCATAATTCTTAAATAGAGAATTCAGTAAAATAGGTATGCTTTCAAGAAAAAATGCTATAAAGTTTAGTGCGAAGTGTTTTAAATGGCAAATTTTAAATTATTTATGAAAACATAAAATATAATTAAAATCATTAACTACTCGATGATAGCTTTACGTTAAACTCACCATTTAGAATTAAAATCAATTTATTATTTATCAAAAAATTATTTTAGGACGATTCGTGTCATGGCAGGAAAAAGAAATAATGACCTATAAATATGAATTTCATTTAAACCTTTCAGTCAACGAAAAAATTTCTACGCTTGAAGATTTTCCTCCTTTATAATATTTTGATACTATTTGCTAATCTCTTTCTGCAATTTCAAGAGCTAAGAAATGTTCCAAAAATTATCAAAGGATAGAGTAAAAAAACAGATATCATATAGAATAGTATCGAATACTTGAAATATGAACACATTAAGCACGGCGTGGTATAGCACTGATACCTCGCCGGTCGATTCACTTAAGTCGGCGTGGTGTCATCGTGTTTAATATGTTAATAGCTAAAATATTTACTGCATTTTAA
The DNA here is from genome assembly GCA_013235015.1 of Araneus ventricosus. Lineage (NCBI taxonomy): Eukaryota > Metazoa > Arthropoda > Arachnida > Araneae > Araneidae > Araneus > Araneus ventricosus. The sequence continues at coordinate 1,242,872 of BGPR01000062.1, forward strand.
TATTTGTTTGTATACCGCTAAAAAACAAACCTTCAGTTGAGGCGACGGCGCTTTGAAATTCAAACAAGTATAATTGCTTTTAAAATGTACTCAATATCAGAAGAGTTTCTTATTTTTCCTTATATTTCTGTTTCAATGAACTCTTAACCAGTGGGGAGGTGCCCACTATCATTTTTATTGTTCTGTTTAGTAGTTCAAAATAATGAGTTAAAAGCATGTCTGTTTCCTTAGTCCAAACAGAAGGCCTTGGAGAAGAGGAAATCAGATCTTTACACTGCAGTTCTCCAACTTCAGAAGTATAGCAGAGAAAAATAAAAATAAATGCTCCCGCTCTCTCTCTTCATTGGTCAAAGCATTCGAAAAAGAATCCAGTTTTCTAATTTTGTATTTGATAAGTAATGCAGTTTATTGGAACCAAGTGGTTATGGAATTAGTCGTCTGTTAACTGACGTGATAGAATCAATCATCTAGATAAAAAGTAACATTTAATATCATTTGAAGATGAAAATACTTAAATTTGTTAATTATTTCAGAAATAAACTTGGATTTAGTGAAACGGTGTTAAGAAGCTTTTGGGAACTTAATGGGAATTTCCTGCAATTCGCTTTATTTTCTTTAGCAGATTTTTAATCTTAAAAGCAAGATCATAGGTTCTATACTAGTATATATATTTTTAATTTCTGAAGAATTTGAAAAAGTATCTTTACGTCTTCTTGTGCGAATGAAAGGCAAGGCCTTATTGTTGCTTTTTAGGCTCAAAAAGCTTCAAATAGCAAATAAGGAAGTTGGTGCAAAGGTCAGAATAAACTGTGCAAGAAATTAATCAAAAGTATCAATTTCTTCCACAGTTTCTGACCGACTTATATTGGGCTGACAGTTTTGCTGATGATTCAAAACTATTGATAGTTCCAAAAAAGAGAAAAAGAATCGGAAATAAGTGAAAGTTCGTCTCCAAATAATCTTTTAATATCATAATAATATTTGTCCTTTAAACATTGTATAGAAGTATGTATTCAAGCGAAATAGATAACTTGGCTCTTCAATACTTTATTAACTCATGTATTTAAAGTGGGAAAAAATATAAAAAAAGCTTAGTAAATTAAAAAACAAAAAGAATTGATTTTGGATAATTTAAAGAAAAAATTTATACAGATTTCAAAAGCTTTTGGACAGTTAAATGTCTTTATTAATCTCAAACTATCCTAGAATAAAATCTTTTTTATATTGTTTATGAAATTCGCTATCTTTTTTCATTTGGCGTATACAAATTCAGTGGGACACTCAGAGGTAATAGATTACTTCTGAGTTTGCGACTGCACTTCAAAACCTTTGTCTGGTATTGTAGTTTTTTTAAAAAACCTAGATTTAGAATATACTTATTATTTACGTGAGGCTAAATTGTTGCATTGACCTGTACCGTAGAATTCTAATTCTGTCTTGTATATTTTTACCTTGACTGACCTTTTAATTATTTCTTCATTTTTCATTTTAGGCCAGAGAATCTCAGCTCTTTTGACAGGCTGACCCTGCAAGAATCGATCATGTCAATATATAGGACAATGTCGTTTTTAATTAGTAAGTAAATGCATGAATTATTCCAAATTTCCCTTTGACCTTATGTATTTATATACGGACAGTTCGTGCAGATGTAAGAGCTAGGTCAGGAAGTTAACCTCGAAAAGCAATAAACTGGGCGAAAAAGTTCAAATAAGTGGTGAAATTTTCGGTAATCACGAATATTAATGTCTTTTAAGATGATGCAGATGCTATTTTGTCTGACACTAGAATTTGAACTCAAATGCTTGATAATTATGCAGAATGAATGTCTTATGTTCCATCAGTTTATATTTTAGCTTAGTTGGCTTAAGAACATTACGCATCTATCACAGTTTTATTTATACATATTTTTCTTTTTAACATCTTATGGCGATAATTCGAGCTTCAAATCTTTTCATCAAACATCTTGCCATAATAGGAATTTTTTCTAAAAAACTCCAGTGATGATGCTATGTTTGATAAGAAGATATTATCTTAAAGTGCCATGGAAAAACTTAACGAAGTGACTAGTAAAATATTCTCAGGACGATGGCTCAGCCGATGAATTCTGCTAAATAGAAAGGTTTGGATATCAAATCCTTTTCACACCGAAATAACTGCATTACTGTTTTCTTCCTTTTGGATTTCTTTAAGGAATGAAACTTGCATCGGTATGAATTTTTTAAAATGTGTATTACAATTCAATAAATACGTGTGAAAATTGTTTCTAAACATTCCAATATTTAAAAGTATTCACAGTAAATATTTTTAATTGAAAATTGTCGTTCAGCAGTTATTTCGAGAAATCATAAACTATTTACTTTGAGTTTAAGAAATGTGAAATAGAGATATTTAAAACGTGTAGAAGAAACACTCTCCGTATGAATGCACGTAAAACAGCTTCTAGCAAGTAATTATACGTATTCACAATCTTTTTGATTCTGAAAATATTTGACATGAAATGTTTTTAAAATAAATGACTGCCCGAGTTAAAATGATTTTCAATAAAACTTGTCATATTTATGTGACTGGTTGAAACAATACAGACTTTTAAAAGCATCGTCGTAATGAAACACTGAATATTCACCACAAAGGCGCCGCTAGATTTTTAATTATAAAAAAACGTACATTTCTTTTTCTACACCGGTTCATGTTATAATTTCTGAATAATTCATAATTATATTTCTAAGCACTCTGCTGCTTACATTTAAAGTAGCCTAAAAACCTGATCTAAAATAATGAGCTCCAGGAAGTTGTTGCATACATCTAAGATGCTTCTACCAGAGACACATTTAACACACAAAAAATGCTTTCTTTCTTTAGTTTCTCTTTGATTAATGCTGGAATCATACATTTTTGTTTTGAGATGATTGTTCAAAACTGTTGATGCATCCAAAGAGCACAAAAAACAACATTAGAAATATGCTTCTTTTCAAATAGTTAAAATTTTATACTTAAGTTTTTTCTCCCTTTGTTCTTCAAATATTTGACGCGCAAATAAAAAGTGTAATATGCAGCGAGGTGCAAAAGCTGTGAAGTACGACATGAAATCATGCAAATCAAACACCAAAACTAAATAAATAAACAAATAGTTGCAAAGAAAATAAATACCCCGACAGTAAATGATAGATTATCTTAGGAATAATTTTAAGATAGATTTATAATGCTTGTTTCTTTAACTATGAAAACGTCAGAATTGCTTTGGAAATTCCGTAAAAAATAAAAGCATTTTAAAGCTATTGATAGTTAAAAGTTTTGATTTAATTCTTAATCGTTTTCTTCGATGCTCCATTTGAAGTGCGAAGAGATTTTCTTTCTTTTAAAATCTCTACTTTTTTCCACCAATTTATTTGCAGTTAGTAGTTGTTTTTCGCTTTGCAATTCCTTTACGTGATGTGATTGGAAAAAGTATAAAACAATAATGGGAAATATTTTAAATAAACGATGTCAGACTAAATTACATTGCAGGTGATTCATATTTTATTTCCTCTCTGTTTGCTTCTGAATTTGAATGTAACATCAAATTTTAAAGTCACATGTGACTGCTTTGTAGCACTTTTGGTGTTTGTTTTTTCATGATAGAAAAGTTAAAGGCAGAAAGCTCAAACCGATTAGATATGATGAAATTTTTGCATCATTTTCAATAGCAGTTTTCCTCGCCTAGTTTAGTTTCCCTTTACTAATCGACTAACCTTTTCAGAACTATACAAAAAAAGTAAAAATATTTTTAGAGACGATTATTGGTTTTGTTTATTAGAATTATTTAAGATTTGCATAAAAAATATATTTTTTGAAACAAAAGAAATATTTTCTCGTAAGAATTGAATTAGTTGAAGATATTTTTAAAGGCTCAATTTCAATTTTTTTTCTTACATAAGAATTCTAAAAATAAATGATTATTCAGATCGTGACATTGGAACTACTTAATAGAATATTTCTGTTTTCAACTTTGCTGTTAGCACAGCAAAAGTAGGCATATTTCACAAATTTCAAAGTTTTAATTGCCTTCTTCCGTACAAATACAAGGAATAGAACTAAGAAATAAGAGTAAAACAGGACGTCGCAGTTTCTAAACATAAAGTGAGAAACACGTTAATAAAAAAAATCAATATTTAGAATTTTAGTCCCCAATGTTGTGCGCTCCTTGCTTAATAAAACTTTTATCAGTAAGTAAAATTAGGAATTTTCAATTCTTCGGCTCATCAAAACTTTAATCTAAAACAAAAAAATTATTGATACACAAATTCGTATATGGCGAGTGTTTACAACTAAAATTACCATGCAACTATAATTAGACTTAATTGTAGGAATAATTTCAAATTTTAGATTTAACCCGCTAAAAAAATGTGTATTAAAACTCTGCAAAAATAGTAATTGCAAAATTTATTTTTAAAAATGGTGCTTTGTTCGTAAATTGTACTGTAATGTCCCAAACATGTTATGTGATACTATCCATTAAATCTACAGCTGGTCGCATGAACTCCATAAATCAGATCATTTATGCATTCTACAATTAAAAGTTTCAGATGTTGACTTCACAAAAAATGCATAAACAATCAACGTCTAATTAGTAATAAAAATTTGACAAAGGAAGCATCTAACGTAATGTCTAAGTTGGATAAAGATGTTTTAGACACTGCAGTTGATTCAGTTCTGGTACTACAAAGTTTTAAGCATCTATTTATAGAGATAGTATTTGAAAGAAGAGGTCCAAAACGCTGCAGGTAGAATTTCTTCGAATAAAATCGGAGCTACGATACTACGATGCGTGAGGTCTATAATGCGCGAGCCATACCAGACATAGCCTTTGGTGACTGGCGTTGATTCGATTTGAGCATTTCCCTTTAATTAAATGCTGCACCTTTGATTGTTCCCACTTCTATTCCGGTAGAAATTATTATTGCCTTATTGCTTCTATAGCGTGATCTATCCATTTCCCATTGTGGCTAAAACGGCCAGACGCATTCCAAGCATGAGAAGCAACTGCTGATAACGAACAAATCTTTCCAGATAAAAATAAGCCATCGTTCCTCAGGACTTTTCACACTTTGTTAGACGATATATCTAGTTTATGCGATACTGCACGTCTGCTACTACAACAAAACGCATGTTTCACGGATTACCGCAGGTTTGGAAACATCTGCAACGATTGCTGAAGCAGCACGTTTCCATGCTGGACTGGACTGAACGGCCAAAATTCAGTTCTCCTACAATAGAGTTATCCTATTCAGACAAAATATAAATTTTCATGAATATTCGGGCATATCATCCTTTTAGAATCACTGGCATTTCCCATAAATTCCTGCGACTATCAAACTACCGAAATGTAGTCGCTCAGTAACAGATGTAACAGATTCATAAGCAAATGGCACTGTAGCAAGGTGATTTCATTTCATCGTTAAATTCTATTTTGTTCCCAAACTTTTATGTTGGACAGGTGTTCATGAAAATTTTCATTTTGTTGTGTTTGAAAATTTGCTGGCGTTTTATTCTTGTATATCTCTGCTCTAGTTCTTAGTGCACGAAATAAATATTTTTTACTGTATTTTGAATGCGTTTGTTTATTCATTTCCCTTGTCTTTCTTACATCTATTTATCGTTATAAGTGCCACATTTCCTCCTAGCTTCAGAGGCCGCGGTGACCCAGTGGTAAGGTGTCGGCTTCGGAGCCGGAGGGTTCCTGGCTCGAAACACGATTTCGTTGAAGATCAGTCGTGTATTGGGCCTCTTTCACGTTAAATCATACGTAAGGTGTCAAACGTCCTCCTACTGCTGTGGTGCGGAAGTTTGGAGAAAGGGGTGCCAGCTCAGGTGTCGTGCTCGTCATTTGACCGCGGTTCAAAATTACGAGGTACGTCCTAAAATAGCCCTCGTGTTACTTAAATTAGGACGTTAATAAAACTAAACTTCTTCTAGCTTGAAATATTGCAATGCCCTCTCCTTTTTCACAGAATTCGGTTTCTCATACTTTGAATAGCAGAAATTTGATATCCTCCTTTGTTATTTAAGTCTACATTCGGATTGCTCGAGATGGGAGTACTTTAACTATGATTCTTCGGTATTTATGTATCTCTTTTTTGAAATGAATGTAATAGGCAAATAGCCGATATGAAATCAAGGAAAACCACCCGAATTTAGGAAAATTCACACGTGAAGTAGATATCAACTTTAACTTTAAAAGGTCTTGCCTAAAACTAAACTAATCAAAATATATAAAAGTCAATATTGAATAAAAAGAAAGGAAAAGTTGACGAATGCAGTAGGTAGAAAAGAATAAATACTTTAAAAGCAACAAGATGAAAAATGGAAGCCCTGTAACACGCATAAGCTGATTTATCAAGAAAAGGCTAAAACAGTCAGAAACACGGAACGAAACCAGTAAATAATAGTAAGAAAAGAAGATAAAAGGAGAACAGATGGGCGATGCAGTATTAGAAGCACCAGAAGAACAAAAGCACAGTATGGTGCCTTTTTAGACCAGCCTCAAATTAACATCGTTATATCACACCCTGATGTTTTGAAAAGGAATTTTACATGTCTTCTGACACATACCAGGGTGTGAAACTGTTACCAACCCCATTATTACAACATTCTTCAAGAACGATGCAAAGAATTTCGCATAATAATTTGTTTGAAATTCAACCAAAAAATTCACATATCTTAGTAACGCTTGTGATTAATTATTTTATTTAAGTTATTGAACCGATCACCTCAAAACTGTTTCTGCCACAAGTAATGCATGCTCTTTTTAAATTCCTTTTATTTTTAGTGACTTTATTTATATTTAGTTTTGAAATGTCTAGTGTTAAATCTATGAGTTTATATTACATAAGCTCATAGATTGTGATGAATGAACCAAATTCAGAACAGAGATAAGCATAGAAGAATCAACGAAACTACAAAGTCTGTAATTGATGTAATGGATAATAGTAAGTTATGTATGTATGCTAACTTTAAAATTTTGAAGAAGTTGATTCTCCGTGTAAGTTTTACTGACAAGATCTTGAATGCTAACCGATAGCACATGTCTTGATTGCCAGATGCAAAAAGATGCACAAGAGGAAAGGTCAAGAGAATGAGTTGTTATCCTTGAGCTATTTTTTTGTGTTTTGGAAGTCAAAGGCTGCAGGGAGACAGTTTTGTCTTTTCTTCTCTCCCCCTCTTCTTGATACCGTTTAAATAGGGCATTAAAAGGCATTAAGGCTTGTTACACGCAGTCCACTAACCATAACATTCATGCTCTGTTGGAACACTTTATAGCCCTTCCCTCAATGGTGTGAAATTCTACAACAGAGGCATTGACACACATTGATGCAAAGATGCGTAAAACAGTCGATCACGATTTTTATTGTCGTTTGAAATAGTTTTTAAATGGCATAATAGCACTGAAAGGAAAGAATAACGGTTTTGTTTCTATGCTCGTGTGATTAAGGAATTTTTTCAATTGAACACCTAGGCGTTTTTTACCTTAGTTTTACTCGAATAGTTTGTTAAATTTGTTTCAGCACTTACAACATTTTTCGCATTTTTTACGGCAAACTATCTATGATACTGTACTACTTTAAATATAAATATTTAAGAAAGAAGAATATAAAAATTTCTAAATTCCTTTTACTGCTCAAATGATTTAATATAATACAGTGCACTTGAACCATTTTCTTTATTTCGGAATAAAATGAAATATATTACATTGCACCACTTTATATTAATATATCAGAGTAATTAAATGTGTGTTTTTCTATTTACAGGTTGAAAAAAATGCTTATAGGAATTCATTTGAATTTCCTTATGATAGTTATTAACAGAAATAAATCAAGTTCCTTAGATTTAAATTAAATGAGCAAGTATTTTGTTATTGCTGTTTACATATGATAATAAATGTTTACATCATTCTAGTGAAGCGATGTGGCATAGACGGCATATTTAATAATTCAGTCCATTTTGTTTCAAATATTCACAGTAATTTCCAGGTGATTTGATTTTATAGAAATTTTATGCAAAATGTTCTTAATATTTTATTAATAATGATTTATTTTCTTTCAGGTGCTGTTATTTTTGCTCTTGCAGTAGGAGCAAATGGTATTGTAGAGGTAAGTTCACTGAGTTTTGGATATTTATTATAGCCAAATGTAAAGAAAAAAATTCAGTTAATAAATTACATCACAGTACTTCATGAGATAAAAGGCTCTTGTGAGAAAATCTAAAAAATAATCCATTAAACAAAAACAATACAACTCTAAACTAGAAGGAGTAGAAATAAAAAATTAATATTTCTGAAACAAAGTGATCATTTTCCAAAGTGCCAGTATTCAAAGTAGCAAACAGAAAGCGGATGGGATTGAAAGACAAAGCCACGGGTTCAGTTCTACTTGTGTACGTATCTAGTTTGACTCAAAAAATATCTAGACTGAATACTTGCTATGGCAAAAAATTGCTTCTAGGAAGTTGGATCAGTTGTATTTAGGGTCTATTTCCGTGTAAGAGAAATGTGGTCCAATTTCCTTCCACAAAGGTCTCCAAGTTCTTACGTCTTTTGTTATGAGCAAAGATGACCCGCTTTTTGCCCTCTCTTCAGACTTTTTTTACCTGTGTACCTCAGATTTCTTGAGGTTGTATAACAAATATGAATGGTTCAGCTCTTTAAAAATTGTTATCTAACTGAAATACGCTTACAGATATTTGAGAAAAAAGAAATGTTAAAATGTGTTTGTGAGAAACATCGCAGTAAATATTTTTCTAAACATAATAAAAACTGACATCTGGCTTGTAATTTCTAATCAACATAGTTTTTAATGTTTGCATTTTAGTTTTTTGAAATATTTTATGGGTATTAATCATATTTCAATAAATGGACGCTATGAATTTTTCTAAATTTTTTCAATATCTTGCCATCTATGTGAATCGAAGAATATATGTGAAGTTTTCCATTATATTTGGGGAGTTAAAATTTTCGCTCGAAAAAGCAGATGCATTTTTTTTGATAAGGTGTAAGGTGATGAGGGAAACGAAATCACATTAAAAAGTAATTTTGTACTAGACTAGTTGTATTTAAACCAGAACACTTTGTTATATTAATAAAATTTGAAATCAATTTTGATAATTAAAATAGTAATTAAATATTTGTTATGAAATTTTCCATAACTGCAAACATTTAAAAGAATGTTTATAGGAGTGGTGATATTTAATTTGCTAAATAAGAAATTGCATTTTTTTTTTGCAAATGAAAAATAATTACTAATCTATTTCAGCTGAAAAAGGAAAGATATTTATTTTGAATTATGCGGATATGAAATTCCAAACTAAAATACATAATTTAGTTAATGAAATTTGTGGACCGATATGTTTTATTTTTCTTTTGTTTCTTCAAAAATCAAATAGTAATACATTTATTTTTCTTCTGTGTTACAACACAAAATAATTTTATTTCGAAATTCATCTCCTTTACGTAATTTTTTCCTTTTTAGAGAGCTAAAAGACAAGCCCCAAACATTAACGTCCATGACATTCCGAAGACCAGTTTCTCTTGCATCGATAAAAAAATTGGAGAGTATTATGCAGATGCTGAAAGCCACTGTCAAGTATACCATGTCTGCGTTCCCGGAATGAACAATAAAGCGTCACTCATCAGTTTTGTCTGCCCCAATGGCACTATTTTCAACCAAGCTACCAAAGTATGCACTCCCTTTGACAGAGTAGACTGCAGATTGACGAAGTTTCATGAAGCCTCTATAATTCCAGACAATATCGCAGATACAGATGACGATTATGACAACTATGTTCCACCCCCTCGACAACCAGCTCAGCCACCAAGACAATCCTCCTCTTCTAGAGGCAGAAATACCCCTGCTCCTCCTCCACCACCGCCTCCAGCAAGAGAAGCCCCAGCTCAGCCACCAAGGAACACCAGATTTAGGTCGGGAAGCAACCAATTCCGAGGAGGACAAGCCGCCACCACCCAGGCACCTGCTCGAACCTCGGCAGCTCCTCCACAACCCGCGCGAGCTCCAGTCGCTCCTGTAAGACCAGCTGGTCCAGCTTTCAGAACCCCTGTATTGGCAGCTCGTCCACCACAAACTGTACCTTTGGCTAACGCCTTGCCAGCAAGACCTACAGTCCGTGCTGTAGTCTCCACCAGCACTGCCAACTACAACTACGAGTATGAATACGAGTACGACTATGAAGACGATGCAAATGCAGAAAGTGGTGCTAGAACCAAGAGAGAAGTTCGCGCTTCCGAAGAATTCACCTGCGAAGGTAAAGTGCCCGGAGGTGCTTATGCTGATGTTGAGAGCAATTGTGAAATGTTCCACATCTGTGTACTCCTAGGAAAAAACAAGGTTCTGGATTACAAAGTATATTGCGCTAATGGGACTGCTTTTGACCAGGAAACAGGTTCATGTAGGGAAAAAGGTGAATTTACTTGTGAAAACGCTCACCAGTTTTTCCAGTTCGAAAAGCCAAATCAACCCAAATCCACCAAGAAACCTGTCATCAGTAAAAAGAAAGTTCTTAAATCAAAGAAGATCTCCAGTTCAGACAAAGAATAACAACGAGGGAGTATTTTCAGATGCATTCACTCACATATTTCAAACATAAAATCTCATGTTTCAGCATGACAAGAGTATGAAAACGGTGTGCCAAGGCCAAACGTTAATTGCTTTAGGGTGCTTGTGAATAATTCTTTATTCAAACGCTAAGAGATGAAACATTAAATATTGCACTGGACTCAGTCAAAATATTAGTTTAGAAAGCTGTAATAAATCAAGACTGTTTTAGCAAAAAAAAAAAATGTTCACCTTGTTTAAAGGATACAGGGTGTTCTTTGAGAACTTATATAAACAAAATGAGGTCATGACCATTTCTAAACATTCAAAATTCGTAAGGGAATTGTAGCTAACTCAAGACCATTCAAAATTATTAAAATGTAAAATTCGTAAGGGAATTATAGCTAACTAAAAGCTGCTAAAATGTATAATATATATTTTGCTCCTCATTAGCATTTTAAGATGACTAAATCTCATGCTTTTAAAAGATAAATTGTCTGGAAATTTTAGTATGGGTAATTCATCTATCTGCTTAAATACATATCTGAAGAACATAATTATTATATCATATCTGAAGAACTTAAAAAAAGATGATTGAACATATCTGAAGAACTTAAAAATATGAGCTAACATTGATTATTGTTAAGAAAAAACATTAATTCAAATGCGAATAGAAAAATTAGACAAGTGAACACATATTATTTCTTAATATGCACTACATAATTTACACAACAATGCTCATTTCATTTTAAAAAAATTTCCTGTTGAATTTTTCCTTAGAATATGCTTTTGTTTCCTTTTGAAACAAATGTACATTTAATTTAAATGGTACCAGAAGTTATATAATGACACATTGTATAGATAGGTACTCAAGCATTTTTTCACGCTATGTCCGCTGAAAACGTTTTACATACCTCAAAATATACGTTCTATCACAATTTGGCCAAGCAGAAATAGATATACCCAAATCGTTTTATGAATCGTGCACCTTAAATTTTTATAAACTGTTCTTGGAATGTGTAAATCTTATATGTTCCGAAAGATATATAGTTTGTGCCAAGAGTTTTATGAAATAAACATCTTTTTTCTGTTTGTGTGTTCTCTTTATTCTATAGAAATGGTGTTACTTTTTAATGATGTCTTTTGCTAAGATTCTGGATTTCTACATATTTGAGAGCAACACTTAAACACTTAAGAAGTTATATAATCCCTGCTGAAACGGTTAAAATAAATACATTTTTATTAAAAATGTACACTACTTTTTTATATTTGTCACTAACTTTCTATATCAGTTTTAATTCAGTTATAAGATAATACTTTCCAATAAATTTCGTTTAATTTTACCCTCTTTAAAATGGATTTCAGCATTTTAAATAATAAATATTAGATTTTCTTTTATGTTACTCATATGCATTAACCTGTTTATAAAGGTAACATTTGATTTTTGCATTAAAAGAATATATCTTTTCTAATTTTGACTTTAATAACCATTTTTTTCGACTTTTTTCATGTTTTCCCTCCACAGTTTAAGAATCAATTATTTGATATTTCGAACTTACATCACGAGGCTGATTGTTCATATTTGATTTAATTTGTTAGACCAACGTCTCTTTTCGATGTTACACATGGGATGTCAGGGATGGACCTTATAATCCTAAGTTGTGGCGAGACAGATTTGACATAAAACTCACATCACTCAACAAACTTCCATACCATAAACTGTGGATATCACATTTCATAATGAGAACACAAATTATGATGAAATTATTTTTATTTTAATAAGGTTTCGCACATTTCTCAAAAGGTACGTACGAATGGTCTCTAAACACTGTGTTTCGAACTTTTTATACAAAACTGAACATGACAGTATTTTCTTCCTCTTTTTCAGTAATTTCAAGGCTTGAACTGCCGTTGTTAACTACAGAGTACTCTGAACACAAGACAAACTGTAGCATTTGGCATAAAACTCAGGTGCTCTCAAACTCTACAATTTCCATTAATTATTTCAATTTGAAAGTATTTTCTTTCAACGAAACAGGTTAATTTTGTATATTTCAGGATTTTTAATTCATTGCAAAATAATTGTTTTCCATATTGTTTAAATTAGAATTTTAATCCAAATTTTAATTTCCAAATAAGAACGACTGATTAAATAATTTTAAGAGGTTTGTAAAGGATGCATTTAATACATAAGCCGATTAATGGTTTTTATCAATCAGAAATTCCCTTAGCATTTATCAGTTCTTTCAATTACAGTTAGACTTGAAACTCAACAGAACTTTCTTCAATTTTTTTTCATTTGCCTCAGTTTTAAGCAGAACCAACGGCGAATCCGGGGGTGGCTATGGGGCTAGCAGCCCCCCCCCAGAGCTAAACCAGAATTCTTGATTTTATTTAAAATCATTACAACTGTTTGTTCTTAATTTCCCTTTAAAAATAATAAAAACGTGTCAACATTGCTTTCTGGCTTGACAGGCACGAAAATTTTCCGACTTTTCTAGTCATTCCACTTGTAGCGTTGACGTGGTTGAAGACATTTTTTGACTAGTTATTTCATTGCAATTTTTATTAAATTATCGAAAGTATTGTATTGTACTTTATGATTCTTATTGTCAGGTGAATAAAGTCTGTAAAGTTAAAGTGTTTTGATTTACATAAGCCATGAGGTTGGACATTCGTCGCGAAGATACATAATCTTTATGACCTCAGTCCCCCGACCCAAATCCTGGATTCGCCACTGATCAGAACAACATTTTTTACGCAGTGTGGGATATTCGAGTGATATGCAACCCTCTTTTCTGCTCAATTCCAGTTGCAAAAAGCCATGGAGACCCCATTTCGCCCAAGATCCGCCGTGCACGCGACCCTGTGAACGTTAGATTCGTCCAATCAAGTGTTCTACCGTTGGTGTGGTTTGTCACCTCGGGTGTCACCCTCGACAACTGAACGATGGCCAAACGACGCTCGTTCGCAAATGTAGCTTTAAAATTGGATTTTAATCTAGCAAACCAACAACAGTCAAATGTAAAGAAGATGTTTAGAACTTTAATGATTGTGAAAAGCAATAACCCTTTGGAAGGAGAAAATTTCTTTTTGATGGTGATGAACATAGTCGAATAAATATCCAGCGAAAAAAATTAAAAGTATATACCGTAATAAACCGTCTAGTGTTAATAAGTTTTACAAAAAATATATGAGCGGTTTCATAAAACTGTATATAGCAGGATTTTTTAAAAATTTCTTATTAGAGACTCCATTTTTGCTCCAAGAATCTTCAACATTTCTCGTTACAATTGCATTCCCTCGCCCTCGAGAATTTTTTTATGACCACAAGTTTATTTATATGGAGTAAAATAAATTAGTCAATAGCACATAAGCTAACGATAATAAAGAATAATTTTAGCTCAAAAATGTTCTTTTAATTATTCTTTCGCATTCTGATAGAGCTTATCGCTGTCAAAAATATCTCAACCTCAAATGGAGTCACGACCCATAGTTTAACTTTTTGTTTAGTTTAGTTCTATTAAGGCCCCGCTTTGAAACTGCTTAACGGCTGTTTTGGGACGGACTTACCAATTTTGAACCATAGTCAGTTGACCCTCGAACCGGCACCCCCTCTTCAAACTTCCGCACCGCACCAGCAGGAGAACGTTTGACCCTCGTACACCCGTATACACAGCGGATCTTTTGTGGAATCGGCTCTCGAAACTCGCAACCCTCCGGTTCCGAAGACGAGACTCTGCCTCGAAGCCACCGCTGTATGCCCATAGTTTAAGAGGCAAATCTCTAGACTCAGTCATGTGCGAAATTTAGAGAATTTTACTTTATATAACATTTTTAAGGCAGCACACTTTTAGCCTTTTCAGGGTATTTTGTAAATTGTAATTTAGTTGCTAATTACAGGGAATTGTATTTAATTACAGGGAATAAAATGAAGCGATACTTATTACTATGAGAAATACCTGCCTTACTCAGACATAATAAAATTACAAAATCGTTTCTTAGAGAATGGTTAGGAAGGTTATTGCAATGAAGTAAAAAAAAAAATTAAGTCTGTCAGATGGAGAAATTAGTTATTCCCCCGTTTAACTTTTGAATCCTACTTCGGTTCACTTTTTCTCACTCGTCTTCCGTTTTGAACTGGCAGTTACCCGAAAAATTTCATTTTTCATGCTATTTTTTCATTTCCATACTAATTATTTTTTAGTAAAGAGCATAAAAATTACAAAGCGAAAAATGAATTAAACATGAACAATGCCGTAATATTTTATTTTCAAGCGGAAACTTTTGTAAAATACAATAATATGTATGTGTGTGTTTGTGCTTAGATCGAAACTGGATAGACAACAAACGTTATATTTATATGTAATTTTGAATAATCTTTTTTTAAATGAAAGTGTTGAAACTGAAATTCGCTTCCCAATCCATGTCCGAAATTAAGCGTTACCGTCTCCGATATTAGTGTCTGTTCGGATCCAAACAGAATTCTAGTAAAGGTCGATCGTTCTGTGCAAGATATTATCAGGTCTTGCAGAACCTTCCACTAATTGTCTATAGCTTTAAATAGAGTGTGAATGCTTCATCATAATTTCAATTCTAATTCATCATAGTAATCATCGTGACACTCTCAAGAAATACTTAATTTTTGGAGTTTAGTTTAGTCAGATTAATATCCTGTTTCGAAACTTCACGAGGACTATTTCGGGAAAGACTTTGAAATTTGGAATCTTGATCAAATGACGACGATGACCACCGTCTCTAAGTTTCTGCATTACACCAGCGGGAGGACATTTCGCACCAAGGATTTACAGTAAACCAGGCCTGCACACTGGGAGGCTATTTCTTGGGATCGGGTCCTGAACCAGTGACCTGCCAGCACTGAAGCCGAGACTTTGCGACTAGATCACAACAATCCTTTGGTTTTAGTTTAGCTTAGTTATATTACCGTCTCGTTTTGAAGCATCACGAGGACTATTTTGGGGCAGATATCGTAATTTTGAACCGCGGTCACATGACGAGGACGACATCTGAGCTGGCATCCACTCTCCAAACTCCGCGATCCTTTGGAGAGAACGAATTATATCATTGTCTGTATATTCTTCGCAGAATAGAGTCTTAAATGTCGATGGATTCAAGGATTGCTTTATTGTAATAACGCGCCATTTTTATATTTCCAAGCAATTCTTTATCTTTAAAAGACCTTGAAAAACAGTCATATTATATCGTATTTTTTATACCTGTAAGTTAACTTTAAATACGCCTTGTTCTTCTAAATGGTTTGAACAAAAATGCGTGCTGAAAAAGTATGTTAAAAGTCCAGAACACAAAAGGCACTCCTCTGTTCTAGAAAGGTGCTTCTGACACCAGCTGGATGATTGAATGCGTCATATGAGGAAGTGAATTTAATATCATCAGACAGGTTTCATCGGCACTAATATTTTTATATCAAGGGAGAAAAACTTCCCAGCGACATTAGTAGGAATGATAGTATACCTGTTGTAAAAAAGGAAAAAAGCAAAAGAAAAGTCAAAATGAGAAAAAACTTCCGGCATCTTTCTTTTCTCTCTTTCTTTCTCATGCCTTTCATTTTTTAAACTTGTTATCAGATAGCATGCACTGAATTAGAACGAAAATTCGCTATCTTTTAACCTACATTTAGTTTTTAAAACAAAAGTCCCATTTTATAGAAAGAATAAAAATAATATGAACAGAATTCAAATGGCAAGAACTGTCTCTTCCGCATTTTTATTTTTAGTTCGAATTTATCTTAGAATTGCTATTTATTTCATTTTTAAATGCGTTTTTCGTGTCTGAAAACATTGAGATATCGGTTAAAATAACAGGTCTATATACGATAAAAGTTCTATATAAATAGCTCATATGTAAATGGATTAAATTAAGAAACACTTACTGGTGTGTTGAACGTCTAGAAATTATTTATGTGAAAAAATTCTGATTTTAAATAACCTCGCTTTTGAAATTGAATCCCCGCTCAACAGGAAAGAAATAAAATTTACTGGAACGCAGCTTGAGGTTTTATTGCAATTTGCATCAAAATGAATGGGACATTGAGAAATAGAAGCAAAATGTATATTCATAAGAAACATGAAGAGACAAAGATAAATGGAAATCTGCCGATTGAACTATTCGAGGAAATTGGCGCATTGCCCTCTGATTGGTACAATAGCATCACATGACCACCTGGTTGCACATTATTGAAATTTTTTGAGCGAAAGCATTTGCGAAAATTAATTACAAAACCATCCACACACTTTTACGTGATACGCTGCTTCTCCTTAAAATATTTTCATATTGTTTTGAATATCATAATTAACGCAATAGGGTAGACCAATATCTTTTTTCCACTCGGAACACTTTTCACTGTCGGAAAAATTTTGAGATCTCGTTTTCTACTCGAAATGTATATACTACACGTATGCGCTAATGTAGCTACTCGAAACTGATATCCGCTTTGTAAAATGAAGTAATGGGAAATGAAAATCATTGAATTTATTGAACAAACATTCAATGAAATACTTTGAATCACTATGGCTTTCTGAATTATTTTCATTAAATAAACTTGTAAAATATGTTAAAGGTTCACATCATCGAATTTTCCGACCTCGAAATTGTGTGTGCAACAAAATTTGTCATCGTGGAGCTCGGTTTAAGGAACACTAGGCTAGTAGAACAATATCAAACGAAAGATGAATCTAAAATTCTATTCAATGCCTTTCAGCTTAAGTCGCTTAAAAGCTTTTGAAATCGTTTAGAATATTTTACTTGCATGCTGGTTTCACTTAATATTTTTGATATTTTCATTTTTATTTTCCTACATACGAAGTATACAAATAGAATATATTGAATATATTCTATTTATATATTCTATATATTCTATTCATATATATATCGGAATATATTCTATATATTGAATATATAGATTAATAGAATATATTGAATAGGAATATATTGAAATCATCAAAAAATTCCAGCGTGTTAGACGTCCCTTAGTTCGAAAAAATAATTTTTGAAGTTATGTCTACTTGCCGATCTGTCTGGGAACATGATAACTCAAAAAAGAAAAGAAAGAGCTAGACGAATGAAATTTGACATGCTGCCTTTACGCCAAATGGGGATGCGGTGGTCTAGTGGTAAGGTCCCGACCTCGTAGCTGGAGGGTTTCAGGTTCGTAAATCCGATTCCACTGAAGATCCACCGCTTTTGTGGGCCTGATGCACGTTAAATCCGACGTGGGTGAAAAGTCCTCCCGCTGGTGTGGTACGAAAGTTTGGGGAGGGAGGTGCTAGCTCAGGCCTCATTCTCGTCATCTAACCTCGGTTCAAAATGACGAGGTCCATCCCAAAATAGGCCTCGAGTTGCTTTAAAACGGGGCGTTCATATAAATAAACTAAATTAAAATTTACACCAAACTTATGAACCCGTCAACGGGAGGTATGTCCATTTGTATAGGGGAGAGTGGAGCAAAACCGGGTAACTAAGGTTCGCAGGCCTGCTGGAGCTAAAATATTCGCATAGAATTTGTCAAATTTTATTAAAATATTCATTATTTATCGGAGTACAATATTCAGTTATATATAGTTCATTTTTTTATTAAAAAAGTCAAACTATCTGGTTTTACCCCACTAGTGAGGTAAAATCGAGTACACATGTTAACTCTATGGGAAATTAGGAAAACTCGATTTTCAGTGAAAAAGTTGCAATCGTTTTAATTTTATACGATAATTTAAGAATATTAGTTACAAAATTCACATGTAAAGCAATTGTCTTCTTCCTCCGCTCTACTGCAGCTTTTGTGGGTACAGCTAAGACAGTTTCTACATTAGATTAACTCTTCTTCTTTATTTAAACTAGAAAATTCATCATTAATATATAAAAAAATCAACGTCTGATGTGTTTTTGTCGTCTTAATTGGAGGAATCATCAATACTGATTGTCCCGGTCATACGCCACCTTGGAGTACCCGGTTTTACCCCGAGTGCAGAGGTTATAAAAAACGAAATAGAACCGCGCAATTATTGGAGTAAATCCTTATTGTTTGATAGGGTATGAATCCTTAGTAAATGCATAATAAGCTGGACTAAATATAGTTTTTATGACTGTAATGATTTTTAAGGAAGGACAGTTTTAAATCAAACGAACATTAGAGAGTTGACGCAAATAAACCTTCACAGAAGTAATGAATTCAACAGCTGCAACAAGCCACTGTGACTGTTCCTTTTTCGTGACGAGTAGAGTGTAATTCAGTATCTGCCCGCTGGAAATAACTAACATTGCCAGAATCAAGGGTACCGGGTTTTACCCCATTCTCCCCTACATATAAAACGACAACTCAAAATTGGAGCGAGCTTGATGGATGAAATTTGATATACGGTTTTATCCCCCAGACTTGTAGATATGTGTTAAATTTTGGACGAAATTTGTCAGCCGGTTGGTTTTTTCTTTTGGTCTGTTTATTCGTGTGTATGCGAATGCCGTAACTCAAAAACACAACAAGGTAGATGGATAAATTTAAGTGTGTGATTCCTACACCAAAATTGTAGATATGTGTTAAATTTTGGACACAGTCCGTGAATATGAAGAGGTTCTTCTCCAAAATACATACTGACTTTCCTTCACTATATTACGAAACACGAAACATGCCGTATTGTGCAAGTATATGAGAAAGTCGAGGGGAGAACACTCCCACTGTTTTATAAATAGAAAAAATAATTTAAATTATTAAGATGTTTTTCATTCTGTAATTGACACGTTTCCTTTAAATTGAATTTATTCCATTAAATAAGAAATGCTAATTGTTTTCACCGGAATACGTTGGAATATTTCGTGTTCACAGAATTCCATTCCCCTCCCCCAACAAGCAGCGGTAAGAAAGTGGGCAGAATTTTTGACTGACAAACTGAATAATCGTTAGTTCTCATTTTCACCTGTTACTTTTTTTTCAGTAGTGAAAAAACGGAAGAAGAATTTAAACTTTCTTAGATTAGTTCGGCAACAGTTCAAACTTTCTGTTTTAAAGAAGATAAGATTTCCACAGATTAACGAATAAAGAGATGAATAGAAAAATTAATCTAGGCAGCTGATCTTCGGCAGAGTTAATTAATTGAATGTAACTGCTATTTTTGTTATATTTATCTAGAATGTTTTGCATTGGTGGAAAAAAAATATTAGCTTTTCGTTCTATATTTTCTCCCGAGACATTCACACATTCACCTTAAGTAAATTTTATATCCTTTTTTAAATTTTAATTATGGTGAAATTCCTTATTAAACAAATTTTTATACTTACAATTTTAGTTGTAATAGTTTTCCATTATTAAAACACTGATCTCTGCAATTACGTTTTAGTGTCATAGCGACATTTTAATTTCCAGAATCTCAAATAAAACAACAAGTGGCAGTGTGATTTTCAATTTAATATTTCTGAAAAGGGTTATTTTATTCATGGGATTTGTTATGTATGGACCCTACTGCGTTACATTTAAATGGCAATAACAAGTATTGTTTTTGATTATTAAATCAATACTGTTAATAACTAAACAGAAACTGTTATCAAATTTTAAAAACATAAAATTTCACCTTTTTTTACTTGTAATAATATTTTATAATAATAATTATTATCAATTTTTTTTATAAGTTTCTGAATGTGATTGCTTTGGTGTTAAAATAAACGGTAAACTCTTTCAGAATAAATTTAAAATTTCGGCTACAAGTCATTAAACTCTATAACTTTATGTGAGAATTTAAGGAACGATTTAAAAATATGAATACACCCTACATATAATTTTTAAATATTTTTAAAAATATGATCATCTCGACTTTTAATGGCATACTTTTATCGCATTAAACAAAAATCACTAAGAGTTTTCAAAATATATTCCAAATTAAGATCATTAATAATGTATGTGTTTTAATTAAATTCTGTTAAAATAAACATTCGCTGAAGCAATATTATGTATGGTTTGAACTAAAATTATCTAGTACTGCGTATTACATGTCAATAAATCAAGAATGAAAAAAATAAATAACCGGCACCCAATAGTGTTACGTGTCATTCCAAGTGGTGTATAACAGAGAAGGAAGCATTTACTGAATATGACGTTTTTATAATCATAAGGTACGTGATGATTCCTTTGACAATATACGTGACGGCTGAAGGCATGACAATGCTTGAACGAAACTTATCTAGTACTGCATACTGGTTGCAAGTGAAAGTATAATGCGTGAAGAAAAATGTCCCCCAAGCGCTTGTCGTGCCTTTCGAATCGTCGGATGAAATAGATTTTTTTTTGAAAAGTGAACATTAACAGTGAAGCGAAGCATCGACTGAAAATTATATCTGAATATTCAAAAGATACGTGTTGATTCTTTAGACGATATACGTGAAGATTGAAGACATGCGAGAACATATACGTGTGTAACTGAAGCTGTGTTCTGCATTAAAAACAAACTGCTCATCCAAAAAATGTCTGTCCTTCCTGACACAGCTTGAATGTAAAATAACCGGAAATATAAGCACTGAATGCAATGAGATATACTACCTTGAAAACAAAAGTTGATAGTCGATTAATCACTCTGGAGACTCCTCAAAAACCAAATGAAAAAATCGTTATAACCGGAAATGTTAATTTTTTTTCCTAAGAAAGTGTGACTTATTACCTTTAAACAGCATCAGGTTATTAATGCATTAGAAAGAGCTTAAAATATATGTATGAACCAGTTAATACGAAAATGAAAGAAGTTAAATGCATTACAAGCGTTTAAAGTACAACCATGCAACCCACTCAAAGCAACACCTTTCCAGCAAGGAATGTCACCTATACCCAGACTGCTAGCTGGGATATGATGATGGGCATTCTAAAGTTAATCTGTATGAAATGTACCTTTTCAGCAAATATAAATATTGGTCGTATAATTTCAGAAGCATAGATTATTTTTATTATACCAATCTTTAAGTGTTCTTCGCTGGCAATGAAAAGGCTTCTAAACGCCTTTTCATTGCATATTTTAAATCTAATAATGTAAATAATAATTTTGCTTATTTTTATAGCAAACTATACGATTCATTTAATTGTGTTGTTCTTTACAAAGTGTTAACATTTTTATAAAATTTATGATATTTACATCTAGATGGACCAAAGTAACTAAATCGGATGTGTTAGTTAAACTCTTACCCACATAACTTCAAATTTAATAGTGCTCATTTTGGTGTATAACAACACTATAACTTTTTCTACAATTCCTTTGAGAAAGTGATCCATTACTCATGCTTTTTCATCTGGTATATCGCAACATCAGTGCAAAAGGTTGTGGTCAGTTCTAGAATTGATGTATGCCACTGTGGGTGGGCTTCTAAACGCCATTTCATTGCATCACACAGGTGTTTTATTGGATTTAGATCATGGTTTTGCAGAGGCTATTCAGTGAAGCAGGTGCTGATGTTTCTAGCTTCGTGGAAGGTAGTCCAATAATGTTGAAACGAAAATTAACCTGTTTCCAGTTTTTGTCAGAGCATGGCGGAACTTAAATGTTTCCACTCTAGAAGGAAAGAAATTTGCGGAGGAAAGAAATTTTAGCCACCCCTTCCCCCCATTAGCAAAAGAAAATTTTTACCATGAACCTGAAATTTGAAGTTAAATTGAGAATAAGCATAATAATTTATGGTCACTGAGAAGAAGTTCAGTTACCAATTTTTAATGAAATCTTTTAAGTAATAATTTTCTTAGCTATTTTTGCTTACAAATCTTGTAGAACTTGAAGAAGAAGGCGTTTCCTTTCAGGTGGCCAATGCGTTCCCCAGATCTCACTCCCTGCGTTATTAGTTTGGAGGTTCATCTGAAAAGTGTAATTTACAAATGGAACTTTGATAATCTAGCTACTTTGAAGAATTGTATAACGCTGCAAGTCCGAAAAATCAACGTTGAACGACTACGCTCTGCAGTAGACCATGCAGTCCAAAAAAATGTAATTTTTGGAATACTTGAGAGGTCAACTTATCGAATCACTTGAATCATTAATGAAAAATAAAATTTTTAGTGGAAATATTATTTATATAATTCTCTTGACTAATTGACTAAGCGAAGCGCCATATTGTGGTGGTGGCGAAACTTTCGTGGTTGGGACTTTTTCACATATCAAAATCTCATGGTCAGAATAACATGTAGACCACATTTGGTTACATTTGTCTGAATGGATTTCTTACAATCGAGCTCCAAATACCTCTCGTTATTTTATGACCACGTCCATGATGAAGATAGCCAAAAAATAGTTTATATTGAAAAAACCACTCTACTACTAGCTGTCTAACCACAGTCTTACTAGCTTTGAATTTCGATTGCATTAAAGTGGACAACTCGCCAATTTTCTTTGCAAATTAATGAAGCTCAATACGAGCACCAATGGTGGCTCTGCAGATGCTCAAACGGTAATCAATCGCTTGTCAAGTGTATATTTGAATTGTTTAAAATAAATTGCTGCAAAGAAGCACCGCGCTGCGCGTGTTTTTGCGAATCTAGTGGCATAAAGTAAAAAAAAAAAAAAACAACATTCCAGACTTTCAATAATTTTGATTTATAACCAAAGCTGTTATTTCAGATAAGCCAATAATTAATTACAAAGGTTTTTTTAATCATTGCAATGCATTTTTCTGCTTTTAACTTATTTACGAAAGCTGTTTTTCCTGGACAGCTGAAATTAAGTACTGTGGCTACTTGTGACATTTCTGAACATTCAATCATAAAATCTAATGTCGCCGACACATATGCTTGTAACTCATGGATCTTTTAGGTAAATGTACGTCGTTAATTGTTCAAGATTCGGAAAAATTGTTAGAAGTGACATATTCAATTGGCAGCCAAAAATTATGCTAGTTTGACCTTTTCAGTTTTATACTTTTATATTATGGAAATCCTGCTGATAAAGTAAAATAAGGTTCTGGATGCTTCAGTCATTTTAGATTATGGGTTATCGATTTATGGACTTTCAAATTATGGATTATGCTACTAATAGTTTCGTGACTGTCCCCAAAAATGGATTTATAATAAGCATTGAAAAATAACAGGAGAGACTTGAAATTTACTTCCTTAAACCCCGAAATTATAATTCTGATATATAATTTAATATTTTAATTTGTATAATATTAATATTTTAACATTTATTTGTTAATATTTAACAACAATATTTATAATATTAACATATATAACAACAATAACACATAATATATATAACAATATATAACACATAATTTATATAACAGCAATTTTATAATATTAATATTTTAACAACAAATTAAGTATTTTCCATTACTCTAAGCTGACGGTGAATGAGTTAAACACTGGCATTATTTCTTCATTTAAAAGGATTCAATAGCATGTGCCATTGGAATAAATATTGTTACGACGCTGTAAAGTTGTTTTCATGACATGCTAATCTTGTGAAAAGAAAGGGAGTTTTTCAGAGGTTCCACCGAAAGCCAAGTCAATGAACCCCGATCTTGGCGAAAAACTTGGCGACCATTTTGACGACAAAATGAAGTTTCCAGAAAATGACGGAATTATGATCCTATCTCTACTAGGAGCGGAAATGTGGTGAACCTTCGAGCGATTTCTATGTGAGGTCACATCCTGTCGGAAAAAGTATAAATACCAAGCTACGTTAAACGATCTGTCAGTTGGAGTTTGATCAACAATACATGCTGGTGAACTAATAGACATTGAGAGCTAATGAAAGTGCTGTGACTAATATTTATTAGTGATCTGCTGCCTGTTTGAGTAATTAATTTATAAAAGTGCTGCTTAGTTGTGTCACCTGTGTTACGTTTTTTTTCTGGAATTTTCGTAAAATAAAAGATTATTATTATTATTATTCTGCTTTTTGGATTGCATTCACATGAGCCCACCAGACGATTTTTGCAACAATATTATATCTTTTAAAAATACAAGTATAGGTATAATTTTTCTGTGCATATTAATAACTACTATACATTCATTATAACTACTGACACGAGTCAAATACCAACTGGCTGACTACAAAAGAATCAAAACAAATGAAGATTTCCTACACAATATTTTGATAGCTTCAGGTCCAGTATTGCATATCTTAAACTACACGAAAGATTTTCAGTAGCAACTATTCATTCTTCTGTTACGAAACTCATTCAATCTCCACATACTGAAACATTATCTGAAACAAAATAGATCAGGGATTTTCGTTATAGAAAGCTGATTTTTCATTTAATATTAAACGTTGTGAAAGTTTATAAATATATCATATTATACGTTCTTTTAAATGTTTCTATATTCATACTATTTGTTGCGATCAAGTTAATGAATATAATTAAGTAATCCTATTCTTAAAATAACACTATCCCGACTTGATTTTCAAGATCAAACTGTTCAGTGTAAATATTATTTAAAGGCTAATTTTTTTCTTATAAGCAATAAAATAAATTATGACTCAAAAAGTGTTCTAGAGACTTAACTAAAACTCCAAGAAATTAAACTGCATATAAATTTCTATAATAGGCGAGATTTTTGAAGATCTTCTTTTTCTCCATAGTTCCGAAATTACAGCATTTTATTGAAATTTCAAGAGAATTTCTTCATACAGTTAGAACGTTAGATAAAAAAATTATTTGGATATTCTTGTAACAATGGTGAAAGCATGAGTCTTTTTCAACAGGAGTTAATATTTATTTTTCGCAGTCCCTTCATGTCAAATTTTGTGTTTTTGTTGAAGCATGGAATATTCATTCTTTTAAAATAAATCATTGTTTCATGGAATATTTTGAAAGAATAATTTAAATAAAATAAGTGTAATGAAGGACAAAAGAGAACTAGTTTATTTTTCTTGATATAGGTCAATCTGTTGCGTTACACTAGTAGAATAAAATGACAGTTGATTAACTTATTTTCAAGTTCAATAATGAAATTAAACGAAGTCATAAGAGATTGCTTTTCCTTCAGATAGAGAGATTTAATCAGATGGTTGTTAAGTAAAAGAATAAGCAATGTCATCACAAAAGCAAAATAATAATAATAATACCGTTAAACTTATATCTTCATGCGACTTATATTTAAACAAAGACTTCTTTAGAAGTCTTTGTTTAAATATGAGTCGCATTTACAAAAACCACTGTCTTACGTGATGCTAAGAATTATTATCTTAATTGCTAATTTGAACGTCCAAAGTTCACCATTAAGGTATCTTCACACTTTGAATGAAAATAAATCCTAAAATTTCTAAACCTCGTTTATGTTAACTTGGATTTTGTTTAATTTGGCAGATATCGGCATTAAGCTAAATGATGAGGGCTTTTCCACAGTTTGATATTTTTGTTATATATAATTGTTTTTTATAATGCCTAATTTACTGCAATTTAAATTGTGTACTTAATTTATAATTGTATATGGGTATTCAGCATATTTCCAACCTTCATACAATTTATTATAACTGTTCGAAGATTCAAGCTTTATATTAATTTGTGGAAAACCACTCATCATTAAGTTCCTCTTAGAATGCATTTGAAATTCATCTTGATGAAATGCCGATATCTTTCTGAAAATTAACGGTTTTCAACTTGAATTTTCATACAAGTTTCCCTATATATTTGGGTTTAAAATTACGAAAGAAAAATCATACTAAGTTTCGAGCATGCGCAGTTAAAAATTACTTACTACAAATACTCATATTTCATCGAATATTCAAAGTATTTATTTTTAATATTTATATAATGCTTTAACGATATTTGTCATTTTTTCTGCAAGTTTCGTATAATATATCAGAAAACTCTGCATCTTATAAGCAAAAAACAGGCGGGAAAATTTGGGATTTTTTAAAAGAAACCTTTATATCTTCCCGAATATCCATGCTATTTTTACGAAAATACATGTAAGTAATGTGCATAGCAAACAAGTTTCAAATCATTACCAGATTTCTGTGAAAATGGGTCAGCCGAAATTCCTTTTCGTCTTCATCAATTTCTGGTTGGTCCCCTAAATGTCCTAATGACGGAATCTAAAGTGTAAAATGTGAGTTTCCACGATTGTATGTTACACGATTCTCCATAACTGATTTTGAATCATTGTTTGCGTATGACCTCCAAATTTTTCGTATTTTACGAAATGGTCCTTAATTTTTGCACACCAATGTAGATAGGTAAATTTTAGGATATGATCTTAACTTCAAAATTGTAGACCTGAATCTAATTTTGAATTGAATCCGTTAACGGGTAGACTGTTTATTTGTCTATCCGTGTGTATGTGAAGATGATAACTCAAAAGTGGAAAGAGCTGGATGAATGAAATTTAGTTTACGGTTTTGACACTAAAACTGTAGATCTGCATGATATTTTGGACCCAACTGGCCAAAGGTAAGTGCAAACAGTGACGGTTTTTCGCACAGGCGCTAGAGGCGCTCGCCTTGTACCTCAAGACCCTTAGAGGCCTCAAAATCTATTCGAAATACATCGTTGACAACGAGTTTACGACACTATGTAGACAGAATTGCCTCTAAACAACTTTGCGCCAGTGGCCTTATATTATCAAAGTCCGCCACTGAGTGCAAAATACATATTCTACAGGGCTACTATAAAAGATTCATTCATATTCAAAAAGCTATACATTCGAAAGTATTGCACGTACAATTATGAGTGATATATGAAACTAACCGCAAACTCATCAAGTTAGTATTGTGTGCACCAGGTGGCAGCCCGAGTTCAGTATCTTTCAATATCTCCCAAAATGGAGGCAAAACAAGAAAAGATTTTTGATGTGTTAGAATATGACAGATTTTCCTTTGATCTTCAGGTCACCTTATTTAACGCCTTGTTGTTTTTTCCTTTGGGGGCACATTAAAGGCCTTATTTCTGTACCACTAGTACCAAAAATATTAGAAGAGTTCATGGAACGCATTCATGCTGCATTGCTGACCATTGACAGGATGACGTTACAAAATGTGTGTAAAGAGTTCGACCGCCGCCTGGACGTGTGTCGTGTGATCTAGGGGGGCACATAGAACACTTGTATAGTGTACAGAAGACTTGATGAGTTTGCGGTTATTTTCATATATCACTCATATTTGTACGTGTAAACTTTTGAATATATAGCGTTTTGAAAACGAATTAATCTTTTAAAGTAGCCTTGTATTCTCTTCACTATCCGGCGGAACTAAACACCAAACGCACCATATTGTGGAAGATGAGATGAGAACACTCTGGCTGATTTTTTTTTGTTTTCCATGATTTTTTATCCTTAGTTTAATTTACACTCGTATTCGCAATAACGAAAGAAAAACATCTGAAAGAGATCATTTTACACATGAGGTATGTGTTTAAATATCGACATAAAATTATTTCCCTCTTGATTTTAAAATTAGATATATAACCCAGACATTTAGATTTAAATATAAAAAAGATTAAGATAAGAATTCTTAGAACAAAACCAGGTCAACTACTGAACGCCACACCCTCAAAATGTATCAGTAATTATAAAGAAATGATTAGGTCAAACATTGTAGTAACAAAATGCAGTGAAATTCAAAATCATATGCACATAAATAACAATAGATAGAAATAAATAATTATTGTGCGAAAAGACGTGATTTACTAACGATCAAATGACGCAATTCTCTTCAAGTGTTTGATTAATTAATAAAGAATGTACTGTGTCACGTTTTGATTATTTTTGTTGTTCATACTGTTTAATAACACAGGATTTGCGCCTTTGGAGATTTACCTGATATGAAATTTAAGGGTTTTTTTTACATTTACTGAGTTAATTAACCAACTGATTTTCAAAGGGCGGATTGATTAGTTATTTTCTTTGAAATCAAAGTGCTGTAATCGATAATAAACTATATAATAAACACTTCTAGAAGTTTCAAACACTTATGTGCATCCAAGCGTAGCCTTCATTTTGCCTTTTTATAAGGATCTACTTTCATCTTGATTGTTATTTTCCAACCACGCTTATCTTCACCTCAAACTTAGTTAATCCACTCCATATACGAGCTTCGTAAGCTACGTTTTCTCAAACATTTCCCACTCGACGCCTTCTTGAATAAAATAAAATAAAATGTCATAAAATATAAATTCTCGAACCTATTTTTGACTGAAAACGTTTTTTGCGATCCTATATATACTTTACAATTAGAAATTAAGATTGACTGAAAGCGTTTTTTGCGATCCTATATATATACTTTACAATTATAAATTAAGATTGACTGAAAATGTTTCTTGAGATCCTATACATACTTTACTATTAGAAATTAAGACGTACAAATGAAGTGTTAGATAAATATAAATCAGCGGTAGTGGTCTCCCCTCTTCTTTCTCGTATACTTATAACATGGCGAGTTTTGTGTTAAGCTTCGTAGCAGAGAAGAAGAAATCAAATATGCATTTTGAATCTCTTTCCATTGACTAGTTGGGTCCGAAATTGAATACGAATGTACAATTTTGGTATCAAGACCACATATAAAATTTTCATTATCTTGTTTATTGTCTTTTGAGTTACTTTATTTATATACACACGAATTTATAGATTGGCAAACAGTCAACCCTTTGTCGGTTCTAGTCCAAAATTTGACACAGATCTAGAAGTTTGTTGATAAAACCATATGTCCAATTTCTTCCATCTAGTTCATTGCATGTTTGAGTTATCATGATCACAAGCACACGGACGGACAGACAGACATCCAAAATTTGATGCATCTACAATTTCTGTGTCAAGGCTACATACCAAAATTTCATTCCTCTATATTGTTTCTTTTTTTATTTATCGTGTTCGCAGACAGAGAGAATTCCAAAATTTTTTTTTTTATTTTGACTCAGGGAGGTTTAATACATGGAAACTCATGAAAATTTTGCAGTCGAAATTTTTGACGATTACATTAATTTCTCATTATATACTTTGCATACGTACTAGAAATTAAAACTTTGATAAATTTTAATGAAATATCTTAACAAAGATGGTTATCTCCAACACTTTTGATTATTAAAGTTTAAAAACTGATTAAAAGACAATGCTATAAAAGTTTTCCAGTACCCAAAATATAATTTAAAATATACCAAAATATACTAAATATATTTTTATTCTATGTCACATTACAGGGGGTTGGAATCTGTAGAATCAAAACCTCTACTCTAAACTAACTGTTTGTCAGAATCATATACAGAGTGTCTTCTTAACGGAATGGTTAATAAGATATTGTAAAGAACTTCTCCTTTATAACTAGTCAGTGCATAATATAGTTCCTCTTAGCACAAAATATCTATTTAGTTATGAAAATTTAATGGTGGTAGAGCCTGTGTGTTGATAGATGATGGTAGAAATAAAAGGATATTGAATGACAGTATTTATGGCAAAAAAAAAAAAAAATTCAAGATAAGGGGCGGCTCGTGCATATTGACTGCGGTACTGCAACACCCCCAACTTTTTCCCGTTGTGAATTCAATCAATTCATTTTACTTCGCATTTAATATTTAAATCTGTCAACAATCTAACGCAATTTTACTTTAAACGATTTCGATCTAAATGAAAAGTGAGGAAAAACTGACCCAGAAAACTTAGTTCCCTATCTTATTTTTTCACTACCCGAAGAAGAAGCGGGAAGGAAAAGTAACTACTCAAACAAGAACTATGGATCCTTGCAGCACTGAAGTCGACGGTTCCCGTGGTGTTAGAAACGAAGTTTTAAACGTTTCTCTAACGCGGACATTTTTTTCGCAAGCCAAAACTTTGAAAATAAATAAGTAAATGAAGGATAATTAATGATAAATAGAAATTTAATTGAAAAAAAATTTCGAGATTTAATTTTGTTCTACAGTAATGAAATTTGAACGGAATTCCTTGCGATCCAAGGGTTTATTTAATTTTTTCGATAATTTTTAGCTATAAATGCTGTTGAAATACATACGAGAAATTTTCCGCGATACAAACATGTTTTCAAAATTTTCGTGACCCTCAATATTCTGTACTTTCCTGTTTGGGATCATGATTCATAGTTTAAGAAGCCTCGATTTCGAATAAAACACGATTCGCTTCAGAATAGAATTTCTTACAAAATATTGATAAGTATACTCCCATTTTAAAATATCGCAGTCCACCTTTAGATAGATGCAGTAGAATAAATTAATCAATTTTTTCTCATCTTGTCAATTTTTGTTACTACATACTACATCAGAACTTGAACATGTATGCTTTTACATGTAGCTGTTTTGATTTCAATGGATAAAAAAATTTTTAATCGTCGTACAAGGACCAAGGTTAACGTTTTTGATCTTTCGCTGAGAGCAAAATAAGGTGAATGAATTTTATTTTTAAGTACTTTTCAATAATACTAATAAATAGCATTCGCATATGCTTCTTTTTATATCAGTTATACCATAAAATTTTTTCTTGTTAATTAAAAGGAAAATTATTTTTTGTACTATACTGCCATTCTAATGTTCATTTGCAGCTGAGTTAATTTTTATAAATGTAGTAAGGAATGCAGGAAAAGGAACTGAAGAACAAATTTTGAGCTTAAATTTTTTATTAAAATTAATTTGTTAAAATACTTACCTATTTGAAGAAAATATATTATAAGTTTATTCATTAAATATAAAACTACTCAAAGTTAATGAAAAAAGCCAAAACAATGTAAATGATACAGACATGCATTACTGCGCATGGAAGAATTAAAAGTAACAGCACCATCAAGATTATATAACACGAGCCACCACTGGTTTCGGATGTCTTTATAGCGATGAGTTAGTATATCAGTCATAATATTTACAAAGAGTGTTTCTATTATTTTAGATATATTTCGCAAGCATATTATTTATGAAAAACTAGTGTATTGTTTTCTCTTGCAAAACGTTAGTTTGCAATAAAAAATGACATGAAAAAACCGAACGAAACGGTAACACCTTTTGCGGTATACCATGAAATTAAAAATCAACTGGTTGCCATGAGAATTTTATAATTTTAGTGCAAAGTTAAAGTACGCATTTGATAGATTAAACTTACCTGAATTCAAAGTTTCCAAAGAAAAGAATTGTTCATAAATATTAATCAAGATAAGTTAGTGCAATGAATCACTGAATCCACAAAGCAGGTATATTTTGTAGTCAGTGCATTTGTGGTATGAAAAACAATATTCACGAATTTGCTCGAAGAAGCTGATTACAAAGAAGATTCTGTTGCGTAACTTAAAATATTTGCGTATCAAAGGTAAGTGGCAAACATTGCATATTTCAGGCATTAAATTTAGAGTTCAAACTACCATTTCAAAAAAATATACTACTATTATTCGAATTATATTTCACGATAAAACTACGGAAATTCTTTTAGTGTTTTAGATTTTATTTGAATATCATTATAACAAATGATATTTAATTCTAATGATATATAAAGTAACTCAATAACTATTCTTCCACCATAATAGTGTAAAAAGAAGAAAATATTAATTCTTATTTCCGTAATTTAAAATTAAAATTTAAAGATTAATTTCTTCGTCAATTGTCGATAAATTTTCTTTCATTAGACAAAACATGTCATATTTTGTTGAA
The DNA here is from genome assembly GCA_013235015.1 of Araneus ventricosus. Lineage (NCBI taxonomy): Eukaryota > Metazoa > Arthropoda > Arachnida > Araneae > Araneidae > Araneus > Araneus ventricosus. The sequence goes on from BGPR01000062.1 coordinate 1,275,019, forward strand.
TATATCTCAATCACAGTCAATTGTGAAATTCTAAAATTCAAAAGTAAACACAGAACATATTAATCCATTGTAGATGATTTTCAATTCTGGCACACTTCATTTCAAGTAAATGTCTTTTTTTACATAATTTTAGGAAATCAAAATTGACGTAAGATTTGACTGCTTCAATTACATCGCAGAAGTTATTTCAGTTCCTAGAAATCAGAAAAATCACAAAAAATAGTTTGGCATATAATGATTCTGGGCGCTTATAACTGAAGCCATTTCTAAATTTGTAAATGATAAGTTCAAGAATTTAAACACTAATCAAAATTTGTAAGCTTGTACCTAAATACTGAAAAGGCAATTTTTATTTATAAATATTTTCATTACCGCTGATACTCTCTATATTTGTTCTCAGAGAAAATTAAAGCAGATACCATCATTCCGAGAGTGTTATTTGAATCCTTACTATCCGAATTCATAAATATTCCGACAAAACTTGCTTCATTCCCCTAAAATTAAACCGGAAAAGTAGGTTGTCAATGTAAATGAGACAGTGTTTTTTGAAAAAATGATAGTATAGATTTTTCAATTCAGACATTACTTACGCAATGAAAATAAATCATTAATTGCTTATAAAGATCACTGGGATGATTTGTGATATTTGTTAGAACTAATATATAAACTCCAACGAAAAGAGGGCCGAATAAATACAAATAATCAATTTCCTTATATGGGTTATTACTCATGTTATATTAGAAACAACTAGCAGCATGTGAACGTTACTGAAAAGATATTGGATTTTTAATGTGGGTTTCTGACATAAACTCTAAAAAAAGGAAGACTGGAGAGGAAAACATGACTTAATAGTAGAAAAAACATTAACAGAAACAAAAACGTCACCTGCATAATAAAAATTCACCTTCAGAGGAAATTAAAGTGAATTCAGAAGTGATTAAAAAAGTACTAGGGTGTAGAAATTATTTCTATTAAAATAAATTTCTTTTAAGAAATGTACAGATGATACTAGTTCTTTGTATTACTAACAGTCTTGGTAATGTTCCAACAGCATTTTATATAATATCTGAAGACATCACCTACTGTGTAAAAAAATATTAAATTACAGACGTGTTAAATGAATTAATAGCGAATGGTTTACAAGTGTAATTCCTGAAGCTTTCATTAGTTTTTTAATATATATTACATTTAAGTAAAAAATTATAAAACTCTTATCATATGCATTCAAGTAAAAATATACTTATGAGTTAATCAGCAGTGAAATGATTGAAAAACATTATTTTTATGCGTTGCAGCTAAGTTAGATTTTGAAAATGCGTTACTTATTTGTCAATTGATAAATGAAACGAAATTATGAAGGAATAAAGTGATTATATTTTTTAAAAAACTGCATATTTTTTGTATTAAAAAGAATTTCAGAATTCTCTGTTTTCTCAATATTTAAATTGACTATCGAAAAATAATTTTTAAACTAATATTCAGTTATTAATAATAAAAAATGGAATCATTTATGAATATTTTCTAGAATGTATACCAAATGCACCAAATGAAAGAATTTTCAATTGTCATGTTTTATGCCTTTAAAATTAAGTTCACATTTCATGTTTCCAGAAAGTTAAACGACTTCTTTTGACCGGTAAAATCGTCTCGGTGTGTTAGTTTCTTTACAATGGATGTATAGAAGGTGAGATACTAAAAGAATCAGTATATTTGAAAAGTAAAAATATTACAAACAAGAAATTTTAAGCAGACTATATAAAAATGTATTAACTTTTATTTATTTAGTATGAGAAGAAAGTATATTATATCTTAAGTTAATAAAACAACTGAAGATAAAATATGGACTATTTCAGCACACATGTTTCTAAGTTTATATATGATCAGTTAATTATATTCTCATTCACATTGCCAATTTTTAAGAAACAAAGTTATCGATAGTAAATAAAGATATAATTGAAAATCCATTATGAGAAAAATTAAACAAAATCTTAATAAAATAAAGAATTATAAGTTGTATATAATATAAATATTGAAGTGTAATAAGTGTGATTGTTATAGAGATACAAGATTAATTTAAATTTGTTTGCAGATATTTGGCACCATTAATTCACTTCAATAATAATTTCGTTACTTACACATATTGTGTACAGTTATACTTCAAACTTTTAGAAGATCGATTTTTAGGTTGTATTCAACAAAGTTGGACTTTTTAAAGATTCAGTTCTTCATCGTAAGTACATAACGTATTCTAGAGCAAATATTTAGTTCATGACTTCATTTTTCATCCACCATAACAACTCAGGAACTTCAGAATGATTTGAAACAGTTCATTCCTAAAATTATAAAGTCTCCGTATATCCACAGTAAAACAACGTCAGTCAAAGCAAATAAATTATATAAAACAGCAATTCAGCGTTGTCGGAAAGCCGGTGGGAGGGTTACTGCCTTCCCAGGGTTTTCCACCAGTTGGTCACTGGCTTCAGTACTTTCATTTCTAGAAAACTGTTCATCGTCACCATCTTCCCCCACGATTTCTTCTGGATCGGATGTATTTCCTTCTGCATCACTTCCTCTAGACTGTCTGGCACGATTTCTCGCTTCTTGCTCCTCATTTTCGCGTTGTTGCACTTTGACTGGTCCATCAAACTGGTCACTGTAGTACCGATATGACACTGGACAATCCACATTTTCTGGACGATCACAGACAAGAAACCGCTGGTCAAACACCAACTCCGGGTGACAGCAGAAGGGATGGTCTGTAAGAGTTTGCAGATTGCTAGGAGCACATAAATGAAAAATGTGGCAGCCTGTATCAATGTCTGCGTAGTAACCACCAGCTATCTTGTTTTCACAGGTAAAATTGAGCGGTGGCACTGAAGCAAACAGTTCTTGTTTGGCACATGCCTCCATGTACAGTTTAGCTCTTTCATACTACAAAAGAAAAAGGAGACATCAGGATCACAACTATAACACTGAGATTTATTTATCAAAACATACTAAATTAAAGCTTTATTTTGAGAAATCTAGTCACTCTTTATAATTTCTATTCTTTTCCCATTCCGAATTTTCCAACAACGTAAAACAAAAACCTTTACAGCAATATAAAATAATTTTAATATACAACAGTGGCTAGTCATATTAAATCTTAATATCATTATGAGTTTTTAAAAATCTTATTTGCGATTCTGATGGGAATAGGAATATGGTTTGTAATTTGATAGTTTTTGAGAAAGGGAGTTTTGAGTTTAATAAAAGCAAATCCAAATTTGGTGTCATCTGTACCAAGACATTATTTTCATAACGGTAATAATTCATAAAAGTTTCTTCCCTAATTCAAAATTTAATTCCCTTTCAATCCCCTGTTGGCGAGTATAATTAAAGAAAAATTTAATTCCATTCATAAAAATATAAAAGATGGTTCACAAAAGGGTAGAAATATGACCGCATGCCAAATTTAAAACACTGGTCATATGCAACAGTAATGAACTAATTTAATATAACTTTTAAAAATCTGTATTATTTGCTACTCTAACTTAGCGTACACTTCTAATAAATTCATCATTGATTTGATTATAAGGATTTAATAGCAAACTACTTCAATGAAGATGATAAATTAAAAATCGGTTTCACAATAAATTCATAGGAAAAATATACTTGTAAATGTAAAATGTTATTTAAAGAAATAAAAGGACAGATTAAAGATATTTGTAAAATATATTTAATACTATAGAATAATTCTCTTTAAGCCTTTGAAGTGCACTATGTACAAAATTTTCTTTCACTTAAAAAATATAGTTAAACTCATATCTTAAGATATTAAAATATTTTATTTATAACGAATATTTTCTGCTTTCGTGACTTTCAGGAAAAGAAGAACAAAAGGTATCTATCCGTCCATCTAGGGAATTTTCTCTTCAACGAATTCCATTCGTAAAAAATATGCACAATGATTGAAAGGAAAGCTTCCTAATTAAAGTTTAGAAAAAGCTTTCTTATTGCTAAAAGTTAGTTTTTAATCACAAATTTTCAGAATGTTTTCAAATTTTTAGATTAATGTAAACATAACGCATTCAGTAAAAATGTTTTTTATGATAGTAATGATACCATACAGTAATCGAGAGACATAGATGAAGAAGGACATTTTATTATAACCTTTGTCAAATGTAACAATTTGTGAATTTCCGACGGAACGTCTTTAACCTCTAACCTGTCTTTTCCGTTGTTTATGTTTATTTCAAAAGCTGACTACTCTTATTTATTGATATATCTTCTTAAGCATTCATGTGTAAAATTTTCTTGAGATTTCAAAGAGACTGCATATCAAAAAGTATGATTTGTCTAACTTCAAATCTCATTTCTAAGAGCTTAAATCTATTGGATAAAAATATTTGAACCGCTGGAAGAGAATCACAAATGGAGATTTAAATTATTGTCCTATAAAAAATTTACGATAATAAATTATTACAAGCATGTGATTTCAAATTCAAAATGTCATTGCACGGAAAATTTATGAAGATAATTTGTTGCTCTCTATACAAAGCAAAACTTCTCTATAGATTTTGCTGATACAGATTTAAACTGTAATGACCATTTTGAAAGTAGATATGACGAAGAGAGCCGTAAAAATGCACTTCTATCATTGTCTGCTATAAATATTCCCTATTACAAGTTGAATTCTCCGAGTCTGCAAGTTAGTATAGAAGATAAAAACAGGCCAATGATACTTTCTTTGCCTTAAGGATTTCTTCGTGACTTATAAAGTACTTTAAGTTTATAGGAAAAGTTATTATTAATAGTAGTAATGTTTTTATACACTTTTATTTAAATTGATTAGTTTAATATTTGCAAAGATGAAATTTTTCAAGCTATTTTTCTCTCACTTCATGATGTACTAGAGTTTTGAAATTTTGTACACCTGTGCATTCTCGATTGCAATACACTATTTTTGTATTTTCATAAGATTATTAATCGATTAATTTAATTAAATTTTATTACATACGAGTGCCTTCACTTGGTAGTGAATTTTAGAAAAAAATGACATCAAGATCTCATAAAATTTATAATAATTAATTATACATTAAAGACTAAGTAGAGAAAAATTGAAATAAAAAATTTCTACCTTTTAATGAAATAATAAAAGCGTGCTTTTAAAAACTGTTTTTAATAAGTTTATTTAAATTATTTTGGTCGTTGATACCTTCTTAAAAGCTCCATCTTAATTCTGTTATATAGAAACTGCATTAAGAAGATTAAGTCTACCATTAAGACGAAATTCTTTAATTATACACTCAATTTCTTGCATATACTCAAATTTCAAATGACGCAGATAACCTCAGAATAAAGTATTTTTCCAAACATTTCTCATCTAAATTGGAAGTTTTAGCACGCTTAGATTTTACTATGCATAAGTTCGTATCTTTTAGTATAAAAAACGGATCAGACAGGATATAATGATGCTAACAATATTGAGAGTTTTTGAGTGAATTCATAAATTAGAAGATTCATAAAAACACGAAACTACTGTATATTCCAGCTTCAAATATATGCCACACATATGAAAGTATTAATTGCTATCTTTATGATACTTACGCTGTCATCAGAAGCACTGTAACTGCCACAAATTAAAAGCATTCCTAGAGAGGGAAAAGAAAACTGTTTTAAACTTTTTTCAAGAAAATTATCTGCAGATTTATGTTACATAGGCATGAAATGCAGGAATAAATATTCGTAGAAATAATTTTTGTGTTAAAAATCATGTTACAATGCATCTTAACATTTTCATGCGGTTTCAAATTTGAAAATTACACGCAGTAATAAAAAATATAAAGAGTAAAATCAAATAAAATGCAATTAACAATTTTAAAAAATTCAAAAATATTACAAAATTATGATAATGTTTCAGTAGCGCGCAATATGCTGCTGCATACAAAAAACAAAGTAAGACAGTAATAAAAATAATATTACTCATGGTATAAATATCAAAATTTCAGAAGCAAATATTATTTCATTTAATTTTCAGATACTTTACTACCAAATTCATTTTAAAATTTAGATTAAATTTTTTTCTAAATTTTAAAATATGATGTTAGTCTCGCATTAAATAATTTAATAACTCTTTAAATACAAGTAAATAAAATTCATACACAAAAATTAAAGTTTTGAACCTGGAAGTTAGGTTCATTATAATTGTAGATTGCGTTTAATGAAATATTTTCCACTTTTATTATAATTAAATCTATAGGTTATATACAAAGCATCTCTTATAAATTTGTAGAAATAAATTGGCAAAGTTTGTTACCTGTTACTAGAAGCCATATACCCATCCTTATTCAAAATAAATGTTTCAGCTTGGCATCTTAATTGAACACTGAAAAAAATAATGAAAAGAAATAATAGACAAAACACTATTTAATTAAGAACAATCTTCAAAACTTTCGTCGTTTTGTTTAAATGACTCAGAATAAATTTACGAAATTTAACATAATTCAAACATTCAAACAATTAAAAATAAACACGTATTGTTGGAAATATTTTTAAATAATTGGAATTTCTTCGTAGAAAAGAAAGTTTATAGATGTTTTACTGTTACTACTGTTGCATCGACTTTTCTCTGGCTTGCCATTGATCGTGTTTAGAAACATTGGATATTTTAGTCCTTGGATCTCATTATATACAAAAAAGATACGTAAAAGTTGTGCAAGAACGATAAAATTTTGTTGAAGTGGATGACTGCTTATTAATGTGCATTATTGTCTGTGACCGTTAATATTTTCATAGTCGAAACAGTGATTACATAAATAAATAAAAATTAATTATCTATTTTTATTAAATATTCTCCTTAATTTTTAGTAGAGATAAGTCATAAAGCGTAATAAATGTCTTTTTTAAAAATATATATTCAATTTAGAAAATAATTGCCATAAAAGTAGTATTGAAATAAAATAGCTTTAATACTTTCTTCAGTAATCGAAAGGCAACGAAGATTTTTTCCTTCTCCAACAAAAATACTCCTGAAGCAGAATGTTGCGATTTGCCCAATAGAGGGCAGCACTACAAAGTTTTTTTAAATTGGACAGGAGACGTGTGTTCAGTCACGTACTTCTGCTCTGTTGCAATTTCAGTGGCATATTCTAATTTGAGTCAAATACAAGGCATTTTCAGTTTTCTTTTAATAACTAAATCCAACTTTAAGAAAAAGTAAATCTTTGAGTTTTATATAAAAATGAAAATAATGAAAAAATGATTACTTTATTCTAAATCTTATATAGATCAAACAATTGGGTGGCTTTCCAGGCCAATTAAAACATTTCTGTTAAATTCTACTTTTTAAAACAGATTAAACAAGCCAAAAACGTTCTTTTAATAACGATTCCACCAGTAAAACGTACCTGAATTTACCATCTGCGAAAACAGTGAGTAGAGCTTTAATGTATTCGAATGGGAAAAATAATTGAAATGTAATTTTGTTAATAAGACATTGAACTGTAAACTATCATATATGTAGAATTTATGATATCGCATATGTAGTATACATAATGTACATAATTATGTAGAACGCATAATTGAATATATGAAGAACCTATCACGTAATATAATGGTATAAAACGGTATATATAGGAAATAAATAGTAATATATGTAGACCGTACAGTGTAGTATATGCAAAATGTATACTATATTACTTTAATTTCAGGAAATAAACCTGAGTGATTTAAAGCATAACAGCAGGAAATATATTGCTACACGGATCTCTAATCTGAAACCCCCCCCCCCCAGCTTATTACGTTCTATCTGTATTATTTTTTACTCAATTTAATTCTCCTCTACTAAAATGTCAAATATTTTACGAAATGCTTAACAAAATTTTAATAAAGCTTGCTTTTTTATAAAATAAAAGGGAGTATTATGTTCATTTGTGACTGAAAAAACTTTTGACTAGAATAATGTGTTTTTAAATCTTACAAATTTCTGAAGTTACTGTTTCTCTAATTTAATTAAACTAAAAACTAATATAGAATAAAAAGTATTACAATTAAAACAACTTAGATCCATGTTTTCTTCGTGTCTGAAGTGAAAGTTTCGGCTTCGGAACCGGAGGGATGCGGTTTCGATAACGATTCCAACAAGCATCCGCTGTGCGCGCGGGTCTAGTGCACGTTAAACTTGGCGGGGTTAATTGCCCTCTTGTTGGAATTGTATATAAATCAGCTGTGTGTGCAGGGCTCGTGCACGCTAAACTTAGCGGGGCTAAGTGCCCTCCTGTTGGAATTGTATATACATCTGGAGAAGTGCGGGATGCTCAGGTATCTTCTAGACCTCTGATCACGGTTAAGAATTACGAGGTTCATTCCAAAATAGCTTTCTTGTAACTTTATATATATAATCTAATCTAAAACGTGTTTTCCTCTAGTAATTATAGTTAAAAAAATTTTCCTATTGATACTCTAATTTTAAAGTTTTAATGAAACGATTTTTTGTAACAAAACATAATTCTTATTGTTATAAACAAATATCATAAGAAGTGTTAAGAATCTTAAAAGCAAAATGGATAAGACACAAAAAATTGCTTTTCAAATGTCACTTCTGTTGAAAACAATTGACCAAGCTTAAGGTCAAAATTCATACTCATTTACATTTATTAGATAGATTCTCAACTCTTATTTTTAAACTACAACACAATGGAAGTCAATCTTCTTAGTTTTAAAAGGGGCATAGCAGCCAAAATAATGGTGAAGAAAACGCTCATAAATCAACAAATGCAGTTTCAACACAAAAAGCAACATACACAATAGTCGGATTTGAATGAAGGACTTTCATTTTAATTTCAACTAGTAAAAGAAATTTAAAATACATCCATCCTTTGTTTTAAAACTGGGTTTGATAACTTAGCAACATTTAATTCCTACGATCTTTTGTCTATTCATTGTTCTAAACTACGGTTGTGGTGTTTTATTTCAAAACTAGAATACAATTAAAAAGGGAAAAAAGAGAACTATGTCTGATTATAAACTAACGTACAGAAAATACAATCCTACTTATAAATAAGAACCTGTCAATGGCTTTCATACTGCATTTTTTACGACCAATTAATCACAAATATAGAAATATACATTTTGTTTTAGGACTGCATGGTTTTTAGAGGTCACTTATTTGAAAGAAATAAAACAAACAGCACACTGATACATATTTTGTATTACTCTCTAGTTCATTATTAGTCATCGGGCGCTTGGTGTTCTGGTCATCACGAATTCTTGGAAAGAAATACGAGTAGAACTTATTCCAACAGATTTATGAGAAAAGCGAGAAATGCGAAAAGATTTGAAGGAACCGTGGTGGCCAAGTGATGGAGTCTCGGCTTTCGGATAGGAGGCTTGTAGGTTAGAGACCTAATTCTACAGAAGGTCCACCGCGTATGTGAACCTGGTGAACGTTAAAAATGCCATCTTCACATAAGCAATGGTGCGCTGATGTTATTTTTATCCCATCATCATTTAAAATTACCAATTTTTTTCTAAAAAGAGCCCTTTTCTAATTTCAACATGAAACTAAATCTATTAAATCAATCAAAATATCTTGAATTTAAAAGAGCTTATATTTTATGCAGGGGTATTCAAGTTTGTCGTTAAAACAAATACGATACATAGCTCATTCTATATTACATCAAAGAAAAAAAGGATAAATTCTTGATTTTTCCTTGCATATAAAAAAATAATATTTCATAAAATAATTCTTAGATATACCTTTTTTCCCTAAGGCTTCAAAAGGGGCACATTTAAGCGCAATTAAAACCCAGAATAAAATTTGTATTTGATACAATGAAAGTTTAACGTTACGTAAAACACGATGCTATAAAGTCGATAAAATGTCTTTCACGAGTAGTTAAGAGCATTAAGTTCTAAATTGAACCATTTAATGGATAATGGATTTCAACAACATTTTCTGTTTCTTTGGATTAAGAGATTAACCCAAAAACTGGGAAAGTTTTCTTATGCAACTTCTTCCCAGATTACCTCACGTATATTACATGATATATGACATTTAAGGTTAGGGATTACGTCTAAAGTAATGAAAATAATCAAAAAAATTTAACACAAAATAAAAGGAAAAATACTACACACATTAGGCCACGCTATCTAGGAAAGTAATATCGATCTAATTTACTCCATCAGACCTAATTTTTGACTATTTTTCAATTCTGTTCCTTAGATTCCACGTTTCAATTTCCTTCGAAAATGCAGTTAAAAATAAAGGACTAAATGAAAAGAAAATTACTAACGACTAAGAATAAAAAAGACTAAATAAAATGAAAAGTAGAATTTACATTCGGCCACGCGTTCTCGGAATAATACTACTGTTCCAATTTACGCCAGCATTTCTAATTTTAGACTATTTTTCAGATTCATTTCCTTAGTTTCAAAATTTCTGTTTCCAACGAAAAGGCAGTAGAAAATTTTATAATTATTTTTCGAATTCATTCTTACGCATCGAATTAATATTATTTAATGTTTGTCAATATTATTAAATATTGTCTGATTTCATATACACATTTTCCTAAATTTCTCCTTTCAAATACACCTATTCGGCTTTCAACCATCTGCACTTACGGTGATAAAAATAATTTCAAAATAAAACGTAGTTTTAGGTTGTTTTTATGTTTTCTGTACGTACAATAAAGTGTATATTATGCATTTTTCACATTATGTACAATAATTAAATGTACACAAATTTAATTTTTATGTTTTATGTACAATTTTTGTAGCCCGTTTGAATGAAAATGGCGTTGAAAAATATAAATTCGACTTACGACCTGTCAGGCAGAATGGAACTCTGTCGTAAGTCGAGAGGATCCTGTATTAGTCGCAGTTTACTTCATTCTAATAAACTATCAACAGAGTTTCAAAGGAGTTCTCAAGTCCTTTTATAATCTATGAAGTAAATATTACACCCACATTCGAGCGTGCACACGCAAAATTCAACGTTAATGAGTGTTCATTTTTTTATGCTCCAAGTAACTGCCAGCCTGCAAAAGTTCGTCAGATACTCATTTGACTTTCAAGTTCTGTAGCAGTAAAAATATTTAACTTGCAAATCAGGTTACATTGATACAGACCAGCCTTGAAATTTAATTATCCGAAAAATGTCTCCAGTATTTAGGTCAAACTAAAAAATGTAGTGAAAATTAGAATTATTGGACAAGATCTAATTCTGGAAACATCATGAATAATAATATAGATTCTTTCAGTAATAGGATAACTTCTTTCAATTGAATTTTTTTTATCATCATGACTTTCATGATCTAAATCAAATTTTGCATTTTAATTCATATCATAATTAAAGGAAAGATAAAAATTTAAACATATAATTCAAATGCATTTGATGAAAATAAATTGCTAATCTCAAAAGACTGGAAAAGAATTTCCAAACTTTTTAGCTTATCAAAAGTTCGAAAAAGTTAAATAACAGAAATAAAAGCGAATAGAATTTCACTAAAACAAAATTGAAGAATGAACTGTATGGAAAAAAAGATTCCATTAATCCTTAAATGCATGATTTTTTAATATTTTGTTTAAAATAATACTTCAATTAATTTAGATTAATAGATTATGAGAAAAAATAAAAAATCTTAATTATATTTTAAAATTTAATTAATGATTTAATATTGTTATAGAGTATCTATTAGAGACGTAAAATAATGAAAGACCTTAATTCTCTTATAAAATATTTAATTTTAAAAAAGATGGTTGGGACAAAATTGTAAAACCTTTTCCTGGATTTCTGGCAACAATATGCATTTAAGAGTTAAAATCTCAGAGGCAATGCTAGGCAAAAGGAAATTTTTCGATACAAAATTTTTAGAAAAATAATTTATCCTCGTTTCTTTACTCTTCATTTTAGTTCCACTGATATCTAGTGTTTTGAATCCTTTAAGTCGAAAGATATATTCACCGTGTACTCTGAATTTGATTAAAATCAAATAATAACAATATACTCCGAATTACACAACATATCGTCACACATCTATTCTCACTTCGAATTTTATAAATTACTGCTACTGTAATTTCAGATAAATAATCCCACGAAGCATTGGTTCTCTCTCTTTCGCTTCTGATTTCCATGGAAGCGACATGAAACTACTTTCGCTAGATTTTTTTTAAAAATTGGATTATAATTTCGATGATAAAGGTGTTAAAAAGATGCCTAAATAAATAAAACAGAAATTCAAAACGTCCTTCTCTTCATTTATTCATTCTATGTAAGTGAGATGTTATTTAGTAATACCTGGGTTTTCCTTGACTTCAGTTATCGTCAGTTTCTTCGGTTTTCAACGATTTTTTTCTCTATTTTTTAAATGAAGCCAGTATGCATTTTGTTTTAAAGTTAATACAAATGGAAATTAGAAAATAGCGGATGTTGACGATTGAATTGTTATTACTAATTATTTTAAGAATATGATAACAATACGCCGATGTGCAACATTTCATCATAAACCCTTTGAGGACTGCTGCACGGAAAACGTATAGCCGACGTTTCCCAACGCGCGTGGCTGCTCAGGGCCGGAGCGCCTTTCTAGTTAAGCCTAATTGCACTAAAGCTGGTGTCACACCGACGTGACAGTCGGCAGTTAAAAGCCACAAGAGCCGGCACGTATTTGTGACAGTCGAGAGAGTATGTGCCAAACTGATGGCACGCCCGCGTGACAGTCGTCCTCAAAGGGTTAAGAACGACTGTCACACGGGTGTGCCAGCTACTCGTAGTGTTAAGCGTAAGGCCATCTTCAAAGGGCTGTGAACGACTGTCACACGGGTGTGCCAGCTACTCGTAGTGTTAAGCGTAAGGCCATCCTCAAAGGGTTAAGAACTAAATCATTAACTCATACTTACTCTTGCATTATAATTTTTATTTAATTACATAAGCAATATTTTGCAATAAAAATTCTGAAGCAAAAATAAATGTTTAGCATTACTTTTTCTTACCCTATAATCTTCGTTTCATATGTCAAAAAATCGTCGGCTTAAAATTCATTTGTTGAACAGTACAGCATACACCTAGAGTAAGAAACATAAATATGAAGGCAAAGGAATAAATTTAAGGGGGTAATTTTAAAAACAAATGAATTCAAATAAGAAATAAATGTGAACATGCCAAATATGACAACTGAAGCATAAGTCAAAAGCATGGTACGTATATTGTGAATTAATCTTTTCAAGAATAAATGATTACTACAATTTACAAGCCTTTACAATCTGAATCTACAAAAAATAGTTGATATATGACAAACCTAGTGACACATATACATCTGAACATAAGACAACAACAACACCAATCTGGTGTCAAATGTTAACAAAAAGGTACTTCAAAATATCTTTTTTTTACTTTTTACATATCTAATCATTATTTAACTAATATTTTAATCGCCCAAAATTATTCGAAAATATTAGACATCTCTATTAAAGAAATAATTCTTTCACCCCAGATATTAATTTATCCAATGATATTTTAAATAATCGTATTTTAAAACCAGGCACAATATCTCGAGAAGAGTTCAATGATAAGACATTTAATTATTTCTGCATACTTCTACAACATTAACAAAATTATTTATTAAATGTGTAATAATATGCATGAATATGTATGAATGTGTATAAATATGAATGAATAACTAAACATGCGCATTTGACTGGCGCAATAACAATGGATTCAAATCAAAGTGTGGTTGTGGTTCTAATCCCACTTGGTTTAGCATATCTTGCCAAATCACATGTGTAAACATATAAAACACATGTAAAACATAATGTGGAATCTTTTGCCTTTGGCGTTAATAATTTTGTTTCTAATGGACTTAATTTGATATAGTTTACCATTTATGGATAATAAATCTTTAATCACAAGGATTGCCAGTCGAGTTCTGAATAAATAAATAGATGATTTAAGAATTTTAATTAATCCAGTTTTGTTTTGGCAAATGCATTAACTCTCTTCGTACCACGACATTGCTTACCAGGATACAAAATGGACAACGTCCGTCGCGATTGTCAGAAAAAATATGTGTGTTGATTTTCGCTTTGTAGTTCATCGCTTCAGCTTCAATGTTAGGGCCCGTTTATAAGACATTGAACTAATCGAAAGAAATCCCAAAATTTTAAACTATGACAGTACTTAAAGATGTGCATATGCTTCCGGAAATAAAACAGATTCTACCAAATGGATATGATTTAGCACTGTTTTGCAAACTCTACCAGCGCAGCGGCGGCATGGTGTTAGAGTCTTGGCTTTGAGGTTTAAGGATGACAGGTTCGAAACCCGGTTACAATGACGCTCCAATGTGTATTTGGCCCGGTTGTATGTTATATCTGCCGTCATGTGTGAAATGTTCTGGCGTGAGAGCAGCGTGGAATTTCGGTGAATGGGGTGCTGTTTCAGCTACCTTCATCGTCATCGGACTACGGTTCAAACTTATCATGTCTATGGAAAAATAGTTCCAGTGTAGCTTTTAAACTTCCATTAATATCACAAGTCAAACAAATTATGTATTCATCAATAAGCATTCATCAGCTCTACAACATCCATTATACCTCAAATCGCATTATTTCTGCGGTAGATTAATGAAAATGTTACAAAACTTAAACATGTTAGCTTGACAATTGTTATTCAGAAACCAAAAATAACCCCACATTCTGGAAGGAATCAACAGTAACATTAGACAAATGTCACTTAACATATACTCTTAGTGATTTGAGTCACACTATATAATAATTAGGTAACAGCTAACTTGAATAAAATATGACATTTCGATAACAGTAAAAAAAGCTACATGAACCATTGGAAAAGTTACTTTAAACCGTTGGAAGAGAAATTTAGTTCATTTCAATTTCTTCGTAGTTTAAGGAGTAGGAAACGCATATTTTGTATTGTTTTTATTTGTTACAACCTTTGAATCAATCTTTACCAGCAATAACCAACAAAAAAGTGTAAGAATATGTGCTATGTATCTGCGAAAGAATGAACAAAGGAAAGTGCATGGGCTTGATAAACAAGTGTGTGAGGATGACTTATGTGTGGTCTGAAGGTCTTGATTCAGTGGTGGCGTATTTCGAAGAGACGCATATAAAAAGTTGTTTATCACAATAAATATCATTCAAAAAGCGGCTTATGATAACTTTACTATTTATTACAATACTATCACGCAACTACTTTGCTTTCAATAGCGAATTTGTTGTAATGTTATTTTGTTTGTTATACTTTTGGGCTATATCTAGTCAAGAAGCGGGATGAAATCTCTAGTAAATATGTTTTTCAAATGTAGTCATCCCTAATTTTAACTCTGAATGAGACCTCTGGCTTCTTGGAGAAATTCTTCAAGGAAATTGCCTCACATTTGTATTTCATGAGTGTAAACGTTATGAAAGTCTTTTCATTTCCATAATAGAATGCTCTCCAGAGTGTCGCAATGCGCAATGTTCCATGCAGTTGCAATGTTTACACTCATAAAGCAGCATAGTTTGCAATCGCGGTATGCGCACTCCAATTTGGCCCCAGCGCTTCAAATAATGCAAATTAAGGGCCGATTGTAGCTCGCTTTATCATTATTTACTTCATTAATTTACTTGTATGGCTTCATTAATGTTGCTAAACTGTGTGAGAGACCCCACAAGAAAATCATAAAATAAAAAATATATACGTCAATTTTCAAGATGGAAAATGATAAAATCATTAAATAAAATGTGAATAGCCTTTTACTAAATGCTTTGGAAAATTATATTGGTTAAAAAGTTAGGAATGATTAGCAAATGTAAAAAATACAAAAAGTATACGGACACAGTTTTGAGTGAAAAACTTGTTAGGTATGAGATACTTAAATTGTGATTATTATTGTTAAGTTGAAAAACAGATATATACACGGCAACAGTTGAAACTTAGCTCTGTAAACGAAAGTTAGAAAAACTTTTAATCGTAATTCTCTATTTGCTGTCTAAAATACTCACTGCATTCACAATTAATTCCATGAATTCTATAAAGGTCATCATTCACAGACAGTATTTATTGCTATAAATAATGAGATGTGCAAAACGTTTTACTTAGTAACGAAGTTTTATATTTATATTACTTTCGTAGGTTTGTTTGTTGTGTTAACTTCAATAGCATAAAAACTAGGCATGGTTACGTTACGTCAAACAAAAGATAAAATCTAAAATCATGTGTTAACTTCACGCAGATTTACAAAACCTTGATTGAAGAAACGTGTAATCAAATGGACTGTCAAGTATGAAATTATTAGTATTAATAATTCATTCAAAACCAGCCAGAAATTCCAAGAATTATCACATGAATCCCTAGACGCTTTCAAAAAATACATAAAAAGGAGAATAACAGACTCCAACAATGAAATATTATTAAACTGTAGCGATTTCCCAAGTACCAATTAAAATATTATTACCCTGTAATTACTGCACAAGTATTAATTGAAATCTTACTAAGCTGTAATGACTGCACAAGTACTTAATTTTGATTAACGCATTACTTTTTCTTCATATGAGCTACTTTTAATTTCGTTTGTTTTAAGGATTATTTTTATTTAACCAGCCTTTCTAGAAGGGTGCAAGGCCTTTGTTTACAGGACACAAAGCAGCGAAAAAATCGAGTTTGAACGACTTATGAATAGGAGGAATATCATAACAAAGAACAAAATGCTTTTCTAAAATGGTCGCTGACTTTTTGCTGTTTAATTTTTTCATTGACCAAACTGCACGTCAGAAGATCAGAGAAGCCGGAGAAAAGCTGCAATATCTGAATATTCAGGAATAAATATGTAACTAAAAATTAATCCCACTCTCTTATAAAAACTAAAGTTCTTGAAAAAGAAATCTGCGATAATTGAAGTGCCGAAGCTCTTCATGTCAAATTTTCCGCATTCCGCAGCGAAATACATTCAGCAAATAAAGATATTTTATATCAATGCTAATACAATATATAAAAAAACGAAAATATATATTTCGTATCGTCGTCGGTAGTATCGCTGTTCCTGTCGCCTACCTCTTTCCCACCGTCCACAACTCTGCATCTTTGCAACCAAAAATATTCTACCATTTAAAAATAAAGGCAAAATAATTTGAACGAAAGTATGGTTGATTGACTCCTGCAAAAGCGAGTTCGTGGGTGATCTTGTTTTCTGCCATCTGAATTGCTGTTCGGTCTATTTATTATCTCCGTGCATTTCAGCCAGGACGATCCTTCCTTATTTGCACTTTCACTTGAGGAAAAGAGATGAAGCGATTGAACCACGCCTTATCTATCCAGGATTTTGTAGCTCCCACTCCACTTTTGCAGTGAGCTCCTCCAAAACTCTTGACTCTTGGATGGGAAACCGAATTTTTGGGCTCATATCCGGTTTCACAGCGAAATATTTGTTAGGGTCCCAAACTGCTCTTGTTTCTTTTTCTGTTTTGATTGCTTTGGGAAATTAGTAAAGGAAATGGAAAATAAAGCTAAATGAAACATAACTACAAATGGGTGAATATAATGCGTAGTTACTGTAGTTTCGACGAATTATTTTGACACATAGAATTTGTTATTAATGAAAAGTATCAGAGGATGAGTGATTTCAGTGGTGGAAAATATGAAAATCAATGGAAACAAGCTATAAACCTCCCTTAAAATTATGTTATTATTATTTTGGACAAACATCTATTTACATCAAAATATATGGCAAAGCATGTTTTCTGTCCACTCGATCGAAACGAAGTTTCATATTTATATTGCTTTAGTAGGTTGGTTTATTATGTTATCTTCAACAGGATAAAAACTAGGAATGGCTACGCTACGTCAAACAAAAGATAAAATCTAAAACCATGTGTTAACTTCACGCAGATTTATAAAACCTTGATTGATGAAACGTGTAATCAAATGGACTGTCAAGTATGAAATTATTAGTATTAATAATTCATTCAAAACCAGCCAGAAATTCCAAGAATTATCACATGAATCGTAGACGCTTTCAAGAAATACCTAAAAAAGAGGATAACAGAGTTCAACAATGAAATATTATTAAACTGTAGCGATTGCCCAAGTATCAATTAAAATATTATTACCCTGCAATTACTGCACAAGTATTAATTGAAATCTTATTAAGCTGTAATGACTGCACAAGTACATAATTTTGATTAAAGCATTACTTTTTCTTCATATGAGCTACTTTTAAATTCGTTTGTTTTAAGGATTATTTTTATTTAACACCCACCCCGACCCAGCCTACCTAGAAGGGTGTAAGGCCTTTGTTTTCAGAACACAGAGCAGAGAAAAAACCGAGTTTGAACGACTTATGAGTAGGAGGAATATCATAAAAGAACAAAATGCTTTCTAAAATGGTCGCTGACTTTTTGCTGTGTAATTTTCTCATTGGCTAAACTGCACATTAACCCAAACTGCCCTCGTTTCTTTTTCTGTTTTGATTCCTCTGGGAAATTAGCAAAGGAAATAGAAAATAAAGCTAAATGAAACATAACTACAAATGCGTGAATATAATGCGTAGTTATTGTATTTTCGACTCATTATTTTGACACACTTAGAATTTGTTATTAATGAAAACTATCAGAGAATGAGTGATTTCAGTGGTGGAATAGATGAAAATCAATGGAAACAAGCTATAAATCTCCCTTAAAAATCTTGTTATTTTTTTGGACAAACACGAATCGCTTAAATCTATTTACATCAAAATATATGGCAAAGCATGTTTTCTATCCACTCGATCGAAACACATCATTATCTTAGACATTACATAAACCCAGAACATTTATTATTATTATTCAATCAGTCGTATTCTGTTAGATTAATAGATTCGGGAAAAATGCATGACTGAGACAATTTTTTCATAATTGAAAAAAAAGATGAGTATATCAGCTCTTGCCGTTTTACAAAAACGACATGGACAGTGGCAGATAAATTTTTGAAAAATACAAACGTCCGTCTTCAGAACATTTAAAAAAGTAGTTGAGTATATAGTAAAATAATAGTTCTATAATATATGGAGAAATGACTTCAAAACGCAGTCATTTTTTATGACACCTTCGTACCACTACATACTTTTGCAAAAATAGTGAACGAACTGCTGAATAATTAACAAATGATAGTACGATGACAAGATAAATTATAGGAATCAGAAATTATCTAACCATTTCTATAAAACAGCAACTTCTACAGATTTAATGTCACATTTACGATTATTTCTTCTTCCCGATAAATTCTTGAATACAAATTAATACCTGAATATTTAAATGAACGGAAGAAATATCTCATCGCAAAAAATAACTTCATGGACAAGTCGAACGTTCACTCTATTGGGAGAACGATAGCAGGATCTGAGAGTTCATTTGCAAACATGAATACACACCTTGAAAAGCCAGTGTCGCCCACAGTCTGTTTTCAAATGCGTTTCATTCCATTCAGTTCGGGATGAAATGAATCAGAAGGCGAGTTCAAGGTCAACGGTAGGGCGGTTCTTCCGCACTTTACATATTAGGACTAAATATTGGCATCACTTTTGAAGATTCAGAGAAAGGATTAAAGACCTTTACAGGATGTAATTCACACGTTGTTCCTAAATAATACCTATGTCTTTATATTTGTTAAACAATAGGGATTTTCGTCTCTCAATTCATTTTTGATTCCTTCAACTGCCATCAGACAAGAGTAATCTACTAAAGATCTCAAGAAAATAATTTTTCAATTGCATTAATTTTTAAAAAACCCTCTGATAGTTCAAGATGACTGTATGTTAAAGTTACGGAGTGTACCCCTAGGCCCAGTTAAGTAGTCCTACATATGATTCTAACGCATTTAAAAAGAATTTATATATTTCAGCAGAATTTAGTTTTAAACCCATATTTATTTGAAGTAGTTTTTGTCGCTCAGTGCTTTTGCGGTTTTCGAATCCTTCCACAGCCATCTAACAGCAATCTGTAGAAGATCTTAGAAATTTATTTGCAAAGGCACTGTTTTAACTATAGTCAGTGACAACTCAAGATAACAGTTCGGCAAAATTACAATGCATATCACTACATCTAGTTACATAGTCCTAAATATGATCTTAATGTATTTAAAGAGAACTGATTTGTCAGGGCAGAATTTAATAGTTTATTTAAAATGAAAGTTGCTTAATTTTACAGAACTCTTTCTATAAAGCTGACAGGCATAGAAACACGCATTACGTCATTTACTTGTGATGCTGTCACTCGTAGCCTTCTAAGTGCTGACCATTTACATGTCACAGATTATAAAACAGGAGGCTTTTTATAATCATAAGCGATAGCAAATAAAAATTAAAACTACACGAAACATTCCGATGAAATAAATTGTTTCGATTTTTTGAAATCAAGAAATATGATAGGACAAAAAAATTTCAGAATAACAGAGAGACTGAAGGGAAAAACTAGCAGAATTGCTACAAATAGCTTGAAAATATACAGGGTTCCCACTTATATCCGTTACATCCCCCTTAACTTTTAAACGGTGACAGCTTAGGCCATAAAGTTGGTGTCTAGGTATAGTAAAAAGGCTATGCGTTTCTCGATGAGACAACTTACAACGTCATCTATCGGCAAATTTTGGAATTAGCGGTTCTATCTCGGAAACAGTACAAGATACGGGAAAAAGGTCAATTACAAAATTGTAGAGCGTCTTCGATTTAGTACAAAAAGATACCTTGTACACATTAATACGAAGAAATGAATGTTTAAAGTGCACATTTGTTTGTTCTCAATTTCCGAAACTGTGAGGTCTCTAAACGAGTTAAAACGAGAGAAAAAACAATTAGTTCTCACAATATACATTTATTTTCGGTGTTCAATGTGCTCTCTGTCATCTACAATGAAGTTTTGAGTCCTTGTTTAAATTTCACTTTGCACACGTTTTAGCATATAGGTAGTTGGCGCGCAAACACAAGCAACAGTAATACGTCCTGCAATGTTGGCGGAAAGGTCCATACACCTGCTGTTTGAGTTATTTCCACAAGAAAAAGTATAATGGGGTCTTTTTTACCCGAAAAATAACATTTTCTCCTTTTATTCGTGTCATATGACGTCAAAATTTCCGAAAATGCAAGCAAACAAATGCGCATTTTACACGTTTTGTTCTTAACATTATTGTTCTCAAGGTGTCTTTTCGTACTAAATCGAAGACGCTTTACAATTTTGTAGTTGACTTTTTTCCTGTATCTTGTACCGTTTTCGAGATAGGACCGCTAATTCCAAAATTTGCCGACAGATGGCGTTGTAAGTTGTCTCATCGAGTAGCGCATAGCCTTTTTACTAAACCTAGACACCAACTTTATGGCCTAAGCTGACACCGTTTAGAAGTTAAGAGGGGTGTAACGGATATAAGTGGGAACCCTGTATATTAGTCTAAATAGTTTGAAATATTGAATAGTTCATAAATTGCAATTTTCCAATGGGAAGTATTTGTCCATCTCGAATGGTTTAGATATTAGCTACTAGACCACGATAAGACTGGATACCCTGTATATTGGAGGTTGTTTTGATTTTTTTCCTTCGCTGCATGCATTGAAATGTATTATTACCAATTAATATATACAATTAGAATACGGAAACACCGTTTTGCCGTACAATGAAACAAGCCTTCAAAAGAAAACATGTAAAAAGAACTAATGACATTCGAAAATAGACGTCAGCTTTGAATACATTGTTTTCAGAAAAATACTTCCACGCCTGATAAATTGATAGTTTCAACGTAATCAATTAAAACACTTCCGAGCAGCAAAGGGATTTTGACCAATTTGCTAAAAACGCTCTCGCGCTTCGAAAATACCGGAATTCTTATGGGTGCAACTCAGACAAGGACGCTAACCGATATCAAATTAAGAAACATGTTGCAACGACTGAAGCGTAAAATTTCGTTAGAATTAGGAAGTTCACAATGATCAAAGTTATTTTACAGAAATCAGACTTCAGCCAGCACCTTTCAAAGATTTTTTTCAATAGACAAGAACACGAGTTTTGCAAGTTAATTATCTGGCACAGAAATAATTAGGAAATTGAGATGGCCAGACATATAATCAGCGGTAGAAGATGACAAAAGTTTGCCGACGGAGTAGTGTGAGAATCCAGATTTAATCGTAGGGTGAAGACTGTTTACCACAAAATCAAACAAAAGAAAGCAGGCTGTAGATATTCCCGAGCTCAGCACTTATCTTCCGAATAGATAAGACGCTTATAGCTGTTTCTTTATTTCCTATAGCAATATTACGTGAGCCTCATAAATATACGTCCCCATTACGGAGCGTGGAGTAAAAGTGAATCCAGTCCACCACCTTCCGTTATAAGAAGATTCACTATGACGGCCTATACGTGAATCTATCACAAAGTAAATTAAAGAAATTCCGAAATATCGCTTTATCATTAGATTCAAATGAAAAATAGGAAAGAAATATTAACTGAAAAATAAGTGGAACTGAGAGAATGAAATAATACAACACCACATTTTCAAATGTAACGAATGTCACAAATTTCTATCTATACGAAGGAAAATAAGAATTGGAAAAACAGAGAAGTAAGAAATTAAAAATCGTTAGAACAATTCGGCGCTGTGACATTCGTTTTATTACATGATTGCACGACAAAAGGATAAATCCATAAAATTCAAAAAAAAAGAAGAAAAAACCCGATACCCGATTATCGATTATTCAACGATCGATAAGACCAGAAACAAAAATCGACAACTAATAAAATGCACAATTGCCTATTTCTTTCACCGAAGGTATAGGTGATAAATAAAAGTAGACTTGAATAAACACAATTATATATAGACTTGAATAAGCACAATTTTATATAGATTTGAATAAACAAAATTTGAACAGAATAATTTTTATTCCAGAACAGTAACCTACAACCTTCATACATATCAGAATCATTGCAAAACATTAATTTTGCTGAAATCAGACTGATTTCTGCCTTTCGTCTTTAGAAAAAAAATTTATAAATCTACGCGCTCTGATGAATCAACTAAAATTATTGCTGTTACTGTTTAAAATAATTTCCAACTTGAAAAACCATTTCCTTTTTTCCAATCGATTGATTAAATCAAATTTTAATTCCGTATCCGTGACGCCACATGGCAATGAATTTCAGAAAAATGATCTTAAAATCAAAATGTAGAAAAAATGTGTAAAATAAAAAAAAAAATTCTACTATTTAGTATACTAAAGAAAGTGCATTTAAAAAAACTGATTTTAGTTATATTTATTTTGTAAAACGACTTTTTTGCAAATGAATTCTCTTTTAGTTCTGATTGATTAATGTATCCATTTTTTATTTATTTTCTAAATGTAAGGTGGCGCAAAATTTTTTTGTCGAAACGAGATTCTGAACATTTTTCCAACCAAAAAGGTGTCGTAAGAGCAAAGAGTGTAAGAAGACGTAATCTGATGCACAAGTTTTTTAAGTTGAAAACATGGCCTTTGATTATTTTCAACAGCGTTGCATTTAAAGATATTTTAATTCAAGACTCAAGGTGCGAAATTCATTGGTTGGGAAAGCAACATCGCAAGCACTTTTCTCTAATGAGAGTTTAGTTTAGGCACGGTAACCTGGTGTAAAACGAGTTCAAGCACAGGGAGGCAACTCGGGGAAGGGGTCGCCCCCCCCCCCCCACTTTGTCCGAAAAAAAATTAAAAATTTATTTTAGCTGCTTAAAACTAGGAATTATAAAAAAAACAATAGTTTTCGGTAACGCTAGCTAATTTTGCAACTAAATTTTTAAATTTTGTTGCCTACTTCCTATTCTCCGGGTTTTTTGAGATGTCTATAAATGTTTTGCCCCCAAACCGCCGCCTAATCAATCATCATCCGGATAGTCTGCCCAGAGTTACAAATTACGAGGAATGTTACCACCAATCCTCGGGTAGTATCAAATTGGAACACTAATTTAAAAAATCAAATCTGATTAGGTTTCATCCTGAATTATTTGCTTTTGTAGTCACATACCATGATGTGGTATTTATACAACCTATTACTTTTTGAGTAGGCCAACTCATTTCGAACTTTGTACTTCTCTGAAACAGCATTTCCTATAGCTTAAGGTGATAAAAACATAATCATTAAAAAATTTGGAATAGTATAGAAATGAAAGAAAACCTTTGTAATTACGGGTTTTTTTGCACACGTAATAATTAGTGTTTTTTACAGCAAGTCATTCGATTACAACTCAAGAGATTAAATTTACACTAAAATGTTTAGCTACGTATATTCAATAATATCTCTAATGCATGATACCCAAAGGTATAAAATCTAGTCGAACAAAACAGCGCCCTTAAAATATTCCAAAATTAGTGTTGTAACTTGCTTTAAAAGCGAGTAAAATAGCTGAGTAACGTGAAGAAAAGCATGCACAAGCGGTAGAAGAGTTTTCTTTCATGAGAATGACAACAGTAACTTTGTCGATTTAAAAAGAAAATACGTATAAAATAATTTTAAAAATACTACCTGTATTCCAATTTAGCAAAAATGGCATGAAATCTTTTCACCCAAAATGGTGTCGCAAGTTGGAAAAGTTAAAAAAGCCTTATCTAACGCAAAAGTTGTGAAATGCAATCCTCGGAATATATAACATCATACTTCTGGATATTCTGTCATAATATGTTGATTAAGTTCTTTGTGTATATTGAAAATGACAAAAGGAAAAGTTATTGCAATGTCACGTGGTTATTTATAGCTGTAGATTTTGCAATTTTTTAAAATTTCATCAGATATTTTTGTCATTTAATTGAAGAATAATATAATTTGGAAATCTAGAACTAAGAAACCATCATTCATACCTTTGAGAATCGTTATTTAATAGAAACCAAAGGCTAAATTGCGTTGCAACCAAAACAAAAATAATTCTGCTTTTCAATAAATATTGTTCTTGATGAGTTTATTTAATGCCATGGGAATTGTTTCCCTTAGTTCGATTTAAATTTTGAAATTTCATGTTGTCACAACCTTGAAGTGTAAATTTGGAAATAGAATTCTTGAAGCTCATTAAGAATGAAAAAACAAAAGCTCTTTATCTCGATTTTCTACCAGCAAAATTTTTCTTCGGTCACTGACGTGATCGCTTAGTACAAGAAGGCTTTTGTTCTCAGTGAAAGCTTCCTTATACAGCAATTTCATGTTTGCAGTAGTTTGCGAATCCCTTGTGGAGTATAATAATGCATCTTTACAAACATTTATATCTTTTCGCGAATGTTCCATACAACTCTATTGTGGGGCAAGACGATGAAAAGGATGACTTTTTCGTGAACTTGCTCCACTAGAATTTTTTTCTCTTAGCGTGGGCATTACTAAAACTCGTACATCACTTGGGAGAACAGTGTTTTGTCAGCAGTTCTAAGCCCTACATTAGAGCTTAGAGCGTTTTTATTTGTTTTGTGTCAACTTCAATATATATTTTATATATTAAAAGAAGTAGCACACTACAGAAACTTTAATAACAGTGCTGCATGACACAAAATAAACGTGAGTCAAATAAAGAATTTAAAATTTGTAAATTTTTAAGCTGAAAAACATTGACGTATCTAGGTCTTAGAAAATATGTTAAAAATTTTATAAAATTTGTATATAAAGAGAAATTTTCAATGTAATTAAATCGGACAAACGCATTCTCAAATAGGCGTCTGTCTCTGAAAGAGTAGCTAAATGAATGTACCAGTTGAGAATGTCAGCGCAATAAAACATATGATTAATGATTTTATAAAATATAGCCTACAAGAATGATCTTTTCCAGATTTGAAACTAGGAATATCAAAAATACCAGGAAGATACAATGTAGAAAGATCTTAAAAATATATGGTTATTGTTTTATTAAGTACAATATTTTAAAAAATTAATATCAACACTTTTGTATTTTATTCTCATTATTTCTTTCTATTTCAAGATTTACGAGCCACTATTCTAAAGCCATCTTAGCAGATGGTTATAATTTTGTACATCTCCCGTATACCTACATTTCAAAGATATAAAAAGTTCCCATTACATAAATGTTTGCTTTGTTCTTAAACTAGATAACTATTTATTTTCTTGGTAAATATTATTTCATTGTGATTATATTTTTTTGTGGGCTTTCTTAATTTTCTCATATCTATCGTTGTGTATAGTTTTGCACACGTTCGGACATCGTTTTGAAAACATTTTTAGTTAAAAAATTTTCCAAATTTCAATTCAACATTTTCGAAATTCAGTGATAAAGACGACAGGGCCTCAAGATGAATTGCAAAGAATAAATCCTACGTTCCTGTTGTGAGGACATAGTGTTACTATGAATAAAACGAAAAGTTAAAAGAAAAGAATTAAACAATTTATTTGTTAAAGCAGTCCTAATAATGAGCTGCAACAGTGTTACACCGAGACACCATCAGCATAAAGTCAATTCATGTGACATTACAGCATACATGGTTATCAATTTTGTACATACAGATATACAAAGATGCATCACGCTGTCCTAAGGCATCTTTTTTTCCTCTTGTAAAGAAGCGTTACTCATTCCAAAATTAAATTGGAGAGTCACATCTAACGTGCTTCACGCGAGTAACACGTGACTCCATACAAGTAAGGGCCAGATTACAAGAAGTGGTCTAACACCGCCCAAATTTATGGCAGATTACAGCAAGAAAAAAACCCTTCATCAGTGACCGAAATAAAAAGGAAAAGGCTAAAGTTTACCTGAGCTTCTCTTCACTAGCCGGTAGATAGATGGGAAATGCGAACTTTAATAGTGAAAGCAGGTTTAGTTCGGAGTTAGTCAGCATCCTTCCTTGTTCGTGCATTCAGGAAAGTAATTGTCAGATTTCAATGTTATACAATAAAGCTATTAAGATTTTGTTACATCACAGTACGAAGGAAAAAGGGCAAAAGGAAATAAGAGACTTGATCGAAATATTTCATTTTACACTCTTTTATTTAACTT
Source organism: Araneus ventricosus (assembly GCA_013235015.1). Classification (NCBI taxonomy): domain Eukaryota; kingdom Metazoa; phylum Arthropoda; class Arachnida; order Araneae; family Araneidae; genus Araneus; species Araneus ventricosus. The sequence continues at coordinate 1,301,966 of BGPR01000062.1, forward strand.
GATTTGTTTCACATTTGTAAAGATGTAATTTTGTAATCGATTCTTCACTCACTTTCTGATGAACTAGGACTCTGGAATTTTTATAGTAGGGTATTACCAACAACAATGCTATTTTTTAACACTTATAGAAGTTAATAAATTTCAGTCGATTAATTTTAATTCAATTTTGGTTGCATATGAGAGGTACAATCTGGCAGTGAATTTGAGGAAAAAAGCTGATTACAATATATGGATTGCAAACAATTGATTCCATGATATTTATCATAAGGAATTACGAAATATATTAAAGACTAGCAAGTAGAAAATAATAAAAATAAAAAAAGTTTTTAAAAACGCGCTTTCACTAATGTAATAAAAAGTAGAAAATATTTTTTCTATCAAAAATGTGAATGTCAAAGCAAAAGTGGGAAAAGCATGATACACTGAAAATAACGCTGTAAGGAAATTACGACAAAATAAATATCTCAAGAAAGAGAATTCCTAAACATTCCTCAAGAATTACAATATATTATAATGTGATTAAAATTCCAATTCACTTAGAGTACTTAAATTAGCACCTCACGCTTTTATGATTTTTGTTTTGATCTCCAGATTTTCCATAAAAAATTATTTACCACTTTTTATTACATCAATAAAAGCGTGATTTTTTTTAAAAAACTTATTTACTTCTAACGTTTGACATTATGCAAAAATTTAAGTGTTGGTAGCATTTAATATGCTGTTTTACTTTCTCTGTCTTACACTCGTATATCCATCTCTTATTCATTCAGAAAACCTAGGATTTTAAAAAGAAACAAAACAGAAAAGTAATAAACTACATTTCATTTTAACTATCGAAAGACAAACCATCTTAAAAATCTAATGAAATATGTGCTAAAAGAGTAAGTCTTTACCATTAGAAAAACACAAAACCAGAATTTCAATTAATCGCTTACGAAAATATGTCTGCTATTTCTAGTTTATTGTTTATTACAAAGAATGTTCAGATATGTATGAGAAAAATGTATTATATCAGAATATTGTTTTTTTTCCTTTAAATTTGTCTTAATGATTATAGGTACGTTAGAAATTTCTAAAAAAAAGATTTCTTATCAAAATTGTGCTAGCAAAAAATGAAAGTTAATTTTTTCAAAAGACTTAACAAAAAATTGTTAAAAGAATATTTACGAACATATTTTAGGATCGAGATTCTGAACTAGTATTTCTGTTCTCGAATGCATTTAACTTTAGAAAAATGGTTCACTGTTTGTCAAAAATATCAGAAATTATTATAAGAAAGGTAGACAATAGAATATTTTTATTGAGTTTAGTTAGTGAAGTTATCGAACATCGTGAGAGAAAACCAGCCAATGTTTTGGCTAGATTTCCTCCATTTAATACACTTATGCATTCTAAACTTCACAAACTTTGGACTGCCTTGAGAATTAATAAAAGCTAATTACAAGATAATGAATTGTATATGATTAGAATTTAAGAGAGCTGTTGCCATGGCCAGGTGGCAGAATCAGGTTCGAGGGACTGGAGGATCATTTGTTCGAGACCCCATTCTGCTAATGCATAATCATCGAGTGTGAAGTTTCATGCGCATTAAATGAGTCGCGTGAGACAAAAGGCCTTATGTTGGCGGAAGTTTGAAGAGCGAATGCTGACTCAGGTATCGTCCTCACTATCAAACAAAAATTAAAAGTTGAGAAATTGGTCTTCAGTAACTCTCATGCAGCTATAGAACGGTGTATTAATCAATTAAACCAAGATACCTCTTGCATGCAATTCAATATATTTAAAACTTAAGTTTATAATTTTTTAAATATATCGGTTTCATAAACAAATCAGTAAGAAAGCAATTCTGGTTCAACTGAAAATGGATTAACAATAGAAAATATTTAAACATATTTATAGGCTTCAACTGGATGCCAGAGCAGAAAAGAAATACTTTGTAAAACCAAATTGAATGAAATACAATTCATTCTCAAATTTTCTTTGTAATATTTATTTTCAATTGAATGAAATGATTTATTGCCTAACATGATATAATTTACTGTTTCATTTTCAAGTTTGACTGAAACTATTTGAACTTCCAGCGCAATTCATTTTTATTTTGATAAGAATTAAAAATATATGTAACTGTCAAAAGGGAAAAAAACGTTGTTGTATTGTTAAGAAATTTATTTTGCAACAAGCATGAGTAAACGCCCTAAATATAATTATCCATTGTTACAAACATTGCAATTAGATTGACGCAAAATAACAGAGCTAAAGAATTCAGTAACTTCGCAAGGGATATTTTCTAATCCAAAACGTTTCTACAATTTTCAAATCTCCTACGATGGCTAAATAAATAAACGTAGCATTTTAAAAAGACCCCATTTAAAGAGCTCAGCCTTCAGCGTAATTTTATTTCACTGACCTAATATTCAATTTAAAAATAAAGTTTTGTTACCTTAAATTATTGCCAGTTTGAAAACAATGCTTTATTTTCGTATCATGGTTTGTTCAGCCCCATAAAATGATGCGCTATTCAGTTCATAAGAGTTTTAAAAAATGAAGATAACTTAGCCTACTTTTGAAGTTTTATGTGGGCTATGGTTATTATATGAAATAAGTTGAACCCACACTATTCGAGTTAAAATATGAATATGCGAAAGCCTTTCTTATAGTGTAGTTACTTTGCCTTCACTTAAAAATAAAACTTAGGACTTAATAAATTTAGTTTTTATTCTCTTAAAGTTAGTTCTATAACGCCAGGAAATTTTATCATTTAAAAGAAGAAGTAAGAAAATTAATTGTCCAATACAGTCGAGTCTCAGTTATCCGACATAAATGGGGATTGCCGATGTCGGAGAATAGAGAAAGAAAAGAGGGTGCACTTTTCACTTAAAATACCCTCTGTGCCATATATTTAACTTTAATACCTTTCATGATATGCTGTACTTCAAGATAAAGAGGAAATTTAGAAAACAAGAAACTAATCATCTAGACATATCTCAGCAAAAAAAAAAACACTCTTCCAAATCTATGTTGACCAATTGCTGTCCCTTTCGCTGGTACAGGACGATATGTCCTTACATATTAATAATTTCTTACAAATAATGTTTTCCACTTAGAATAGAATAAATTGAAAGATTAACAGTATGTCAGCTTCTACGACAGTTTATCACGGAGTAAAGGTAATGATCTCAGGCAGAACGTTCTGCTTTCAAATTCCGCAGAAAAGGAATTTGCAGCATCAAATGTTTGTGCTTTTATATTTATGAAGTTATTTAGCTTGCAGTTCTGGGAGATTCTGGAACGTTCTTCGTTATCCCAGTTAAGGCTTCTGAATATTTCTTCTGTTGCATGTAAGTTAAGCTACCCTCGTATACGTTCTGTTCGCGGTATAGCTCATATTTCATACGTAATAACCCAAATTGTGGTGCTATAGATCCGAATAGTTAAAGTGGAGCTCTTTGGTTTTTAGTTTTGTTTATTATAGGATTAATAAATTGAATTATTTGCATATTTTTTATAAGAACACCCAAGTTACAAATAACATCCGTTTTTAACTAAAATCATTTTGGAAGACAGTAATTAAGAAAGAAATACTTAAATATTTAGCGTCTTTCTAGTTCCGGATTAGCATGAGAACAGCTCCAGTTTACATATCTAAAAAAGTGGGCTCCTACAGAAAAAGAATCTTAATGTTTCAATTAAAAAATTAACCATTCGATATTTTCGTATCAACATATAAATCTCTCCTCATTTATATCCTCTTTATTATTTCGTCATTTTAATTTTGAAAAATTAGTCGTTTTATCGGTTGCCTGTTCAGATCGTAGGGAATCACTACAAGCAAGGAAAATAAACTGTAAACACACGTAGGGAGAAGTGAAATAAGAATCCTTTTTTCATAGTATTATCACTTGAAAGAGAAAAAAACGTCTTGGATTTAGTGTTACTTTACTTTTCTCAATATAGTATATCTTTTCTTCTGTCATGCACACAGAAACACAAGTCTATCCCTAAATGTGAATTGCATATACATTTAAGTAATCCAAGCGTGCCGGTGTTATTAATAAGGTGGGGAGGAGGTTAAAAAACAGAATTTCCAGATAAATTGCTAAAACACACACGATTAAATCAACTTATAAACGAAAAGAATGACAAAAAAATTCCAACTTTTTATACTATAAAATATTCGGTTAAATTTTGTTTGCATATGTTTTAGATTCAAAAGGAAGATAACTCTCCTTACTGTTACTCATGTCTTATCAAATCACTTCCCAAAGGAAAAAGGAAAACTTTAATTATGCCACGGACGTTTTCTCGTTCCGTGCATTCTATCTTTTGAAACCATCAAATTAAATGTTTTTGATTAAAAGACCTAAATAAAAGGTTCATTTGTGTATTTAATCTTGTCCGCCTTGAAAAGCGCAAGAGAGCCAAGTTAATCTTAATGAAGTGTTTATTCATCAGTTGCGGTTGGGGCGTATTCAGACTTTTATCTAGTTGGATCGGGAAAGTTACGTAATTCTGAAGCAATGGCAGTCAGAATTATAAGTATAATTAGCTAATTTTACAAAAGAATTACATTCAAACTTTCAATCAAAATTATTATGTAGAAGCACGGAAACCATATATTAAATAATGCACAAATATGGCTATGGAATGTCAGAGAAATGTAGAACAAAAATAAAATTTCAGTAACCTGATGCTAAATTATGCGCAAATCTGGGCTATGGAATACCTGAAAAATGTAGAATAAAATTCTGGAAGTTTATTGATAAATAATGCATAAATGTCGTTATGGAGTATCAGAATAATTTTAACAAATAAAATTTTAGAAACTAGATGCTAAATAATGCACAAATGTGGTTAGGGAGCATCAGAAAAATGTAGAATAAAAATAAAATTTAAAAAACTCAATACTAAATAAGGCTCAAATGTGGTAGGGAACATCAGAAAAATGTAGAATAAAAATAAAATTTAAAAAACCCGTTGCTAAATAAGGCTGAAATGTGGTAGGAAACATCAGAAAAATGTAGAATAAAAATAAAATTTTAAAAACCCGATGCTAAATAAGGCTCAAATGTGGTTATGAAATATGAGAAAAATCAAGAATAAAAATAGAATTTTGCGTTTATTAATGTTCCGATGAGATTCATTAGGGTTGTACGTCATCTATACATGGCTTTTATTTCTCCATTCGCGACCACTACTGTAATGAAAGAAATTCTGCGATTCCATCTATAAACAAAAAATTAATTCTCTATTACAAGTGAACAGATAAATAATAAAATGAAATAACCAATTGGATCATTATATAATGATAACCAAAAGATATTAGATATATTCACTTGAAAAAAATATAACGAAAGGTTTCCGTTTAAAATAGTATTTTAACTTAGTATTTATGACGAATAATGAAAAATCTAAAAGATGCGTGCTGTCATTGTTTCTGTAATCCTACTAAGAATAAGCACCTATACTTATCAGCACCAACGAGTGAGTAATCTGAAAGAAGCTCCCACTGTCTATATTTTTGCGATAATACTTCTAAGTGTCAATACCTATAATTTTGTAAAGACTTGACTAGTCAATGAACAATTTACGTTCGTTGATATTTTTAGTTATCATCTCCGAACTTCTTGACAAAACCTTTTCTCCTCCACTTAAAGAAAATGGATTTCTTTGAGAGGAAACGAAACTATGCAACTTGCTTTCGGTTACTTCCAGTAATTATGAAATTTACCTTATTTTGTTCAGAGAATTTGCTATATTGCTTACAGAAGTGACTGCATTCACAAATTAAAGTAAACATATTTTTGCACAAAGTGAAAAAAAAGTCAATAAAAAAGCTAGAAAAGCGGGCATTTCCGGTAAAATTTGCTCAGTTGAGTAAAAATTGGACAAAGAAATAAAACAAACGCTTTCATGACAAAAGCAACAGGTGTCCTTGGAGAAGATTTGTTACAATGGTACCGAATATTTATAGAGAGCTACTCTGATTTCTGACATTAGTCTTCTAAATTGCTTTCTACATTTGTAAGTTTGACATCTGTCAATTTGGGTCAACTTTCTTCAACAGAAAAGACATGCCGGAGTATAAAAAATTACCGGGTATCAGTGTAGCTATTTCCTTGCTTAGAGCAATATTTCACGTGGTTATCATTTTATCAGGCACGTTCCAACATTTTCCTTTGACCTATTAAAAATTTCCTCGTTTTAAGTACCAGTCGTTTATTATCTACTAAACTGAAATCGCTAAATTAGATACGGGGGATTATGAAAGGCTGTTTAACTAACGCAGAACTAAACAATGTAGAAATGTGCTTTAAGCTCTCAAATTTTCAAACGTGCTGTTTACAACATTCAAGTAATTTTCATCGACTAACAGATAGCAAGGGCAACAAATTAACTCAATATTTAAATCATTTTCCCTACGTAGCTCTCGTTAAAACAAACTTATTTTATAAACTGAATTCCACTCGAAACCTTCGTTTATACTCCATCTACTACTTTTTATTCATCTTTACTTATGAAAAGCGGGCGCAAAATGAAGTTTTTTGAATAATATTTTACTCTGTTTTTGAGTGTGTCATCAACATGTTTTTATCATCACGGTGTATTTTTGTAACATTTTACATGTGTGACTTTTTTAAAAAAAATTTCTTTTAAACTGCAATGTAATAAACATTTGTTCTTTTTATCACTTTCTTCTGAATCGCTCTTAACAATTTGTTTCCATGTGAAAGTTTATCTTTCATCATATGGAACTAACAACAGTTTCTGAATTTCTGCAATTTTATTTTATTACCAATTATTGCGGCTAAGTACATTATTTTTAAGACTTTTGTAAAGTGTTGTTTTAATTTGCAAATGACTCATTAAAAGTACACAAAAATATTTAATTTAAAAGTTTCGAATTTGAATATTATTCAAAAACTTAAATATTATTCAAAATTTTCCTTCAGAAAAAGATAGAAAGCAAACTTACTGATCTAACCAACGCATTTCGGAACAATTATTACAGGCCAATGTTCCCAATTGGGAACATCGAATTGAAAATTCATTTAGTAATAAAATATCGTTCATATTGTTTTGGAAAAATTGTTAATTATAATTGAAATAATTGAAAGTAAGCTTGAATTTTTTATATACAAGTTATGTTTCAGATATAAAATGGGAAATGTACAGAAATTCTTAAAAATGGGCTTTTTTTAAATTTTAATTTGTGTGTAGCATAAAAATTCCTAAAAAATTAAAAAACGATCCAAAATTTCTAAAGAACTCCGTACATATAGTTAAAAATGTTCACTTTACGAATAAGATACAAAACATATAATTATATAAATAAGAAATGCATTTGCTATAATTCATTAAATTTTTATGTTCCCAATTGGGAACATTCGCCAATCGCGATCGAATCTGTGAAAGGAGGAATTTCTCTATTGTGAGTTTCCATTGAAAGGAAAATGGAAAGAACAATTCTCTTATACTTCAGGAAAATAAATCCTCATATTTTGTTAAAAGTTTAATGCTTTAGTTTCGGCGGAAAAAATTCATTTTGATCTGCAATATGGGGGCAATTTTAAATTTGTCGGATAAGTATTTATGTATCGCCGTAATGATAATTCTGTAGTGATTGTTTATTCTAATTAATATTTTCAGCTCCCAATTTATCTAATTAAAAGATGCTTTCATGCACAGAAGAAAAAGGTACGCATAGAACAACGAAATCGGATTCATAAATATAATTCTGGGATAGATGGGGTTTATCAATTGTATAAAACGCGAGAAACTAGAATACCGTTGTGAAGTTTCCTTTTTTTACACTTTTTTTTAAAGAAAAATATATTTTTTATTCATTTAAATTCATAAATTTTAAATTAAAATTATATCTATGCTTAGTTATAAAAATATTTTTTACAATACTTTACTTATTATTCAGTCTGTTCATCACTGTTTTCCATTTCAACGTCTAGCATAATAAGCTTAATCAGAAGTGGTCGATGTTCCCAATTGGGAACATTAAAAAATACATATATAAAAATTTGATATTTGATAAACATATATATTGATATCTTTAAACTAAAGCATTAGAAGGCGGAATATGCAAAAAAAAATAATTACAAATTAATCTGGATCTGAATTCTGTCTGTAAACGGTTGAATTTGAAACTAAATGGTTATAAAGGTTATAAATTTATCAATTTTCTGTTCACGTTGATTCAGTATTACTCAGAAATTCTCATTTGAAAGTAGCCTGATTACAAATTCTGCTGTTTGCTTTTGTCAGCAAAAGACGGAAAAGATAGTTGGAATGACGCCATGATCTGCTCCTCTGGATAACCAATGAAAGTGATGGCATGCTGGGTTTCTAAATTCTCTTGTTTTATATCATGTTTCACGAATTCTCTTTTCATACAATCCTAAATAATATGAAAATTATTCAAGACAAGAAGGAAATCAAATTAAGAAAAAGGGAATCAAGTTAAAATAAACATTTGCATACATTCGGATATTTTAAAAGCACTTGGTATAAATAAGTCCATTTTGTATGACATTATAATATCTTTGACCGAAATAAAGAAAAAGAAAGAAATTACATTCATTTCTAAATCTGAGAATTTGAGATGAAGATAATGAAACTCAGGATGCTATTCTAATCTTAATATCCCAAATTGTATGCAAACATGTGTTATTTACAGAAAACTCTGGTGTTGCTGACAAAGTGGATGTACTTTGGGGGGGGAGGATTTGTTGATTCTGTGCGGCTAATTTCCATTCAGAACTCGAACAAAAAATAACCAGTGCATAAAAGTATACTAATAAGAGTAACATTATGCTATTACGGCTTGAAGAAAAATTATACATAATGCATAGATTATTACCTGTAATCAATACAGTGTTCATGAATGAGAGGTACATTTATAAAGGTTAATTATTTTCACTGGATACTCAGAATTTAAGCATAAATTTACAAACGAATCATGATTAGGTTATACCTACGTAACATAATCTTAATAATTTAGAAATCTTCCGTAAATTCTGTCTTAATGATTTATTTTTCATTTAACTACTCTATGGAAAAATTACACATATTTATATTTGTAATAATAACGGGTGAAGTCTGAGCATATCTGGTGATAATGTAATTTTGAGGTAGTGGATCAATGGTTAATCCCCTACAAAGCAATCTAAACATCAAGGAATATTCCGAAGTGTCTGTTTCGAATTTTTCATTAGTTTTCTTAATTCATTTAAATTTGACATGAATTCTGTTACATTTTAAAGTTTTTTGTCTATTACTCCACAAATAGCAACTAATTAACGACCAAATCTACAGTTAATCCACCACAAAATAATCTGAGCATCGATGAATATACAGGAGTGCCTGTTTTGAATTTTTCATTATTTTTTTACAGTTAATCCACCATAAAATAATATGGATGCCGATGAATATCCCCGAATGTCGGTTTTAGATATTTCATTAATATATTTTTACAGTTCATCTACCGCAAAATAATCTGAAAGTTGATGAATATTCCAGAGTGATTGTTTTGAATTTTTCATTAGTTTTTTTCAATTCATTTAATTTTAGACCAAATTTCGATACATTTTAAAGCTTTCTCATCAATTACTACATAAACATTATTTATCAAAATAACTTCTTTTTAAGCTGAGAAAATTTTCTTTTTAAACATATTGGTTTGATTATTGTGGAAATCTTTTACCCACAATATATAATATTTTTTTAATATATTTTATTTTCAAAACCGCGCTTCATGCATATTTCCTATTTCTATTGCAAATTCGAGCCATTTTTATTGTTTAATCGTTTTAGACATAACTCTCCAGTACTGCAACCAAGGCATGAATGTTCTGTTAATTCACTTTTTGGATGTCGAATTAAAAGTGGGATTCTACTTTCGTAGTAATTGTAGAATTCCTCTACAATTACTACGAAATAATAATTTACTCCATAAGTAAAGAAATAATTTATTTTAAAATTTATTAAACTTTAATAAATGATTTTAAAATTTTTGTTTTTGAAAAGACTTATTTATTTTGTTCACTTATTTCATATTTCTATTTTCTTTTATGTTAGTCCATTTACTTTTCTACGGTCCTGTCAGGTGCCAGGCAACGAATAATAATATGAGGCTCCATTTTCTCCGTTTTGGAAAACAGATTCCTTCATGAAGCTGCTATTAGATGATACCATGTATCATTGGGAAATAGCTTTAACCATCTCTCTATAAAACGGATTAATTAAAATCTAAAGCGTAGAACATCCTGAGTTCTCATCCACTTTCTCATACTGGTATCAGTACCTCTGGGTTAAATTTAAATAAGCTATCTTTGGATTAAGACATTCACTGCTTTCACTTCGGAAAAAATAAACAACTAAATAAATAAAATAAAGTGAAATGGTATTCGTGACCAAGTTGAGATGAAACACAACGGACAAGTCGAAAGTAAGTTATAAGGGCGCAGCATGCTTTTCTCTCTGTCTCCATTTTCCAATTTTTCACATTCCTGCACTGATTTTGATTTTGTACAAATAACCAGTTTGACGGTGCCTTGAAATGACGAAATTTTCCATTACAATCATTTATTTTCACACGGTAAATTTTCAAGGTGTTAAAATTCTAACCGAAGTCTTTTCACCGCGACAGTGATGGAGCCGGCCCCTAAAAGCGGTTAGACAGGTAAACCGATTAAAGAAACAATAAACAGCCGAAAAAAGAAATAAAACAACAATTCTGTTCACGAGTAGAAAGTGAATATGGAACTAAGAATCGATAAAAGGATAAAGAGAGAAGTTTTGGGAACCAGTGGGAGTGTTTATCCCTCGACTTTCTCGCATACTTCCACAATATTCCTCGCTTTATGCTTAGTTTCGTCGTATAGTGAAGGAAGTCGAGTATGCATTTTGGAACAGCACATCTTTCTTGGACCGATTTCGTCCAAAATTTGATGCAGATGCACAATTTTGGTGTAAAGATCACATGTTAAAATTGATCGATATAGCTCTATGCTTTTCTGAGTTATCGTGTTCACATACACACGAACAGACCGACCAACAAACAGTCAAGCATTGGACGTCTTTGGTTAAAAATTTGATACAGATCTCCATTTTCGTTGATAAAACCATATGCAAATTTCCTATATCTAGCTCATTGCGTTTTTGAGTTATTAGTGCTCACATTTTTAAGAACAAACAGACTTTCCGTTGACGAATTTCACAGAAATCTACAATTTTTGGTATATAAAACCACGTGCTCTATCTCTTTTGTCTAGCTTGCTCGAGTTCTGAGTTACTGTGTTCACAGACAGACGTAAATTCAAAAATATTTTTTTCGGACTCAGGGAGGTCTAAAACGTGGAGATTCATCAAAATCTCCAAGTCGATTTTTTTATAGTTACAATACTTTCTCTTTGTATACTTCTTCGTAGACGAGAAAATAAAAAAAAACGATTATAAAATAACGAATCTAGACAAGAGTAGAAACCAAGTATGAAACTACAATTCAACAAAGGAATAAAACGCGAACCTAGATACAAATAAAGAATTCCATCTCACTTATTAAAGCATAAACAAACCGGCAATGACACTGAGAAATTTTTAGTATATTTTCATACACAGTAAAACACCGTTTATACGTTTGTCACTTATACGCCGTTTCATCACAGTACCGATTCATTCGTATTCATTGTAATGATAAAGTGCTTCGTTTATACGTCGTTTTCCCTCGTTCTAAAATGTGAGAATTTCCTCCTTTCCAGTGTGTGAACTGTGATAAAGATATCATGACTCGAAATTATTCACAATTGATGAATTAATAGAAGATAAGTTTCCTGGAGCTAATTTAAGCGAAGATTAAGAAGTTATTACACCTTTCTTTAAAGACGCAGTGGACTCCGTTGAAAACTTATTTCTTTCGTTAAAAGAATAGTGAAAAAACATTCCATGAACTTAATTCGATTCAAAATGATGCATTTAATATCCACAGACAATAAGCACGTCACATGATGGTTCAAAATGTTCTTAATTAAACTCCTACCTGCTTGCACATAAATTGTATAAGATATGTATAACTACAACTCAAGATATGCAATAAAGTTATGATTTTTCTCAGTTTTATGATAAATGTTTAATTTTAAAATTTAATTATTGATTTCCACACTATGCAGTATTATACTAGTACTATCTTAAAAACTTTAAAATTAATACTTTTAAAATAATTTTCATTAGTAATATTAATTTATAATAATAAAAGTTGTTTAGTAAAATTTCGGTTATACGTCTTTTCATTTCTACGTCGTCCTTGAAAGACGAATAAATGTTGCTTTACTGTATATGTATGTAACATATGCGTTTAATGAACGTACATTGTATATGCGTATACGGAGGTTGTTTCGAAGTAATTAAAGCAATGATTCTAAATTTTTGCCGCTAATTGAAGAAACACTCACCGCTGAAATGTTACTTCGAATGCGAGAATGAGAGGTCAGGACGTTTAGTTTTTGGCTTTGCAATCAAGCAGAGCGAAGAAAGAGGAACCTAATGGTGAGAGTAGGGCTTGCTGATGAACACAGCAGAAACAGAAGCTATTTTTCAAGAAGCTCAGTAGCAGCAATAGAATTGCTTGGTTAATCTATGTAATTAATCCTGGATGTCTTAGGAGAGATTTTCGTTAAAAGCTTATCTTGCAGAGGAAACAATAATACGTTTTATTAAATGTAAAATATGGCAAATTCAAATAATACAACAGACATTTTTAATATTTTTAAATTACTGTCAAAGATTTTACTCTGTTCTCTCCCCCTTTATATTTTTTCAAGGAAAATAATTTCGGGCTTAAGTATATTTACTTGACCTATTTTAAATCAAAGAGATTAAATCAAGTTATGAATTTCATATTTCACCTAAGAATTATTTTATAATACCTGGTGTCAGATCATGTGTCCTGACGCTAGTATGGTGTGCAAAGTCGAAGAGTCAGGCGCTTGCTTAGTGTCCACATAATAATGCGTAAGAATTACGTGGTCCGCCTCCAGTAGTAATTTCAAAAGGAAACACGTTAATGAAACATCTCTGTTAATCTAACTCTTTTATAGCAATAATGTTGTTTGGAACCTCAGAGATAAAATTTTACTATACTTAACAATTTCCTATCGGGTTAATTTTTTTTTATAAAAAAGCATTCTGTTTATCCCTTGAGATTTGCATGCAATTACTATTTTTGTATGAGTGTATAACCTTTACTTTAAAATGAAATTTCTCATAAAAGACAGACTATAGCTTATTCTTTAAGAAATAGTTATGAAAAGATATATTTTGCTAAGCAAAATGAGATTTGAATATTTTACATTATATGTCAGATTCAAATATTTACGCACATTAATAGATGTTTATATTATTGAATATCTGAATGTATATTTCATTTTTGAAACGAATATTTTTACTTTCAAAAGGAAGATAATCTCGGTTTAAAATTTTCCGTTTACTCTCTAAGTAATATTCTGAAGAAAAAACAAACTTTTATTTGGAACTGTTCTCAAAACAGCAGGAGAGATGTGGCTAAACTTTAAAAATAAGCTTTGAATAATGTGGAATTCAAACCTTTCTTAACTGAAAAATAGAAGATTTGAATTATGAGAAGAAAATATAGAATAAAATTTGTTCATATTTTTAGATTAAGTACAAAAAAGGAAGACTGGTTTTGATGCATTAATAATATTTCAACTGAATATCAAAACAACGTGTCATATATATAATATGTGCATAACACTTTGCAGCAATGTATTATACAACTTTATATACAAATTCTAAAGAAATATTAGTCAGTTTTTCGAAGAGGATCAAGCGATATACTGCTTCCTGAACAAGTGTTCATATAAAACGAACAAATAAGAAACTTTTGATTGTAAAAAGACGATTATAGTAAATTATACAGCAATGACCGATGTCCAACGGAATATACAATATTTGGATGAATAAGTATGTTGAAAGCTATTCAACAAATTCTGTTGTATGCATTCTGTTCTTTGAATACATTAGCGAGACGTTATCTTTGACGTGTCGCAATATATTTGTTTTCTAGATTCAGTACTTTTACATTAAAGCTCTTGAATCTTAAATATAATGAATATTGTGCCTAACTGCCTGAGATTCAATATTGAATTTCAGTGAATAACAGTTTCGCTATCACAAGTCATGCGTTGGATTTAAACAAAACATTAAAGGAATATACAAAAGCGGAATAATTAAAAATTGGTATTCATGGAAAATAAATGATAAGCGTACTATCATTCAATCATTCTTTATCTAAACCAACGAACCATCGCAACTTAACATTCAAACAACTTGTAATCCTTCGTTTGTTTCCACTAAAGCGAAAGTTCATGTTATTTCCGCCGGAGAATTGTTTTCTCTTTTACTCGCTTAGATAAATAAAATTCATGCAAATCAAATGATAAGCGCGTTGTCATTTCCATCACTCTCTATCTCAACCAGTGAACCAAACCAACTTAGCATTCAAACAACTTGTAATCCTCCGCTTTCCTCCATGAAAGGCGAAAGCTCGAATTTTTTCACCGGGAAGGCGAGTGAATAGATTTTACTTAAGATCGCTAAGATAAACTGCATCAAAAGAAAATGTCTAATTTCAGATAGTTGGATATACGGCACTTGTTATATAAAAATGTCGTATGTGAAAACCACAAACATACGAAATTTTCATGTAATAGCTGGAACCACTAGTGACATATGGAATTTTGTGACAATATATAACGATCGCATATCACACGCAATTTGAGGGCAGATGTAGCTAACCTTTACAAGCATTCAATAAAATGATTTGGCAAATTTGACATACGACATTTTTTATAAGAAAGTGACGATATATAAAAACCGACTTCAGAATGGGCTCTGAAATTCACATGAGCTGTGAGCATCGAGTAAATGCTTCTTCAACGTTTAACAGCATCAGTTTTCTCGGATATCGTATTTTTCTACCAAAAGCAAAATATATTTCTTTGCATTCAGTTTAGAAGGAAAAGAATAATAAATCGGTTAATAATATCGAATACTTATATAAGAACCGGGATAAATACCTAATAAAAAGGAAATATTTAAACAAAAAAAGTTAAGGTGAGTCTGAAATCAAACTCCCATGGTCAGAACATGATCATACGTGTTGATTAAGTTGGACGTATTCATCATTTTCATTTTTTATAATTTTTGGGTAATAAAAATTGAAAATAAAACCCAAAATTCAATGAATAAGCAATGAATTTCATGAGTAATGGACAACCTAAGTGCATAACTGAGGAGTCCGAAACATATTAACCGATTTTTTTTCCAGTGGCGACTCTACCAATATTTCTAACTTTATTTAACTGATGGGATTCTTCGGAAATTTTAAAAATCTGTTTTGAAATTCCAGCTTTATCATAAAACATGTTAGAAGCATATGTTTCCTAATTAAGTACAGTTTCACTGGACAACGAGCAAGAATTATTGATAAAAACAGAATGCACTGTCATGAAAACTTCTTTCGGTTTTCTAATAACTATTGCATTTGCGCTTGTAAATTAATATTGAAAAATCTCAAAAGTCTGAAAATCACTTTTATTGTACAATGTCGCAATATATATATATATATTAAATATGTCAGTGGTTTTCACCTCCACCGTAATAATTATTTGTTTTCTTCACCTTATACATGTGAAATTAGATAGGGAGTATTCAGAGTCAAATGTTGGATCGCGGTGGCCTGGTGACAGTTTTGACTTCAAAAGCGGGGTGTCGCAGATGCGAAAATTCGATGCTACTCAGCCTTTTGCAGGACCTGTCGCTTTTGTTTAAAACTGTCGGCGTCAAACGTCCTTCCACTGGTGTGGTGTGCAAATTCAGAGAGAAAGTTGACAAATCTGGTGTCATTCTCATTAAAAAGGCACCAAATAGCTTTGAAACGGGATACCTATCTAATCAGGTTACCAGAATGGATTGCACATAAAATATCGATCGCATAAATAAGTTGAAAGTGACGTTTATAAACTTCGGAATTTCAATGGTAAAAACACGGCATTTCTGAACACTGAATACATAAGAAATATAACTCAAATCTAAAAAGAATTGTAGGCATTTTTTTAAATGTATAATTAATTTTTATTCACAAGTTTCAATTTACATTATTTTCAAGTAAATTAATTGTAAAAATGTTTTCAAGTTAACGATATGCTTGCGATTCAAATGAACTATCAGTTGGATTATATATTTTGGAATTTTTCACTCACAAAACAGTATAAAAGTTTCTTCAATATTATCTTCAGATAATTTAATAATAAAAATGATAAAGCTGTGATTTTTTTTATTCAAAAATTCCAAATTCGTCCAAAACTATAAAATAATTTCTCATATACATTTGAAGGCGACCTTATATTAAAATATTGAAGCTTCAATTAACTTCCTTTTTTAGAAGAAGAAAAGTGGAAAATTTGTTTTTAAAAAAATTAATAGTATTCTTTCCATTAATGCATTATTGCCCATACATGCACTTTCAAAATCGCATTTTATATTACAAATTAGCAGATACTGACAGAAATGCCAAGTGGTTTTCTTGGCCAATGTGAGGATTTAATTCCAAAAGAAATTCCTTAAATTAGTCATTTTTGCGTTTCAACAAAAGACCGCCTTTCTTTAAACTTTTGACAGGTTCAAGGACTTGTTTTACAGCTCCATTCAATAATCCCACTTCCTGACCTCAACTCTTAACTGATCGCCGCTTCCGAATTGATTTCTTCATTGTTGTCAACAATAGCTTCTAGACAAGGTCTTGTCCCAGAAGCATCATCATGACCAAAGAACGGATGCACGTTTGTTCTTCATTCGAAGGAAATAAATTACGACCTTACTGAGACGCTTTAAACTGAAAGCAAGTTCATTTACATTTCCTATTTTGTTTAGGATTCTTGGATGCCATGGACATCAAAACAGATGACATCTCGAGTCGAGAAATTAGTGCCTCTGAGATATTATTAACCCTCCGTTAGTCACGCTGTGTTTTGTCTAGCGTTTTGTTACATGGATGATACATGTCTGCCATTTTATGAAACTTCGTATGACTTTGGAATAATAAGAAAAGAAAGAAAAATCCAAAAATTGTCATAATTGCAAAGGTAACGTCTTCAGTGACTTCTACATGACGTGTTACCATTATAAATAAGAAACGTCCATTTTTTTAGATTTCGCGCAATTCTTCTGAATGCATGTAACATAAGATATAATATTTTATATCTACAGGTTCTACTTCTTCTTTTTTTACTTTCTGCGTTTGTGAAAGATGATGATATTTCCTACACAATGCGCAGGTTGGGAATTCGAATCGTTAAGGCTCCACACAGTTCATTCAAGCGTAATTAGCATATCAGTATATATTTAATATCTCGTAAAATCTTTGTGGTATGTTTAGGGTATGACGAAATTTTCTACATGGTGCATAGGCTTGGTAATTGAGTCTTCCGGTTATAGAAGAATATTTGCAACCTTTAAATGAACCTTCTAGAATGTGGATATCACAGATATAACCTGGATTCAATATGTGACATCACAGACAGATTTGGATAGCCATAGAATATCATGTCTTGATCATTCAGGCAGTTGAGTGAAAAGTAGATCATGTTATTTTAAAATTTCAGATAATGAGTATGATGACTAACATTATCTGTTGCATAAATTTTTTTCTCGAAATTGGTTCAGTAAAATATTATGATACTCAAAATAATATTAAAAACGATCCTCATTGTGAGTAAATGTGTTTCTTCTGGTCTTATTAATAATCATTTTTGGCGTAGATTGCAGATGGGTGAATTACAGAAATCAACATTATGAATAACGAATTAAGATATATAATCATATTTGATAACACAGGAGAAACAATACATTTGCCCTTATATTTAAATAAAAGTCGACAGCTTTCTGCAATTCATATCTTTATCAAATTGATAAGAAAACAGCAATGAGAAGAATTATCATAAAGAATTTCAAAGAAAAATAGTGAAGAATTTTTTTAAAGAAGTCAGACACGTAACACCCGTGGTAAACTGGAGGCAGAATCTTGGCTCAGGGGATCGGAGTTTCGTGTGGGTTTGACACTCGATTTCTGTAGAAGATACGCTGACCTGATGCAAGTTCAATTCGTTGCCGCAGATAAAATGACATAGACTGAATTGGCATGGTGTGGAAATTTGGAAAGAGGGGCACCGGCTAATGTATAACTCTCGCGATTTGATCAAAATTAAAAGATACGGGGCTCTTTCTCCAATGGCTTCCGCACAGCTCTCAAACAGGATAGTATTGTAACAAAATGATAAGAAAACCCAAAATTCCTTTACAATGTTTATAACAAACAAATTTTACAAGAAATAGATAATGCTGTTTTGAGTTTAATACAGAATATTTTCAAACTCAGTGGCATTCTAACCGTGAATATCACTTTATGCTAAACATTTCAAATGTAATTACTGCGATGAAAGCTTGTTAAAGTTAAATCTTCCTAGAAATATTAAGCTTGAATTCTTTATACATTTATTCGATTGGGGGACTAAAATTTAAAGTTTCTTCCTATGAACATCACAAATAATGTATAATTTGGCCAATAATAACTAGAGTAAAACATTTTGTACTACACATAAGCATAAAATAGGTGCAATTCCTCTAAAATACTTAAACTGAGGATTTATAATTTAATAAAAAAAAATTGCATTTTTTATGATACGAAAAATGAAGAAAATAGAAGAAACTCATCAGGTTTAAATCAAAATATTCCTACGAGGCTTACTGATTGTGTTAAGTGCCGATAGTATATTTCAATGGACAAAAAGTATAAATTTAAGTGTTCTAAGAAAATATATATATTGTTGTATAACATAAATATATACATCAGAGCATTTGAAATTAATGTCAGTTGAAAAACGAATTCACATCGGGTGAAATCCTCAATTTAGATAAATTAATCAGAAAAAAAAATTAATTTTCACGTTTAATGAACGTAAAAGCCGCATTTTTTTGTTTTTGTTGAATCGCCTCCTAATGATAAAAATGATTCGCAGATTTGTCGCCAAACCGCCAAACTGGCATGAA
Organism: Araneus ventricosus; assembly: GCA_013235015.1. Lineage (NCBI taxonomy): Eukaryota > Metazoa > Arthropoda > Arachnida > Araneae > Araneidae > Araneus > Araneus ventricosus. Next base: position 1,321,097 of record BGPR01000062.1, read on the forward strand.
AAATTCGAAAAAAGAAAAGGAGAAGTTTATTCCTTTTAAGTTTTTCATCAGAATATCCAAATTCTCGTTCTACAAGTAAAGGGAAAGCCCAAACCAAAAATCTTAAGAAAAAGTAAGTAAAAAGAAAAAAAAACTGCAGAATAAATTGAAGCAGGTTCTGTAACACACATCCGTGTCTAATCATCTATCACACATGATATAAAGACATATGCGGTAGCTTTATCTGCAGTTGTGTATCATCCTGTTGGTTAGACGTTATCATCCTGTACTCAGGGCAGCCTGTCTGATGAAACTAAACCACGTCTTTGAAAACGGGAACAAGTGCCGAAAAGTCTATTTTTTTTTTTGCACCAAACGTGTGTTATCATATAGACATTCATTGTTAGCAGTAAAAAAGGAACGAAAACCACTAAGTAAACCACTTATGTAAAGAACCCCATAAAAAATTTGATTAAGAAAAATAATAAATATGAAATATAGGAAGTTTTTTTTTATTTGCCAGAATAAACAGTGTTTGAATTCGTTCCCTTCTTCAAATTGCTGCTTCAAACATTATTAAGTTTCGAACTAATTTACTAAGAAAAGCATTTTCTTTAGTCAGTTGACTAACGGATGTGTTCTCATAAGGCAGCAACACTCCTTCAAAGCATAGCAGGTGTATATTTCTATGATATTTCTTTCTTTCATAGGTACTTACGAAGAAAATTTCACGTTAAGACATATTTTCAGACTTTTCCCCATAGCTTGCTGAAAATTCCTGATCAGAACAGGAACAAATTTTCTTCTTCGAATGTATTTAATGTGTTTTTCCAACTCATGCGTGAAAAATGCATTAGTGCTCAAAGAATGCGATCAGCGAGGTTCAGACATAATTTTTGTTGTAGAAATTGGTTTCCATGTTAGAGTATTTTACTTTTATAGTGAATTTTACTTCATCTTTTACAGTTTGCATGACTTTTGATCACAAAATTACATGAGGTTAATATCATGCAACTAAAACAAATTAGCTTTCTTCTAAAGAATTGGTGACAAATGAAGATTTCTCTTGTTAAAAGCAATGACAGTTGTTTAATTTATGAAAAAGTTATCATATTGAACTCAATTCTCAATATTTTCTGGGAGCTTTCCCTTAAAAAAATAACGATTTAACTGGATGGTAAAGCAATTTTCCTGAAAAAAGGCATTCATAAGATAAAATGAACGTCGGTAGAGAGCAGAAGAAACTTGATGGAAGTAGTAATATCAAACCTGGAAACGTGTGGGGTGAGGAAATATTTCAATCATTTGTATTTCATTCGAAATGTGACATTTCATTGGATAAAAATATAGATAAAATGCGTTTTCTTCAATTTCACTTCCGTTTGAATATTAATGATTTGTTTCCATTCTTTAAGAATTTAAATAATGAACAGAAAATAAATTTCATGGAGGTGAGCTCCTCAAAAAATTAAAATTAAGATTGGAGAAAAATACTTGTTTAAAAGTTATAAATACTTCGGAACACAATATTAGGATTTTGACTTAATAGTTAACCTTTGGAGAAGCACTATTCCTAATTTTCTAAAATATGCCAAAAATTACTCTTAAAAACAATATTCAAAAATCCTTCTAATATATATCTTACGTTCTATTAAAGTATCTGTAATAAAAAATCAGTGTAACAGTGGAAGTGTTAGCTCATCACTCGTACGATACAGGACATTTATAATAAAGAGCTTTGCAGAAGAATAAAAGAATTTTAGATTTGCACAAACATTTTTTATGATTGCTTAGAGCTTTACTGAATGTTTTTCCTTAAATAATTTTTTAAAAATAACCAAAATCAATAAAACTTTACTTAAAATGACAAGTTGTGCTTAGGGAAAAATATTTTAGAATGTATCCAATGACATTTTTTTGTCGTTTTCCTATGAAATTTATTAAACTACGCATTTTTTTCCAGGAAACATGTTTGAATACAATTGTGCTGCGTTTCAACGCTTCTTTTTAGAACACCTGGATTACTTGACAGAGAAAGATGTCCAGTATAAAACCTCAAGATTCATTCGCCTTAAAAAAGCTAACAGCAAGCAAAAAAAATTTTTTTTCACTCATTTAAAATATTCAGAAAGTTTACTCTCAGCTTGCCATATTATGGGAATTAAACTACAGCACATTCCTTCAACATTAAATCTTCTCAAATGGAATTACGACTAAATTCAGTCATTAGATTCTCATGCAGAAATGTCTATATTTCATCTAAATAGTACTTTTAGTATTAGTTTGCGAGTAATGTCTCGTCCATCATAGATTTCGTCACTCGTCTATGACTCAATGTAATATTTTATTTTGTACTCTCAAAACAAGGGAATGATGGATACCTAGAAACTGTTAAGAAAAAGAGCGCTGCATTTGAATGTCCATTTACGTTATAGACTTTTAGAAAACAACATAAAGCTGACATTAGAAGAAACACATGTGACCAGAAGTCTTGTTCTTTGGTCTGCTGTAAGCAGAGGTCCAAATTATCTACGTCTTGGTCTTAGCAACGAATTAATGTAAAAATGTCATGCTTCACCTTTCAACATTTTTTTTCATTAAAACATGTATGTTAATAAAATAATATCAAATAATATTTTAATAAAATATAGCGAAATATTATTAAATATGAATCTTTTAGTCAGGAAAAAAGTAACTTCAGATTGCGCTGCATTTTTTCTCAACTCTTTCAATCTTAAACTTGTGCATTTTGTACAATATTTGTGGCAAATGCCTTATTTCTTTGCATTAGTTCTTCACATGGTCGTAGATTCCACCACTAATCACAATAATTCCTCAACAAGTTTCTTTCCTAAATCCAACATTCCCAGCCCTGCGGCCTCCGTCACAAAGAGCCAACATCTCTCAGCGTAATAACTGATATGCCAAATATTAATGATGTTACACGGCGACTTACTACGACAGTCCAACCTTTAAAATATAAATTTATTATTCTCTGACACAGCTGGCAAAACAGGCAGCTGATCGTCAGAAATATGCCTGGAGAGGGAAAAGAGACAATACTGCGGATATGCATTCAACCTCATAAATATCTACTCGAAGTTTTGGTTCATAACCTTAACATTTGATCAAAGGGCTTATATAACGCGTTTCCATCCAAAATTCTGAGGTCTTATCTTGTTGCTAGCAGTCAGTTAACTATCTGTCTGCAGTCCTAAGTCAGCCTCAGAATAGAAGCTACATCACGGATTGTGGAAATTGATATACTAACGTATTTACGACTTGGATGGTTAATATAATACATAGAGAAATTATAAACATAAGAGTATGTCAATTAACAAATTTGGTTAATTCTTATTGGAATTCCAAGTTGATAAAGGAAAAAATAACATATGCAGTACATAGATCAGTATATACCGTAAATTAATTGTGCTTTTAATAAACTAACACATGAATTTGTAATAAGTCAAACTGATACTTTTCTTTTATTGGCCTTTCATCGTAGTGATGTTAGCTTGTCGTAAGGAACAACACGAAGCCACTGACTAATAAAGTTGATATGAAATGGTACAATGATGGCGTGGAGATCAATAAACCTTAAAAATAGTTATAAAGTATTCACGGCATCAGAAATCAGTTGCTTATCATCATCAGTGGAATTATCATGGCTTTTGGTTCTCTCTACACTCAACAATTTACCAGGTGATGACTAAAATTTCTTGATCTTTAACAAGTATGTTCCATATATGTGTCTCAGGCAAGCATGTCAAATCCCTGACTCTAGGGCCGCATGTGGACTAAAACAATCCAGCCAATGCAACATTATGTAACGAAATTTTAACAAAAATATTCGCAACTAAAACTTAAGTTTAAAAATTTCTAATCAAATGTGATTATAAAAACAAACCCCAAACTTCGCCTATGATAGATGCTCATCGCGTTGCTACTCTGTGACGATCTTTTTTGTCTTTTAATCTTTAGAAATGCATGAGAAACAAGGTTTGTAGTTATTAAACATTTGGGAGACAATTTTTTTAGTTATCTTGATAGCATAAAATCATTAACTAACCATACGCAAAAGAGGCAATCGAAATCAGATAGATTCCGATGCGAAAGAAAAAGTCAACGAAGCTGAAAAGACTGAAATTTACAAAAATTTGCCATAAAGATATAAAAACTCAAAAATTCACTTATAAAACAATCACCGAATTTAAAAGTATATTTCGATTTGAGGAACTGTTTAAGATTAAGAAAAAAAAGTTTCATGCAAGATTCAGAATTAATGGAATTCACTACGTATCAGTTTTGCAAGCTACTATTGCGAACAAATCTTCCTCAGAAAGGGGGGGGGGGAATGGCAGTAGAGGATGACCAAAAAGAAAACATAAGTGTTATTTTTGCATTCGCTGCTTTTCATGATGCACCTTTCGCAATAAGCAAAAGTTGCAATGAAAATTCAATTTTTTTCCTGCCTATATAAATATAGAGCTGCCTGTTAGCTTTTGAGTTTTGCATGCTTGTTTTAGAGCCAGCTGTTTTCTGGCAGTATTAATTAATTGGCGCTCCGTGGACACAGCACTGTAAACACAATCAAACACCAGAGGCTTATTTTCGTAACATGATGAGGCAACATTTTCGCAATTGTATCCTAAGAGTAGACTTTAGAGATAGCTCGGCATAAAACTAGTTCCGTTTTTTGTTAGTTCGAATGAACATCTCGAATGAATTCTTGTCTACTATCCAGAATTTTCTGACTTTACCTGATGTTAGGATAGACACCACCGAGATACTATCAGAAGGAAACGATAATATGCTTATTATTGATGCTTCTGATAAAGATATCTCCGTTATAATTTTTATGTCGTTCAGATAAGAATGCCACATATATTGTCTCTAGACATATACTATTTTGCGGGTATCTTTCATTTCATATTTGTAAATTTCAATAATAACTATTAAAATTTACAAATATTAAATGCTAAGATAATCAAAATTTTTGCAGGGTCTTAATAATATTAAATTATACTGAAAACCATTATAGTTATGTTGATAACTTTGAAAATGCATTTGTATGAAGACAACAAATGGATTTTCAGTGATTAGTTTAGTTTTAATGTCCCGTTCTGAAGCAACACGAGAACTATTTTGGAGCGGACCTCATAATTTTGAACCTCGGTCAGATGACGAGGGCGACAACTGATCTGGCACCTCCTCCCCGTTTCCAAACTTCCACACCATACCAGCGGAAAGACGTTTGATCCCCTACCATTTTCAATGCTAATTGTAGAAATTGAGCAAGAAAGGATTATGGTTAATTTTTTTCATTTTTGTTTATAATTGAAAGACTAGGAAGATAATAGGAATGCAATATGCAAGAAAAACGTGTAACGTCAGCTTCATGCAGTTTTGCCAATATGCCCACATGTTGGCGGTGTTTATAAATTTTAAATGTATAAACACCGCCGACATTCTCAACTCAATTTTGTTGGACCACTAACCCCTTTTCCTGGCACCCGGTGCGATTTTCATTTTTCGTTTGTTTTTCAGTAATAAATACTTTCTAATCCACTACAGGGAAGAAAAAATGTTTCATGACTTAGTACTGTATCTATGAGAAAGAGGAAGATTTGAGAGTATAGAAACCGTTAGAACCATAAAGTTGATTTTTGGACCACTAACCTCCTTTCTTCCCAGCCTACCATTCTTAAACACCTAAACAACAGCCATTTTCCATAATCCCATTAGATTATGGAAATACACAATCCTTATTTAGAGATAACACTGTATTACAATCTAAAAATTTTTCATGTTATTATTGCGTAATTTAATGGAGAATTCCTAATGCTATTATGTTAAATATTGATAAATTCAACAACCTGCTAAATTTTTACCTAACAGCAATTAATGGAATTCGAGAATTATTCTGTAGAGTACTACAGTAATACCAAATTGAATTTACTTTATTAAATTTACCTACAAAGTGTCCTCGGAATTATAATAAAATCTATCGAAATTCTTCGAATAATTTTACTGAACCCTTTGCGGACAAGTAACTTTTTAGAACATTCAGATCAGGTTGGCGCACTTCATACGCCATCCCATTTTTTCCAACGCTGAGCTTATTTAATTACATAAAACTTTATTTTTTATAGTGTAATAAGATTAGGGGTTTGAATGGATTGATAATATACACATTTGTGTCCGAATTTTAGCAGCTATCCTCATCGTTAACTGGATTTCCGGACATTATACGCCACACCTGTCCGCAAAGGGTAAAATGGTGAAAATTTCCAAAACTCATTTATCTCAAGTTTCAAGTATCCCAGTGTTATTCTTCCCATTTCATATATCACTTCTAACCATTCCAGAAACGAGTTCAAAAGTACGAATGGCGCTATCAAAAAGTAGGCAAGAATACCCTCTCCTAGGCAGCTGGATAATCTGACTGAATTGCTGTGAGCAGCATCCAGCATGGAGTAAGCGGGAACTCGTTGCCTACAGCATACGACCAAAAATCCGATTGTTTAGGCCAATATACCATGGTGTGAGGCACGTTACAGAGAAGCCACTGTTCTCGTAGTTTTTTTTTCTGGAAAGCTTTCCTTTGTCTCTGAGAACAACAGATCCAAAGTTTATATGAATGAATCAAAGCTGGATAAGAAAGGTGAGCTAATGGATAGCGCGATGTATCATAATTTTAAAATAACATCGACCGTCCTCAGATAATAGATCCATGAAATTTAAGTCGGAATATCTATCCTAATTATTTATACAGAATCTCAAAATACTCTTGGTGATCTACGTATTTGAAGTCATCGTTATTACTAGTTCGACCTCATCATTAAGCCTAATACTTTGATGATGGATTCTACGACATTTATAGTTATAACTTTCAACCATATGCTTAGAATAAAGCCACATTTCAATAAATTTCATGGCAACTTTTATGTTAATTACTGAGGTCCAAACTATCCAAAGTAGGTCTACCAAAGTTTTCCAAACTGTCCTACTTATCCAAAGGTGAGAAACATCTTTTTCCATTATTATAAAAAGTAAGTTCATTTATCTATAAAATAAATGCTAATATTATAAAGTGTTAATATAAAAGACATCATTTGGTCTCCGCATGAAAAATGTAGGATGATTTATGAACCGATGACATGCTTTGCAGCCAAATACTTTTTCATATAAAAAAGTCTTCTTCCCAAACTAATTTCCAAATATTAATTATAATTAAGCATAATTTGGCATCAATAAGAAATTTAATTGCATTTCGCAGATCTGTTATTAAATTTATTTATATTTATATATTTGAAGCAAAAGCGTTTTTATGTAGCATATAATTTCCAAATATGAACTGTCATAATTATAAAGTAGTAAAAAATGTTTTTTTCTGATGTGGAAGTAAACGATTAGTAGTTAACTCTTTTGTTCTCTTCATCGAAAGAGCATTAAATGAGTTTAAAAGAGGGATGCTAAAAAAAAAGAAAGGAAAGCAGAATAATGAGTTTAAGGAAAGAGCGAAGTGTGTCATTACTAAATACAGGATTTGATTTGTAGTTGACCCCTACTATTACGGCAACATCGTGATTTGAAAGTGACTTCCGCTTCCGCTTTTTATCTATCGTTTGAGTTATGAAAGGAAATTTGCAGCAATAAATAAAAACGGGATCTTTTTTTAATTAGTGAATTCCCGTTTCGCTTATTTGTTGTAGACTCTGACGAACAGTATTTAAAAACTGTGGTCTTCTTCGCTGGAAGGAATTTAACACAGTAGACATTTGGCAAGTTGTTTTTAAATATTAAAAGTGTTTTCAAGGGAAACTTTTTTTACAAATATTCAACGATTTCCACTAAATTCACCTGATTGCGAAAAATTCATTACGATCCAAATTTGCTTCATGAAAAAGGTAAATTGGAAAAATATTAAAAGTGCATACCGCTAGACAAAAGGCAACCATAAAACATAATCAATTATCTTAAGATAAATAAGTATGATGAATTATCATCAAGTGAACGTAAAAGTTTGCAACTCATTCTGGTAAAAGTTTATTCAAATCTTATCTCATAAATTTTCAGAAATTTTGTTTAAAATATCACTCTTAAAAATATATTTTTTTAATCACAAATAACAAAGACAGGTGTGCGTGCAAGTATACGCAGGCACATTCTTGTTATAAATTGAATTTTTAAGAAACCCAGCATGTGACGGATATTTTTGCAATTTCTCAATTCTAATGAAAATCATCATACAATAGAACAGTTCAGAAACAATTAACAAAACACAAAGATACACGTTATGCACATACAGCATACAATATTCTGTTTTGAAATCGAGTTTCTAAGAAAATCTAGCGTTTGAAGATTGCCGCTGCAATTTTTCAAGTCTGATGAAATTTAAAACACTATAGGACATTTCAGAAAGATCAACAAAACACAAAGATGCACCGGTATGTGCACATATGTACATGCGCAATTTATTTCTAAAAGGAGTTTCTAAGTAAATTTAGTATTTGAAGAGTATTAGCAATTTCTCAATCTCGATGACATTCATCGTCACAATAGGGCATTTCAGAAGTAATTATTTTGTAACTTAAAAGAGAAAAAAAAACACACAAAGTTTGACATTATTGCAATATAAATGTGGAGCATTGAAGAAAACGGATTTAAAAAATTCAATTATTGGAAATCCAGTTTTAATCTTTTCACGTTTTAAAAACTTTTTATATTTAAAATTAATTTAACATAGAAATATAAAATTACCAGCATAGCTAAATTTCAAGATGCCCAAATTAACCATGATGATCACAAACTGGAAACTGATATCGATTTGAAATTAATTGTTACTGTATTATTGGTTCTGAAACCTTTTAAGTTTCAGCGACTATTTATTGTGAATTCACTAATGTCCAGTAATATGATGACGTTAATTTCAAAACTAAATACTATTTTTATCCCGCAGATTCTCTTTTTTCTACTTAAAACGAGATTGTCTACATATTAAGTTGCCTTCAGTCACTTCAAATTTGGTCTAAATACAACGAATACAATTTTCGTTTTAATAAAATTTATGAAATTCAAATAAGTATTCAAAAAATTAAATTATATCGCTTTTCAATTCATAAAATTGATACAAGATTAAAACAAGAATTTATCACAAATTATTTATTTATTACAATAATTGAAATAGGGATTTAGGTCAGAAACATAAAAGGTCTCACCAAACCATTTTCTGAAAACCGTTAATACTTTAATAAGATAAAGTAAAGCCCTGAAAAACTTTTAAAAATGCTAACACGATGTTGACAAATCGTGAATAAATAAATATTCATTAAGGTGGGGAATCATTATTTAAGACTAAAATAATGATAACGTTAGTCTTTAACTACGAGCATATTTTCGTCTATTCCTCTATTAAAATCTCGATTGCGTTGGAATTTCTTTTGTATAACTTCAATTTTGATGTTTTAATGAAATTTGCAAAAAATGATTTGAATCTCGAAAAAAGAGTTTAATAAAGGCATGCTTTCATAAATATTTATTTTTTACAAAACATAATGATTGCCATTTTACTGAGAAGATGAATGTGTTGGTAGACTTTCCCTTTGGTAAACAAATTCAAGAAAAGTAAATGAAACTGAAGGAAAATGCTTTGCGGATAACTTTTCAGATTTTTTCAACGCTAGATATGAATAAAAAGTTGTTTTATTTTGCAATGGCAATGAAAGGAAGAAAATGATCCGCATTTCCTAAATAACTTTGAAACAGACCGAAAAAGAAATACGAAAACAATTATTCATTATTTGCACGGAAGAAAGTAAAAGCTATTAATTTAAAATGACGTGAATTATAATTATTATCTCTTACTGAAACCCAGACAAAAATTTTCTATTGTTTCAGATTCGGTCATTAGATATTGACTTCATTTTCTTACAATTAGTATACAAAGCAGTGACATAATTTTAATCAAATCAAAGCCAAAACATAAAAGAAATGGCTGGAGAAGTGTTTGAAAATTTATGCTCTGAATCCATTAGGGTAGCCAGGCACTGTTCTTACATAAATTATTTTGCATTTTTAGGAGACTTTCAGCAGAGCACGTTTCTGTTGAATACGACACCTGCCCGCCCAAAACTCATAACAGTGATTAAGCATAAAACATGATAACGTTAATAATTTTTTTATGTACAGAGAAACCTCGCATAACGAGTGATTCGTATAACGAGCAAAATAAATTGTAAAAAAAAAATAGCTCGCTTAACGAGCGAGGTTGCGCATAACGAGTGAGGAGGAGAGGGGAATTCCCGGATTTTGCGCCTGCTACTGTTATATCCACGGAGCTTTTATTTTGCTTTAATTCTTATCAAACTAGGTGTCTAGTACTTGTGCTTGCACTTTTAATTGTAACCTGCTTAAACTGTTAATCGGATGAGAATTTTCGATTTGATTTCTTTTTTCTAGTAATAAACGTTTTGAATGGAACGAATGACTTTGGTTATTTTCATTTTTTGATTCCAGTAAAATTTTCGGCCATGGTTTTTTAAAAACTATTCTTCTGCCATGCATTTACAGTTGTTGATACGCTACGTAACAAATGATGTATTTGAGTGTCGTAACGAGTTGTCTGAAGTATTTGAGTATTGAGATGATTCAAGCTCCTTAAGGAAATTACATATAATTTTCTTTGAATAAACGTTATGCATAAAATTATTTGTGTATTTTTTCGGCATGGAACGCATTATCGTATTTTACGTTGACAAAAATTGTTGTTACGTTGGGAAAAACTGTTTCGCATAACGAGTAAGCTTCTGGAACGAATTATGCTCGTTATGCCAGGTTTCTTTTTATTTATATGCTTTTTTATATCCCAATGTATTTTTTATATATATTTATAATGTTTTTAGACTAGCATACTTTGTAAACTGAGTGGTGCAGGATGCAAAAATCGTTCAAAACAAGGCAGACCGTAGGACCTAGTGTTACCAAATTTAGAGCGTAATTTCTTGAGTGGTAGATGCTCACTAAGAAAGGATTTTCAAAATTTATATTAGATTTTTATTTAATTTAAAATTAATCGAAATGTTAACGTTTTCCTTAATAACTTCGGAGCATATTATTGCTCAAAACTATTTTGCACCACTTTAAAATTATAAAAATTAGCTTTTCTGTGATACCATTCTTACTTCCGTGCAATTTTTTCTTTAATTTTAATACATTTTTCAGAATTTATTATACAACGACTAATGGAACAAATTTTGCCATTCATTAGTTATTGAAATGCTCAGTAATCGGCTTATCTGCTGAGCCTTCGCATACATTGGGCTGTAGCCCAGGGGCGCCACAGATTGAAGACGCCTAAAATTTTATAATAATGTTTTTATTTTAATTTGTACCTTAAAATGTATTTAGTTATAATTTTAGATATGTTAATAATAAAAATATGATTAGGGCTTGCAACTAGACAGCCATTGATTACGTAATATTTCATAAACATGTGCATCGTAATCTATAAATTATAAGGCATATGATTGCGCCAATTAAATGAATAACTTTTAAAAAACTGCTTAATAAAATACAAAGGGTTTTTATATACGTTTTATTATATCAATTTAAATATTAAACATATTATTATGTTTTTATATTTAATAAATACATAGAATAGAATTGAAAAATAGTTTTATACAATGTAACCGTAAAAATGAATCATGTATTCGATTTGGGGTGGCGGAAGTTGGCTTGCAAATTCGTATTATGAGAAGGCGCCGATTTACTAGGTTGTAATGCGTTAAAAAGAGAACAGGAAATTTTTTTTCTCAATTATTTTTATTAGGTAGGTATTTTCGGAAATTTTTTTTCTCAATTAATTTTATTAGGTATGTATTTTCGTTGGGCCATAGGCGCTGAAATTTCTAGTTACGGTTCTGATGGGGAGCTAAATTACTCTAGCCCCTCAAATTTGTTAAGACGGCCCTATTTAACTGTAGAGTTGGCTTTCATAGTAAAACCTTTAATTCAAAAAATAAGTAAAATTACAATTCAAAAATATTTCAATTGACACACTTACTTGCGTGCTTCTGTATCTCACATTTTCTATTATTTTGGTATATTTTTATAAATTTGTTAACTTGATTTAGAAACAACAGTGAAACAGTATTTATTACAAACGATAAAATAAATAATGCTTTTTAATATGATATTTTAATATAATTTTCTGAATTCATAGCATGACAATGTTTTTAGGCTGACATTCTTTCAATAAATAGCGTGATGTAAAAATCGGTACTCACAGAATGCAACGGCTGATTCAAGCAAGTCAGACGAAGACCAGACCGACGAATCAAGCCTAAAACATTCTCATGCTACAATGTTTCGGATTAGAGGTTCGATTCTTTTTATATTTATTCTGGAGAAGAATTTTACCCAAGTCTAGAAATAAGGCGAAATAAGAAGAATACGGCTCAGGTGAACAAAGAGGTTACTCCGAAACCCCTATGGTCATTGTCTGCAATGCAACGACAGCGTGGTGGCCTACTGGTAAGGTCTCGGGTTCGGGGCCGGTTTTCGGGATTCTAGGTTTGGAACCCGATCCCTCTGAATATCTGCCATGCATATGGGCCTGTTAAACGTTAAATCTTACTTAGGGGGTTAAGCGTCTTCGCGCTGGTGTGGTATGGAAGTTTGATGAGCGGGTCCCAGGTCTGATGTAGTCCTCGTCATCTGACCACGGTTCAAAATGACAGAGTCAGTTCCTAAATAGCTCTCGTCTTGCTTCAAAATGGGACACTAATGTAACTAAACTCAACCGCAACCGCACGTTAGTGTTTCCGGGTGGAAATAAGACATATATAATGGAAAAACAGTATGTTATCTCCGCTATACCCTATGTCACATGCTTCTTTTTACTTGACTTATTCGTGTACGACAAAGTTTAAAGTCCTACCCGGGATTTGATTTCCGGATGTCGAGAGAGAACGTCCAGGCTTAGGGTGTTATTTTGATGCATTCAAATAAAACATTCTTCTGAAGCTATCGTTCAGCTTCTAGAGATAAATGAAGGCATCATTTAGCTTCTCACCTAAAGGTACGCATCTTCCAGCTTCTAAACATAAAAATGCCCTTTCTGCTTTATGACTTTCAATTTTTAGTCAAACAACCAGATCAAAAAGCAAAAGCTTCTCATCAATTTTGTAAAAATGTTTATAATCGATAAATCATTTTAAATAGGTGTTTATAATCGAGAAATTGTTTGTTTTAGTGAGAATGATGTCGATGAAGGAAGTGAGAAAAGAAATAATTCTGGTAGATATATAAGCAATAATTTATTTTATTCTGTTTCGGAATGGAATGAAGTAATGTAATATATATATATATATATATATATATATAATAAAATTTTTTCGGAACGGATCAGTGTTAGTGTATCTTTAAAATTTCATCTCATAGTATATTAAGATCCAGTATGTATGAGATCCACATTCAAAACATAATCTCACCTGGTAAGGAGAAATTAAAACGTAAAAATTATTCAGACAAAATCAGTTGAAAGGACGTTTCTTCGCTCCTCACACCGATATTAATTTGTTTATGGAGAGCCTGGGTCAGAGACCTATAATCTCCAATCCTTAGCTGTGATGGGAAGAAAATTACATAACACAATAATTCTAACATAATAATACTGTGCCAAAGGAGATGAGGTATTCCTTCGCTCCTATTCATCATATTTATTTACAACAATACCGGTGTTCGAAACAACAGGAATCTTAAAAAAGCCTAATTTTTTCCCAATAAAATTTGCATTAAAACTTATTCGTAATAGCTTTTAAAATGCATGTATTTAGAATAAGCACTACATGCTCATAAGCACTTCTATGTAGAATTTACATAATTTAATTCAAAATGCTAAATACATTTCGCGAGTTTTTCGTATGAAAATTGACTTACTAGTTAGAAAGTTTAGCACGATACGAATAATATGCGATTTAATATGTCAATATATCTAATATATCTTGAAATTAAATTTCAAAAATTTATTTTATAAAAAGATGAAACGAATAATTCATCAGATTCGAAAATCTTTAAAATAGGAAAATGATAGATGCAGCTTTTAACTTAAGTAAATAGATGAAATGGGTCGATGATCGGAATGAAGTCAATTCATGGTCAAGTGACACGCATCAAATGCGTCGCGCCAGTTTAATTTCGGAATCCATTACGTAACTTGCAGGGGAGAAAAGGACGGGAAGTCTCAGCACAGCATGAGATAACGTTCAGTTAAATGCCAAATGTCCTGCGCAGTTGAATGTGTCATGTGACTGACGTCGCATGATTGGTTCCATTTTTAGTGTATGAATTAAAGCCACGAGATAAAGCTTTTCAAATTATTAAATAATCTAAATAATAGTTTTTTGAAATCTTTATTATTATTATTATTATTATTCATTTCTAAGCTCGAACGCAGATTGTTATTCTGTGGAAAATTAAATATAATTCCTTTACTTGTTAAAAACTTACTTTGAAATGTAGAGACAAATTCAAACTTTTACTATGCTAACAAGCATTATTTTATGCTTCAGAAACAGTGAGTGTGAGAACGAAAAGAGCCAGTGTATCATTAGTGAAACGGACCGCTATTTGAAATTCAAATGATACCTGAAATCAATCCATTCAGAAGATAATCAAAACTGCTCATTCAAGCAAAGAAAATAAAACTGAAGCTTTGTTACATGAAGAGGTAAGATTTACTTTCAAAGAAACAGAAGTTGCTCATGTTATTTTAATTTGTGTGCAGTCAAACGTACATCTTCCAATAAAAGCCTACTAAATATTTATTAATTTTGCCCTGTTAAATGTTTATATAATGCAGTTCAGATAAATGCAGGTATATCATAAATTTTAAAAGAACGAAAATATTATAATTTGATCATCATTTTATTGAAACTTCAAGACATTGATTTTCAGAAATACTCTGTATCTTCAATACAGATAGTTATTATTGCATTTATATGTGCGGTTATTACTGCTTTCTTTAGAATTAAAGGAATCTTCTTCGCATTAATTTCAAATATTAATGAATTTATCTTATTTTATCACATTAAGTGTTTATTTAACTCAGCATAAATATATTTTGACAACTCAGTTCAGCTTCAATACTTTTTAACTCATTGCGAATTTAGTTTGTTCTGGACTTCATCGTTCACAATGCTTTCGATTTCCTCGTTTTCGGAAAGACAGTTATTTTTTCATTAATTGGATTTGGGGTTCTTAAATAATTTAAACACTGAAAATGAAGCAGAAATTGTCTACATAACAAGATTTCGAAAACCTTACATATTGTTTGTGAAATCTGCATGGCTCAGTAGCGGTTGATTATCGAATTAAATGTTTATTCATTGCCTTTAAAATAATTAAAATACAG
Organism: Araneus ventricosus; assembly: GCA_013235015.1. Classification (NCBI taxonomy): domain Eukaryota; kingdom Metazoa; phylum Arthropoda; class Arachnida; order Araneae; family Araneidae; genus Araneus; species Araneus ventricosus. Next base: position 1,336,491 of record BGPR01000062.1, read on the forward strand.
AAATAATAATTATGTTAATTATACTCCAACCCATAATTTTTAATAGAAAATTCAGAATATAATATTTATTAATTCTGAATAGGAAAATATAAATGGTTGGTTAGATTTTGTTATTAATTAAATTTATTTATTTTGAGATCCAAACTCATGCAATAATTGCATCGTTAATCGCTTCACTTTTACTTTTATGACATAATTGTACATAAATTAAAGAAGAGCGAGTTTCAGTAAAATGACTTGGGTACATTTTTTAAAACGAAATTGAGCTGAAGGAAGGTTGTTAATAAAAGGTTTTATGTCGCATTTTAAACAATTGGAATCAGAAATTAGCCAGTCTGTCTTAAAATGCTTTAAGATTGATTTTTTTAGAAGTTTTTTTAAGATTAAGTTTTTTTTAGAAAATTTCTATTAAAAGTATGTGTCCAGATCTGGAATAATAATAAAAAATATTCATGTTTAGAGATATTTAAAAACTGAAAACAATTTTCTCTTAACACATAAAATTCAGACCAAATTCAACTGCATTTGTACACATAGATTATCTAATGGAAAAAAATTCAATACCTCTAATTTGTATAAGATGTTGTACACAGAAACAATTCCATAGGAAAATTACTAAATTTCAGTTATGGAGGAATCTGCCTTACTAAAATCAAGGAATCCAGACGAAATATGTAGCTAATTTTCTTTAGTGTTGTAACATAATTGCAAATAAAATGATCATAGTTTTTCTTATGCATATAACTTTACTTATACTTCATGCATTATTCATTACTTTCTCTTGAAATTTTTAATATCACTAATATTTCTCCGATATTAAAAAAAATGTTTTGAAACAACACTGTTTTTGTTTGTCCCGGGAAAGAAATTCAACAATAACTATAGGCTGAATGTTGCATCAGCAAATAGTTAAATAATACTCTATCTGATCGAATGAAATCCATAAAATTCTTTATTGAAAACCCGCTTTTCAAATACATAGCCTCGGGTGTCAAAAACCTGTTCAGTAAGATAATGAATTACAAGATTCTTTGCTCCACATCAAGTTAGAAAAAAAAGAGCTTTACGAAGTTTGGTCAAACTTCACTCCTTTTTTACATTTGCAAATTCAAGGTTGTTAAAAGACCAACGGAAAAGAATCACAACTGAAACACTTTCCTGTCACGTGTTAATTAAAAAAACAATAAAGCGTAAAGGCAATCATTTAATGCAGATTTGGTTAGAATTAATGAAGGATAAAAAAAAAGAAACTATTTTGCAAGCGAAACAATTACCCACGTATAGAGGAAATAAATTCTGGCTGAAACGAGAAACTCAGAATTTCTTTTTATTCAGCTCCAAAACGTGTGATACTTTAGCAGCGAAATGGAACGAAACATCTTGATAAATAAACAAGATAAAAAAGAAACAACAACAAGCAACCATTTCGCGTGTCTATTTGTTATTTTCTGTCGAATCAGTTTGCTAAAAAAACGATTCCACATTCTTAGTAGTTTGTAGTATATGAAAATAAATCTCCGCAAACGTCCAAGAAAAAAAAGCAATCCACTTCTTAACATGACCGTAATACATGTTTTTTCTTTCATTGCTTCACGGTTCAGTAGCCACATTAAGTCATTTGAAGAAGAATGAATTTACACAGAATCAAACTACAACCAGCGCGTTCGTAAACTTCTAGGCAGGTATAAGGACATGTGAGGATCACGATATTAGTGGCAGGTGTAGGTACATGCAACAAATCATGGACGAAACTCTTCGTTTGAATTGCTTATACCTCTACAAATACGAAGGCAATAAAAATGAATACTCTATTCCTTAATATCTGTTTAGAATGCTAGCGATGTTACTATTTATTCCGAGAAATGCATTTTCAAAAATCTGAGACCAAATAAAGAAAGTCATGCAAATTATCAAAAGCAGCGAGGAAAGTTAAGTTTCAGAATCAGAAATAGAAAAATCAGTTAAGCAGAAAAAGAAAGTAGTTCAACAGGTGAAATACTTTTATTAGATACTCAAGGTCGAAACTCGCAACGAGACCTTTGAATTCAATACTTGAAAAACTAATTCTGCATTGATCTGTCTCAATACAATCAATTCATGATGCATGTCAAATGGTGATGCAAATCCATAAGAATTTCTTAATGGAGAAAATTTTGGTGAATATCAGTAACATATGCATTCCTTTCAATAGATATTAGAAGTTATCCGCATTTTTATTCAAATTAAAGGTGAAAAGTTTGGAGAATATGAATATTAGATACATTTCGTTCAATGGATATTAGAAGTCATCGGCATTTTTATTCAAACTTAATGGTGAAAATTTCGGAGAATATAAGTACTAGATACAGTTTTTCAATTGATATAAGAAGTTATCCGCATTTTTTTTCAAATGCAGTCATTTTAGTGGGGAAAAGAAGTAGACTATAAGCATATCATATAACTTTCAATACTACTAAACTCACAAATATATTCTAGATCAAATGACGAAACCATAATGATGGAGAATAATTTAAACTTAAATAAGTTTAATAAAAATGATTTTAATATAAACTTAGATTACGCCCAAATGCAAATGAAATTAATTAAATAATCATGACATTATTGCAAAAACTTTTGTCATGATGCAGCCGGGAATGTTTTTTTAATGCAACGAAAATGTATACAAAATAAAAGAACCATAGATTTCCGAAATTGAGATGGATTTAGCCTAATAATTTTAAAGTGGAAACATTCGCGGTCGATATTTTAAACGAACACTTACTTAACCTCAGTTCAGCAGACAGCGAAGAATTTAATAATGAATGTGTTGATTCTCCATCCGCAATTTTTCGTGGAGGCCTTGTACTAAAATCGAATAAATGGAACAACGTGCACGGAATTAGTTATGTTCCAAGACACGTTTTTTCAAGGAGATATCAACACCCGGCATAATTATGCTGAGATAAATAATCAATAACAAATAAATGCATTTTTTTGGTCCCACCATTTAATTTTGAATAAAAATAAACTATTTTCATACCTCTTTTGGAAAAACCAAAGATCATCACATCGTGTAACTTCCTGTTATCTGCGGACTGTCAGAGGTGGCAATTGTTTCGGAAGTAAGGTTTTCCCTCGCACGTTTTCAATCCTTTAAAGTGGACACGCGATAAACCTTCCGCCGCGAATTCGACAGCGATGAGTGAGAGTAGGCGAGAGTTGGCGACTGCTTAGTCAGCTCAGTAGTCGCCAACCTGCGCAACCGGTTCACTTCCACACATCCGAGCAGATTGACGTAACGGGCCACTTTCGCAAGTTTGGGTCACTCCGCGAGGAAAAAACTTAACATTTCCTTCTTGGTTTTCTGTTAACGGTGTTCAGCTGATAGAGACATACACAAGGGGCGGAATGACCGAATTATTGTGGACATTACTTTTCATTTCCCGCCTTTCATATAAAACTCTTCCAGAAACTTTATTTTTTCCCCTTACTTCCGCTCATCCCGGAACCAGCAGATCTCAGGCCGATTGCTTCAAGTCTTAGAAAGAGCTTCGTGATCAATATATTTCGGAAAGAGAGAGGGAATACCTATATGAAAAGTACCAAAAAAGAGGGAAAATGTAAATTTAACATTTTAAGTTATATTATAAATTAAAATTTAACTGGTTAATTTAAAATGGTCTGATAAATTTAAATTGTGACGGCAATAACTGAGAAACTGTTACTAAAAAGCGTCTTGAGACAAAAATTTCTTGACTGTAGATTACGGCAGCACCCGGGTCACGCGGTCTTAAAATTTCTGACACTGGATACTTCTGTCAAATTTTTCAACAATAGTTAGCTAAAAAAATAGAAGAAAATCAGCTTAAATTAAAACATTTCAATTAAATTAACCAAATAATTGTATTGAACTATTTTTTTCTATTTACCTTTGGCTGTATTTTGATCTAGTGTTTCATTTTTCTAATACTTTGGGGGTCGTGAAAAAGTTTTGTAGCGTAGAATGAAATGTGAACGGAAAAAAATGCAAGAACCTGCATCCCATGACGTAATGTAATCTTAAAACGAATTTCTTTTAAAAAAAAGGCATTATGGCAATAAAATCCACGAACATAGTGATATGCTTACATATATAACTGCTTTCATTTCCTAAAGAAAATCTTTTTCACATTGAGCCATTAGCCATTTCAATTTTAAAAGAGCGAAATGCTCGTGGTAAAATACATAATGATATCAGTATAAAGCGAAATTTCTTTCCCCAACTTAGAGTGTAATTCAAAAGCAATAAAATACTTTTCGGAGTAATCGGAAGAAAAAAAAGATGAAAAAATGTCAGTATTGACGATTGGCATATTTTGAAAAAGAATGTACTAATATTATGTAGGATCTAAAACCGTTATCACAGAGACACTTTTATTCAAAACAACACGAAACAAATACAAAATGAAAGCACAATATAGTGTGCGTGTTGATGCAACAGCAAAAAATGGGCATTTGCTTGAAAATGAGGTTTCTGATAAATGTTTGCTTGTTATCTGATGTGCGAACACTTTTTTTCATCTCCACCTCTATTCCCTCCAATATTACACATTTCTTCAAAATTATTTGATTCACAATATCGTCACTGTTAAAGCAACATCTCGTATGTCGAAGTTTCCAAAACATTTTATTTATGCAAAACACATGTGAATCGATTGATGTTAAAAGGGGACTTCTGCATTTCTCGGCGGAAATTACATTTTTATTTTCGTTTTTAATTTGATGAAGATGAATGCAAATTTGGTGTAAAAACGGGGCTTTTACTATTCACAGCCACGTTTTGGTACAGCATCAAAGTTTCCATGTGATGTTAGAAGAAGGCTTCTTCGCAGAAGACTCCTTTTAACATCAATATAACAGTTCTCTGCTAGATTTCAGAAGTCCCCTTTTAATATCAATCGATTCATGTATAGGTTAACTACATCTGCTCTCAAATTGTGGTATATGATATGTGATTGTTGTATGTTGTCACAAAATGTCACATGTCGTTAGTGGTTCCAGCTGTTACATCAAAATTTCGTATGTTTTGTTGGTATAGTTTTTGACTTATGATATTTTGATATAACAGCTACAATATGTTGATTAAAAGGAACTCGAAATGCACGCTGCGCGACCTATTATTATTTTTAGAAAAGTTTAGGTTTAGTAGAAAGGCATGTTTGAGACTTATGCTTGCTATAAAGCCGATTTGCCTCCAATTGAAGAAAAAAATTTGAGAACTAAGTCTCGAATGAGAACAACATGAGAGTCGGCATCACCACCCACTCTCTCCATCAAATCATTTTTAGAAAAAGCCTTCACGGCGAATGTGCGTTGTATATCTGTAAACGACAAAACGTCAGAATAAATCATAATGTGTTTTATAAACAAGACCACTCTCATTTCTTTCTCAGATAGCTTGTTATTTTCAGGATACTGGAATCGTCTGTTTCATTGCAGTATACACCAAGCAGAAATTGTACTAGTGCTCTTTTGGGAATGAAAAAACTGTCTGTGGCCTTTTGATTCTGTTTATAAAAAATAGAGGCATTTCAAGTTTAAAAAACATAATTTGCTTAAATTCAAAATCTTAATTATGACCTTTGGCGAAGAAAGGAAAGAGAAGTGAATAATGCCCATTTTAAAATTGAAAAACAACGACTTGATCCCTTTTGACTCTATACTTCCACACCTCCATAAAGCAGTTTCAAGAAAGAACACCTTGCTATTTTTGATGATTAAATCTGCCTAAAATAGTAAATAATCTTTTTCCAATAATGAAATTAATCAAAAACTAAAGCTGTAGCACCATTTTTCCTTCAAAATCTTCCTCCAGAAATATAAAAAAAAGACCAATATATGATTTGCTTCCTTTACACCTGGTTTCTTTTAGGAATGTAAGGATTAAAATTTCATAGTCACTACATTTTATTGTGCAGAAAACACTTGTGAGAACGATCTTAATGGTATAATTAAGAAAAAATTAATATACAAAATTTAATCTTTTAATATAAATGGAACGAAGAATGGTAAAGGCTTGAGCTACACCATCTACACCTTAAGTAGACACAGTTCAGGGCAAATAATTTTCGACATCAATAAATTAAATTTCGTTTTGAAAATTTGAGGAAATTTTGAAAAATATGTAGTGAATTCGTTTGCATTAAATTATACATTGTCTTAAAAGATTATGTGAGAAAAGATAATGATAAAAGATAATTACACCTAGTAAAATGAAACTAAAACGTAAAAATTAATCTGTCTTATTCAGATGAATTCATGTGAAAAACGTTTATTCATTCTTATTGATCATTTAGATTTATAGTGATACCATCATTTTCGTACGCAGTGTTATGCGAAACAACAAGAATTTTAGAAAACCTTAAACTTCTCTTCTACTACTTTTTTACTTCTAATGACTACTACTTTTATTTAACTTGACTTGCTTTATGTTTTTAAAGATGGAATTTTATAATTGACTTTTCACACAATTCCTGATGTGCTAGAATTTTGAAATTTTGTACACGAGTATGTTCTCGATGACAATATACTGTTTTAATACTTTCAGATCTTAATTATCAGTTAACCGATTGATTTAATTAATTTTTTTCACATAGGGACGTCACCTGATTGTGAATTCAAGAAAAAAATTGATTTCAAGATTTCATAATAATTAAAATAATAAATTATATATTAAAAGCATAAAATAATTAAAATAAAAAATGTTACATTTTAGCGCACTAATAATAGTGTATTTTTTAAAAACTATTTTTTCAACACAAGCGTATTTTATTTCTGTATTAAAAAATGTTAATTAAAAAAATTGTCTTCCTTCCTTCCTTCAAAACAAAACTCCTTTTTATGCCTCTATTCGTTGGTTGTTTTTATTATTTTTTTTACTTTGACTTTTCTTTCGGAAGTTTGAACTTTACTTTTAAAACCACTAAAAACTCTAGGTTTCTGCTAATAAATTTTGAAGTGTGTTGTTAAGTTTTACTCTTAACGGTGCATATCGTTAGAGTGCTGCACAGGATTGATGTTTGAAGACCGACCGCCAAAAACCCTAGGTTTCATCAAAACCACCATTTAGGATCCATCAAAAAATACAGGTTTCTTCTAACGAATTTCGAAATATCCTGTTAAGTTTGCTCTAAGGTTTCCGTATAGGGGGAGTGAGGGGACATTGATGCATTTTTTTTTGGAAAGCTAAAAAATGATTTTACAAACGGTAATAATTAGACTTAATACACTATATTTATACATTTATTAATCTAATATAGGACTTCAGTAGAGCTTTGGTTATAAATGACATAATAAAATACTTATTACACTTTTTTCCTAAAAACGGATTAGTATCAATCTGCCCCATACTAGGGGTACATTGATACGCACGGAAATATCAAAAATAATGATGGTTAATAGGTGTGGCATCAAAACAAAATTTGTTTTATCAATAAACTTTGTATTCCAAATCAAGGTTCAAAAGTTTAACAAAATAACAAACTTTTATTTTAATCAAAATTCAACATTTTTAATGAGATTGGAAAAATGAAACAATAATACTTCAGAAAATAATTTATCTCTATAAATAATAAAGAAGAATGTGCGTGTGTGTGTAAAATTATTTTGGAGGGAAGGAATGTGTATCTCGAAGCCGGTTTGGGAAATTTTAATTAATTAAACATTAAGGAAAATTTTCGCATTGTTCCTTGATGACATACGAAAACAAATTGCCTCAAAAATAATTTTCACACCATCTAAAAATGCAAGAAATGACCTTTTTGATGATATTAATTAAATTTCCGTACAATTTTTCTCTCCAATTTTAATAAATTCGTAAAAAATAATTTAAACTTAATTTACAACAATTCTTTTTATTTTTGCATTAAAATTCAAACTGTTTTCATATTTTAAACAAATGCTTAATTGCGTGTTTCTCGTAGATAGTTCATTTTTCCTTTTTTTCCATTTCTGAAGACGATTTTGCAAAGTAGTTTCTGTTAAGGTGCAATGATACACACAGAAGACGCGTATAAATGTGCCCCGGAGTCAATTGTATCAATCTGCCCAAGAGCCCATTTTACTTAAAACAAATGGTCACATAAAAATAACGCTAATCAACCTGAAAACTTAATATAGTTAAGAAAAATTTATGTTTTTTCCTACCTTTGGATTAGATTACCTGACAGCAGAACGTGAATAGTTAAAGAAATCACACAACGCATACTTAGAGTAAAATTTACTTAGACGAAAAGATTAGCGGTTTGATTCATTTGTAAATTAACTTTTGACTCAACATGTCTGAAAAATATACCCTGTGCTCAGGGTTACAGTGGCATATATTTGAGGGGATATAAACATCTTGAGCCATTCCAATCATCAAAATTTACGGACTGTATTAATGTTCCCGCGAATCAATCTACAACTCCCCCTACATGTTGCAAATGTGCTGCACAGGATTGATGTTTGAAGGCCGTTCGGACCGACTTTCCGATGATGAATCCGAAGATGATCCGAATGATCCGACAGATCATTTGTTTCAGTGCTTTTGTGAAAGGAATAAAATGTAAGAAAATAAAAGTACCTCAAATATATGAAAATTGTATAATCTTCTGTTCAGATCAGAATACTAAATGAAATATGCTTTTTGCATCTTCTAAAATCATTCCTATATTTTTATATAAATAAAAAAAATACATTGATTCTTGTCCCACTCAAGAGTCGAAGCATAAAAAATCTTAGCCTGGGAATGTGACCCTAACACATGACAGTTATGCGAGAGCCTGACCTAACTCCCAGAAGTTATACAGGGTTCATGTATCTACCCGTATCCACTTTATATGTATATCAGCTGTATGGATGTCTCAAAGCTTCATATTTTATATTTTCATGTAAGCAACATTCGTGTTGCATTGAAATTGGCTCTGAATCAATAAATGAGTCAGAATTTTTTAAGACGTGCGTAAAATACGTATACGCATTTCAACAATACGTAGTCGATGATTACGTACTGTTTGAAAACTGCGCAGGTGCGACAAAGAATTGAAGGTATTACTGTTGTGAAGATTTTAACTGAATGAGTGACGAATAATATTCACACACGCTGAGGTGACTATGAATGAATCTTATGAGATTTGGCTCATTGAAATTGAGCAGCAGTGTAGCGTGATGTGCAATCACGAAATCATGACTTACTATAGTAAGTATACTGCAATAGATATTTCCAACTTGTGAAAAAGACATTTTAGACCGAAGCAAGGAAAAGTGCCACTTCAATTATTAAGAAAACAGCCCAGTCGGGAAATATATGGTACCCGAACTCCTGTCTGAGGAATTACGTTACCTGTCCACGAAGGTATTTGCTCAAGGAGCAAATTATCTCAAGAAGACTTAGTTTAAATTAAAGTCCGTTTAGCAGCTACTCGAAGGTTGTTTCGGGACGGTCCTCGAACTTTTGAACTGTGGTTAGATGAGGGGAAAGGCATCTAAGCCAACAGACATATCTCCAAACTTCAAAATAAGAGGAATGACATTTGACTCCGAAGGATTGAACGTGCAGCTGAAACCGGAGTACTCGACAGATCTTTGTTGGAATCAAATCTCGAACTTGTGACACTCTAGCCCTAACCCAAGATTTTGCCATCAGACTATCGCGTCCCATCTCATGATGGCTATAATTAATTTTGGATGTAAAGGAAAGCTAGGATTTATGAAAGATATCTCAAACTAAATTTGAAGCAGATACGGAAATCTAAGTAAATTACAGATAAAATAGATGACACTATTAAACATTATAATACATACATAAGTTCAAAAGGCTACTAATGATCACCATATTAGTCTTTCACGCATAAAAGTTTTCGGCAAAAAAATAAATAAATAATGTATTGAAGGAAAAATTCTTCATCATATGAGTATTATGTAAGTTTAAGATATCTGTTTATCAACGCTCCGTTTTCATTTTCATCCTCAGATGATCGCAATGTACCTCACGGATACAAAATCTGTTCTATGATATGTCCATCTAGTTTTGATAATTTTCCCTTTGTAACTATAATAATCAGTGGCGAATCCAGTATTCGGGTCGGGGGGCGGGGCTGAGGTCATAAAAATTTTGTGTCGTAGTGACGAATGTCAGATCTCATGGCTTATGTAAACCAAAACACTTTAACTTTACAGACTTTCCTCACCTGACAATAAGAATCATAAATAGCACTACAATACTTTCGATTATTTAATAAAAAAATACAATTAAATAACTAGCCAAAAAATGTTTTCGACCGCGTCAACGCTACAAGTACAAGTGGAATGACTAGAAAAGTAGGAAAATTTTTGAGCCTGTCAAGCCAGAAAGCAATGTTGTCATGATTTTATTTTTTTACAAATGAAAATTAAGAACAAACAGTTGTAGTGATTTTAAATAAAATAATTTTAGTTTAACTCTGGGGGGGCTGCAGCCCGATAGCCCCCCCGGATTCGCCACTGATAATAATTAATCCTAATGAGAATGTAAATAAGAATTCTGTAAGAAAAATTCCAATTGCAGTGCGATAAAAGCAGAATAAAACAGAAAATGGATTAACCTAATCTGGCATGCTTATTTATTAGATATTGCGACTAACGGAGGGTTAAGTAACAGAAATCTTAATGTGGCGCATTCAAAGAAGCAAATTTTAACGGATTTTCTTTTCAAAATAGCCAGTTTCATCTATCTAGTGTTTCATTTTTTCAGAATATATGACTAGAAATTTGACTCGTTGTTACAACGAGAAGCATAAACAAAATGATTTATAATAGCAACAAATGAAAAACAAAGAGACCCTTTCTATTAATTCCAATTCACCAGTTGTCATTTATTCTTGTATCAATACCAATGCGTGCATGCAAATATTTGTGCACACTAAAAGACCTTATGGATACTTATCAAAAAATAGTGGAATTGAGACTTTACAAAATGTAAATTTTGTATTATCATCAACAAAACTAAGTTCTGGATCTTTTTAACTCAGAAATGTCTAATTTTGCTTTTTTTCTTGATTTTTTATCTTAGTATCAATATTAATTAATTTATTTTAATAAATGAACTTGTAATATTCAAAACTGAGTGCAAATTAACCTTGTTCATTAAAAAGCCTTAACTGCCCACGTGTAATTGAGTTTTTGAGGTTTAGAAATACCAGAAGATGTTAGGTAATCTTTAAACACAAAGGATATAATTTTGTACAGTTCACAGTTATGTACTAAGATATAGATTGCATGCTTTGGGTTATTTAAATAAAGAGACATTTATTTTACTCTATAGAAAAGCTGTAAAATTGTATGCTGTAAAATTACCCTACAGTCGGAACTAATCGCGTTAACCTTCTGTTGAAACACATTTCACTCGGGCTAATTTCAGTATGGGAAATCGGTGGGATAAATTCCCATTCTAGAATGAAATTTCGAAATCACTGAGAACATTGGAAAAGAATGCTAATTATCGGTAGAATTTAAGCGAAAGTGTTATACATAAGAAAGTCATGCATTCTAAGAGACAAATGGTTTTACCGTGAAATGTTCAAGAAGCACAGCATGCAGGAGATATTACTCAATCGCTGTAACGTGCTTCTGAGATCATTGTTCTTCGAAGACTCTTATCAAAGTAGAGCGAAAGAGGAAGGCCGATTCACAAGTAGTCTGAATTGTCAGGCTACGCGAGATGTCCTCTATTCAAGCGGCCAAAACTAATTATGATATCGTGGAGGAAAAATATGAAATAAGTTGCAGATGGGAACAAAGTCATCAGTGCTCCATTTTCCAAAAAAACCAAGGTACGAAAAATTTAGAACAATAAGGCTGTTGAAGGAGGCATTATTGAATACATTTTGTTGAAATATAGCCCCAATTATCGCCAATCATCGAATGGATTGCAACACAGATATCAATGGATATTATTTACTACAGATTTTTGTATGCGTTACGTTTATATAAGTTGTTTCTTTTACAGAATGCAAATTTATTTGTGAATGAAAATGAATTCGAAGAGTAGATCTCAAGTAGCTCATTGTGTGATTTACGTAAGGTAAAAAGGTTTTTGAGTTAAAACCAAAGTGACCAGATTTTCTGACTTCAATCCGTAGCGTTCTAGAACAGGAGAAAACATACCGAGACGCTGGCTGGGAGGAGGGGGTCTTGGAGAATATCCAAAAAAATAAATTTATAAAAAAATGAGACAATGAAATCTCAATTAATTGCAAAAATTTTCGTAAAAGAAGCAGATGAGTTTCAAAAAATAAATAAAATATTTTGATGTTAATAATTTTCTCAGGCTGATGCATCTACATTAGTCATATTAAGACGACGCTAATCTATGTAGAGTAAAAGTTGGAAAGCAGATCTTTCTTCAGATGCTGACAGTTTTAAAAATTAAATCTAGTTAATATTTTTAATATGAGCTATTTATTATTAAATATGGCAATGGTGAACTCCAGGACATTTAATTCATTCATAGGAAACTTTTTCAACCCAGTACTGTTTTTCTAGGTGGGACTAAGCGTCGCAAAACGGTATTATCCCTTCCAATCAGTAATGGCTGGTCACTTTATATGAAAGATTAAACCTGGACAGAACGCCGCCCCATGTCTTTGTTCCTGCAACCATTGCAGTTGCCGCACCAGTTGGATGGACATGGGAACTAAAGCTGGACAAAAGAATTTACTTTTATTTATAGTTAACTATTATAACTAAATTTTAAAAATTAAATCTAATTAATCTTTTATTTAATATTAGCTATATACTTGTAAGTAAATCCTGAACAATCCGGGACATTATTTCAATTTAGGACACTTTTCTCAATCCGGGACAGACAGTCGGAATTCGGTACTGTCCCGCTAACCCTGGATGTCTGGTCGCCTTACTTAAAACTTATTCTATCTGAAACTGCTGGACAAAATAAAATCTGATCCTACTTTGAATTGGACATAAGATCAATGTAAATAAATTTTAAGGAAAAAAATTAATTACTAAATTTTTTGATCTAGTTTCTTTGGAGGTAATCGATGAAAAACTTTCTTAAATACTTCTGCTTGAGTTCAACTACTGAAAAATTTAGTAAACAGTTAAATATACTATAAAGCTGAATTATTTCCTCTTATTATTTTGCATGCTTTATCGCATTCCGTCAACAAGTCACTATAATAAAATATTTTGTCAATTGTGTCATTTTCTATCACATTAGGACAATTTGTAAGCGAGCTTTCAATTTCTATTTTAAAATAAAAGCCAATACACTCTTAAAAGCAAAAGTTGTTTTTTCTAGTTCTAATTTTTTTAAATTTTCAGAAAGAATTTCTATTGAAGAATGCAGATTTTTTTTTCTTTTCTTTTGATAAATCTGTCGTTGCGACGAGACCATGAAACTATCGGTAACTGTCTGTTACTGTTAGTTGCAATCAATTTATTGTTTTAAAGAAAAAAGAATCATAAACACAAAGGAAAGACTATCATATATGTTTTTACTGGAACTCAAAATATTAAAAAAAAAAACCGTTTACGAAATTTTCAGAAATATGTTGACGAAATTTCGCTTTCTCAAATAAGTCCACACTGGTAGATGATAGATTTCATTTTGCCTTCGCTATATATTAATTTCGATTTTTTAACTTTTATTTAAAAGTTTATACTTAATTACTCTTCATTTCACCATTTTTTGTTTAAAAATATAATAGCTCAAAATAAATTAATTCAAAATAACAATGGCTAAATTTAAAATTATTTTCTATGTTTTAACCAGATTTAGGCAGGAGTGGCGCTAGAGTCCACCCGACAGAAGGGCACAGTCTGCGCGGGGGGAAGGTCTCCCCAACAGGGGGCACGGCCTGCTGTACATGGGGAGGGGCATAATGAAGACCCTCTCAAATTTTTGTCAGATCTTTAGTTATCTGCTAGCTGAATAGCCCGTTGCGTGAACAGGGTACAAAAATTTTCTCCGACGGGGGGTGCACAGCATCCCCGACAAAGGCGCCATGGCCCCCGGACCCCCCACTGGCCCAATCACTGGATTTAGGTACAATTATAAATGGAACGAACGTTAATTTTTAGTGCAAAGACAAACCTTGAATCAGAAACATGTATTTAAAAATATCTTGATTCATTTTGTACTTGTAAAGAGACTTTATTCTTACTTTTAGAAAGGTGTTAAGAAACAATCAATTTGAATCTTGTTTGCAACTTGTGTTTTCTAAATGCACGTAACTTGATAGCTACTCATTTATTCCAAAATTCCTCACTATTTCGTTGGAAAGAAAAGTTGAAAAGGTTTTTGTATTCCTCCTAAATTACGGCGCAATCTGAACTTGGGGGGTAATGAAGATGGTATAAATACATAAATCAGAAATTTTATTTACTGTTTAAATACTAGGTATAGGTGCTCTCGAGTTAAGTTATTTCAATTAAATATTTGTAATAATGCTAATAAAAAGAATTAAATTAATTTATTTTTATGAATTTGCATAATGTGATATAATTTGTGCTGCTTAATCTTAAAAATATTGCCAGTTTTCAAATTATGAATAAAATGCCAGAATGGTAAATGTGTGTAACATAACTGGGATTCTTACTATGAGTACTAAAATTAAGGGTGATTCTTCGTGATTATCTTCTCATACTCATTCTCTTTTCAGAATCTGTTTTCCCCAATACAAAATTTCCTTCACATGATATGAATTTCATCAAAAAACTTTCCTAATGGTTTACATATGTAAATTAAAATTATAACGTATTTATATATTGTGTAAGGAATATATACATATACAGTGACATGGGACAAATTTTAAGGATAGGCCAGGAATGCAAAGACAAATCATTTTTACAATAGAACAGGGGACGCAAACGCTGTTACAGGAGTTCTTTGCCAATGAATTAAGTAAAAGAAACGGATACACTGGATAATAGAGTTGGGTTGATACTTGGTTTTGCTGTATCAGGTACAAGTTTATACTGATACCTTTACTTGATACTTTTGTATCTGATACAGCCGATAACCGATCCCTTCCTGTCGGTACGGAACTGGGTAGTCGGCAATCGGGTATTGATACAAGATTTCCGCCTTGGCGATCCTACTAGCATGTGTTATGTGTGTGTGTGTTTTTTAAAACTACCTATATATATTATTTCTTATCATTACCTGGAATAAAATTATTTCTAACACATTTTTTAAACCTTTTCTTGCAATGCTTATTAAGTATATAAGATTGATGGGATTTTCTATGATTAAATAAATATATTTTGCTTTAAGCATTCTTTTCGAAACATTTCTTTATTCGAAACAAATAAGTAACTCAAACAACAGAATTATTATTAGTAAAATAAATTGAGCATAAAAATTAAATGCTGAACATGAATAGAATTTTCAGAATATAATGATTCAAAAATATAATTAAACACAAAATATTTATATTTTAAAATATAAATATACGATGAAATACTTAAAAACAAAATGAAAATGGAACTGCTGCTATCAGTCTTTTAAGTTTTAGAAAAGTCTTTACTTTTTAAAAATGCTTTAAGAAATAATGTACAAAATTAAAATTAGTAACTAAAGCTAACAGTAAGGATTAATTTTAATTAAACGATTTTGGAAGATATGGAGATAATAGTTTTTAAGGCTAAATGTCTATTAATATATAGAGTTAAATATGAACAAATTAAAACAAAAAACATGAAATTTCTCTTTAATTAAGAAAAGATGGAAGTAGGCATATTAACAAGAGTATAACATTGAGAACATACAAGGTACAACAACAAAAGAGTTAAAGAGAGAGAGATAAAAATAATTCAATAATTATAGTTTTAAAAAACTAATTTTTTTACTTTGTCAGAAGATAATCTTGTTTTTTTGTCATTTAAGATCAGTACCACTATCGAAAAAATGAGTTCTGATGGCATAGATGTCACAATCATGCGAAAATGTTTTCTGAATAGTTTGTTTTAATACAGAAAATTGTACCTCTCTTCTCGCTACTATTTTATTCGTTCATTAATAAGGAAGTACCTACTTACTTCGAGGATCATTCTCGATCGAGATGTTCCTACACGCGTGTATGATGATGAAATCCTATAGTATGTTTTCCACAAAATTAATGCATTACATATTAGTCCCACACATACCAATCCCAGCTCGGGAATCCTGCCTTCCGATAGATACACTTAGCTATTTGTTTCTCTCCTTTCCACCCCCACCCGTCATGACTTCAAAACCAAGGCCACATGCACTTCATCATCATTCCTCTACCGAAAACGCGAATCTATCCCCAACCCGGAATTGTATCAATCTGATATTTTGTATCACATGATACTTGTATCATGTTGATACTTCGTATAAGCCTACCGAAAAGGAACGCGACGGAAGCGATTACTTATCGTTATCATTCGAGACAGAGAACTGATACCGAGTACCTGATACTTTTGGTCTGTATCATTTAGGTGTATCTGATACTTTTGCGTACCTGATACAAAGTATCAAGTTGATACAGTATCACCCAACCCTACTAGATAGAGTGTGCAACACAGAAATTCACAATAACACAAAAGCACAGTTCCATAAATAACGCCATTACAAGTCGTATACTACATTTTAGATATAATAGCAAGTAATGTGCAATATAAACAACAAACGTTTAGAGTATTTAAAGTAAGTGTTCAAAGTATTTGGCGTCTAAAACGATACACGCTTCTCATGTTGCTATTCATGCAACTGTGCTGTTGTAAATTTGTATTCCATTAAATATGTGTTGCACATTTTATCTTGTATTTCCTTTTCTTTTATTTAATTCACTAACTAAAAGCCCTCTGTAGCTGTCGCCCTGTGCGTTTGGGACCCCATATTCTAGTATAAAAATTGATTATTTCTGCTTATCTGACTTACCCTTAAAGTTTGTCCCATGATTTTAGAATCACCCTGTAGATTCGGAAATGTATATTATGAAAAAATAATTCTAGATATGAGTTAGTCCATATAGAAAATACCACCATTTAATGTAATTAAATATAATGGGCTCTGATGACGTGTTAGTTAATACCGGATAGCTAGTATTTAGAACATCTTATTAGTTATTTATTTATTTTAAATTCGTAATCGAGATTTTGTGTCATCAGTATTTCCAGACTGTACATCGGAGCACAACAATCCTCTCATTGTTTGGTAGGTTTTTCTGTCAAATACCGCCTTTTGAAGTCTTTACCTCACAGTATTGCTTTCGTATATACAGAGTGTCCCACAAAGGATTCCCTGATTTTAAAATTAAATAACTCGGCAACGAAGATTCAATAGAAGAAAGAAACCAATAGTATGTTTATTTTGGAAGCCGAAAAAAACTGATGCCAAAGTTTCCGAATTAGTTACAAATGTTGCCAGCAGGTAGCGCTGTACGATATAGCCGGAGTACGAGAAAAAGATTAGAAGCTGTAATTTGCAAGCAATCATTTTAACCACATCACAATCGATTCAAAATGAGCATTTTTCGTGGCACAGAGATGGCGCATATCAAGAATGAAATTTTCAGTCACCCTCTATAGTGTGTCAACGGGAATGTAAACTCATGTCCCACAGATCAATTCGTCTAGCTAATACAGGGTTGGAGGATTGTTCCGGAAAACAGTGTGCTTCCATGTGCTCCACAAACAGTAGTCGCAAGGAGCGAGATCGGGTGAGTATAGAGGCTAATCCATGCCTGTTCCATAAATGTGGTGTAGTCAAAAGCAATGAGTATGTTCTGGAAGTTTCAAATTTAGTTACCATTTGGTGCCATCAATTCCGTTGACACACTACAGAGGGTGACTAAAAATTTTCATTCTTGGTATGCACCATCTCTGTGCTGGGAAAAGTGCATAATTTGAATCGATTATGATGTGAATGCAACGATTGCTTGCAAAAGACTGTTTATAGCCTTTTTCTTAAACTCCGTACGCTAACAACGACGTACAGCGCCTCCTCTTGGCAACATTTGTAATTAATTCTGAAACTTCTGTAACAGATTTTTACGGCTTTCAAAATAAACATGCCGATGGTTTTACTCTTCTATCGATCTCTGTTGCCGAGTTATTTAACTTTAAGTCAATGAATCCTTTGTGGGACACCCTATACCAGTACCGTAAATCGGATAATCCGAGCTACTTTAGTTCGAAAAATTTTATTGTTAAGTGGATTCTTTGACTGTTACTCGTCCAATAATTCCTTTTTATTACTATCTTAATAAATTATATACTAACTACTTGAGTTATATCTATATACATAATGAATTATATACTATCTTGATAAATAGTAATAAATTCCGAAATTTTAAGTTGCTACTTCATTAGACAAACATTTATTTTAAGTTATCCGTCTTTTATAGGTAAGATATTTAATTAGTAAGTTGTATTTTGCCATGGTTATAGTTATTTTTTATATTATTTCTTTTTTAAAGTTTCTTGAGGGTTTCCAAATATAATGAAACATTGTGTAGTTCTTTTTTATATGCAAAAGAATTTTATAAGTTAATCTCTATTCTGATACTACTAATTAGTTTCTGATAAGAGAATGTTTATAAAAAGACACAAAAGTTTCAATCCAATTTTTGCCGAGTTTTCAAAGCTTATTCGTTTGGGCGAAACCATTTTTTCTGAAAATTAAGCAAGCAAGTCAACATAAAACTTATTCCTTTTTATCCTTTCGCGCGTCAATGATGTGTTTTTGTGCGGAGTACTCGAGTTCAAAGCTCTCAATCTCCAATGCATTGCTGTTTTTATTCCACTGGACCTAACAATTCTGATCTATAGAGCCTAAAACATTTTCTTTTATCCTTTTTTCCTAAATTATACTCCTTGTTGAAGATCAGCTAAAATACCTCTAAAAAAAGAACGTTTAGTAATTGTTTCATAAAGACGTTCTTGTCAAGAATTTATAATTTCTGGAAACTTATTCTGACCTTCAGCAAATTTAATCATTTCTATATTGCTCTTTTAAGTATTTATTCATTATTTCCATTGAGAATAACACTATCCAAGAATTCAGAACTTTTGAAGTCCAAGAATTTATTAAGATATATTAAGTCAACCTATTGAGAAAAAATTCTGTCCAATTATCAAAGAAGTCGAAGAATTTAGAACTACTTAAGAGTATTAGAAAATGGGGGAAATCAAATTTATTCTGACCTTCAGCTGCTTTACAAATTTTTATAACGACATTTAAAATATTTATTTATTATTCCTCTTGAGAATAGAACTGCCCAAGAATTCAGAACTATTTGATATTAATTCCTTTCCAATTATTCGCAAAAGCTGAATAGCCAGCTGACTGCTATTGTGACACAATTTCTATTATTGGTTTTTTGCAGAAAATGGGAGGAGAGGGGGGTTTCGAAACCTCGAATAGCACTTCGTTTCGAACAGAACCACTTTATTCGCCTGAAAACAAGTAACGCAAGAAATGTGTCCTTC
Organism: Araneus ventricosus; assembly: GCA_013235015.1. NCBI lineage: Eukaryota > Metazoa > Arthropoda > Arachnida > Araneae > Araneidae > Araneus > Araneus ventricosus. The sequence continues at coordinate 1,355,943 of BGPR01000062.1, forward strand.
GGCGTTGTCATTCAATAATTGTGCATGAAGAGCACACACTCTGTGTCTGACGCCTTGCTTCATGACATAACGGTACTATTTAATAGTTACATAACAGTTTTTGATAATATAAAATTAAGGGCGCAGTTCTTCAGCGAATGTTGCCCTAACAGGTTTTCAAGACCACGTCTTGGGAATTTTCGCTAATTCTTCGAAAAGGATTTGCGTAAGGAATTTACACATCTGAATTTATTGCCTGACATTTCGGCTTTTTTAAAAAGTAAAATGAGAAGAATAAATGCACGATTGAATGCCATCGGCTGCTTGCTTAATGGCAATTCATCATCCATTAAAGCGAATCAGAAGCTCAAAGCAACATGATTTCAAACTCTTTCGATTGTAAAAATATAGAACTGGAGTTTTATATATATAAAAAAAGAAACCTACATTTTGAGAAAATTAACTAGAAAGCGTTGCTTATGGAACGCTGAACCAAGTTAGTCAGTTTAGTTTAGTTATATGTATGCCCCGTTTTGAAGCAACACGAGAGCTATTTTGGGACGGACCTCTTAATTTTGAACCGCGGTCAGATGACGAGGACGGCACCTGAGCTGGAACCCCCTTCTCCAAGCTTCCGCACCACACCAGCGGGAGGAATTTTGACTCTCCTACGTATGGTTTAACCCAATACACGACGGATCTCCACTGGAATCGGGTTTTGAACCCTCCGACTTCGAGGCCATCACCTTACCACTAGGTCACCGCGGCCTCCGAAATCTGAACCAAATTTCAGTAGTCTCATTTTCGAATTATCGTGTTCCCTTATACATTGGTAGACAGATAACCAGTCTACTCTTTGACGGATTTGGTCAAAAATTTATACAGATATGCAGTTTTGGTGATAAAACAATGTGCCTAATTTCATCCATCTAGTTCGTTAGAGTTTTGAGTTATCGTGTGCACATACAAACGGAAGACTGTCAGACAGATCATGCAGAGTCATCCCATACACGTGTATGCGCCAAAAGTTGACAGAGATGTACAATTTGGATGTAATGTTACTTACCAAATTCCATCCATCTAACTCGTTACAATTTTGAGTTATCATGTTCGCATGCACACGGAGAGACAAACATAATTCCTAAATTGATTTTTCGATTGCTAGGAAGTCTAAAACGTGCATGCTTGTTTTAACCGCCGCCGTTCATTTTTACATTAAAAAAACCCTTTGCAATATCCTCAAATTTGCATGAATAATGTTCTGTACAAGTATTGGGATGGAGAGAATTTCTGGTAGAAAGGCAGTTCCACCGAAACTCTGCTGTGCATGAAAAGTCTGGCGTTCTTCAATTGGAAGTTGGATCAGATATTTTCCAGTTATTGGGAAAAGGGAGTTTGGAGTATCAGCCCAGGTGTCGTCTTCGTAATCGGACCGTAGTTCCAAATTACCGAGATTTATCCATCGATAGTTCGCAATGTAGCATCAAAATAGGATACAAATCTAACCTAACCTTAATCTATGTAATTTATAACCTAAATCTCAGAAAAATGGAAGAAAGAAGCCAGTAACTACATCAGATCAAAATTGTAACAAATAAGACATTTTATGACACTTATAAAATCAATATTACTGATTTTCATGGATTGCATAACATAGAATTGAGTTTCTTAGCTTATTTGATTGAAAGAAAATTGTAGATATTGAATTTTGATAGTATATTTAATAATCCATTGAAAAACATCCTAATCTTAATGTGTTAGTTTTGAAGCATCAGTAATTGTGTTGATTACATTAAAAGTATGGACTATTCTTGTTTGTTGAATGATAGGAACAGAGTTGGCATTGCATCTTCGCTGCCGGCATGGTGGAGGTAGGGGGCACCTCGAAGATCGAGGATGAGAAGTTGCCACATATGACCCGGTGCACACATCTGATTTTTTGCAGCTGGTTACTTGTACGACACCTCTCCGGCATTGGAGGTATGGCGTGAAGTACATTGATTGCAGCTAGGGTGGGGCACACATACCTTCCGGAGCGCTGCTTTGTCGGACAAGTCATCAGTGACCGTTTTACTTAGTACTTTCCCCAGAGGCCGGAATGAAATCGAAACTGAACGAGATTCACATTTACGCTTTCAATACATGTAGTAGCGACATTTTACTCCACAGGGGGCGTCGCTCCGGTGTCGGACAAGCAATTAGCGAAAAAAAAACAAATATGTTCACTGGACAAAAGTAAGCAGGCTCCCGATTCCTTTGGTATTTCAGTTGTTCCCACTCCAAAGTTCCTTGTCCACTGGTTCCCATCTCCAAAGATGGTATGCACCTCCTTGAGACTATTCTACGCTTGAGATCTAGTAATGGGATTTATTATGTTTCGTTCACACCACCCGTATTGCTATCTGCGATTGTCCAATTGTGTAGATTTCCCGAATATCTTCGAGATGGGACGGTGATTTGATCATAATAACATCTTCTGTACTGATAGAAGCTTGTATATCAGTTTATAGAGGATGAAACATTAATGATTTTAGCCTGAAATCAAGGTCCTTTATTCAGACATCTACACTGGTGTCCAAAAATAATGCACAATTTTGGTTCTACAAAATTGGAGTTAATATGAATAATATGGTTCGCAATCAGTTGCTGAGAATCGTAGGATATACTATCGCCGGAACTCACATTTTACAGTGAAGATTCGGTCGCTAGGGCTGTTAGGGGGTACCAGAAAGGGATGAAGGCGAAAATGGAGTTTGACCCATCCTGTTTCACAGAAAACTTATAGCGAGATTAACTTTAATCAATGGTTACGTTTATTGTGCTTTGTACTTAAATGAATTTTCATAAAAATAGAACGTATTTACGAGAAGATATAGAGGTTTTCTTTAAAAATCCCAAATTTTTCCGCTTGTTTTTTGCTTAGAACATGCAGAGTTTTCCACCAAATTGTATAACACTTACAAATACTTGACAATATGTAAAAGAAGCATTGTATTAAAATTTGAGTTAAAAAAATTGAATATTACAGGAAATATGAGCTTTTGTAGTAAATAATATTTTACTGCGCATGTGCGAAACGTAGCGCAATTTTTTTCATAACTTCAGAGCCAGATATATAGGTCAATTTATATAAAAATTCTAGTTCAATACCTTTAGTATTCATAAATATGTCGGCATTGCAACTTGGTGAATTTCGGTACACTCTAAGAGAAGCTAAATGATAAGGGTTCTTGCACAAACTGATATTTTTTAAACTTGAATCTTCGAATAGTAATCGTCGAATTGTAATTTAAATTATGTATATAACTTATAAGTATACATGAGTATTCAGGATATTCAACTTTCATAAAATTCGAAATTACTGTAAGAAGATTCAAGTTTAAAAAATATAAGTTTGTGCAAGAACCCTTATCATTTAGCTTCTCTTAGAGTGTACCGAAATTCACCAAGTTGCAATGCCGACATATTTATGAATACTAAAGGTATTGAACTAGAATTTTTATATAAATTGACCTATATATCTGGCTCTGAAGTTATGAAAAAAATTGCGCTACGTTTCGCACATGCGCAGTAAAATATTATTTATTACAAAAGCTCATATTTCCTGTAATATTCAATTTTTTTAACTCAAATTTTAATACAATGCTTCTTTTACATATTGTCAAGTATTTGTAAGTGTCATACAATTTGGTGGAAAACTCTGCATGTTCTAAGCAAAAAACATGCGGAAAAATTTGGGATTTTTAAAGAAAACCTCTATATCTTCTCGTAAATACGTGCTATTTTTATGAAAATTCATTTAAGTACAAAGCACAACAAACGTAACCATTGATTAAAGTTAATCTCGCTATCAGTTTTCTGTGAAACAGGATGGGTCAAACTCCATTTTCGCCTTCATCCCTTTCTGGTACCCCCTAACAGCCCTAGCGACCGAATCTTCACTGTAAAATGTGAGTTCCGGCGATAGTATATCCTACGATTCTCAGCAACTGATTGCGAACCATAGTATCCATATTAACTCCAATTTTGTAGCATCTTCAAAATTGTGAATTATTTTTAGACACCAGTGTATTTAGAAAGTTTAGAAATTATTTTATTCATTGTACAAAAGTAATTAGCCCTGAAATTGACCATACCTTTTACAAACTTTACATAGTCATCTACATTATGCCTGCAATTTAAAAGCTGGGTAAATTCTATGACTGAATGTTCCGAGTGTTTTAAAGAAAATTTTTGAGGTTTTACAGGAGAGTGTTGACGTTATTAAAAGTCTATGTTCTGAAAAATAAGAACAAGGAATTTAATTGAAAACAGATAGAAAAAAACAAAATAATTATCACCATAAGAAAATGCTGAACTTAATTTACGATTTATATGAGAAGTTATTTCGTGTACATAACAGTTCTATTTTTGAATGAAATAGTGAGAACTTCACACCTTAAATTTAACTGAAAAGAAAACATTGAATTAAACCTTTGTCTCCAATTATAAAAATCTTATTACACATACATACATGATAATTAAAAACAAATAAAAGCTACGCCATTTTATAGTGCACATTTGCATTAATTTTCCAAATTTTATCGAACACTTCCCAAAATATTCAAGCAAAATAATGGTGCGAATGCTATTCACACCTTTTACGTAAAGGTGCTGGCTTGGGAAAATATAGAATTTTACATAACATAAACCTAATTACACTAAAAATACAGCTTACTGAGTAAATAAAACTTCTGGCTGGTGCTCCGGAATGAAAAATTTTTTATAAAGAGCAAATATTTAACCTTAAGTTTTTCTCAAACCAAATTAGTTTGGCAATGAAAGTTAATGTAAACTCAAAACACAGTCTTTCTTTTTTTTCCATTAGAAAGAAATTCAGTGATTCTCCACGCCATATTAACTACCATTAAGATTTTTCTGGAACTATGAAGCCTTAGAGACAAGAAACTAAGTATGGGTATAACTTCATGCAATAGAATAAATAATAGAATTCCACAATCGGATTATATTCAGGCGGTACTAAATATCACGAAGAACAGTATTACTTTTATCTCCACCTCCATGGGGAACCTAGCTCAAACATTAGGCAGATTCATGTAAAGCATATGAATTATTAATGATCTTAACAGAATAATTAACGACTGAAATTTGATCATGAATAATTCATCCATGGCAGTTGTGTAGATGTTATAAAAAGCAGTTTTCTTATCACCATTAATTATGCAAAGTTTCTGAATAAACAGGAAGCCAAGCACTTAGATTAAGAAAGCATTCATTTGCCAAAATTATCTTAATGAACGTCTTCTTAAATTCCATTAGATCTTACAAGGACTATTTTAATCGTGAAATTCAAAAATTGCTGTTCTTGTCAGATATTTTATTTTTTTATACTGTTTGGAATTTGCAATGCATATTTTGAAGTTGGACTTTAATAAATTTATCCTCAGTTTTATGAAAGATAATAAATAGCTTTAAATTGGAGAAGAAGATTCTGTCTTTGCCAAAATTACATTTCTACTCTCTCACATTTCTACATATATTCGTTGTGATAATACAACAAATCTTAGTGAGCACAATACTGAATGCTAAATGAACAAATTTCACCACTGCAATAAATTTGAGCACCTCTGAAATTGTCACAGAGATGCTAGAAGCAACTCTTTGTAACTTTGTCATGTCTTCTGATGATTTTTCATCGTTCTTTCGTGTAACAGAATAATAATTCATGAGTGGGAAATAATATTCATCATCTGGATTATTTTTTACACATTAAGAGCATTCACCAGTAGGAAATTATTTGCACTTATTTGTTGCTTTGTTAGCGTCACTTGTTGAAATGTAATAATAATAGGTGCTATTTGAACGATTTCTTCTTCGTATGTTCACAGCCTTTAAAGTATATTTGTGATTTGCCTTTAAAATACAAGCATCATGTAGTGAGTCTGTGAATACAGTAAGTGCCAAAATATTCAGTGCGATATCAAAAAGGCGAACCTAATTTTCTTCATGCCACTTGTGAGTTTATCTCTCCTGAGATAACTAGCAAACACACTATTAACGTGTTCATTTAAAACGATATACGCCTTGTAGGTTTCGAAGTGCTCATATTGCTCACCCAAATTCTGAAATATATTCCGAAACAAAAAATGTTGTTGACTTCTATAAAAATTACCAATTTTGTCACTTAATACCGGTAAATTTCTTGATGAATCTTCACAGATTAACACATTTTTTATCATTCCCTAGAAGTAGGGGTATCAGGTAGTGTAAGATAAGATAAAATAGGACGACCTTAACACGCCATGTGAATTTATACGTCCAGGAAAGTTTTCCTTCAACATGGGTGAAACTTCTCTAGCGGTATGGTCGGTCGTACCGTATTACTAATACCATTGTCTACACATGTGAAGACGCGTTGCTCGAAAAAGCCTTCTCAAATCCTGAAGAAATCATCCAATCGCCATGCCAGTGAAGCTTTCTTAGGTGCGGTAAAAGCATTGGATTTCTCATCCTCAATGAAAAAAGGGTACAAAATACTTTACCAGAGTGAAGAAATTTCGTAACAATTTGCAACCTAACCCTATTACTTGGTTTCGTCTTATTAAATCACTCTTGGAATTGCTCTGTCACCTTTTTGAAACTCTGTGGAAATAATACTCGAATATGAGTTTATTTTTTACCTCTAAGTGACCCATTTCCAAAAACTGCCGTACACAACTCCCTTTTCATCACAGTGGAAAGAGATCCCCGTTCAAAACATTCGTGTTTCAGTTCAATATATTTTAAGACTTCCTGTAAATAAGAATAGAAGTGAGTAAAACTTCTGAATGTTGATTCCTTTCAAAACTTTTGAAAATTACTAAAATTTTGCACGTTTTATCCTGTTTTTTTTCCGTTACATAAATTTAAAAATCTTTCTCATGCTGAAAATTCTTTAGCCCCTAACAAAACGATAATTTTATGAAGCCTATTATAAGATTTCAACAAAAGCAATGTATCATGTTATTTGAAAATAAAAATTTCGCACAGTTATACTATCAGCAATAATCTGCACATATTTAACCTAATGCTAGAAGAAAAATACTGTAGTGAAGCTTGTTAATTGTGGGCAGAAGAATGATAGAGATAAATCCCATCTCAGACTTTTGTTTCGATAGAGGTGTTAGGATAAGAGTCTAGTCCCTAGAGATATCGAGTAACTGAATTCTAAAGCTGACTTACAAAAATATTAATTCGCAAAACTTGCCTGCTTTACGGTAAAAACAACTTAAATAAATCAGGAAACTGGTTAAATAGAACAAACGCAGTTTTGTTTAAAAAGTTTACAAAAACATAAATTTTCTTAAATGTTTCACATTAGAGATTCAACTTAAAATAAACAAGTAATTCTTGAATAAGGGAAGACAATTCAGCATTTAAATGTTACCACTGATTGCGACAGAAATGTACACAGTAAAAACCGTACACAAAGTGACAGTTTAAAAAACTTCAGTCAGTATACCGCTATCGTATCTAAGAAATATGAGTTAAAATATGACTAAGAAAGCCTCTTTACTCGAGTTCTTTGTCGAAAGCATTTCTGGAAGAATCAAACCTTTAAAAACTAATTTTACTTTTTCCATTTTCAACAAAAAGTAAATCTAGGTATTTTATATGCGTCGGAAGAAACATGTTCTGTCAAAGATAAGGCGAGTAACGATAGGTTAATTCAAAACGCATAAAATTCTCTCTCAATATTAATCGGTCAGTTACATAAAAAATTATACTAATTCAAATTAAAATTTCTATAGCCGTAAAAACAAAGTAAATAGAGTCAGATTCAAAGAGTCAAAGTAAATAGAGTTCATTCATTTCGAAGCTTCCTTCGCCCCTTTTTTTTGAGTCATTTACTTACTTCTGTAAGCCTTGTGTTATACTTGTTGGCGCACAAGGAGTTTTTTCTCTAGAGATTGCAAAAAAAAAAAAAGTAGAGTCAGATTTCGACCTGCTGTCAATTACGAACAACATGATTTCACTTCGATTCCATTTTTTTATTATTATTTTGTTGTTAATGACCTTTTGTGTTGTAAATTACTTTTTTCTTTTTACAACCTTTAAATTACCTTTTTCTTACCCAACTGTATTCAAAAATGCTGGTAAATGATGAGACACTTTTCGTAGGCATTTAAAACAAGGAGAATGTTAATTTTCTGAGCGTCGCATCTATGAAAAAATATTTAGAACGACGTATTTCAATTTGATTTTAAATAATCAGCAATCCTTGAATAAGAATCGTTTGTGCTTATACAATTAGCCTTCAAACAAATATTAGAGCTGTTTAGTATTCTATTCGTCTCAATAAGAGTTTTCAGCTTAAAAGTTTTCCATCTTATCAATATATTCGTAAACTCAAATCTATACAAAGTATATTTTTACAAAGGGACATACTCGGAGCACTTTTGCATACTAAGCGATCAGAAAGTTTACTTTGATCAGAGCTTCTTAACGTGGCCTGTTGGATAATGGTCTTGAAAATTATTGAAACGCTGTCTTTCTAATTCCTCTACATTTATAATTAAAAATACCTAAGAAAAAGACCTCGATTGAAGACTTTTATCAAAATTTGCTGAATAACAGCTTTAAATACAATTTCTTTTTATTATTAATAAATATACCATTTTGAAGAATTTACTTCCTAAATTAAGTGACCGATTTGAACTTTTAGGAAGTGAAAACTTTTTTCCGCGATTAGAGAGTTGAGAATGTTTGAGAAACCGTGTTGTTGAAGAATGTGAAGTAATTTTCTTCAGTATTGAAGAAAGAAGGCAAAAAAATGAAAAGGACTTGGGGGAAATTATGACCAAATGTGTAATTTTGAAAATATCGTCTGGAGGTAATGGTAATTGTTCAAACTTTGAAGTTCAAATCTCGTCTCATTATTTTTTCATTACAGGAAAACAATTTCAGTTACTAGGTCGTGATGCAGCGCAAAATAATTCTACCCAGTATCTATTTAGAAACGTTGAAGTTTTCCTTCTCAAGGGCGCTTTTCTAACTGTAACTTTTATTTCCTAAACATATTTGCAAGAACAGACTTAAAATGTTTCATTAATATCAATATTCCCAGTTTCAATGACGCGAATTAAGTTAATAAAACTAAAAATTTTAATTCAAAACCTGATTTCCGTATTATAAGATTTTAGGTTTTGATTTTTATAAATTTAGACCAAAAACTAATTCAAGAGACAGTTTTAATACTCTTTAAAATTCTTACTTAAAAGCCTTACTTCGTTACCCAGTGATGATTAACCTTTCTCAGAAAATTCTTCAGCATATCTCTTTCTGAAATCTAACTAAATATTCTAGCTGCGCTCTGTAATCTTTTCAATCCTCTTAAACTTAACACAAGAGTTGTTTTCACGTTTTCTTTGAACTGAAAAAAACACTGTTCTTTTTTTACATAAATTCAGAAATCTTAAAGCAATCTAAAAAAATTTAAATTTAAAATTCTTTTCTTGACGGTAATTGCCTCTAAATAAGTGAGAGGTTTTTGAGGAAAGTTATTTATAAAAATCTCCTTAGTTTTTCGAAATTGTAAGTGATGAATAATATGTTTAGGAATTGTCTAAAGTAGTCATATATTAATTCTCTTCGGTGTGTAGTCTAGAGCTAACATCACGCCGTCAATTTTTAATTCCGAAGATTGGAGTTACCCTTTAGTATGAACATTTTTAGTTATCACAAAAATATTCTACTGTATTATTGAGCAGTTGGATGCATAAAAACAAACCAAACCTTTTTGGCTACAGTCAATTTATTCTCTTATGACTCTATCTTATTGAGATAGTGCCATAAGAGAATAAATTGAAAGCACTTTATCATAAGATAAAGTGCCTTCCTACTGAAACATCAGCGCATACACTACGCTAATTGAAGGGATTTTAGTTAAAGCTAGTCCTCTGTAAAGTTGTTAGTTGCTTTTCAGAAGTGGCAATTTGAAGTAATAATATTTTGAACTAATAATGTAATGTGAGCCAGATGGCATTCTAAGCCATGGTACAACCACACTGACTTGAGGAATTCCAAGAGTGAAGGCGGGAGACAATATCCCTGTTGACTATTTTAGATGCGTGAAAAGCCTCAGTTAACATAATGCATCAGGAATCTCGATCACTCCAGACATTCATAAGCCAAGTTTCCTGTTATATTTATGACATTTCTTCCTATGTTTGATCATAAGAGTTAGAACATTCTCTGTTCGCCACGGTGAACAGAGGATGTTATATTCTTCAGATCGTCTTGCTCTCTTCGATATAAAATAACAAGGAATCGATGAAAAGTCGAGACTACTTGTATAGTGTTGCAAAGATGTAATGTCGCTTTCCTGCCTCTCTAGTCTTATAGTTGGGGAGGGAGTTTTACAGGGGTAAGTATGGAGTGACGGGCATCGGTCTTTCCGGAACCCCTGACCTTGGTGACCATTTTGGCGACTTGGCAACAAATTTGGAGACCTTGGCGACAAATAAATGAGACCCTTTTCTCGATAGCTCTATTAGGAAAGGGAATAAGCTTCAATATACGAGCAAACTCCATGTGACGACACGGCCTGTCGGAGAGAGTATATAAGGACCGCGTTTGGATCAGAGGGAGTAGTACTGATCCACTAGAACGATTTTAGAGTTTCGTCTGCAGTGCGAGCTAGGAAGATGGTGAGCTGAGCGCTATTGAAAGTGCTGTTATTGTCGTTATTAATTATTTGCTGACTGTTTGTGTTGCTAAATATCAAAGAAAGTGCTGAACTGTTATTATCTGTGAATTGTTGTCTGTTTACGTTGCTAATCTGTGCAAGAACTATTGTTTCCTGTACCCGTGCTACGTGTTTTCCTGCATATTTGTGAATAAACCTTCATTCTCCATTATCCTGCGTGTTGGACTGTTTACACCATACACCCACAGAAAGACTTTTGTAACAATATGCTTCGAAATCCACTTATAACGGCGGTTCGTAAACTCTTGAAACAAAAAAGACGATGCTCGTACGACGCTCTATAACAAGATGAAAATGTTTTGACACAGAACCTAGGGTAGTAATCTACTCACACTGATTGGAAAAGGAAAAGTTGCTCGCACGTATTTATTTTTTTATTAGAGATGGGAAAAGGGGACAGAAAGAACAGATAAATAATAGCATAAAACCATTGTCCCTACAGAAATACTTAGAGGAGCCGTTCAAAGTGGCGTCCGTGGGCTCTACTATGTATTATTGTTATATCTTTAGGAAGACCCTTAGTTTAGTGCTGATGTTGTGCACGGTAACAGAGATTCGCGAGACGAGATGTTTAACGGAATAAAGACGACTCATGCATGAAGAGCTTCTTGTATCTCACGAAGAAATTCAATAGATGAAGCCAAACCACATATTCACTTTGTCCAATCCATCAATGAAGAAATGTCGTAATTAAAAGGTATCTGATGAAGTGTACCAGAACTCCATTTAGTATAAACCGGTACCAGGAAGACCCAGTGAGAGATCTGGTTCTTTGAGCTCCAGAGACACACGGTACATAGGCATTTACATGAAATATAATGTCCCACAGATTTCTATACGAGCCCAGAAAGTCATTAATTAGTTTTAGAATAATAATTGTCAAAGCAGTTTCATTAGTTGACACGTTTTAAGTATTTTGTTTATGGCACTGAGATGAATTTTTGTCCCAGGTTCTATGGAGTTATTGTTAATTTTGGTGTGTAATGTAACCCCTCTTTTTTGATGCAAGAGTCCGAGGACACTATATAAAAAATAGTTTTTGTTTTTGTGTGTCAAACTCACCAATTGCCTTCATTTATATATTTTCATTCATTAACTCATAAGAAGAATAATGTTTAGCACTAGCAAATTATGAAAACAGAGAGTTTCGTGCACTCACATCCCTCTGAGAAGACAGAACAACAACTTCCGAACCAGTACTTCATTCTGATGATATCCTACAACACAGCTATAAAATCCAGATAAACAATGACTGAAAAAAGAAGCAGTTTACCGAAAAAAAAGAGCAAAATGTTTTTTCGTGTGCTTTAAATAATTGCGAGAAAGATAACTGTCCTATTTTGATCAAATAAAGAGAATTCCTAACGCCTATATTTTTCAATTAAGAAATTATATTGGAAAATATTTCTTCTTCATCAATTTTTGTGGATTTTTATACCCAGTCTATTATTTAATTAAAAAATTATGTAATAAAAATGCTCCATTTTTCCTTCTCTAATGTGTTTTATTCTTTCTTGTGGTAGTTAAGCATGAGAAATTATAGTTTAATATAATTAAAAATAACTCTAATTATTTGAAAAAACGCAGTCAAGAAATCTTCAATCTCTTTTTTTTTACTGGCACAGTTTTTTGAACAAACTTTTTTTCTCAGTTGATATCTTGTCAAAAAAATTACTTTCTTCAATAACAATAGACACACAACTGACAGTCTCTAATTATTAGATCAAAGTGTTTGAATAAACATTTTTCATGTCGGTGTATTTTAGCGTGACTTTCAAACCGTTAAACTCGCATGAAAGCATGGTAGAATTTCGATTTACTCCGAAATCGCATGTAATTGTTCATTTGATACACTCGTGTCTTGTCGCAGTGACTTTGATATCAGTTAAGTGAAATACATGTTGAAGCCTCTGCTGTCACAGTTAACATTTATGATTAATCATCAGCATTATTGTGTGAGGATATAAACGCAGCAATTTATTTTTATAGTTACAGTATAATATTTTCATTTTAAACTGAATAATTGTACAGCAGAAAAATTAAAGCGACAAGATAAAAACACTTCCTGAAATCAGAAATACTAGAGCTCAGGCGATTAGCCACAGGTGAATGGTTTCATTGAAAGACTTATGAATGCAAATTTATATTAGCAATAAAAATGTCTATAATTAATGCAATCAAAATTCATAAGACATGTAACAAAATAAACTAAAAAATGGAGTATTTTTTGTTAGCTGTGCTATTTCACTTATCTCCATTTTTTACGTGTTAAAAGTGTGCTTGGTTTAAAGAGTGCTTTGGTTTTTCTGAAATATATATCCCACATTAAACGAAATATTACTGCACCTTTAAATCTAATAAAAAAAACTTATTTTTTTTTAGATTTAATATTTGATGGTATCGTATGGTGTTCAAAAAGAAAAAAAATGTGCATCAAATTGTAGAAACATTCCATCATTTATCAGAATTCCTAGAAGTTACTCTTGGTGATGAGTGAAGAAGTTTGGAGTATTCTTTTTAAACCGGGCCAAGAGCTTGACAAAATTGCAAAATCAGGAATCATTTCTGAGAAATAGTTGTAACGGTCCCATTTTTTATTTTGCTTGTGAAGCTTTCTTATTACTACTACTTTCTTTTTATAAGAAATGTATAGTAATAGCCTGATTAATAATTACTGTATTTGTGCAAAAAGGACATCATTGAAACTGAAATCACTGTAACATCTTTGAACAATATATAGAAAATTTATTAATAAAGTTAAAATTTTAAGATAAATAATTTTTAATATGATTAGATAGTTTTTATCTTGATTTTTCTCATTACGTGAGTAGAAATGTTTAATGTTAACGATAGGGCATGCTATTATCTAACATCTGTTTTAAAATGTCACAGCCCGCCTCTTAGGTTAACTCCATGGGAAAAAAATGGGAGAATATCTGCACTTATTTAGTTGCATAAGACTTTTTAATTAGAAGAAAGAATTTCGTATTGTATTTTCTTAACAAAACTGAACGATTCTACAAACTTTTAATAGATTGGACAGACAATACAAACGTGCGATAAACTTTGAAACATAAAAATTGTACTTCTTCACGTAAATATTTCGAAATTTAGAACTCTTAAGTGTCCTTTTAGTTTTAACCCATTTAGATTCTACTTTTCGTATTTTTAACATGAAATCATAAGTCACTTGACATTTCTTTTTACGTGTGCATTTGGATGTCATAGAAAGTCAAGGATGACCCAGACTAAAATATTTATACTTGTAATAAATATTTTTTCTACACGCAGCCATTAAATGTTTTTATCACTGTTCCTTTCAGTTTTTGATGTTTTAACCATTTGTGTTAAACAATATAATCGACATGTAGTTCCAAATTACTCTGATAAACTGCTAATATATCAATGGACACATTTCGCATTCGACTGGAAAAAGTGAGCTTGTTGGCGAAGCCATTGAACTGCCATCGATACAGTGAAATCTGATACGACAAGTAGTGTTCACAGAAGAGTCACTTTTATGTATGTGACTAGATGATCACCGAATAAAACCATAAAGGCAAAGTGATTACCAGCTAACTTTTCTACAACTCATAAGTATCATAACTGATCATTGTCATATCATAATGGTTATGAGGGTTACCAATTACTACAGCAGATCGCCCATAAAGTACAGTATAAATGCACACTGCTATAATGATTACTTTATTGCATTTGGCTGCTTCATTTCGCAAACGACAGAAAATTCAAGGGGCCATATTTTAGAAAAAAGATACACACAGTACATAAAGTGAGCGTCAACTGTCTAGCTTTTTCAAGCGTCATCGTCCTATCCTATCCTGAGCAATTTCCAAACTTTTCAGCAATTAAAATTTTTTGTGCCATTCTTGGGTGATATATGTATGATGACTTACGATCTAGAAACAAGAGTAAAGTATTAACAATGCCTAACACTATATGCTCCCATATAACCCAGGATGTCAGCATTAACCTTACACTCAGTGACGAATCGAGGATTTGGGTCAGGGTCTTTGTATCGTCGCGACTTGATGGCTTATGTAAGTCAAAATACTTTAACTTCACTCACCTGACAATAGGAATCACAAAGGACACTACAATGTTTTCGATAATTTTATAAAAACACAATGAAATAACTAGCCAAAAAATGTTTTCGACCGCTGTAACGCTACAAGTGGAATGACAACAAAAGCGGGAAAATTTTCGAACCTATCAGGGCAGAAAGCAATGTTGCCACGTTTTATTTTTTAGAAAAAGAGATTAGAAGAATCAGATGTAGTGATTTGCAAAAAATTAAGAATTTTGGTTTAGCTCTAGGGGAGGCTGCAACCCCATAGCACCTGCATTCGCCACTGCTCACACTTATTAACCCTATTTCACGTTGACTTTCGCAATGCACAGCTCTTTAAAGCATGCATGCATTCCTTAAAAATATTATACTGTAGCGGTTACAATCAGCTGCCTTCTCCTTTCTATGGTAGGTGGCGCTACTGGAGCCATCTTTTTCCCATGATGTCTCTCTGTCATTCTTGTCTCGTGATGTTGTTCTCTGTTTTGTCTTGTGTCTTGTAACTTTAATGTTCTGTGATGTGGAACGTAGCCTAATAAAAAATGGTTCCTAAAATTGAATGGATTCTTCAGCAGCACTACACACAAACTTGAGTCTCGTCCCTCTATAATACTTATTTTTAATGAAATCCATGGAGCCTTTATGATTGTCCGCATGGCAAGTTAGTTAACAATAAAAACAATTTTTACAGGTGTTAACATTTATCTGTAGGCTAATGAATTTAGTATAAATTCTATCACGCTGTCGAGTCCCTTACAAATGAAACAAATAAAGAGTCTACTTAATGATTATCAAACCAATAAATATTTGATTTGATTCTGGAATGAAATCTGTAAATATTAAATTTGCACAGACATAGTTGCTTATATAGTTTTTCAGTGTTATTTGTAATTGCCAAGTACGAAACGAGTGCATTGTGCATGACATCTCGTGTAAATTTTTATCATTCAAAATTACCATAGATGATTTGAAATAGAGGGTTTGTGTTTTGGGGTTTGTTCGACCCAAGCACAAAATTATTTATCAAATCGCTTTTTGCCCTAATAAACATATAATAATATCATTTACTTTTGTGATAAATGTACCATAATATCAATTATATTTTTTTCTATTTTTAATGAGCTTGACCATCTTACATCGAGTACCATCAAGAATGAAATTTAGCTCATGTTTTCTCTCTCACACACACACTGCAGACTGTACACCTTCTTGGTTGGCGTCGCATGTCATACGTTCGGTTCTTTTGTGCCCGTACGCTACTTAAATCCGTAATTAAGTCAACGTAACAATTAATGTTAAATACAAAAATCACCTGGTCACGCTTAAATGCCTCAAGTATCCTTTACCAACTTAAATAGATTGAAATAATAAAAAAAACATATCAAATGGGTGGTGGCATCTAATTAGGAAGTTAAATAGAAAAGTAAGGCAAGGGTTTAATTCGAAAATTTTAAACTTTATAATAAAATTTGAACATTTGATCTCATTGTTTTGTGTTCCTATCCTATATAAAGTTTCCCCCTGTTTTGACCAAAAATTAGGGATCTAAAACGAATGCTCAAAATTCTTTTTATTCTAATGTTTTAAAAATAATAGGTAAAACCTAAGAAATAACTTTCATTATTTCCACCTTCTCCTATGAGCATTTTCTTTTCCTTTGGGCAACGGCTCTGCAGCTTAATGCGAAGTAATGTGAGATAGCAAACCTTTGTTTTCGCATAAAACTTCGACTTCCATGTGCCTTTTCATTCGGTGAAGTTGAAACTTTTATTTCATGCACATGCAGAGATCTCATCAGTTATTTTTTTTTTTCGTACTTTCTAGCTAGACCCCTCCCCCTGACTGGATATTTTTCCATTCACTTTCTTCGCTTTCAAAAAGTGAGTTGTATACAAGTGAACACTTTTTCCTGCTTCTCTCATTTCTTTCATCGTTTGAATCTCAAGTATTTTGCCTCAGGACGGCATTGTTAAAGTCTCGCTTCTCAACAGAATCTGGGTCAAATGAAGCTGGACATGCTACAAAATACCAAGCACACAATTTTGAAGACAAGCGTAAGATCACAAGTTTGTGTTCTTTCATTAGATGTATAATGGCTGATTAAACCAGGTTTACATCTTCCGTAGAAGTTTGGATCAAGTGGTAAGAAAAAGAAATTAAAGGTCGTGGATTTTTCAAAAGATCAAAAATGTTTAAGCATTCACGAGTTATTTTGTGAAGCAATTTTAATTAATATGTGATTAATTATCATCAACAAACATAATATCAAGGATATATGTTTCTGGTTTTTGAAATGAAAAATCTCAGATAAATATCTGATCTGGCATAACAAACTTACTTATAAATCTTAGCGGTTATTAAAATAAAGTGTGGGTTGCATCCTGAAACGGGAGTCAAGATAAATAATCTTGGATAAGTAATCCCAAGATTACTAAGTTATTGGGTAAGTAATCTAAAAATAAGTAAGTAATCTGCGAATACTTTAGCTGGAATTTCTTTCACAATCTTCAATATTTATGATCAAAAACTTCTAAAAAAATAATTTTGTAATTAAAAATTTAATTCAAACTATTGCATTAGCGTGTATTCAAATATAACTAAAATTGTTGTATAAGCACGATGAAAAATTTATTTAAAATTGTTGCATCAGCGCACATTAAAATCAAATTTCTTAAACTGTGAGTTATATCCTGAAGTGGGAATCAAAAAGAATAATATTGCGGCCGCGAATACTTTATCGGCAATTTCTTTCAGATTTTTCAATATTTATGATCAAAAATATCTAAGAAAATCATCAGGCATTAAAAATTTAAAAACAGATTATTGAATAAATATTTTAGGATGAATTTCTTTTTATTTATCAACAATTAAAACTTCGTTTCCTCATTTAGTTTCCTAGTGTCAAAGTCTCGGAATTTTTTTAACCCCGAAAAGGGGTCAAGATTGAAAAAAAGATGAAGGAGCCTTGTACTAAAGCACTTATACATGGGACCTTATATTTTCTTACAAATTAAATTCAATCCTTAGTTATTCTTTACCTAAAGATTATTACAAGTATGTCTAAAATTACTTAAGAGCGCTGTTAAATGTTTTATAATTTGATGATTGTTTTTAGTTATGAAAGTTATTCACAAAGGGCCATTTTTATCTTTTTTCTACAGGTTAGTTATAAAATAAAATGATTTCTAAATATTTTTACATTCCGTTTTGCGCGTAAAATGTCTGAGGAAAAAAAAGAAGAAAGTCTGAAAGAAATTACAGCAAAGCCTTCGGAACTGGGCACAACCCAGAACTGCCATGCAGAGACGAATAAAAAAACATGTTCTATTTTCTACTCAAAAGTTTAGAAATTTACTTGGAAACAGCACAAATTAATTAAACTACCTTTTACAAATTGAATGTTTTGGTCGGATAACATGTATTACTCGAATAACTCAAGTTAATCTGCAATCACGTACAAATGGTATTTTCAACATATCGCATACATGATTAGCTGCCAGACTTAATCATTAACTGGTTTCAGCTAACTGTTGTACTTGGAATAAAACTTCAGAAACGCGGCATACTTTAAATGGATTAGATTTTAATTTACTGAAAAGTTGACATTCGTTCGTTGAGACAAAAATCATGTTTCGCTTTAGCCTCTGAAAACGTGACTTTGAATACTGCTTCTGAACTTGCGATTTTGAGTTTTTATGCAAATTAAAAATTATCAAAGCTATGTAACTACATTGTTGGTGGGTAAAAACGAATTAGTCAAAGCTTCGCTTGGGGTCTTTTAAGAATTATGGCTATTTATTAACCTTCTGACCGGAATATCCCTCATTATGACCGCTTAAGTACAGGGTATCCTAAAAGTATCTTTATGCTTTTAAAAATTATCAAAAGAAGGCAAACGAAGTTATATGCTTACGGTTTTTTGCATTCAATAAAGAAATAATTAAAGTTTTTGTTACAATGATTAGAGGCATTTCAATGTGCCCACCAATAGTCACAGTCAACCAGATCGAATCAAGCCGGTAAGAGATTTCCAACCAGGTTATATTGCCGGCTGAGGATCATAGTGGGGAAAATCCGAAATTTATGAACGGAGGAAATACCATTTGGAAGTTCATTTTTTCCATAATGCGTATGACATTCCGTATAACGTATATATCTCTCTAGAAGCCAAGGAGTTGAAGACATCCTTTCGCCTCCTTTGCACATGAAAATGGTTGCATTTAGGTGCCGTTTGGTGGTCTTAATTTGAAATTGATAATTTTTAAGTTTTAAAAATGAGAGTGAATTAAGTTTCGCCACTATGATTCTCAGTAAGCGATATGAAATATTGAAGAATCGACACATCGACATAAATCTCCTATGGTATTCATAAATTAACGATCTTTATGGTGATTTTAATTGTATGTAGTCCGAAATTGATACTGTACCTGTATTACAGATATAAATTCGATAAATCATGTACAAATTATGCCATATTGAAACGAGAATGACAATAACACTTCATTGAAAAAAATTATTTAATAAAAAAAACGGAAGGATACAATTATTTTTAAGGAATTTTTTAAAGTATAAAGATACTTTTCGAACACCCTGTACTTATAAGTAGCAGGGTATTCAAAGGATTTTTCGGTTAGAGAGTTAATATGGCACAAAGCAATGAAATAATAATAATTAAAACACAATTAGTTATTATTCTATAATATCAAATCAATGAATAATCCAATTATGAATAATTGAATCTATTGTAATGAATCTTAGATCATGATTAGAGATGAAAAGAACTCTTGAACAGATTAAGATTTGAAATGAACTTGTACTCATCCTAAGTTGATTGTGCTGTATGATTATAGTGACTCTTATCAGCAAATATTTTGGGTATAGTGTATTCTTCTTCGTACTGATGTCAGTTTTATCTTGCTTCAGTATTAATTCCTCGTATGGAAATGATTCCTTTTTTGAAATAGTAAACATTGTAAATTAGTCAATAAATGATTTTATATCTGAAGTTGAAAGGGAATTCACTTTTTTTATTAAGATGGGGTCCCCCCCCCCTCTTTTTTAAAAAAAATGACATCACTTTACTGACAAAAATGACTGCTGGGTTTTTTTTTCTCTTCTCTGATTTTTGTAATGCGAATAGAAATTGCTTTCGTAATTAATTTACCGATAATTTTCAGAATTTGTTCAATTAATTGGCTTCGATTATATTCATAAAGTAATTGTCAATTTAAAAAGAATAGATTATTGTTGGAATATGGAATTGTTTAACCAATCGAAATCGTTTGTAAGACACCGATCGATATGCGGTTTTTTTTTCTAAAAAATTCAGCGATTAATATGATTTAGAATAAAATTAACTAAAGACAAAAATTTCGGAAAGAGAGAAAGAAAATAGGCAGAATGAAACTGGAAAACTATGAAAAAATTTAAAACACAAAAATATAACAAAATTTTTAAAAAAATCATTTGCCCTGATTCTGAAAAATTTAGATTAGAAACATGCCTGAATCTTCCTGTAACAGGGGCTTTACCGCAAATGAATCGGTAAAACGGAGTTCAAAGAAAATGGCGTCATCATAAATTTAAACAACTTATATATCTTTAATAATTTCATCTACAACAATAAAAAAAAAATTCTCCTACATAAACAACACTAAGGACTTTTTTATTTTACGGTAAAACGAAATCTACCATGGTCTATGGAACAATATTTATGGCAAAATAAGAACCGCACAATTTTATCTTTAAAAACAACAAAAACAAGGTTATTAATTTATCCAATTGAACTTTAAAATGCTGGCAGATTTGTCGAAAATATTTTTGATAAAACATGTTTTAGTTATTTTTCTGTGATTTTTTCATATTTTTTTTTTGAAAGATAATAAATTGCTTTTTGTATTACTTATTATGCGTGTTTGCATGTTTACATATTTCTATCTTTATCTTGTATTTTTATTAACGTGTTTTTGTATTTTATATCGTACTCTGTCAATGGAGGTTTCTTTCTGTTGATGGAACATAAATAATAAAATCCAGGGCCAGTTTTACCATTAGGTGACCTTACTCGATCCCTAGGAGAGCCACAGAAATGGGGCGCTTCTCCATCAAACAAAATTGTTATTTGTTCATCGGACTTCCGTCACTCGTAATAAATATTGAATTGCAACATGTATTTAACTATAACTGTAAATGCATTATTAAGTAAGTATGTTAATGAATTGTTGATGCTTAAAATGCAAGTTAATGAATATTACTTAATATTGTTTTATCATTTTGTGCGATATAAATGTTTTTTTTTAATTTAAAGGAAACATTAAATTTTTATATCGAATGTGTTTTTATTTGGCTATGCATGTGAATATGCAAGTACGTATTGGTAAGTGGCGAATAAATGTTTCTTTGCGGGTTCCAGGTATGCTTGCACCGACCCTGATTAACCTTCCGTTAGTCGCAATCATTTTCATCCGTAAATAATCGCAATGTATCTCGCGGATATAAAATCTATTTTATGATATGTTCATCTGGATTTCATAATTTTTCCGTCGTGATTATAATAATTAGTTCCATTGAGAATGTAAATGAGTATTCTGTCTCAAAAATTCAAACTGTAATCCGTTAAAAATAGCTAATCGAAGCTGACTGCATGCTTATATTTTAGACATTGATATAGACTAAAGGTCGACCAGCGATCGAAATTCGACCGCAATTCATTAAATTTTTAAGTTGAACGTTATTGAGGTTCTTTTGTCAAAAAGTATACCTCTATAATCATTGCATATAATTTTTTTTGAATTTTGTTCTATTACGAATGAATTTTGAATTTTATTCTATTGCTGCTACACAATTTTCTTTTTACAACAGCTGTATATTGAGCAATCTATGTATTGATATCTATTAGACAAAATATACAATGTATGTACAAAGTAAACAATGCATGTTTTATTTCATTTAGTTTAATGTATTTGTAATACATATTATATATAAATTCTTTAGCGATAATCTCTACTCTGTGTGACTGTTTGACCACAGACTAATATGTGTTTGACATTGACAGATTTAAATCATCCGCATTTTGTATTTCACTCCGAAGAGTTTTTTTTTATAAATAATCTAAATAAACTCCCTCTTGGAGTGGATTTCACTGCGGGGGGATTAAATCAATTACAAATCATTTACTCCGCTAATTTTTTACAGTATATGAACGTAAACAATGAATGTTTTATTTAATTTAATTTAATGTATTTGTAACACATATTATACATAAATTTTATCTTTCTGCACTCCTTCTCCATATAAACCTTAACTATGCCAAATCTCGCACTCCTCCGTGCGCGCAATGTGTTTAAAAAGGGGTAGAAAGTTTTTTCTTCACGTATTAATATATAGATATTGTTAAACTGAGAGCTGTATTATCACTGGTAATAATTCTCGCGAATTTGTCATCTAAATGAGAGTGAAGATGTGAAAGATTTCTAACCACTAATATCCCATGATGATTTCGGTAAACTTTAAATGATCGTTTTAATAAGCAATAGAAGAATAAACATCCTGTTATCCATACTCTGTTCTGCTGTGATTTATGAAAGGTGATTGCAGAATAAAAGTTTGCCAACCTTTCCAAGCCTGAAGAGACCTTTAAGTGCAAAACTTTCCAATACAAATGCAAGTAAAATTCATGTTAAGAACAAGTAGTATACATCAAAACAAGCATTATTTGTTATAGCTTGCGGGGTCGGAAATAAAACGTTAAGGCATCAGAGGTCATTTGCTCGTTAGCAAGCGGCTGCTCCGCAAAGGTAAAAGCGTCATGGTTATTGTTATTTTCCGGTTAAAGAAGACCATCAGGTATGCAAATTTGAGCAAAAGGAAGGACCTTTAATCTAATTTTTGTAACGCCGAATGAATGGCCTTGTGAATCTCATTCAGAGTTTGCAGCAGTTATTCATAATTTCAACTTTTCAGACAATGGAGGATTTTACGTTTAGTGGAAAGAACCGATAAGTATTACATGCCCGGTCGTTCTTATGAGAAATCAGAGAAGTTATGTTAATTAATTTTTTTATTATTTCTAATACATTCTTTTGTTTTCGCTGCACGTTCTCAGTTTAAATATGTATTATACGCCCTCTTTCCTTTCTACAGTCGCTAAAATATTTATGGTATTAATTTCTCTTAAACTTCTCTCTGAAAAACCCCATGGAGTTGAAATGCTTACGAATGTTCAAGTAATTGTTGTCTTTTAAATAGATTGTTACTTTGACTTAATTTCAGATTTAAATTTCAAAAGCTCTATAATTCAATACACGAGACAAACACGACATTGAAAACGAAAGGGTAAATCACATGAAATTTGATTTTGTGCTCGACTTGGCTCCTATCCATTGAAACCTCGATGAGCTAAATTTAGTTTCTTCAAATACTACAAATTAGTTTGGAAATAGAAGAAAAAAAGCCTATTTAAGAGGAATGAGGAGGCAAAAGATAATAAGTTCATAATTTTCATTCTAAATAAATCGTTTAAAATTTAATTTACTTTTAAAGGTTTTAATTAAAAGATGCGGATTTTATTTCTATCTCGTTATCCTTTATAGATTTCACGAAAGTTTAAATCACGAGTTTTCTATCAGGTAGTTAATCTAAATGTAATTTCGTAATATAAAAATTTCTCAAATAATTGCCTTAATTAGTATATAACTTTTGTTCTAATGCCGTAACTATTATTTCGCTTTTAATCAACAAAATATTTTATTTCTGTAGCAAGCCACTGATTGGGTAAAATAAGTTTCATTCTGTGCTTAAAATATTTTTTTAATGCTATCACTGTGATGGTGAAAATGATTTTTACAGAGAAGACCATCATCCCCTGTGATGACGTTTGACGACTTTCTGCTGTTACAAAATAAGAATCTAGACTATTTCTTTATCAGTTTAGTGGTTCGAGCCATTACGAAGTTGCTGCTCTTCCCGAGAAATTACAAAGCATATTTAGGGTTATCATAGTTTTTTTAGTTGAAATCCGGACACACCGGAGGGGGGAGTGAAGGATCTTGAAGAGGGGTCAATGAATATAAAAAAATTCTAAATGCTGCCAACGTCCCTCTTTCATAACACTTTCACAGGGTTTGAAGAAGTGAAAAAAATTTAAGACGCCAGAATACAAAGAACTTACAATTTTTATTAACGTTTGATAATTCAAAATTAAAGTAATGAAATACAGAATTAAAACAAAACTACAAAAGTTTTTAATTTGCAGTTTGAACTAGGGACTGAATATGGGGCTCGTCCACTTTCTCATCAACAATAATGTAAGACGTCAGATATTTTCGAATACATCGGATTTTTTCAATTACAACCAAATTTCTCTCTCGCCGCATTCACTGGCGTAAATCCGGATATTTTGGAGATCTGGATGACAGCTTGATATCCGGACATATGGTCTTTAAAAATTGAACATTTGAAGCAACGTATGAACAGTGGCGTAGCAAGGATAAATCGTCATATAAGGCTCTAAAGAGCTAAATGAGTAGGGAAAATTTAGTGAACTAAATGCAGATGCATTTATGTTCTCGTTGCACAAAAAACTGGCGCACCGGCCATTTATATCCACCTTGCCCCCGTAGTTATTCCGCTGTTTATGGAGGGCTTGGTGAATAGATTTGAATTAAATAAATAGCTATGAGTATTAAAGCAACGAAGCAAACTCGGGAAAAAGCCGAATATGTAGTTTATTTGAATGATGCGATGATTTATTCTTGAGTGCGACTGTATTTGTTTACTAGCACTATTTTTATGTTTAAGAAACCAATCTCTTTGAATGAAAGAATTCGTGTCTACGATTGTTTAAACAGCCTCTTATCTTGCCTGTTTTTGGGTTTTTTTTTACCATATTGAAGTTTTAATTGAATGAATGATTTTATTGCATGATATTACGCAGCAAATTCTATAAGATATTATTTACTTTCTCAGCTTACGCTCTCCGTAGCATAACTGCATCTAACTCTTAACCCTCCCTTGTCGGACTATTTTTAATTACTATAAATGCAAGGAAGCGAAGTACTATTTATATGCAAAGCTATAATAGTATAATTCATTTAAATCAATCTAAGAAGATCGCGAAATTTTATGGAATAAGTGAGAAGCGATTTGGGGGAATTAGAATTTCAGCAAAACTCGTGCGTGTGTATCAAATTTATGAAATTGGAGGAACTAAATAAAGATGTTCACATTTTTAAGTTGGAGTCTTAGTTTATCAAAACTTAGAAATATTTTTTGACATATTTAACATGAAGCATTTTTTTAACCATGTTGTATATTCCTTGTTAAGAATAAGTAGCAACATGCACACCGATTAACTACCATAGAGAACTACACAAATTATTCTGATTGAAACAAAAGAGTCAAAATTTTGAATATAAGATTAAATAAACTTCGAAACTTAGATAAGATTAGATTAATAAAACATTCAATGTTAAACCGATATCGGGAGGTAGAATATAGGGATTTTCTGAGAGACAGAGTTCTCCATGTCTGAAAAGTATAATTTTAAAATAACTACATAAAATTTAAAAACGGAGCTACAGAAACCCAGTTGATTACAGCATTAAAAGGCTACACCTCACTTTGTTTTTTACACATGTGTATGTAAAAGTGAAAGAATGAAGCATGTAAAGTTATAATTAAATGAAAAAAGCAGGGGAAATAAAGATAAATAGAAGCACTGCGAATGTATAATTAATTTTGCACACATATTTGAAATTCATATCCGAGTAATTTTAGGTTTCTGTTACTTCGTGGGTATTCAAACGCTTCGATGAATAGTATATTTATTAAAAAATCGGAATCCGCGTGACTTCATTGTCTGCAATAAATCGTTTGTTTTTATTTGAAAAAGAATAAAATATCGATCGTTTTCTTAAATGTGTTCAATTATAGTTCTCTGATAACAAAGCCTCTCGCATTGAGATAATTCTAGCTTTATTTTCTGTTCAAACATTGACCTTAGACTGAATAATATAACTCGCTTCTCTCCGAGGGTGGAGTTCCTGCATAGTCGGCATTTGTTTCATTTTCCTTGAAAACGGAAACCGAAATGCTGATACTCGAGAAAAGCCGTTTCTTGGCCGCGAAAGTGTTTTTATTATTTTCCAACTCACTCGACCACTTTCTCGTTGTATTTTTCTCTCGGCCGGCCTTTCGAAGGTCTTGAAAATAAATACTTCTGAGTTGCCATCTGGTGGCTAAATAAGGAAGGAAATTCCCACACACTTTCTTGAACTAAAGAGGATATTACACTAAACACGTTAATCCACGATCAGTCATTAAATCAAAATTAGGTATACGATCAACAGCTCTGCCTCACTGACTGGGAAATTAAAATTATCCTAAAAATGTATGAGTAAGCCTCCATTATACTCTATCTAAATACTCGGCCAACTTGCTCAGTGGGGCAGAGATGAGGAGTAAAAGAGTATAGATGCTCCGGGCGCCATTCTTAAGGGGCGCTATGGAAACAAAACTTAAGTACGCTGATGTCACTTTTTAAAGCCAAATATGATAAAAGGGCGAAAAAATTGACGAGCTTTTCAAAGAGTGACCATCTTTCATCTAAGTAAACTTCCTTTCTTGAAGGAGAACATCAGCCATAAAACATAAGTTTTTGCTCTATAAATCATTTATAAGATGAATCCTTCTTTATGGCTCCCCCGTTTTGGAGACTGCTGCGGTAGCAAGACAAAGAAAATGGAAGTATCCCATCAACAAAAGCTTTTGAAAGTCGTTAACGCTACATGAAACGTCAGGCGTAAGGTCTTATATAAAGATTTAAAAATCAAATAAATTTTGGATAACATGAAAAATGTTTCGGCGAAACCTTTTCGTAAAATTCTCCAGATTCGCTATAAAACTCTTTAAGATCTGCCAGCGTAAACCAGTAGGGTCAAATCTCAAGAAAATGCTTTGTGACATTGGTTTATGCTCTTAAAATTTTCCATCTGTAATGAGCAGACCTGTCGACTCTTTAACTTTCTTTGAAAATCTGGGCCAAAAACTGTTTTTTTTCATCTTTTTCATTTGACTTAAACTATGTTATGTTTCGCTCAACGCAATAATA
Source organism: Araneus ventricosus (assembly GCA_013235015.1). Taxonomy (NCBI): domain Eukaryota; kingdom Metazoa; phylum Arthropoda; class Arachnida; order Araneae; family Araneidae; genus Araneus; species Araneus ventricosus. Next base: position 1,382,865 of record BGPR01000062.1, read on the forward strand.
GATAAGTTGAAATTTTCTCTACAGCTCACTTTTAATTACATCTCCAAATGCGGTGCTGCATCCTGGCGCGGATTTTCCTTTCAACAGTTAAATTGCACAATATATATTCTTAAACTTCTGTTCGGATAATTGCTTCTATTCTGCAAAAAATATGACTTCAGCATTGCCACCGTTTTTCCATGAGTAATTTTAGGCATAAATCTTAATTTCTTAATGGTGAAGAACAGTTCCTCTTAGCGGCTAGTTAAATTAGTCCGTAATATAAACATCTATTGCCTTACTAGGATTCGATCTTGAAATTCTATACTGCATTAAGTACAGAGCGATATAATAAGCCGTCCTTTTCCAATAATAGACTACAAAATTCCAATTCTAATAAATCAATTTTTTTTTATTTTTCTAATATGCTTCTAATAGGGTACGAAATTTTCATAATGACTTAAAATGCTAACATTAAAGATAATTCAATGATTAATTTTATAACTGGCCAACAGTTGTAGTCAAAGAATCTCGATTAAGATGAAAACTAGAAAGTGAAACATTTATTGATTTAGTAGATATGCAGTGTGCTATGAAGTGCTACTGTTACTAAATGTATTTCAATGAGTTAATTTCATAATTATAAGAATGTCATAACAATACTGTTAAAGAAGTATCTTTCAAATAAATCCGTGTGTGGAACAAAAATATCTATGCAGAAAAAATCTATGTAGCTTTAACTACTAATTTAAAAAACTACTTATCATGCGCCCATACTGAATGCAATAAAAGAAACAGGAAAAATACGAACATAATTTTTTTAAAAAATGAAAGAAAACAGAAGTAATAATTTTTCATTATAATTTATATTCAAATTCATTTTTCACTACAACTAAAACTTTTATAATAATCAATGTGTTGATTAAGGACAACAGTTTGAATCACTAAATTGCTTTTAAATACAAAGTGAAATAATACTCCGAAAACCTTTTCTGATACTTCCATACCTGTTGTACTATTTTAAGTTAACCTGAAATGGAAATTGATTAACCCGGCCCTTCATTCCCCAAACTGACTAGAAGAGGTTATGTTTTTAATAAGAGGAAAGGTCATCAGTGATGCAAAACCTTCCAATAACAGAGTAAGAGTTATCTAAACGGAAAATTGTTAGCCACAAAGGTACAAAAAAAATACTTGGTGATAAAATTCACTTAATAAACTTCACAACACGGAGATGGAAGCAAAATTCATAAGAATACCTAAAGAAAATGTCTTTGTCAGTAAAAATTTTTTTAAAGATAACACAACAAAAACTATAGAATAAAATACCAAAGATTCTCTAATACTTAAAACACTTTACGAAAGTTAGAAATTCCTCAAAATGGAAAGGAACTAAAATGGCGCACTCGTTGGAGACCACAAGCCATTATTAGTTCAAAAAGGACAAAATTTTCTGTAGAAAGGAATGATAAAAAGTCAAAATTTATTCCTTCCTGTGATCTGAATTTTGTCCGGCCACCAAATAAAGAACATAAATCCAACAAATTACCAAATCCATAATCAATAGAAAGAAAGATAAAAATATTCACCCTCTTTCAAAATCAAGCCGAGCAGAAAAGGACGCCATAGATAAAAAAAAAAAAGCAATCGACGATCTAGAAGCTAGCCAATAGCTCCATCTAGGAAGAAAAATTCGAACTATTTCGCAGGAGAACAAAAACTATTTTTGATTAAGTAATCAAATTTAAGGTAACTATATGGGTATCCGTTATCTTTTAAGTTATTATTTAAATTACCTAAGGCTTTAACTAAAGTAGAGTGGTTATTACAAATATGTTTAATCCTATCAATTTGAAAAAAAATAGAGTTCTTTATAATTTTAAAATGAAGACTTGTCTGAAAGTTACAAAGTGAAATAGCCTTGAAATTAAATTCTTTCCTCTTGTCAAATATTCCAACAGAAATATCTGAATTAAAAATTTCAATTTCAATAAAATGCCATAATGTTTACAGGTAGATAAAAAAACGGGAACATAATTCATATTTTTGCACGAAAAGAATTCCGCTTTGAAATGGATGAAATGTCCCCAATCGTCAATCATTTTACAGGCATGAAGCTAAGGAGAGTTTAAGAATCCTTTGCGTTAAGTGCCAAATTAGGTGTATAATTTAAATATCTGCCAAACAGAATCTTCTTTCCTCTATACAACCTAATGACGTTCCTATTTATTTGCTCCATTAATAATTGGCTTCCAGATCGAACTTACACAGCGCCACCAAACCAATCCGCTCTCGGCATCTTCTAATTTTAGAAAGTTACAAAAGAAAACTCTAGATCAAAAACACTGCTTTATTAGTTGCCATTTATTTCCTTTATTTTGAGAGCATGCAGGGCCCGTATATGAAATTTTATATTATATCAAAACTTTCAAATTTTAAGGGGCAAATAAAATTAAAAATTTTCCAAAGCAATGAGTATTTGATACTTTAGGTAATAAAAACAAAATTAATTTCTATCCTGTTTTCAAAAGTACCAAAATTCGTTTACAGATTCTTTAAAGGAGCCTCGATTATCCGAATTCAACCATTTTTTACCTTCGAACTTTTTATGTTTTCTACGTATTTCCAATTTAGAATTAATCACAAAATTAAGTGAAATTCGATTGTGGATGGTATTTATGGTCTCTACGAGTTAAAAAAACTTGCAGTCACAGAGCATATGAAATAAAGCTTATTTTGAAATGCAAAGTCAAGAGCATAGTCTCTTGTCACGTAAACGAGGAAGATCAAAAGGAGAAAAAAAATTAAGAATCCATTTAATTGGAACGTAATAACCTGAAAAAGATCCAACTAAATAAAAATAACTCTTTTACACATTTTCGAGATCTGATCTCAACTAATGGATTTCGGTCTTTGCTTTCCTTCCCTTACAAATGAATTTGGTAAAATTACAGGATGTTTTAATCAAATGGAATGTTAGTTACATAAGATCTCAAAACTAATTATTCCTAGATATTAAAACATTAGGTATTGCACTAGGAGCATCATTTGGTCAAATCCAGAATACATTACAAGGAAATTATTTCTAAAAGACTCCATGTCGCTTATTTAAGAAACGGGCAGTAAAATTTTGAAATTCAATTTATCCCATTTAAAATTTAACTAATTACAGTGACTACTCTTTGTTTATCCTGTGTTTATACATCAACAATTTTTGGGAAGAAGATAGGAGAAAAGTATATCAGATTCATACAAAAGAATACAAACAACCTCTAATGTGGTAAAGGGTATTCTAAGTTGAGTAAATGATTAAGTATAAACGCTGAAAAATCTGCATTTGAAAAATGAGTTTCATAGCAATTGTATGTACGCATATGCAATTTGAAAAAAAATGCAGAGAGGTTTCACTATTTACTAAAAGCTTATACACTCGTAATGTCTTAGGCACATTAAAAAAGATTCAGTATTCCATTGAACACTAGTGAAGGTATACCAGAACTCTTTAAACTTCTTCCTCTCGAGTATCTGGCCATATATTCACGTATGAATAGGATTTCTTTTTTTGGTTCAATATTTGAACATAGAAACTGAACCACAATGTATTCGATTATATAAATGTACGAAACTATACCAAAAACAAAGAATCAGTATAATTTAGTATTTCGTTATAAGTGTAAAGACCAAAAATATCCTTTAACCTTTATGTTCTTTATAGCTAACATGGACGAATAAAAAAAAAGAATTTTAACTAAATTCGCTTAAGCTTTATTTTCTTTGCAGGGAGTCATTTTTTATTCAAATTCTGTAACATCGAAGCATCATTGAAAAGAATAATTTTGTATTAAATAAATAAATTTACTTGCTTGTCATTCATAACATAACCATTATTTTCACTCCATTCGTTTTATTAATTATTAACATAGTTAAGGATCTTTTTTGATATAACTTCAGTGCAAAATCCAATTTTACCAATATTCTCATCAAAATCACAGTAATATTAGTGAATCATAGTTTGAAAAATTATCTACACTACAATGAAGTTGGTTTTCGGAATTCTTAGCAATTAAACGGACAATAAACTCGGACAACTGACGAATTTTCATTAATACGTCAAAGAACATTTTAATGAAATTTCATACATGATTCTTTAACTCTCTTAGTTTTCTGATAATTAGTATAATTTTTAAGACCACTGACATGCGTTTTCAACTAATCGTATTTCTTCTATACTGGAAGATTATGACCTCTAGTAGTCAATGCAGCTCTTTACCCCTTATACAGAAAAAATTTTAAAAACATAATATGCTTAATAGTGTATTAATGCAAAAATAACTAGCTTATTTAAAGAGCTATTACTTATGGGAATTTAAATATTACAGATTGTTTTTGGAAGCTGAAATGAATGAAAAGCAAACTATGAAATAATATGTTTAATAATTAATTTGCGAAGACCATGAGTGTTTAAATGAGAGAAAAGGCAACAAACCACAAAATATTCAACAACTCAGAATAATAAATACTTTATACAAATTAAAATATGCAGCTGGCAACATTAGAATTTATCAATAATATTTTCTCTACAGAATCACTTTTAAAAGGGCAAAATGCTCTAAATATTTTACTACAACATGTAATCACAACGTTCAAAATAATATACTTTATATAATTGCCACTTTCCGGCCCTTTCAGAAATGACTGGTCAATAAATATAGCACTTATGAACAACTCCCTGCCTAATTTTGTTCAGACTGGTCTGCTTAAAAGAAATATTATTCTAGTTTAAAATGTTTTTACAATACATGCAACTATATATTTGCTGCAAGGAGAATACAAAATGGATCTTAATATTTATCAGCTGCTGGGAAGAATAGAATTATTGAGATAAGTATATTAATTCATATATGTATATAGAATTAATCACTAAACGAATTCCATATACATATAAATATATAGAATTTAATGATCACAAAACTATTTTATATCTTATTCATTTGATTTTTGGTAGCAGAATCCAGCTAATGCAGAAACTAGAAAGGTCTTTTGTACACTAAATAATCTATTCATTTCAAGTATCTCTTTAGTGATCGTTCCATATTCAGTCTATGTCCCATCTGCTTAACACCTAACCCCATTAAGTCATTACTGTCCATATTTGCTAATTTCGCTCCAGTTATCCCAGCTTCTGAAAACCGCTGTTTGTATTCAGGAAGAAACAAACTGTCAAGCCAATCTGCTATATCATTTGATGTCCACTCCTGTAATAACTTGAAACGAAACTCTTTTTGTACGGATTTCAAGCGAGAGAAGTCACTATTAGCACTTTCATGAATCAGAGAATGCTCTGAAGGATTGAATGAAGGTAAATGCCTGAGGCCACTTGTGCAAGGTAAATGTACATTAACGCTACCGCTACCACTTCCTAAACAGGACATTTTGTCCTTTCGGACCATCTGCATTATGTTAGGTGATTTACTTCTCAAAGACGTCAAAAAGTTTAAATCAACTGAATTGGGAGATGTATTTAAATGGCAACTCAATGGATAATTTTTTCTTTGATGAATATTTGAGGCTGTTCTATGAGATGAAGTTTTGTTTCTTAACTGTGGTGAATTGTCAGAAAATTCAGGAGGAGGAGCAATTGCTATTTCTGAAGACGAATACGTTTCTTTTCTAGAATTATTTTCTAAAGCAGTAGCAGCAGCAAACTCTGGTGGAGGAGGAACTAGTTCAGTGAACACATCAACTTCATTCACCGCAGCAAGACCAAGAGAATTTACTTGTAACCTTAGGACTTCTAAGCTTTCTTCTAAACTGCTCTCTGTCGAAGTTTTTGCTTTACTCGCTTCCGACTCATGTTTCTGTTCCCTTCGAGGAGAGATTCCCGAATGTTTTCTGTCTTTTGTTTGAGCACTTTTTATCACACTAACAGATGGTTCCTTAAGAACATTATCGAAATAACTCTTCGATTTACTCTCAGTGTTGCTGTGTCGAAGACCCTGTAATTCACTAGCTAATGACATAGCGATCTCTTTTGCAGTTTTTTTAGAAGCAATTTCGAGTTGTGAAGGAATATCAGGTGGTTGTTCAGTTTTAATATCAGGAATATGTTCAGCTGGTTTATCACTTTTACTTTGGTTAATATTCTGACTTTCAGGTAAATGACCAGATTCCGATAACTGCACAACAGTTTCAGCTTTGCTGTCATCTTCAGTAGAGCTGGAGAGGACTCCAATTTGATCACTTTGTGTATCTATATCTGAAGACACGCCGCTTGAGCTGTTTTCTGCAATATCATTAGGTAATCCCTTAACAGGAAGGTAAGGACTTTCACTCTGTTTATTTTCAATATTAGTTTTAATTTCAGGACTCTTCTGAGATCCTGTTAAAGTGATTTTTAATCCATCAATGGGTTTGAAATCTTTCATGTCTTCAGCTTGTGCTGCATCGCTTTTCTCTATAATTGAATCATTATCAACAATTTCAATAACAGGAGCAGAATTACCCTCTGAACTGCCAGACTGATTCATACCACTTAGAATTTGTTGTCGATACTTCGCATATTCAGATGCAGGAGCATCTCTACTGGGATAACGAAGAGCAGTACATTTTTCATTTTCATACGTCTTTAGAATAGAAGATGATAAATAATGCGATTCTTGAGGTTCATTCGTAGTTGATATGACAACTGTGCCAGTTAGTCTTCCTTCCTCGGTTCTATGGAGTTGTATTTCACTCTTTTCCACTTTATGTTCGGTTATTTTACCACTAATAAAAACAACAGTAGCATTCTTGTCTAAAGGTTTTTGAGAAAATCTTAGACGTTCTCTGGCTTCTTGTATGGCTCGTTTGGCTTCTGTGTGAGGACTAAGAGGTGCAGAATTATCAATCTGCATTTGCTGGTTGTCAGAAAAATCTGACTGGTTAGGAACTTTCTCTTCGTGCATTCCGGAATCACCTTTTCCAAAAGTTGATAAACTCCCACCTTTATCCACAGATATAGGCATAAAGTCATCCTCACTACTTTCATAGTCAGGTTCTGGAATAAAAGGCTCATGGTTTGGAGTTTTAACAGTAGGATAATTCTGAGGACTGCCAGCATCGGAATCTTCGAAATCAAATTTCGAAGAATAGGCACTAGTTACTGCAGATTTTCCTTTAATAGACCATAATGGTCCTCTGTCTGAGACATGACCACTGTCTGTAGACATAGAATCTCTCTGACGGTTAGTCTTTTTAAACGTAGAATACAGTCCCCCAGAATCACCACTGTTCTCTGCTTCAGAAGATGTAGTGCTTCCTTTATCAGACTTATTTACAGGAATTTTGGGTGGAAGAGACTGAGATCTAAGACTAGATCCCCCACCTGATCTTCTAGGATGCACAGCATCTTTAGCTACAGATACAGGTTCAGACTTGTAACCAACACTCATCACTACCTCAGGGGATGCATATAGTTTGGCACTGTCTCCTGGACGGAAACTTGACATTATTTGTGAGTTATGTTCCTCGTCTGTCATATTTACATTGGCATATTCACCTAAAGCTTTAGAAACGTCCACTTTAATTACTTGCCCAATAGGTGGAGGTGGTGGAGGGTGAGAAGGAGGGGGGCAACTGGCTCTAAAAGACTTATCTTTTTTCGTTATTGGTAATGTTTGTGCATATATATCTGAATTAGCATCCCTTTGCTCAACAGGGATTGTACTATCGTATACGTCTTCAATAGACTTCCATGCATCGTTGTAGTTTAAACTGCATTCTTCATTATCACACAAGCCGAGATAGCTGTTATAACCATTTGGTGTGCAAGCCCAAGAATGACGATTACCTCTAACATTCTGCAGATCCTCTTGACTAAGACTCTTCTTTCTCGAAATAGAGTTATTTGAAAACATTGTCAAATTTACTGCTTTAAGATCTGGAGTACTAGAAAACTCTTTGTGAACTTTTAATGTAGCCTCAGTTAATTTTGATCTTGATGCCCTTGAACGTTTCATTTCAGCGACACTTCCATATACTTTCGGAGGACGGCTATCAGTTCTTGATCTAGTATTTAATGTGTGGCTGCGAAGATGCTTTTTAGATCCTTGTCTTGCAAAAAACTGTTCTAATTCGGCAGCTGATACTCTCTGAGAGCTTGGTCGAGCTTTGATTGAAGCAGTTTTAGTCAAATGGGAATTTGCAGCTTTCATTGCTGCTTTATTTGGAATGCTTTCGACAGAACTGCTTTTGGTAGACCTACCTTCGGAGTCATACTCATTCAAAGTTCGATCAAGAGATTCTGAAAAAAAAAATATATGCAAATAAATAACCATATTTTTAACATACACACAAACAAACGGTTAATCACACTAAATTCTTTTTTAGAAATCAGTTTAAAAAACACATTTTTATCAGTATACTAAAAAGAATTCTTTATTTTAATTATTTCCTACTATTTATTCTTTAATTTATAATTTATTATCATAAATACTATAGAATCTTATCAATGTTTTCTCAAATTCTTGAGTAGGTGGCGACACAAGTATCGGATAAAAATTTAATTAAATTAATCGATTAACTGATAGTTAAGTTTGAAAATATTGAAATACTGTATTGTCACTGAGAACACACAAGTGTATACAATTTCAAATCTATAGCACATCAAGAACAAAGACAAATAGATTACAAAATTTCATCTTTAAACACACGCAACAAATCAATTTAAATAAAAGCATGTAAAAATGCATCTCTTTTAAGAAATATAGTCTTTCTTATGCGATCCAAAAAAAGTTTTTTATACTAATTACAACACAATAAATAATAACTTTTTGGTGTTTAATTTCTGATGAGTTTTATTAAAAATTTCAAGAAAATTATTAATGAGAATGATGAAATATTTTTTGACATATATTATCAATACCTGAATAGAACCATTAGTTAAAAAAGTAAGTATTTTTTTAAAATTTCAAGTATTTTTTTTTAAATTTTGCTACATGGAAAGAGAAAATCTAGTTTTCAAGACTGCAAAAATATCCAAACATTAAAATGAAAATGTGGATTATTTTAAAGAAATTTGCTTTTTAAAAACATTTTTTCTTCATAAAATAATTCGTTCACAATATGCTGAAAAACATTAAACTGCATTCCCCCCCCCCTTCGGAAAATAAAAAGTAAATACTCTCTGTATCTTATCCAGTGATTTTTTTAATAAATGTCTCATGTCGCACAGATTTCACTCAGAATTTCAAAAGATTTTTTTCAGGTACATATTGGGCTTCCACTTCACATTATACAGGCTTACAACAGAGATTCATAAACTAAAGGGTAGCGAAAACTTTCCGAACTTCTCTCTGGTTGTTGAATATTCGTATGCAAAACTAGTTAAGAATATAATTTAGACCAAAAAATTACATTAAAATATACTGAATAACTATTTTTAATTCAATTTCTTTTTATGTAATTATACTCAATTCTCAAATTTCTCCTTTTTTAATTTTGCAGCCATCACAAGATTGGATTCAAGAAGAAAGCATTCTGTACTTGGAAAAAAATCTTCTAGTGTATAACAATTTATAAACAACATTTGGAATAATCAGCTCTTAAAATGGTTAATAATGTTAATGCAAAGGAAGAAGTAAGAGTTACAGAGAAGAAATATGCAAAATAAATAAACTAAAATTCCACAACAAACAAGAAGACAAAAAAAAATTAACTGAATTTCTCTTAGCCAACTGAAATTAACCATTACACAATTTTTGTGATAAATATACTTTATACATACCTATTTCAGCAAGCCCTGCGACCATGGATCTTGCCCTTACTCTTCCAACTGATAGAGTAGTTTTTGGATCCCTCTTAGGTGGAGTAGGAGCTACAAATCAAAGAACGTAATAATGTAAAACACTGCCTTTTGAGAAAAAGTTTTATCTTAAATACACGAACATTTTTAAAAATGAAAAAAAAAATAATAACAATTATAACACAAACCAAAATTTTTATTGACATAAGACAGGAATTTTAGATATAAATGAATACTTAATAAAGAGCAGAAAAACCTAAATCATGATGACACTACTGACTATTTTAAATCTTTTAAAGCAATATTAATACCAGAATCTTCCTAGAAAAATCCGTGAAAATATTAAGTTTCTAAGATTTTTCTTAATAAGATAATTTTTTTAAGTAATAAAGATGCCAGCCTGATCACCATTTTCATATTTCCTTATACACACTAGAAAATGTGATAATTTGAAAGACACCGCCTCTATTTAGAAATGAAGAACTGGTTAACCAATGAAGATGTATCTATAAAACATTGTAACTTTATTTCGAGGACGACTATGATCTACACAACTTTGGGTTACAGTACCCCAGTTACTATTGTATCTATGCGATATTTGAAACATCCATTTAAATCACATGCATAAAAGATCAGGCTTTATAAAGGTGAAAGGCAGTCCATTGTCATCAAGGAAGAGACGATATTTGTTTAAATCTTCTTTTATTTAGGCATCAGGCGTTATTTCTTCATAAGTAAAGTATTTAATTTGTTTGCAGCTCAATGACCAGAATTTAGAAGTTTACGCCCGAGCGGCGCGTTGTTGTTGAAAGCTTACATGCTGGCGTGAAAAAGGGCAGAAATGAATGCGCAGAACGCTTAAGTACTCAGGAAAGGGAATTCCCCTTGAGAAACTCGTGATTTGCAAAGAAAGTTGTAGTGCGTTAATTATGATGAAAGTGGAAGTATTTAAAATGAGGTGTCGTTAAGATTATTTAGGAAAGTTAAAAAATTAAAATATCACAATTTCCCCCCACCGCAAGAGTCGTACGACAGCAGGGTGCCTTGCTATCGCAAAACCTGCGAAGTTGGACAAGTTACCTTTAAAATATTATTAAAATTTTGATAAATTGTTTTAATTGCTGGTGATGGGCTTGACTTTAAAAATATCAACAACATATGTACTTCCAGAAACAGAAATATGAAAACTAAAGTAAATTCTTATAATTTTTGGATTAAGTTCTTGATGCTTCTTGGTACACGTAAAAACTTTAAATATAAACAAATAAAAAACATTGATATATAATTCTAAAATATAAATTGTTTTTTTTTCAGAAATCAGGAAATTTATAAGTGTCGTAATGGTAGTATGGCTTAACGATTATTAATGACAATTTATTTTTTATAAAGTGAAGAATTTTCTGTTTAGGAAGAAAGACACGATGGGACATTATAGCCTGCAGAGATGCGCACTTTTGGTTCTGATGGTCAAACTCTGTGCTAATCCACATCGCAAAATCTCCTGAGAAAGCTCTTTTTGTTTATTATTAACGCAACTCACTATCAAACTGTTATAGCAATCTGGAGGACATAACCGATCTCCAGAGGCCTCAGAATGGAGGGAGTTGGTGTTAACTTTTTTTTTTGCATTATCTAATTTCTCTGAGTACAGTTAAATTTGTTTTATTTACTTTTCTTTTAAGTCATGTAATATAAATTATTTGCCATACTCCAACAACACATTTAAATCTGATTTTACGTAAAATTAATTTATGAATAAAATAAAATTTATGGGAATTTTAGAACTCTCTCTTTCAGCGTTTCAAACATTTTGATTTATAAATCATTTAAAGGCCATTTTCTAAAAATAATAAACACTTCTTAGTAGAAAATATTATATTAACTTTGCATAGTAATACCTCAATTTTTTAATATTAATATTTGCTGTTTTCAATAAAACCTTATACCTCAACATTTATTACAGCACTGATATCAGTAAAATAAATTTCAAAACCAAAACATGAATAATTCCACTTTTTAAATTAATGTCAAAAATTATTATATCAAATGAAACATATGATTGTAAACTTAATAACCCCAAATGAATTTTTTGAACATTAAATATCATGAATTTCAAAATTTAACATGCACACTGCAAGAGTATTTTCTATTATAACCATAGTCGAAAGATGTTATTTTCAGATTTGCATGGGATTTCATTTCAAAATATAAGAGATGCACAAAAACAAACTATGTATAAATAAATCAAATCTATGAATAAATCAAATTTGCAACTTAAACTTTGCAAAGTAATACTCAAAATTTTTAAGTGAATTTTAAAATAAGTACATTTTAAACTATTTACTTTAATACTGTAATTAAATACACAGAATAATACTACTAATTTTCAGTATAATTTCATGAAAATGCAAATACTAAAATTCAGAAACAATTATGTATAAAACATAGACAACAACCTCAAAAAATATAATGATACTAAATAAATTCAAATTATTATTTCAATAGAATAAATTTCATAATTTACCAAAAATATACTGATCAGTATTACCAAACCAATTTAAATTTTTTTCAAACTATGTTACATAAATGAAAATCAATTTAAAATAAAATCAAACATTTTAAAAACATTGAAGATCATGATACTTTGTTATTATTTCCCCCCTCCCCCCTACACACAGCAGCTGCTTTTTTTGTGCACTTTATTAATTAAAGAAATATGTAACTTCGCTATTTTCGTTGAAGCATTTGACCAAATTTTAATCCACAGTGATACCGAAACGTTAGCACATTGCAGAACACCACTTGAATTCATTTTTGCCGATATGGTGAAGTAGATGAATTAAATACTTGAAGCTGGTGCATTGAAATATAGCTTGGAAGATGAATGCGTTGCACATTTGAAATCAGAATCTACATAAGCGACGAGTGATGATCCGGGTGTGGTAGAAATTTTGTAGGGAATATAACATGATGTGGGTACTTCTTTGTGCGTGAATTCGGGCGTCAACGACGACTTCGCCGGAGTTCGCTGTTGTTTAGCTGAATGGCGGCTCCGAATTCTGAAATCCATGTACGGGGTTTACACGAAGAAGGAGCATTTATCCCTGTCGACTTAAATGAAAGATCAGGCTTTAAAAAGGTGAAAGGCAGTCCATTGTCATCAAGGAAGAGACGATATTTGTTTAAATCTTCTTTTATTTAGGCATCAGGCGTTATTTCTTTATAAGTAAAGTATTTAATTTGTTTGCAGCTCCATGACCAGAATTTAGAAGTTTAAGCCCGAGCGGCGCGTTGTTGTTGAAAGCTTACATGCTGGCGTGAAAAAGGGCAGAAATGAATGCGCAGAACGCTTAAGTACTCAGGAAAGGGAATTCCCCTTGAGAAACTCGTGATTTGCAAAGAAAGTTGTAGTGCGTTAATTATGATGAAAGTGGAAGTATTTAAAATGAGGTGTCGTTAAGATTATTTAGGAAAGTTAAAAAATTAAAATATCACATGCATATATACCTAACATCTACAAACTGTTTGATGACAATTATTTATTCGGGAGTTATTATTATTTTTTCCTGTTTTAAATTACAGTTCCCCAGGTTTTTTTACCCTCTCTTACATCCATTGTTTGTTTGGAAATATGAATGTTACTGCAAATAGTTATGTATAAATATTTATATTTATGGCAAAATCAGAAAAACAGTAAATATCCGAGTTATCAATCTAATGAGCATTTAGATTACAGCAACTTTATAAGCCAAAACGAGGCATGGAACATTAAAAACCTTCAGAACTGGTGTACCACATTGTAAAAGCAAAAAAATAATAGGAAACCTCAGTAGTAAATAGTGAAGTTGACTGACTACTATAAATTGATACGTTATTACAAAGTTTGGTTTTAATTTATTTAGATTAGCGTCCCGTTTTGGGACAGACAAACCTCCGAAACCGGCATCCCTCTATAACTTCCATACACGCCAACAGGTGGACAAGTAAATAGAGTAAAACTAAGCATCGATAAATGTATTCTGATCAATATCAGACAGAAAACAATCTTTTCTGTTTATTATCTTCAAAATTCAGTTATTCAAGTTCATACAATACTTCAATGAAAGTTTATTATATATAACACTTTTTCAGTTAATATTTACTTGAAAACTGAGTAAGAATTAGTCCAGGTCAACAAAAATAAACAGCGGAAATCGTTAAACAGAACATTTATTGTATATTTAAATTATACAAATATGATAAAATGTCTTATTTGCAATTAAAATATTTTATAATTATTCGGTATATATAAACTTTCGTGTGTACATGTTAAGATTTTTTAAAAATGTTTATATACTTTGAAAATAAAAAAAATATCAGGTAAAAATAATTAGATTGCGGGAACCTTTTTATGAATAACACTATTTGGCAGTATATATCAAGGTAGAAAGAGTTTGGGATGAATAGTGGTGCATGTATACGCAACAACTTGAAATATTTTAACAAAATCTGTAGAACAGTATAATCTTAAAAAAAGTGTTGTCAGTTTCATTTTAAGAGATCAGATTAGACAGAAGAATACATGGAAATAAACTTCAAACATGGAGAATAATATAAATATAAAGCGAATGTTGTTTTAATGTCAAAGAAGTATGAAAACATAGAACAGAAAAAATAGCACTTAGAAACTTATATCAGGCGTTTAATAATTTAAGACTGCTTTAACGTTTCATAGATAGATATTATCTGACAGTCTTTAATTGACAAAATCAATATGTGAGCACACACATGAATGAGAATAAATACAAATAAATTCTAGAATTATATACAATAAAAATGCATTCTCTTACATCTGAAATTAGTTTTTCCTAATGACTGCAATAGTAAAATGAAATTTGAATTGGAAAGTTATTTTTAACAATTTCTCTGCTCCCCAAAGTAAGTCGACTGTAGTTTTGCAATAATAAATAATTAAGCAGAAGTTTTCCTTTCACAAGTAAATATGGAAACAATTTTTCTTTTCGGCAGAACATAAAATCCCTTACCTTTCTTACCAGCGAGTTTCCGAGGAAGTGTAGCACATTGGCGATATGGCAAAGGAACATTTTCAACAGATGAAGCAACAGGTGGATTTTTCAGCGTTACAACTGTCATTGCAACCAGGTTTCCAGATTGCTGAATTATTGAAACAACATGCTCATGCGATGCTTGAGAAACATCTTGACCATTAATCTGGGAAAAGATAAAAACGTAAGCAAATAATTGTATATTTAAATTTGTAAAAAACAAAAAAAAAATATATCATTTAAATAGAGACTGATAACTGGAGTATTTTCTCTACAAAAATACTAAGAGTTTGGCTATAAACATTAACCTACGGGACATACTCTAAATTAGTTTCTATTTTAAAAACTCAATCTAAAACTCCCATTACATTCAGTGTATAGAAACATAAATATCGTCGCTTAACAAGCATCAACACGTATCTCAATTTTTCGAAATGTCAAAGATGAAGAAATAACTCAGTTTTTCGCAACCAATAACGAATATTTCTGAAATTTTTTTACATTTCATATCAACATGAGACATCATGTTCCTACCAGATGTGAAAAAAAATTCGTTATTGGTTGCGAAAAACTGAGTATTTTCTTCTTCCTTGAAATTTCAAGTTTCGTATAGTTTAGTTTTATCAACGTCCCGTTTTCAAGCAACACGAGGGCTATCTTTGAAATTTCAAAAAAATTCAGATAGGTGGTGCTGCATAAGCGACGATATACATTTTACTTCGAATGAAAAATAAATGCAGTAAAGTTCCATATATCCATATTTGGCTGCTTATGCGTTTTTGAACAAAATATTTAATCACTTGGTATTTAATACTTAATATGTAATAATGCAATAGAAATATTTAAAGCAATAAAATCATTTAAAAAAGAATTATACCTCTAATAAATAGTCTCCTTTCTTTAATCCAGCCAGATCAGCTACACCACCTTTGTTTACATCTTCCAAATATTGACTAGGCCAAGATACATTTGCTTCCTTTTCCATCAAAGGACTGGAAGCTAAAGTGATACGAATAATAATTATTAACATATCAGATACACATATTATGGCTTAGAAAAGTGTAAGCATTGATTTTAGTATACTAAAATCTCAAAACGAACATACAAAGAAAAACTACATGTCTAAGAAAAAAAATACTACCTAATCGATTTTATTATATATGAAAATTGCTTAAAAATAGATGTCACATTAAAATGGTAAATGGCTTGTTTATTGCAGAATACTTATAATCAGGCAAAGTGTTCACTTTGTGTGCAAATGCTGAATGTACATTTTATATAACTAGTGATTATATTCATATAAAATATTTTAAAAGGTCGATACATAATCCCTACTGAAAATAACCATTTAAAAAGTGTGAAAATAAACATCTTTATTTGAAAGTATAGATGCAAGGACATGTATCCTTGACATTATACTGTGAAATAAAATTCATAACTCATGAAATTTTTTTAACTTAAAATCATAAGATATCCACAGACTTTTCTTCCTCGGCGTCCTCAACAGAAACGGAATAGAAATTTAGTTTAAGTTGATTACCGCCTTGTTCTGAAGTTACATGATCTCGTTATTTTGAACCATGTTTAGATGTAGTGGCGTAGCGACAGGGGAGCAAGGAGGTTATAGATGCCCCGGGCACCAGTCGCGACATTAGGACAAAACTATAGAGCATTTACGTGACTTTTTAAAGTGGAAAAGCATTCGGGGTGAAAAAAATAAGGCCTTATACCAGGCGTCATTTACACATGCTAAACTACTAGGGGTGAAAAAAATCATTATGCCCCGAAAGCAAGTTGCCTTACCTTATGAGACAGGTAAAAGGAAAAATAGTAACAACAGAGTAAACAGTAACAAAAACACCTCTTGATGGCTTACTAAATTTTACTTTTCTGAAAACGCTTTCCAACATTTCTCTCTTTGAGATATTCTATGTCTGGTGAAAAATGCTCACATTCTAAAAGTTTTATCCATAACCTAACTTTCGCTTGGAAACACGAAACTTCATTTTGTGTGAGAATGTAACATATGGGCACATTATGCAGATTGGTTGTTTTCCAAAATTGTTCCACAAAGCAGCCACAGCTATGTAGCTATTTGTGTAGTGAAAATGTGGAGAAAGGATGTCACAGCATATGCAATCTGACAGCAGTTAAAAATCCCTTCTCCGATTGTCAACTGAGTAACTACATATACCACATATTATTAAAACATGTTTATTTATCGGTAGTTATTAGTATCGGTAGATATTCAATGTAACTTAAGAACAAGAAAAGACCAAATGAATAAAGAAACAGATTAATTTCAATACCTTTTGCTCCACGTAATACAAATCCAAAACCTTTCTTCCCTCTATGTAATATTACAGTCCTGGGCTCTCCAAACCTATTAAAAAAGAACCATATTAAAGCATATTATACAAGTCAGACAATATTTCTCCCCATATTGAATATCACTTTTTGTTGAGACAAATTTAGAGTTGAAGAAAATATCCTTTCCTAGAATATGAAAACATAAAACAACGCAATTCGAACGATTAACTTAAGGACCTTCATTAATGAAAAATATGAAGAAACATAAGTTATAGTGCACATTTAAGTACAGCCAGTTGGAATAATACAGTAAGCAATAGCGGTCGACAGAATTTAAGCTGTTAATTATAAGCTAAATCAGTCCTTGACAAATCAGCTACGGGGTGATCGAAAAGTCGCGTAACCCAAACTTTAAAAAATTGTGAAAATTCCAAAATTTATTTTAACGGCAAACTATTTTAACTCTGCCACGCCTTCAAGTAATACATCACTTGAAATTACAGTTGTAGCTTAAGCTGTTAGCTATAAAATCCTTTTGTTTTATGGGAGATGGAGATGAATTTTTCCCAGGAAGAACGAATTTTTATGTTTGAGAAGTATTTCGCACAAAAGGCATGGAAAAAGTTCAATCTCCACTCGTAAAATGTCCACACTGTTCACACACTGAAAGTTCCTAATAAACTTCAGCGGTTGCCTAGGATTTCTTTCTGTGGAGTCAACTAAAGGCACCTGTTTAATCGAATAATCCGCACTCTATCGAAGAACATAAAGCAAACACTGACAATGAGACCATAAAAATAAGCGTTTGCATATTGATAAAATTTGTCTTAAATTTGGAAAAATTCATTTATCCGTGCATTCGAGGAAAAGGGTGATATTTTGAATATGTACAGCGATGATGTTCAAAGTTTTGTCATTTTTGTTTCTCAGAATAATCCCTCTTTGAAATTCAGTTCATATTTATAATTTATCCATTCAAACATTCTTGTAATAAAATATTTTTGCAGGGTTGCGCGACTTTTCGATAACCCTTAGACAAAAACTTCAGACAACCTTTTATAACATCTTTAGAATCAATAACATAAATTTTGACTTTCGAAGACAAAACTTTGAGTACTCCCTGCCCTCTCTTATGCACTCCAAATTTGCACTAGATTAAAATTTCAATCGGACTTGAAATAAGAGGATAAAGATACATACCTGCCAGTGAAAAAATTGCCAATACTTTTTGCAAAGTTATGATAACAGTGGCTTCTCTCGTGAGAAACTATTTCCACAACTTAAAAATGATTTTAAATTGTCAACTAAAGACTTTTTACTAACATTTCAAACCATATTCTCTTCAAATAAAATTAACTTTTTACAATACATACAAAATACACAGATTATTTTATGAGCACTTACTTATATTTTAGTTCTAGCAGACAAGTGAAAGAAAAAATTTTAAGTATTATGCTAAAGAATAAGAAAAAAGGTGCTATGTATTCCTTCATTTTGTTGTTGTATATCCTCAAGAATCCTGGAATCCTACAGCGATTAGATTTAAATCTAAGAGCCCGACAAATATGCATCGCTGATGCTAGAAGTATCGTGAACATTTGAATATATAGGCGACCCTATGCATCAACGGTTTTAAAACTAAACAAAATCGTTCATCTTTATATCGATAAACTCTGGCTGAATACCGAAAGATTAATTTTGTGTCCTTGGAGGTATATCAAGGAATGATTCGCTTCATTCCTTGTTAACGTTTAAAATATTGAAGCAAGATATAAGCCGATTTATTCTAGAAAGTTAAAGATTAAGATTAAAATATAGTACCATTTTTCTTGGTACATTTACTATGTTTGTTTATCCATTGTTTCATGAAAAATACGGTGACATAAAGATACCAAGGATTGTAGGCCTTTAATTTAAGAGAGGTTGATAGAATATCATTCAAAACTTTTCTAAAATTAATAATTAAAGTGTACGTTTGGAATTTCCTTGTCTCGATTATTCAGAAAATTTATGGCTCGAGGAATTTACTTTCGTAAAAAATCCTCTGCCAGGGGACTGAAGTTCAGTATTCACTCAATGCTAACTTCATTATTAAATTTCGAGAAAGACGTAAAAATACTTGCTAAAAGATCTTTATCTGACTCTTTAAATCTATTTTAAAAAACGTGGCAAGAAAATACTATGCATTTTTATATGAAATACGATCTGGCAAGATATTAGATTTCTTGTAGTAAACGGAAGATTCGAAAGGCAAGCAACTACGGCCCAAAATTGTAACGCAGCACTCAACATGTGTTGTAAAAATGATGCATGATATAATGAATTTTGTAGAAGAAATAATAAAATTGTCTTACAACTAAAGGAGTTACTTAAACTTTTATTTTTAAAATACCGAATATGGATGTTTATGCTTTTTTTCAAGCAACTAGTTACTGCAAGCAAAATATTGATTAATTTAATTCATAGAAAAATCATATTAAAAGTTGCAAATTCATAAAATATTCTTGAGAAAATTTCAAATCAGTCTAGTTTCCTTCATTCCTCATTTCTCGAAAATTAATTTTTTGATAGCTATACAAATTATATATTTTGCTATGAAAAAAGTCTTGTCTCTACAAAGAGATAGGATGCAGAACCGAAAACATGTAGCTTATTTTAGAAATTAGTGACTATGAAAGGGTAAAAAGGGACCAAATATTATTTTTATATATAGGGACATATTATTTTTCATTGGAAAAATACTTGGAATAAGGTTTATGAATATAAAAAAATAACCGCTAAGCAGTGGCGATTTTTCACACAGGTATTAGAGGCGCTCGCCTCATGCTTCGATAATTTAGGGGGCCTCAAAACCTATTCGACTTACATAGTTGTGCTAAAACGACGGCGATTTTTCGACATTGGGGAGGGGGCCTCAAAGCGATTTTTAGCCTGTGGCCTCATATTGACAAAATCCGCCACTGCTGCGAAGAACATAATAGCTGAAACAACAGTGTAGTACTATTTTTGCAAATGATGATGACGGATGGATGAAAATTTTCAAACAAAATTTTAGTACATTCATTGAATTTTCAGGTAAGGATGTTTGGCACTGAAAAGACTAACTGAAAAATATGAAAGCAATCATCAGGGCCGGATTATCAAGTAGGCAAAGTAGACAACTGCCTAGGAGCCCCACAGCTGTGGGAGCCCTCAAGATTTTTTGCGGTATTTTCAGGGTGATCTAATTTTGTGCTTTCATTTGATTTACAAGGGCCATGTACTCGAACATATTCCAAGTAAAAATCGAGTATTGTTTAAATTTCGGACCAATATTCTTAGGATTTTCATGCTTTCATATTCGCTTGCAGATCAGTATGGTTCTTTTTTTTGCAGTTGGTTGACTGACTCAAAAGTCAACAGCAATAATTTGAGAATTTAGAATGCGCTTAAAAAGTTTCATATTTTTTTACCATTTTGTTTAAATTTAAATTTTATTATTATTTTTTTTTATACGTCAGAAACTGAAACAAACTTTCTTAACGGAGACCCAAATGAAATATTTTTCATTTCAGTTTTCCATAATATTTAATGCTCAAAAACTGTTTAATAGATATTAAATTAAAATCAATAAAAAAATATTTGATTTTGTAAGTTTGGAAGACCCTGAAACTTGATTACCTAATGGCTCGAGAGGGTTTAATCTGGCCCTGGTTACTCATGGATGTTATAGGACATATATAATCAAAATTGATTAAGAGGATTATTATAAAGAACAAAAATATATTATGTTACTAACGCTTTCCACCTTCTTGGGATGGTACTGACTCGTTTAGCACATCTCTCTCTTCTTCCTTCAACTCTTGGGTATCCCACAGACTGCAAGTTATCCAAACGTGAGTTCACTTCTTGCACACATGATGCAGGAAAATAACCAACCTGACCAGTATGCAGCTTACCCAACAATAAGCCGTCTTCTGCTTCATTAATGACTATCAAAACAAATGCAAATAATGCAATGCTTGTTTTTTTATAAACAGAAACATACGCATATGGGCACAGAAATCTTTAAAAATCTATATACATGATCAAAAATACAAATTTAAGAATCATTTGCTCTTCTAATATAATTATTTGTGAGTAATTATTAAAAAACTTTAAAGGTAAGATCTCACATTTATTTATTTATTTTCATTACATCATTTTTGTCTAGACAGACTGTTATTAAATAGCAAAATTTCAATGATCATATATCAACGAAGAGACTTCATCCCAAATCAATTTCTACTGAATAACAAGAAAAAAGTTTGTGACTTTATTTTTCCCACTTTATTTTCCATTTGGGGGATTCAAACTAACTTCAAAACTGTTAATGTTATAATAATAATAGTTAACATTTGAAATTTAATGAATTAAATTTGAAACTCCTAAATTTATTTAGAAATTGACAAAAAAAATTCTGTTCGCAAAAACTAGACTTTGGACGTCAACCATTTGTTCATGAACTCTCCAGAACTTTTCTGCGGAATTTCTGAGAGTTAAAAAAATTCAATGCACATACCAACAAAATTAACAGAAAAATTAATTAAAGGAATCGAAATATATTCATAGTAATTTATCAATTTTATTTAAATCAAGAAACCTGACTGACACATTTAGGTTTAAAGATAAATAATTTTGCGGAAAGTTTCGAAATGCATTAATTTTAAAATATTCGTTAAAAAATAAAAGCAAGTATGACATACTTTCCACAGTATCACCATAAGACAGCTGTAAATGGCCAGGAGCTCCTGAACTATAATTAGACACACAAACACATTTGCTTCCCGGTAGGAATGAATCAAAGAAGACATGATGCTCCGGGCCTGATTCATAACTTGCAGCACTGTTACTAGTGCAGACTCCAGAAGAATCACTAGTTACACTTTTTTCTAAAGAAAATAATGTATTGTCATTATTTTCATTGTTGATGAAAACTGAATAAGTTATCAAATTCTATTAAAATGAAACAAGATTTTAATGTTACATACAGTAAAGCACCGTTTATACGTTTCTCATTTAAAGTTGTTTCAATCACAGTCCCGATTCATTCGTATGCATTGCAATTCGTATCGATTATACGTCTTTTCATTTATCCGTCGTTTTACGTCAGTCCCTTGAAAGACATATAAACGGTGCTTTACTGTATATACAAATATATTAAATCATCCTCTATCCACGTTTTCTGCCCGGTAGCCACCATTTCATAATTTAAAAAAAGATTCGGTTGTTAGTTTTCATCACAATCTTTCTACAACTAATTTATAAAAATGGAAACTGTTCAATATTTTACACAATTTTAAAAATTCATTATGAAATTTAATGAGTTGAAATGGAAAGTTCACCTTTCAAAGCATTTCTTGCAAAGTGGATTATCAAATATTGAATTGGAAACATTAGAATAAATTACTTTCATATATGATTAAAACTTTGTAATTTATTTTTTTCAAATAATGGAAGTTAAAAACAAAAAGAACGTTTGTACATTTAATTTATTAGAAATTTGCATTTATATTTGTTCAGTGAGAGATCTTTGCTTATCTCTCTCTCACCTACCGAACAGAATTCATTTAGACGCTCAGTTACGCTCTGCAAGACGATCAGACTTTTCGTTTTCTAACAGTTTATTAGGTGAAGAAAAAAGGAATCAATTTACGAGGTATAAAACTTCACTTTGTTGCAATTCAAAGCAAATGTACTGTAATATTTGAAAGGAATCCTTATTATCCCTAAGAGTAACAAATCTTCAACAGCATTTAAAATTAAAATAAAGCAACTCTAATACTTTCATAATATAAAATTTTGTAATATTTTATAGCGAAAAATTTCAGAACTTTAAAAAAATGGGACTATATTTAGTATACAACTAGTTAAGTTTTGAAGTTACGATCCATCAAAGGAAGTAAGATTAGTATTTCTTATGCGCCTTTCATTTTTTAGTAGAGACAGAATTTTGGAAAAAAAAAATCTTTTTACAAAAAAATTGTTTGAAAAACAATAAAAAGTGGATTATTGTTCAAATATATTCTGGATAGATTTTGAAACTTGGAATATTGTTCAAATATATTCTGGAGAAATTTTGAAACTTCAGAATGAAATCTAATTATTTAAAGTCTTATGTTATTAATGACACATAATGAGCACAGAGTTTCGCGAATTTTACAGAATTTTAAAGATTTATATTATAAAAGACCTTTACAATATTATTTTCATTACCTGTCACTACGCTTCCAGAAGCAGTGTCTTCACTATCTTCTCCACTAGGCTGTGTGCAAGTAGAAGATGAACCTGTGGAAGCGTCGGAAATGCATGAGATAGAAGAGAAAGGCGGTAATGAACAATTTGATGGACATGGTGAAGGTGGCTTCATCCCTAGGTTTAAATCTAGGCGTGGGTCACTGTGTGTACGACTAAGTGTGGGTACTGGAGCAATACTAGCTCGTCGTCTTGGGTTATATCTTGGCATTTCACGATATGGCACTAAATGGAAGAAAATATCTTTCATATTTCAATTGAAGATACCAAAAATAATAAAGGTAAACAACAGATACGTCCAATGAAAATTTGAAATTAAACACCATTTTTTCAAGAGCACTGAAATATGACATGGTAGTTGCTTCTTTCTCTAGAACAAAAATGTTTTAAAATATCAACAAACTGCTGGAGAAATGAATAGTATAATTATCAATATAAACAAGTAAAGCCCTTCGTTTAACCTAGGGTGGGGGGCCTTGATTACCTAATCTAAAACGATATATACAATTTTTTTAAATTATTTATTGAGCATATAATTATGTAATATACAATAAATTAAATGTGATTAAAAATAATTATATTAAAAATTTACAACAATTAACTTCAAAATCGGAAATCATTTTATAGATTATTTCAGCTTTCAAGATTTTGCTTCAAACCATTTGCCCTTGTAAAAATGAGTTGCAGAAAGAGTTCAGCAATTTTGAACATTAACAGTTTTTAAAGTTTAAAGTATCGCCTTATACTTTATTAACTAGTAATCTGCTAAACAACCAATCCAATGCAAAAGTTTAAGGATAATTCACTTTAGAGAATATCCTTAAAATTCTACATTACAGTTACTAGAAAACAAAATGCAAAAGTACAGCAGCAATAACATGCAGAAAACATTAGCAGTACTGAAAAATTAATGAAATATCTGAATCAAATCTTGGAATTAATTTTTAATGCCCACTTTTAATTGGGCTATTCCCCCGATACACAGGTATTTCTAAAAAGAATATAACATTTCATCTAATTTAAGCTGGTTCCATACTTCCAGAATGA
Organism: Araneus ventricosus; assembly: GCA_013235015.1. Classification (NCBI taxonomy): domain Eukaryota; kingdom Metazoa; phylum Arthropoda; class Arachnida; order Araneae; family Araneidae; genus Araneus; species Araneus ventricosus. Next base: position 1,407,300 of record BGPR01000062.1, read on the forward strand.
GTCATCTAATTTATTCAAATACAGTAGAACCCCGGGAATCCGAACTAATTGGGCTAGCCTCTGTTCAGATTCCGGGGAATTCGGATTATTGGCAAAATACTCCTGATATACCAAATGCAGTAGATTTTTGACTCTGGGTGCTCTGTGAAAGCGTACGGAAAGATCATGCGGCGATTCGCACGGTACAGTGGCAAAAAAGTTGAGGGTAAAAAGAAGATATCTGAGTTTGTTTCTACTAACTAAGGTGCTGTATTCATTCTTAAAGACCACTTCAAATACTTCTTTTATATTAGGAATAAACATAAGATTTGCTACTGATTCGTAATTGTTATTTTCCCCTCATTTTTCAGAAAATTAAAAAAAAAGGTGTTTGGATTATCTGGAATTTCGGATTATCGGGGTTATATTGTATTTCAAGCTAACACTGCTTTAGAAGGATTTTTTCAATCAGTGGCCTTTAAAACAAACTTAATGTAATTATTTTGAATAGGATTATCTTCTTCTGTTTAAGAATAGGGTGATTTGTCTTAGCAAAATACAACAAAGTGATTCCAGCATTCTGAAAACATAAAGTTTTTGCTTTCTTAATGAGAAACATTCTTCCGAATGTTTCAAACAGATTAGCAACAACACTAACTGATTTCAAAAGATCAATGATAATATAATTAAGATAAGTAACTGAAAATAAATGGAAAATATAACTGTTCGTAAAGAAGAATTCATGCAAGAAAAATTATTCGCAACTTGTGTAAAATTTCTGAAAAATCGTGGCAGTGAAATGTAAAATAGAAATCTGTATGTTAAATATATCTAATTTCGCATTACTATTTCTGTTTATACATTTTTTGAATAGTTAAATGCCATACACTGAACAAGGGATAAGGATTGACTCAATACAAATCTCTATGTCAATAGCAAAATGCCTAAAATGTTCCATTATTACTTTGGCATTAATATATTTATATCATACCTTTATCATGTGAAATCAAACGTCTGACTATTTACAAATTGTCTACATACCTACATCTTCTGGGTTGTGACTTCGAATCAGTTCACCAAGGCTTAAGTTTCCGGCAATGACAGCAACTTGATAAGGATTTTGATTTGCATAATTCAATGCATTTTTGTCAGCTCCCCTAAAGAGAAGTACCCTAGCACAACTTTCTTGATCATTAACAGCACAAACGTGCAGAGGTGTATTTCCACTCGCATTGCGTGCATTCATATCAGCTCCATAAAATAGCAAATGCTCAAGATGCTGAACCAACCCATGCTTGCAAGCCTAAAACAGAAAAAGAAACGATTTATCTTAAATAATTAATATCATTTACAACAACAATAAAACTTGTATTAAAAACATAATTTATAATAAACTATATCCTGGTAATTAGATAATGATAAAAAAAAGAAAAGGCAGCAGTGGGACACAGGGCCGGCCGGAGGGCGGTGCGAACGGTGCGACCGCACTAGACCCCGCGTTTTCTAAAGGCCCCTCGTAACTGGCTGATTTTGCAAATTAAAAATGCCTTTTATTTTTTATTTTAATCCAAATATACATACATTTGAATATAATCACGCGATATGTGCACATTTCAAGTCGACCAATCAAGAGTAAGGTTGGGGGGCTAGAGATAGAGATAAATTGACTAGAGACAGAGATGCGGGTTGAAAATGAATGTATGGATCTGATAAATTTAAGAAAAACACAGAAAAAGAAAGAAAATTGCTGAAAACGGGAGGAACTCCCTTGCAAAATTTTTAAAAACCGAAAATGTGCAACAAACTGACGAAACATATAATTAACAATTATTGAAAAATTAAAATCGCGAAAATCAAATTACGCCGTATGTCATCCTCAAAAACAATCCTAATCATCATAAAGGCAACTTTCGTCTTAATGAAGAGCAAAGCCATTATAAAAAAAAAAAGGAAACATAATTATGTTGCAGACAGAAACCTATAGACGATGGATTTTTTTTGTCAGCGTCAACTAACGAACAAGAATAACAAGATGAATTAGTCAAAGGATCTCAGCTTCCACAAGATCAACAAAGAGTTGAAAACGAAATGTCGATATCAATGATCCTAGTAATTGGCCTAAAATTATAACTGATAAATTTAGAACGACTTTCATGCAAACTGGTGTGACATAATGCACTGTTTTCCGATTGATAAAAATGGCAGAAGTTTTTCTGAAATTGTTTAAGAAAATTAAAGAATGAGGAACATCAAGAACGAAGATGGGATGGTTACTCTCCTGTGCCACTCTCAAATACCACTTCTTTGTGTTTGACTTAATGATTGAGTTTCATTCATGTTCGCGATTGCAAAGTCATGAAAGATAATTTAGAAACTATATATAAATTGTTACAATTTAAAAAGAATTTCAAACTGGGAAACACTGTGACAGAGAACATGAAAAAATAACTAAAACCGAAACACACTGCGTAAAGTGTATTTATGAACGAATACTGGGTTCAATTTTTTATTTATCCGAGCATAATTTGGCATTCAAGGGAAGTAGCGATGCTTTATATAAACCACACAACGGTAATATCTTAGATATCATAGAATCACTTGCAAGATTTCACCAAATCATAAAACAATATTTAGATCGTTGTGTGAAATCCTGCGTTCCTGTTTATCTCATAGAATACAAGACGAACTGATTTCTGCTTTGGATAAAAAAGTTAGAAAGTAAATAATATATTTATATAAAAAAGCTAAATATTTCACAACTTTATTAGATTGCACTCCAGATCCATCAAGAACAATTATATGTTATTTTAAGATATGTAAATGTAGTTGACTCTGAAAGTGATGTTGAGTATACAAGAACGATTTATTTGTTTTTAAAGACAAGAAAAGAGTTATCAGTCAAAATTGAAAGCTTATCAGAAAAATTGGAAATACATTTGTGGAACTGTATAGACATTAGTACTATAACTAGGATTTCCATACTTCTGGATTTCAAGCTCACATCCGGACTAATGTCCGGATCTTCAGAAAGTCTAGATTTATGCCAGTGAATGCGGCAAAAGAAAAATTTGATTGTAATAGAGAGCGTTTTCTCAAAAGCCAACGTCATTCCGCCAATGAAAGAAAATTCATTGTTTACAGCCATTGTTAATGAAAAAGTGGACCTGCACCAGTTGAAACTGAAAATTAAAAGTTTGGATAGTTTTGTTTTAATTCTGTTTTTCATTACTATAAATTTGAATTACCAAACATTAATCAAAATTGTATATTTTTTGCAATCTGACGTCTTAAATTTTTTTTCACTTCCACAAACTCTGTGCTAGTGTTATGAAAGGGGTTCGTTGGCAGGCAGCTTTTAGAATTGTATACTATACTTCCCCCCCCCCGGCGTGTCTGAATTTTAACCAGTGTTAACTTGTATTTTTTTCTTAGAGACATTTCAAAACCTTCTTTTCTGTATATTCATTTTTTGTGACTTATGAAAGAACATATAATATTTTTGGAAGTTCCGTATTGTGCTGGGATATATTGAAAAAGCCTCTCGTATATCTTACTCCAAAACCACTGTCAGAAACGAAGTGGGAATGTCACTTCAAAAGTCTGAAATCTGTGAGATCATATTTAAGTATCACAATTTTCTATAGCTTCGAATTTTCCTTATGAATATATCATTGACATGGAGAAGAAATCATAAGTTCAATTGATTGGAAATAAACTTCATTTAAATTTTTATTAACTTTAGTTATCTGGTATGACATACTAAATGAAGTAAATATTGAAAGCCAGGTATTTCAAAATTCGAATATAGATATCCGTACACAAATTCACATTTAAAAGTCCTTTTAAATTTTTTTGAAAAGTATCGTGAAACGGGACTCATATCTTCTTTTAATAACTGCAATGGAAATAGTGGAAGAGTTAGTTAAAAGTAACACCTGAATTAAAAATAAAAGAACTTGGTGAGAAAAAAAATGAACAGTTTTTATTTTAAGGAACTGATCAGCTATTTCATCAAAAATATTTCCAAATTCAATATTTTCTAGTAATAATCTATAGTGACATTTTTTCTTTTAAGAAGAGATTGGAAATTTATCACGAATATGGGACATCATAGGAATTTTTATGTAATTAGGATGATATTCACTAACCATCTGAAAACGTAGACACTTAAATTCGACTTTGCAATACAAAATGAATTGCATTGATTTATTTAATGAAATTAAAAATTTGTCGTTAAGTTTTGCATAACAGGGTCACAATATTATAATATTTATTTAAAAATTAATTTATCTGAACTGTATTCAAATTATGTGACTGTTCTCAAAAATATATTGACCTTATCAATGACCATCGTATCTGCAGAAAAATCTTTCTTATGATTCAAAATAGTAATATTTTACTATTTTGAATTATTTTTATAAATTAACATTTTAATCACTTTCAAAATCGTTCATAAATCACATAATTTAATTATTTAACATTTTCGTGTTTTCCTTAAGTCCTCAATATGCCAATTTTTGTGGTAAAATGAATAGCAAAATGCAGTAAATTATTTTGTTTTAGGAAATTAGTTTCAAGGCCCCCCAAATCAACCTTGCACCAGGCCCCGCTTTTGTTCGGGCCGGCCCTGGTGGGACAGAAAAACATGAAGTACGACAGAATTTTTTACCAGTGACTGAAGTAAATCAGACATCAATATTCGTACCAAAAGAATGTTAAAGATTGTTTTTGTGACAAGTTTATAATTCCACTGTGCTTTTTACATCAACAATAAGCAAATATAAAAAGAATAAATACCTGGTGTACTTCTTGCCAACCCTGTGGATCACATGTTCCTATAAATGCATGGTCATGCAAGAGAATTTCTGTCAGCTGATGGTCACTAGCATGCAGCAATGTATAGTACAATGGTGTTAAACCTTTGCTGTCCTTGTAGTTAGGAGAGGCACCAAGATCAAGAAGTGTCTGTAATTTAATATTTAAAAATATATATGTAAGTTATCATCCTTACTTGGATCTTTGAAAGAATAAAATTTTTGATTTGGGCTATATAACACCACATAACATTCTTCATTGACATATTTTATTTATCTTTAATATACATATACAGAGAGAGAACTTATCTACAAGACAATTTTTTTACAAGTTTGTATAATATGAGAGAAACAATTAAAAGAGCTTATTTAAAAATATTTTACATGATATGAAGCATAAAACGTTGGAGGACTGACTCATCTAATTAAAACAATTTCTTCAACGTTATGAATGAACAGTCATGGGGTTTCTTCAATCCTATGAAACACAATATTCAAGGACTCTAGCTTGATTTAACTTCCTAAGAAAAACGTTTGCTTCACAGTTCTTTGAATGTTATTGAAAACGTGACAATCGACAGCGTTTGATATCTAAATGTATACTTTTGTGAGAATTTTTTTTTTTATAATCATAGTATATGTTATTTAAAAAACAATTAAAAATTCATTTTGTGACTTCAAACTATACATTACGAAAAGTCGAATACAGTGGCGAATCCAGGGGTAGAGGAAAAGGTGTAAATATGGGCAACCTATTTTGTTTTTGACTTAAAGTTACTTTCATTTTGAAAAATTCTGGATTGTTGACCTCCATTAACAACTATTACAAGTTTATTAAAGGAGAGGAGGGAAAACAATGATTAATACCAATTATTTCAATTCGAAAACGAAGATTTACAAAAAGCTTTTAAAAAAGCACCAGAAAAAATGGGGGTGCAAATATGGGCCCTCTACAAAAGAGTCACAAAAAATAGTTTAAAATGTTTTAAAACAGGATAAAACAATACAAAATAGAAGAGAATTTATTTTTTACAGAAAAAAATTATTTACAGAAATCGCAAACATAACTGGCTGTTTCAGCCCCGGCACAATCTAAGTGTGCCCACATTTGGCACATAACACATTTAACCCAAACTTCCCCGCGAGTGTCTTCAGAGAACTTTCCATTACAAAAGATGCAAGTTGCCCCGCTCGAGTCTGGTTTATCCCCATCGTTGATATCATCATCGCTGTCCACAAGGGGAGGATCACAGTAGTCTGATGAGTCCGATGATGAATCGTATCGTTTCGTGGGTGGAATTTTCTTTTTTTGAAGGACCTTGGTCTTCCCACCCTTGCCCCCTGGCCGGTCTCTTACCCCGGGAACACTCAATTACGTCTTCTTGGGAGCACTTTTCTCAAGAGACGTGGTCAACTGATCCTTGTATGGTGATCCAGTGATGAGGCTGGACCTTGTTGCTTTGCGTCCACGAGTAGTGGTTCTCTTCTTAATGTTGGAGACAGGAGATATGTTGAACGGAGAAACTGTATTTGAAGTTCCCGGGGAACATTTCTGTGTTTCAGCATCCTCATCAATTGGCATTGAAAGGGTGCCCATATATACACCAACCAAACCTCAGAAAGATGGCCACTATCACATGTAACCAAAAAGCGTGTGTGGCTAAAGGCGTGCTTCTAAAAGTAGCTTAGGATCTCTGCTTTCCAGATATTACTGTAAAATTATTTTAAACTAACGATAGGAACATGAAAAGTAAACGATTTCACATAACTGTCAAAAGTTTGCAGTCCAGAACAAACGCCAATTCTCTCAATAACTCACGCTGCATCCACACTACTTGAAATAATGGTTCCAACTGTTCTCTGCTATCTTATATCAACAAGTAGTGCCATCTACATTCCTGGAGGCCAGTCTTCAGCACCTCCCATAGCCACTTCGGGAGGGGTGCCCATATTTACACCAGTGCGCGTTTTTACACCGGTTCCTCTACTATGAGGCTGCAGCCCCCTCCCCAGACCTAAACCAGGATTCTTGATTTTATTTAAAATCACTACAGCTGTTTGATCTTAATCTCCCTAAAACAAAAAAACAAAAAAAAAAAAAAAAAAAAATTAAAAATTGACAACCTTGCTTCCTGGCTTGGGAAGGCTCGAAAATTTTCCCACTTTTGTAGTCGTTACACTCGTACTTGTAGCGTTGACGCGGTCGGAAACATTTTTTGGCTAGTTATTTCATTGCGTTTTTTATTAAATTATCGAAATTATTGTAGTGTTCTTTATGATTCTTATTGACAGGTGAGTAAATCCTGTAAGGTTAAAGAGTTTTGGTTTGCATAAGCCATGAGGTTTGACATTCGTCTCGACGATATAATATTTTTTATGACCTCAGCCGCCCCCAGACCCAAATCCTGGATTCGCCACTGGTCGAATACCTACAAAATTGACACATAAATTAAAAGTTACTGTGAAAGTATCAATGAATATTTTTGTCGAAGGTTTCATTATGTAAAAGTATTATACAAATAAACATCTTATGCAAAGAACTAGCATAAGCGTTGTATAAAATGTACCTTCAATGCTTCCAGATTGTTCTTTTCAACTGCTTTATGTAGAGCTGTAAGCCCATCTTTAGTCCGAAAGTCTAGTAAGGCCCCGCCATTAATTAATGCCATTATAACTTTAGCTGGTTGCTTCAGTCCAGTAGCTAATGTTAAAGGCGATTCTGAAAAATTAAATTTTGGTAATGTTCATTATCTCAACTTGCAATTCAAAAGAATTAACAGAATAAAATGATCTCTTTACGAAAAGAAAGAGAAAACACTAGTATTGACTTGAAGTATTTGAGAATGCTGCTAAGGACAGAAGACTCAAATTCAAAAAATTTGGAAAATGTAGAATGCATCCTTGTTTATAATAAAATGGTTTGAATCTTTTCCCAGAAAAGTCAATGTTACACATTTATTCTATTTTCTATATCTAAATTTTTACATAAAAAGATATTTCTTTTAAAATCCTGTCCATACAGCCATGGAAAATAATATACAAAAATGTTGTCGAAGATAAATGTGCGTGACAAAATTTGGGAAAATAAGTCAGAAACCAATTTTTTAATGGCAACACCAAATTTTTTGGCCTCATTATGGAAAGTGACAGGAAAACAACTACTACTATTAGAATTTTTTCTTCCAAATTTAAATTTGATTTGCTCTATGGTGAGATGATATTCCAATGGAGAAAGGAATAATCATCAATATAAAACCTAAACGACATCCTTAGTAGCAAATGAAAAATAAATCTCTGTGATTTTTAGACACTTTAAAACAAAAGAATAGTTTTCTTTAGGTAATTATTAATCAGAATCCCTATTTTTTGGAAAAATTTCATTAATTTAAAGAATAATTAACTTAATGTCCATATGGAGTGGATACAAAGGCAGTAAGAATTTCTCATTTTCCATTGAAAACAGGAATGCAAAAAATATGAGCACTCCATTTGACAAAATTCCAAACGATTTTACCTACAATAACAAACTTGTTCAAGCTATATTGCGGGTCCACATAGAATAAATTTTGTATTCTGATTTCAGAAACTAAGGTTTGTCTAAAAAACCTTTAACACTTTAAAGTTCAATACATATTTCATTTTTAAAATTACTAAATTTATTTCAAAAATGAGTATTAGACATGTAGCTGATCATAAATATGCAAAGGAAGAAAATTTAGCATTTTTTATTTTCAAGAAATTTGTGGTTTCACAGCAAAACCAATGAACGGTAACAGGCTATTTCCCTCCGAATACGTCATCATCGAAATGCAATTTAAATTATGTATTTAATTTATACGTATACGTGAGTATTCAGGATATTCAACCTTAATAAAATTCAATATTACTTTCGAAGATTCAATTTTTAAAAAATATCAATTTGTGTAAGAACCCTCATCATTTTGTTTCTCTTAGAGATCAAAAGCAATTTAGCTCTTTTAATGCCGATATCTTTATGAATACTAACGGTATTGTCCTGGAATTTTTCTATAATTTATATTTTAATTTGGCCTATATATATGGCTCTAAAGTTATGAAAGAAAAATTACGCTACGTTTCGCCCATACGCAGTAAAAATATGCTCAATGTGTGGTTTCACTGCAAAACCAACGGACGCGAAAGGGTTAAATAAGCTAACACTGTATAAGGAAAAACAGGCAATGAAGTGCAATGAATACAATGTTAAAATGAATAATTATGTATTTTCTTCAATCCATTTATATAAACACTTACACCATTAAGGAAGCATATTTTGTATTGGAACTAAAATAATAAAAGTTAATGCGATTAATTATTTTCAGTAACATACATAAAAAATGATTTAAAATTTGGGTTTCACAAAATAAATCAAATTACATTATTTTAAATAAGATTAATTTAAATTTGGCAACATATAAAACAGAAGTAAGAGATTTGAGTTTATAATCATAAAATGCACCGAAAACAGTGAAAATATTTTAATAGTCAGCAATAATTTAATAGGGATAATAAACATACATAAAAACGCAAAAAGAATAATATATTTCACTTCATTATCAACTTTCATTCTGAAAACATGTTATAAAGCACATAAGAAGAAAAAATTTTTAAAAAAAATTATCATAAAGTGGTAACATATAGAAGATTGATAGTTGGTTACAGATAGTTTAACCATTAGAATATGAGCTATAAATTTAAAACCATACATGATTATTATAGTGTACTGTACCTCCAGTTTCTGGACAGTGAAAGTTAGGATCCATCCCTCTAGCACACATCTTTGTTATCTTTTCTACTTGACCACTATTTACATGGTCTATCATTCTCCGAAGATTGGCCTAAAGTAGAATGTTAAAAGTGGAAAGAAGTAAGAACTTATGAAACCACAACAGATGCGTGAAATTTATGTTAGTTCTTTAAAATCATTTAATATTTTCAGGTTATAAACAAGCATATTTTTCAAAGGTTAAAAGATCAGAAATACAAACATGCACACATAAATGTTAACCGATAGAGCTGATTCCTAAAAGTACTTACACAGTTTGCACCTTTAAATCGTGGCTCAGTCTTTATAAGAATTAAAGTTATTTAAAAGAACTTACCCTTTAAGGAACTTATCTAACACCTATATTAAATTTTATTTAAATTATTGATATTCAGCATAATAAATAAAGAAACTCAAGTACACATTTATAATTTTAGCCAAAATAGACTACGTAGAAGTCTACTACTTTACAAAAATAATGATATGAGGGGAGCTAAACAAGGAGTACTTATGCAAATATATTCTGAGACAAAATGTTTGAGTATAGAAATGCTATTTTAGGAAGGCGCTTCAATATTGTGATGTATGCGAGGTGGAATCAAAAGGTTTTGAGACTAGTTCTATAGCATGCCAACAATTGGCAGCACAAAGCACACACACAGTCACAGGGATCATCGACATTCTTAAGTCACTGTGCCAAGAGACATCGTAATGTGTGCATCAGTAGTTGTGCAGTTCGTGCTTTTGTGACCACGTAAGTTACTACTTTTGCCGTCCCAACATGAACAGCAAGCCTGAACAAAGAGCGAAATTGAAATTTTGTGTGAAACTCGGCAAGTCTGCCACAGAGACACAGCACATAGACATAGACATGATGCAGCAAGTTTACGGCCATACTGCCATAAGTCGTGTAAGATGTTTTGAGTGGCACGTGTTCTTCCAAGAGCGGAAGAACATCACTGGAAGACGACGAGATATCCAACGCGAATCGCAGATAGTGATTGGCAAACTTTGAGAAGTAAACTTTCGGGACACATTCCAGAAGTGGCAAGAATGCTGTTTTATGATGTAAGAAGACTGCTTTGAAGGCGACAATGGGTCCACGTAGATAAATAAAGTATTTTCTTGACAACAGAGCTAATCTCAAAACTTCTATATGCCCCCTGGTATGTACAGGGTGAGTCTAAATTGTTTTTACAAAATAAGAGGGGTGATAGTACCCATCCAGACGAGCAATAATTATCATGGAACAGAGGGTCGCAATCCACTCTGAAAGGCAGAAAAGAGTAAAATTAGAATTTCAACATGAACTTATAACAGTGTTGGGAAAGCGAATGAACGATACAAAAATTTGCACAATCTGATTTATTGATCAGAGAAAAACTTGCAGCAAGTGCTCAGAGTGGACGCCACGCGTGTCGTTGCACAGTTCACACCGAAAGGAATGACTGGCGCACCCTCTCGAAGATTCCTGGTGTTGTGTACTTTTGTCTGCGGCAACAACGATTCTCGCTAAGAGATCTTCAGCCGAGTCCACAGGCGACTCGTACACTAAAGATTTCATGTGACCCCAGAAGAAAAAGTCCAGTGGGTTGAGGTGCGGTGAGCGAGGAGGTCAAACCACAGGTCCACCACGTCTGATCCATCGTGCATGTGGCATTCAAAAAGAGCCGGGCCGTGCTGGAAAAGTGTGCCGGGGCTCCATCGTGCATAAACCACATGTCTCTCTGGATGGGGAGCGGAACAGCCTGCAACAAACTGGGAAGCACTTGTTCCAAGAAGATACAGTATGTTGCGCCTGTCAAACGGTCTGGCAAGATTTAAGGGCCTACCACGTAATCACCAAGGATACCTGCCCAAATGTTCACGGACGTCAGAGGCGATGTCTTGTTCATGCTCGACGCGTTTCGACTTTACTCTTTTCTGCCTCTCAGAGTGGAATGGAACACCCTATGTGCCATGGTAATTATTGCTCGTCTGGATGGGTACTATCACCCCTATTATTTTGTAAAAACAATTTAGACTCACCCTGTATATTGACGCAAGGATAATATTTCAGTCATACTCCACTTCCAAGATCAATTAGGCAAAGTGATGGTAACCTCAAGGTAGAACAGAAAATAAGAATTTTTGCTGGCTGTGTACTCTTACTTATGATGTTATTTTAAAACATTTCTGAATGTATTTATTACTTTTACTCATGTTTCATAGCAGAAATTCTCATGATTTTTAATCAAAAGATAATTCTATTCAAGTTTCATTTTACTTAAACATATATCAAGCTAATTATTTTCCTTTTATTATTATTTTTTTACGGAAGTATACGTTAACAACAGATTTTCTGACGCTAATAATTTTTTTAGGGGGCGGGATTAACACTAAACAACTGCAAGCAAGCAATTCTCAAAAAATAAATCTTTAGTATCTGATGCATAAAATTTTGATATTTAGCTTCTGTTCAAATGCATTTCCTTATTTCAACAATTTATTAATGATTATTATAAAGCATTTAAAATGTATTGTGTTTGCAATTAGATCCTCATTAGGAATTTTTTGTACTTAATGTCGCTGAGTTATTTATTTTCGATTAGTAGATTATAAAGAAAAAATATGGACTATTTTACTTCAAGAAACTACAAGGGAAGGAAATGAATAGCCATGAATGTTGAAGTCCTGCTTTCCATTAGAGATTCAGCTCATATATAATTTAGGATTACGAAGATTTTTTTTATATATATTTACATGGTTTTAGATATATGGATGGAAATAGAGGAAAAGCAAACACATTTTTTAAAAAGAAGATTTAGGAGAAACGATCAATAATATAATTTAGAAAAGAATAATCATTCATTGGCGAATATTGCAATAAACAGTAATTACAGATAGCAACAAAAATCACTGTAAAAATATTACTGGCTTCTGCAATAGAGCCCCATAATTCCCTATCCAGGTGAAATTTTTGTTGATAACCAAACAATTTAAAAGATAAACGAAACATCTCGTATACATAATTGCAGAAAATAAGTAGAAGCTCTTTTTAACTCTGGGGGAAAATTTGCATGTCGCATCGAAATGACCAAACTGTTCAACCAAAATAGCATGGTTACATAACTGTGTTGCGCACACAGTTTGCTTTATTTTATGGTCCCAATCTAAACTTTTCTTGTAAGAAATTTCAAGAATGGAAAACAGTTGTGTAGTGATGCTATTTTTTAGGGAAGTTGTTTGTAAATTACAATTTATATATTTTTAATTACAAAAAGAAATCACTACAAGTCATTGGTATGTCAATTTTTATTTTTTTTTAATTTGCTCGCGCTCTAAATCCACTCAGAGGCATTGTTCAATTCTTTACTATATCATAAGGAAAGTATGTCTATGTAATGTGAAGAGAACTTTCAAATTTTAACATGGACTCTATTGGGTGGGTTTTAAAGAGAATTTTGCAAATGACAAGGGTAGTTTTCTTTTTCTTTGATTCATATGTTAAATGAATTTGCTTTATATTTTTAGTGTGTTTTTTTAATGGAGTGTCAAATGAATTACCCTTTTTGTATAAAATATCAGTACAACTAATAAGTACTTGAAATGAGTTTATTTTTGGTTGCTTAATACCTTTTCGAATTTTCATATTTTACTCTTTTATGCCTTATGTTCATGTGCCAATGAAAGGGTTTCATACATTTTAAGTTGAGGATTTAATTGAGTTTCAATTGAAATTTATTTTATATGTAACTTACAGCACAAGTGATAAGTGTTTTAAATTGGTTTTTATGTATATTTATGTGTTTAGGATGGGGTTTTAATTTAATGCGTTCTTTAATTAGATTTTTTTAAAATTTAAATTCTCTCGTTTTATTCAAAGCAATTCGAGCGTTTTGTAGATCGCCATTTGGGCCGGGGATTTGCTTATCCCTTGTTGTTTCATATCCGGTTTTACAGACGGTCCAATATGGCTAACTTTGGAAAAGGACGCTAAAAGTGACGTCACATTTCTTCACGGACAGAGTACTGGTCTCTTGACCAATAGCGGTCAAGCGCTTTCGTCACAAATGACGTGGCGTCACCCACAGTACTTAAGGGGTTGTGGGGAAAAAATCTGGCTCTTCTCTCTTGGCCTTTGGCTCCTGCCCTGACGACCTAACCCCCGAACGGTGGCGTAGGAAATTGTGGTATGGGTCCGCGTGGTACCAGAACGTCGTTGGAGATCGTAGGATAATTGGAGCGAATCGTAAAACATCGATCATTTGGAGAACGCGAGAGCTCCTGCTTTGCCAAAAATGGACTAAGGATACGTGTTAGACACACAGAAGGGCGTTAGTTTACGAAAATTAAATGATTGCAACAAGCTTTTCACAAAAGTGATCGGCGAAAATTTGGTGTTCGACTTAACGTAGAGCGATAATGTGCCTGAAATCATTGGCAGCTCTCTCTCCAATGGACTGCAAAATTGAAATGGACAGGTTACGGTGTACTAGGAAGAGATAAAACATTTTTTGCAGCGTCGTAGGCTGAGGATCGACGCTATTCACTTCGCGGCATCTTGTGAGAACTTCGATACTGGATGGACCCTGGCGCGTGGTCATATCTCCTTCGTTAAACATCTACTTTAGTTGACAACTCAACTATCGTGTCCGGTGGACCGTGAGAGCTTCGATACTGGAAGGACTGACTTGGCATGCACCAGACCTCTGAGCCTTCCCGCCAGACGCCCCGAAAGGACCAGCCGGATCATGGAGATTGACCGTATCGTCCGATGTGCAGACCGAGTGATGAGTACCAACCTTACATTATTTTCTATTTGAAAAATTTCTCTTAACTTAAGTAGAGCGATGGACATTACAAGGCTAGGAATGGACATTAAAATTTTAGGTTTCGGGATAGGGGGGGGTGGGGGGTGGATTTTAGTTTAGTCATGTCGAGGAATTGATAGGATTGTAATTATTTTTTTTAATTAATCAAGAAATTCCAAACGAATGTTATTGTGATGGTATTATTATTTTGCAAAAAAAATGTATTTATTTGTCGGTGTTTCATTTGTTTTTATTACAATTTAATATGGGGCCTGAGTCGCGTGAATTAATTTAAAAAAGGGGGAGGGTAGAAATTAAAATTCGACTGATAATTTTACTCAATTCTCTCTGGTAAAGGGAAGTAATATTAATTGTCATGTAAAAGAAAAAAAATATAAAGGAAGATATAAGTAATCTTAATTTAAAGTGTAACGAAGCCAAAATTCTTTTAACTTATTTAAAGCAAACGTTGGTGATATGCAAGAAATGAATTCAAATGAGATATCGTATGGGGAATAATGATAACTTTAAATTACAGTGATTCATGCCTCATGTTAAGTGAATGCATTATTTTTTTTGTTTCTAGTATTAAGGAATCACGATTATTTTGCGGAATGGGCGCCCACCGTTATCTTGTTTATTCTGAAGTTTATCAATATCATAAAGTGTGTAAAAATTTACTAGTTTAACTATTTCGTAAAGTGTGCAATAATTTAGAAGTTTAACTGTTTCATAAAGTGTGCAATATCTTACTTGTTACACATAAACTGTGAACAATTTTAAAACGTACTAATATAGCTTCAATAAATTCATAATTTTATTTACAATTACTGATTTTTGTTGTTATTTCACATGTGTGTCACATCCTAACAAATCTGAGCCTTTTGGTAAAATTAAGATCCTTTGGGTTATTGCTTAATAATACACAACGCAAATCTACCAACTTATATTAGGTGATAATCTCTTGGCAAATCGATTTCCTTTGATTTAATATTTTGTCTGAAAGAACATTTTAGTTAAATTGTTTGGAATACCTTAATTTTATATGATTGGTGTTAGGAATGAAATTTTTTGTGTAATCGCAGTCATTCTTCTGAATCTTGTAATTTAATGTGTAAAAGTTAAAAAGTAAAATCACGACAGTTGTTGGCTGGGTTTAGACAGCAATACAATATCATAAAAATTAGACGAAGAACTTACCCTTGTGTGCAGTTGCTTTATCTGCTTTTCTTCCACGTTCATCATCTTGTATACACGGCGTTTGTACCTCAGCTGCAAAGTATAAGTTACTATAATTAAACACTGTGCCACATCAAATTCCATTTATAATAACTATAAACACTATGAGGGCAGTTTTTGAAGTGAAACAGTGAGCCACAAAAAAATGTGACGGAAGTCAAAGTGAAGCGATAAGAGGTGAGCATTAAGTGAAAGGGAAAAAAAAATAAAATTGGTGCTTGTGAACTGTATTATTTTGGTGCAGTTGCATTAGATAGCAGGGAGTGAGAAAAAGAAAGAAAATGTATACAACATGTACATGAGTTTATGACTACAAGTTCATATTTTTAACGCATCAGCCTGGTAAGGCGGTGTCGTTTTCTTGCGAAGTTTTTAGTTCAATATAATTGCCCGCTTGAAAGGCTAATTTGAATGAGAAAAATAATATAAAAATTATGAGCACTAGTAAGGAATGTTACAGAGGAAAAATTCTATCACTTGATACTAAAGAAATTTGAGAATTATTAACTTTAAAAAAGTTAACAACATAATATAACTTCCCACACACGTTACAAATAGTGCACATCGTAAAAGTCCACTTCTATTAGCATTTACATCTCCATAATATCTATATACGCAAGTGGTGTAGTGAGGGTAAGTGCCGACTGGGGCATGACATGATATTTTCACCTCCAATAGTCACCAAACATTGCAAGAGTAAATAGTCCCCGGCCCTAGCTCTATTTTTTCGCTCCTCATCATATCTGATTTTTAAAAGTGACGGACATGCGCTAGTATTTTGTCACTGTGCTGCCTAGGCCAGGGCCGACGTCAGCCAACTAGACCAAATGCTCCTAAATGGGTCCGGAGTGTATCTACTCTCTTATCTCAGTTCAGTGGCATAATTAGGGTAGAGCAGGCAAGGCACGTGCCCAGGGCGCCATAGCCAGAGGGCGAAAAATTAAGAATTTAAGCAAGCTACTTTTTTTTTCTTTCTTAACTCTAAATCCTTAGATTATTAAAAAGTACAAAAAAAAAAAATGCCTCCATCCAAATTTGAGAGAACTTAATGTATACAGCCTGTTTTTACATCCCGGTTTTGAAAACTTGTTGAAACAGGCTTTCTCCAAACGAACAAATTAACAACTAGGAGCTATTACGTTTTACAGAAACGCAAAGTGAAAAAAAGTGTGGTTATCAATCAGGGACACCACCCCACCAAATGCATTTTGATTACTAAAACCTCAACTGCGAAAATGGAAACTTGATAATTTGCTACTTTTCAAAGATTTATGTCTGGGGTGTTACTTGATTACCATTCGATCTTAATAGAAGTGGGGGGGCATAAGAAGGAAATCGATTAACCTCTGCAGGGTATCTAAGATTAAGCAAGAAAATATAATGCTACAAATAATAGTCTCCATTCCTTTTCATTGCTTCAGTGTTATTTCTGCTTTTAGTCAGCAGCAAATACCGCAGTCTTCTGATTAGCGAGAACACTTCCACTTTATTGGTAAAGTTGAAAGGGAGTCCATTTTGAAACAGATGAGGTTTATTTTACATTATTTTTGTTGTAATAAGCATAATATACTATCCAACAATACATTTAAATTCTGAATTTTTTCACAAAAAAAAAAAATCACAAGCCATTTTAATATCAGGAAAGCAAATCTTTTAGTACTGTGTACTTTTCAGAGGTGGTATACAAATTATGTTTGTTACTTGTAGACTGACATGCGTGTAATTTGATACTCCCTCTGTACAAGTTTAGTTGTCCGACTTGCCATATTCTTCCAAATTAAGAAAATGACGAAGACAGATTTGAAAAAAAAAAAAAAACTGTTTCGATAGTTGGTCATTCATATTTAAACGTATGTATGTGAAACTGCCACGTTTGTAATTGAAGATAGGAAATTAGGTCTCTATATTTAATTTTGCTTTCTTTAATCTCGAACTTTATTGACAAGTAAGATAGGAGTATATTTTATAATGTGAATTGTGTGACCTTCAAATTAAGTTATTAATTTCTTTTCAGTTTTGATTAACTAAGATAAAAGCACATAAAATTAAACGGGAATTGACTAAAAAGAATAGGCCCCATACAGTGGCGTAGCGACCGGAGACAAGGGGGGTATAGATGCCCCGGGTGCCAGTTGTAGGGGGCGCCATGGAGACAAGACACTAATGCGTTCATGTGATTATTAATTAAAATATAATGAGGGGACATATAAACAAAACCATAACCCTTTCGCAGTTTACGCTTGTTAAGCCACTGATGACGACTGGGGTAAAAAACATCCGTATTATTTTCCACTCGCCACTTTCCCTCTCTATGCCACTGATCACAGTGACTAAATGTTAATGCCTTTATGTCACTTTTCAAAGTCAAAGACGTTGATGGGATGAAAAAGTACTATGCCCGGGACGTTCTTTACTCAAGCTAAGTCATTGATGATGTGGGGGGGGGGGGCGAAAATACCATATTATGACCTGGGCGCTACTTAACCTTTTCTACGCCACTGTCTCCATACGACAAAAGACAGTTTGGAAAGTAACGGTCAATTCCTTTCAGCAATCATGTGTCAAAGACACAACGTAAAACCCGTACATTTAATTATTGGGCTTAATATTCGATGTAAGACCCATAGAGTAAAGATAACAGATAGAGAGAGCGAATAGGGTTGTGGGAGTGTTCCAACACTGATGCACGCGAACGTTGGCAGAAACGCGCGTGCTAATATCGCTGGAAACCTCCGCCGTATTGTTATTCCTGTGAAGTAAGCCTTACTTGCCTGCTTGTCGAGGTGTCGCTTTTCACGAAAAATGGTTATTTCGTGCTTTGTTTATGGGTGTACTGAAAGATTTGTCAAAGGTGGTCATTTTACATTTCATTGGTAAGTTATCTGTATAATTTTTAATCTTATAAATATCAATAAAATTGTTTTAAAATGATTTTGAATGCGTAATGTGTAGTGCCCATGCTGCAACATAACTATTTTACTTTGTATAATGCTTTTAAAGATTTTTCTTTCTGGAAATAGTGTTATTTATAACTTAAGTAATAAGTACAAAAAAGCCTAAATTGACAGATTTGTTCTATCACTCACTAATGCAATTAAATATAATGTTTTGCTTCTTTCTGTACAATGGCGCAGTTTGGCTATCACTTTTATGAAATTGGCGGTTTTTCTGGAATATGCATAGTTTTTAATTCGAATTTTATAGGTGACTATTTATGAAGAAAAAACCAATTCAGCTTGTTATAATTCTTCAGAAAAATATAAAAGCTAAATTTAGAAAAAATTATATAGTATATCGGTTGCATTTAAGATGTTTTATAATTTTAAAATTGTAATCTTGCATTTGTTTTTATCCTAATGCCTGCTGTGACTATTTTATTTATCTCGTATGACTATTTTATTTATCGAAGCAAATAAGATAATACTTTCTATCAATGAAATTGTAAACTATTTCATTAATTGATTTCAAATTATTTAAAAACATTTCATCTTCGCATTTATTAATATATGTTTTAAAAAAAATTTCAATGTCAATCGTAATTTGCGTTCTATGCTTTTCATTTTTAGATAGTTTATCTTATTTGTGACAGAACGAATTTTTAATCGCTTTTAATTAATAATACCAAAGGAATATAATGAAGATCTACAAAAAAATAAAACTAGAAGTATCAGCACCAAAACTATTCTCTTTAAGGGTTATTAGTTACTTATTTTTATAAAATTTACTTAATACAATAGATAATAAATAATCAATATATTATTTTAGATAAGATATTACTTGTGATTTTCTTTTGCCTGCATGCATAGTAAAATTTTAGTCCTATAATGTTTTTTTTAATTGAAAAATAAAATGCTGGAATACAAATGCTTATACTCTAAGGTAAGACCCATGAATTTAGTTTTGTATGTTCCCATACATTTCGAAATAAATAAATAGAGAATTCATTGATTTTTTTTGAAAATCGGACTTGTAATTTTGGACAAGAAAAAATTTCAAATTGGAAGACTAAACTTGAACGTAGGGGGTATTAAAATGATAAGGTATTTGTTGGGTTTATTTAATTTAATCCACACGTTTTGATAGATTCCCGTTCTGCCACAGAAATATAAAATCAACAATAGACTTTTTTTGGTATTTATGGCGTCCAGATATGTCATCAAGGGTTGCCTGCCCCTACCACCCTCCATTTTCGAACGCATTCGAATGAACACATCTCCACTGAACACTGTCTATGGGGTTTGTAGAAATCCTCCAGCCCAACCATCCGACCTATTTCGACAATTTTTTTTATTTTATATGAAAACTAACGACGTCTAGATTTGCAATGAAGGGTCGCCTTCCCCCAATTTTTGAACGAAATCGAAAAAACATTTCTCCACCATACATACTCTATATGTTTTTTCGATTTCGTTCAAAAAGGGGGTGGGGGCAGGCGACCCTTGATGATATATATAGACGTTATAAGCTTTCATATGAAATAAAAATTGCCGAAATCTGTCCGGTGGTTGGGGTGGGGGAATTTCTACAAGGTTTACCCATAGACAATGTACAGATGAGAATTTTTTTTTCGATTTCGTTCGAAAATGGAGGGTGGTGTGGGGTAGGCGACCCTTCACTGAAAGTCTAGACGCCATAAACTTTCATATAAAATAAAAATTGTCGAAATCGGTTAGGTGGTTGGGGCTGGGGGATTTCTACAAAGTTTTCCCCCATAAACAATGTACAGAGGAAAAGTGTTTTTTCGATTTCGTTCGAAAATGGAGGGTGGTGGGGGGCAGACGACCCTTCATTGCAAATCTAGACGTCATAAGCTTCCATTGAAATAAAAATTATCGAAATCCGTCGAGTGGTTGGTGCTGGCGAACTGTCTGAAGGTTTTACCATATTATTTTAAATATATAGATCCCAACAGTTCCATCAAAATGGCGTGTCAAAAATATTGTAAAAAGCCTATTGTAGGTGATGGAAACTTTTTATTTAAGGCGATATCATTCTGTACTTATGGATCTGACGACTTTCATGCCGAAATTCGCGAAAAAGTTAAACAAAACATTACAACTAGATGAGGTTTATTGAAAGATTTTACAATTTTAAAGGAATCTCTTGTCTTTAACCCTTTATTTACTGATTTTACCTACTAGCAACTTTTTAATTTTGTTTTTTAATCATTAGATAATTTTTGTATGTAGAATAACCCTGGGAATGAGGAAAACACTTTTTTAATTAATTAAAATTACTTAATTAATTTAATTAATAATTGAAACATTTTACTTTCTGCCTTCAGCTGCCATTTACTGCTTGTTATTGAAACTCCATTATCCGTGTTCTTGTGAATACTGTCAGGAAAAATGGCCATATTGCGAAGGTATGAACGTGATTAAAGCAGTACTTTAAAGTACCGTCAGTAGATAAAGGGTTAAAGAATATGAAATCTACTATGGTTTTATGGTCTGTTCCACTGATCTTCATGCAGTATTTAAAACTGAAAAAAGTAGGGGCTGAGAGCCTCGAAGCAGCGTGGTGGCAGGGACAGTGATGAGCAAAGTGGGTGCTAGCCGCGAACCCGCTAGCATATTTTATATTTTCGGTTCAAGTTGGCTGGAAGCCAGGGGTAGCCAAAATTGTTCATCTCTCTCTATATATATACCCCACCCGTCATTACGATACTTTTGTATGCTTTATAGTGAAACATTGTATCATTTTCCTGCTTAATACTAAATACACCATTTTTCACATTTCAGAACTGGTGTTTTGCAAATTAGCGATCTTAGGATCAGTTTTAAATCTTTAACTTACCTCCACATAACCAACAGAAGAATGAAAAGGATAATCAGCTAACGGTCTTTGCTCATCGAGGAACTTTCCAGCTTTGCCATTAATGGGAGGGCAAAAAATTCCGTAATTAAAGCTTTCTTTCAGTTCCTGAAAGAGGGAATTTCAATCACACATTAGTCTTATATTCATATAAATAGAAAGAAAATATTTTAAAGTATTTGACAAATTCTGTTACATACCTTAGGTAAAGAGTCAATTATGTGTTCCTTGATGTCCCAAATAAATTCATCTTTCTGAAACTGAAAGTTTTTCTAGAATAAAAAGAAATATTAATTAAAATTTTGAATTTAGATAAATTTGATCAATATGAAGCAAAATCAATGCATAAATAATGTTCCATTAAAATTAATCATTTTTAACACATTAATGCACATCAAAGCAAGTGTTGAATAGAATAGTTTACACACAAATTGATATTTTCTGCTTGAAAAACATGAATCATGCGATTCCTTAAGTTCTATTTCAAACAATACGGCTATCTCTCCTACAATACGGATTCAGTCAATGCGGTTTCCATATACACTGGCGCGAAGTCCCTAGTATAACACAGTATTCTGACATCTCGAATTTGAAGAACACCATTACAAAAAATCAGACATTATTATATTAGCTCGAATTTTTCCGTCACACTTTTTGATTGAGCTAAAAGTGTAAATTTCGCTCTGCGCGGTTTCGATACAACAGTGGCGTAGAGACTTGGAGACAAGGTGGATATAAATGCCCCGGACGCCATTCTTCGGGAGGGAGGGACACCAAGGAGACAATGCTTTAGTGAGCTTATGCCACTTATTGGAGTTAAATATGATGAGGGGACAAAAAAATAATAACATATCCCAGGCGCTATTTACCGTTGCTAAACCACTGATGAAAACTGGGGGCGATAGAATCATCTTATGCCCCGGCGCCATTTACCCTAGCTACGGCACTTCGCTATAACAGAGCGAATTAAAGGTGTTGTAGAAGAGTTTAATGGACTAATCAGGAGTGGCGTTAGAGTTTTCGGGACGGGGGGCACGACCTGCTGTACAAGGGTCGAATGTAATGAAATTGGTTTCAAATTTTCGCCAAATCTTTATTTATAAACTAGTTGAATACCCCACACAAAAATTTCCCCGACAGGGGGGACTTGGCCCCCCGGTCCCCCCACTGGCGCCACCCCTGGGACTAATGTGGATGAAATCAGAGGTCGACTTCCGCAGTCGTTTACCATTGGTGAAAAAAGACATGTGCAAAGAGTAGGCGTTTAGCAAACTCAAATTATAAACATTAAATCTCAGAAAATTAAAAAGCTCTCTTCAATAAATTAACAAAATCAGATTTTAAAAACACACTTTTATCACTGCACTAAAAAGAAGATTTTTTTTAATTTTAATTATTTTCTACTTTTTAATTTATAATTTATAAATTACTATTATAATTATTATTGAATATTGAAATCAATTTTTCTCAAATTCGCTACCAGGTGGCGCACCGTATAGATAATCAAAATTTAATTAAATTAATGGATTAATCTACAATTAAGTTTTGAAAATATTATAATAGTGCATTGTCATCGAGTAAACACAAATGTACACAATTTCAAAACTCTAGCACATCAGGAAGTGAGAATAAAATCGATTACAATATTCCGTTTTTACAAACATTAAACGTCAAGTTAAAGTAGCATTTATTCTATGCAGTTGTCTTTCATTATGAATACATTAAAAAATCTATTATCTTGTAGGAAGAGAATAATCCTCAGTGACGTGAATGCAATGTTTGATTAATAACGTAATCGATTTATTTTCATTTCCATTCATTAAAAATCGCAATGGATTGGAAGATGCAGTTTCTACACCTAATGCCACTGAAGATTCAACGTGTATATGGGACTGGTACAAGATAAAGCTATATCCATGGGTCAGAAGTGCTAAGTTGTTGTGGTGTAGAAGCTTGAAGAGTGGGATACCGGTGCATGTGCCAGTCCTGCCAGGGCTCTAAAGTATGAGATCTGTCCAAAATAGACCTCCTGTAGCTTCAAAACTCAGCGTCACTCTAACCAATCATTTACATATACTATTCGTTATGCGTTGACTGGGTTTGAAATTTATCGTATCTTTAAAATGAATAATTCAAAAGAAAAAGCGTTCATTGCACTAAAAGATCAGTAATTTTAATGCGATATCCCTTATGACCGTATTTTAACATTCGTAGTTTGATCAAGAATACTGAGATTTTCCCCAAAAATTTCAAATTGCCCATCATTTTTTTCTGGGTTATCAGAGCTATGGTGAAGAACTTTGCCAATTTGGAACGAGACACTTCTCTATTTCAAAAATGGGCTAAATTTTCTCAACAATGCTTGAATGCCTCTGAGATTTGAGAAACGCGAGAAAACAATAGTGTCTGTTCTTAAGAAGGCGCATAAAATAAAAATTTCATGGGAAGATGTGAAAGAGAATGTGGTTTTAATATTCATCATACACATCAAATTTTTGTTATGAGGCAAAGTGAAGTGAAACACTACCGAGATAATATACTCTGGCAGAATGTAGTTCGTGAGTGAAAGTTACGTAATTTATAAGAATTTCGCTCCACGTTTCTCATATATGTATTGCCGCCTTCATTTATGATAATATTCTCACAAGAGCACTTTCTATAAGAATAAAACCGCAACAGTTTAAAATAAGCCGAACCAAAATGATTTTGAATAATGACCTAAAGATGGCGCCACAGAAGCCCCTTTTTTTAATAGATTTTCGTAGAATCGTTTTGCAAATACTGCAGTATACTACGAGTGCTTGTTCAGGCGAAAATAAAAGGAAAGGAATTTTTGCGACACATTTACTCTCGATATTTAAAAAGAACAAAAAATTCTTCAGTAATACGAAATAAGACCACGCAAATGAAACCTTCCATTATTTTTTCATGACGGTTAAACGAATAAATATTTCAGTGTTTAGGAGTTATTCTTGCCTAATTTCATTAAATAAGGAAAACTTTCTACTTAACTGCGTGATTTTTTAAAAGAGAAAATGGTCCTGTGTCTTGGTTTTGCTAGACGAATAAGCGGTGACGTAACCAGATATTTCACTGTCCAGTCGAATATGCCATCCTAGTTTCGTGTACTAGAATTCGTATGATAGTGCGTCAATTTCAAACTAACGAAAATGGTATTCTTACGCCCATTCAATGTAGTGATGCCAGGGGCAGAAGCACCAGCTGCCACCCACTCCCCCATCACAGCTGTTGCATTATGAGTAAGTTGTAGGATGTCACAGCTTCCGCTTCCCCTAACATGATGTAACACAGAAGGCGGGGTGAAATAGTGTGACAGCAACGTAACAGCTTTAAAGGACAATATTACATAAAACTCTAAACGTGCTTGATGTTAAACACATTAGAAAATAAAACAGTAATTCATGGGAAGATGTCATTAAAGGGACGGTTTAAATGCACTTGTTTTTACACATACTAGAAAATAAAACTATAATGCACAACAAAATCTGCTTTAGATGGTGATTTTCGTATTGCTCTAACAACCAGATTTTTAAATTCTTTCTGTTTTATTCAGAGGTTTAACGCGAGCGAAACCGCGTAAAAGTGCGCTTTACATATTTAGAATACAACCTTAAATTTTTTTAAAAGTTCGTCTCTAAGTTAGATTTAAAACTTTCAATACTTTTTATTGCTTTATCTTTGATCGGTTTCGTGTCTCACACATCACAGAAATAAATCAACTTTAATAAAATAAATGGAACACTTTTATTCTATACTCAATTTTTCGTTAAGGCTACAGTTATTCCATCTATGAAGGAGTTACGGAAATTAAATTGGCGTTCTTAAAGGATATGAAGGAAGTATAACAGTGTCTTAAATAACTTAGCCAAATAATGATATACAGGCATACTCAGACAATAGGCGAAGAGTATAAAACCTCTACAAATGCTAGATATTCACAAAAAAAAGATGTGTCGAACGCACATTATCCAATGAGAAGTGGTTTTGGGATATCCGATGATGGGTTACACATGTAGTAATTTGTCTAAAAAGTTTTATCTTTTTGTCCAAAAAATGCTTGCAAAAATATGGAATATGCTTGTTGAAAAGTTATTATCATACGTTAAATCAAGTACCGATTAAAGCATTTTGTACCTCATGTTTGGCAATTATCATATGTCTCAAACATTTTTATAACTAACTGAAAATAAAGTATTGATATAAATATTTCCTTGTGGGCTCAGAAGTTTGCAAAAGATCTTGCTCAGAACAAACAATAGACCAATTTAACTCGAGGAAGACACAATGGCATGCAAAAATTGGAGAATACAGTGAACTTGGGCTTCCAGCAATGATTATTAAATGTCTATGTTACTGTGAAAGACCGAAATTGGAGAATGTCAACTTTCACAGGTGAAAGTTGACATTCACCGGTGACATGACTATGTGAATGTTGACATTCACCGGTGACATGACTATGTGAATGTTGACATTCACCGGTGACATGACTATGCGAATGTTGACATTCACCGGTGAAAGTCGACATTCTCCAAATTTCGGTCTTTCACAGTAACATCTACACCATTTAAGTTAATAAATATAACTGCATGCAACGAAAAAATTAGTCGCAGTCCCAAAATAATAACCATCGGAAAATTACTTGCTCTTGAACTCACTGTCAAACCTTTCCCCAGAAGTTTTTGGAGCTATTTTTTCCAGGACATTTTCAGAAAAATCCATAACTTTTCAATGTCTCTAGCTAGCCAAATGCCCCAACAACTTAAGCTTTGTCTAGTATGTATCTACATAGAAGATATCTCAAGCATGGCAAAGGAAGCATTAATTCTCAAAAGAAACAAAACAACTTAAGAACATTTTAACTCCAAGAGACAAAATGCCCTTAAACATCAACCACCAAAAGAAGAAGTTACGAATTTATATCAACATCGACTCATATATTCCACTAAAGCAGCAATACAAGAAAAACGAACACTGATGAAGGCTGCATGCAAAAAAAGAAGAAAAAACTAAAAAGGAATGCAGCGACCTTTTCGTAGTTTAACAAAGGCAGGATCCAACCCAGCAGAAAAGAAACACACGAGACGGATTTAAAACATGACCGCGAAACTGCAGACTGACATGGAAGAGTAAAAAGAAAACAGTGTAAGAGAACAAACAGGGAAAAGTTAGCGAGTATAGGTGAATGGAAAATAGGCATGCGGAAAAAGAGAAAGTTCACTCGAGGCGACTAGTGCCTAGCGGGAGGCAAAACAGGCTTCCACACATTGCCTGAGCTGGACTGTGTTTTAATGAGCGAAACGCCGCCGTTGCACTGGACAATATCAAAACGGAAAGTGATCGCATTACAGGTAATTCAACGTGCTTGATAGCTTCCTGAAGAATGCCGTGTAATACGAAACAAGGAATTAGTACAAGAAAGGGGATTAGATTCCAAAGATAATATAAATAAATATTTACTATTATATTTTATATGTAAAAAAACATCTTTATTTAACCAATTTTTAACAGAAGTATGACATATTATTATTTTTTAAATGCAGTCTTGTTTTTGATACTACTAAGCACCATCTTTTTGATAAGTCTATCCTCTGAATTTTCTATAGCATTATCATAGCTTCTGTTCAGTATTTTCTCTAAAAAAATTAATGAATTAGTTTACTTCGCAACCTTTTAGATGAGAGAGAGCTTAATAAATTTCGTTAAACAGTGCTCTACACTTGTGAAGTTCTCCCTGAAACTTAGTGCTTCTTTCAATAGAAAGATCTTCATTTCACAAAATTAGCACCAGTAATTCGGCTAAATCTAGAGCTTTCGTTTTTAAGTTTACAGTTTAGTTAATTCCTTCTCTTTCAATTTGCTATTGTCCCTTTAAAATTTTGCCGACAAATTTCAGATGGTATTACTCTCAAATTTGATTCATCGAATTATTTATTTCTTCCCTTTTTTGCCTAGCAATTTTTACTTTTTTGATTTACAAAGATATTATACGCTACATTTTGTTTGTTGTATGCGTTTATACGTTACATGTTGTTCAGAACTTTCTTTGATTCTCGAATCGTGTTAGACTGAAAAAGTTTTATAGAAGTGACGTATTATGTCGTGTTTCGAGACCATGAAAAAATTAGTACAGTCGAAGTTTAACAATACGTTGGCCCAGAAAAGGAATTTTGGTTCAGTTGTATATAATGATTTATCCTACCAGACGAATCAGTATTTATCACAAAAAGGGCGATAATTGGCTTTTAATTTAGGAGAGTTAACGTTACTAACTGAAAAGTTATATCACACGGTTAGGTTAAATGTTTTTCTTCCGAGAGCCATTTTTTAAGGACCTTTAAAATTTTCGAGTCGTCGAAAGTGTAATCGGCAATTATTCAAAAAAAGTTTCAGACTGACATTAATACGTCTTGGAAGAGAAGCAAATATTTTATTATTGAATTTCAGTGCAGTATCTGATTCTGTTTCAAAAATATTACCTCTTCATTCAAATTCTCGTTTTAAAAACTGCCTACATAAAAAGCGCATTTTCTCTTAGGAGAGAAGTTGTTCTGCGATATCGAGTTCTCATTATTTCGCTTACGTAAGAAACAGTGAGTCTTCAGTTACATTAAATTATATATGAATACTACAAGACGTTTATCCATACTCAAAAAAGCCTTTCCAAACCTCCCATCTCTACAATTAAGATCATCCATGAACAACGGAGCCTGGATAAAAACTACGGTTTCATAACATTGTTTTCGAGATAATATCCATTGTCAAATAAACATCTTTTTTTTAATAAAATAAAAAATACTCTAAAATAGAACACATGTTCAAAGCCATACTTCATGAAAAACAGATGTAACTTCCATTTACAGTTTTAAAACCTTGACCTGGTAGCAGGCGTTTGAAGTTGTTTACTAAGAAGTTAATTAGAAAATGTATCCAAAATTTATCTCCCTATTCAAATTATAGTGGTAACGAAAATGGCCATTTATGTATGGGTTACTCAAATAACGACAAACCAAATGTACTTTTTAAATTTTAATTAAGAATCCAGAAAGAAAAATGAGGATGTTGCGAAACACAGGTCACCTACGTATCGTCGGTCTAACGCACAATACACAGTTGTTTATTTTTTAAAAACTAATTCGAGTTTCAACTCATTCTTCCCTTTCACACATTTCTTCTGTGCATTGCGTAAGCGTAAAAGTGTTGGTAGTTCTTAATTGTTCTTCTCAACATTTATTATATAAAGTTGATAATTATGCGTCGCAGACACAAACTTCACAGCTGTTCTCGTTTCTTCATTTTCTCAGTTTTAGTTTATGTTGGTGGATAACGATTAGAACCTGATCAAGTGGTAAAAAAATCTATTCCAAAGTTTGATTCTCTGACACAGTATTTGTTCACAACAGGTATGCAAACTTTTTCCAGTTAATAATCTTGCCATGGTGATTCATATTAACTTATGGGGCGATATATGAGAAGCATCTTGAAACTAATATGTACAGAAAAATATACAAGGTGCTCACTAAAGTTAGTTATTCACACGCCTTAATTTCAGAACGACTGTAGCTATATTCATAAAATTTGTGTCTAGGTATAGTAAAGTGGCTATGCGCTACACTATGGGACCGTTAACAGCGCCACCTCCCGGCAAACTGCAGAATTAGAGTTCCTATCTCGAAAATGGAACGATATAGGGTTAAAAAGTCAATCACAAAGTTGTAGAACATCATGAATTTAGCATGAAAAGACATTAATGCTAAGAATATAACACTTTAAACGCACTTTTATTTGTTCTTGATTTCCGAAACTGTGACGTCACAAAGAGTGGACGAATTGAGAAAATGTTATATTTTGGACAAAAATGACCAAAATGGACTTTTCCTGTCGGGACCTCAACTAGCAGATGTATGCGGCCTTTCCACCTATCAGGACCTTCGACGACATATTACTGAAGCTTTTGCCAGCGTGATATCTAGAATGCTAAAAAGTGTGCAACGTGAAATTCAAACAAGGATCCAAATGTGTATTATAGCTGAAGGAAAGCAGATTGAACACCAAAAATAAAGGTATTTTGTAATAATTCTTTGTTTCTTTTTTCCCTTTCTAACACACTTCATCATGTTACATCGTTGGAAATCGCAAACAAATGAAGTTTTAAGCGTTCTGTTCTAAGCATTAATGTTCGTAAGGTGTCTTTTTGTACTAAATTAATGATGTTTTACAACATTGTAATTGACCTTTTTTCTCTATATCGTTTCATTTTCGAGCTAGGAACGCAAATTCCGCACTTCGCTGCCAGGTGGCGCTGTAAACGGTCTCTTGGCGTAGCGCATAGCCACTATACTATATCTAGACACCACTTTTAAGACTGTAGCTGCATTCGTTCTGAAATTAAGGGGAGGGAGTAAGCAACTTCAGTTGGCACCCTGTATAACGAGCGAACTGGGGAGAAAATCATCTGTAGAGTAAGTGAATGGCAAAATAAAGATTCCTTGGTTAATGTCTTTCAGCTCTAGAATGGGACCACATTTTCCAAATATAAATGAAAAGAAAAGAGGAGAGAAGTTTAGAGAATTAGTCTTCGTCAGGAAAGATAAAGAGAATAGTAAAACATCTCTAATAATTTAATGGTAAGGTAGTTAAAGGTTCGATTCTCGGGAGCACACTTTCTGGTATTTACCGAAGTGGAAAGATTTTTTTTTAATAAAATGAACTTAGCGTAATCATTCGTTAGTGAGAGAGAAATAATAGTAACATGAGTCAGAATGGTATATTTTTAAAAAAATGTTAGGAATGGTACTGGAACTTTTGTGCGGAGAAAATGCTAAAAATTGTTTCGAATAACAAAAAGTTGAACTTGAAATAACATATGGCTGAGATTGCTTAATATAGAGTACTAACTGGTATACCCGGCATTGCTCGGGATAAAAATATTTTAAAGTATATGTACTTATAACATTTTAAACTTAATTAAACAGTTTTTCGTAGTAAGGTCTTTCTTTGATTTTCATCGCCCAACGATTTTAGGTAACAATAGAAGCTCTTTCATATCTTGTGTAACGAATTGCTTTCAGTCTCAAGTCTAATATTTAAAATATGAACTGATTGCGGTTTTACCAGTGCTTTTTCATGTATTAGTTCTCGAGGCACAGACTGCACGTAATGTGAATAATTGTGATTATTTATATTTCAAGCTTGAAAGTTCAGTTCTTCAAATTTTCAGGACGACTCAACTACTTTTTTGTAAATAGCCAAAATAAAGTATATTTTTGATATTACAACGGCTATTGCTTTAGTCTGATGTTACAATTGGTTTTTATTGTCATTGTCCTGAGTACAAATCTCTTCTTTTTAGTGTTTGTGTGACTGATCAGAAAAACACCTACACAGTGATATTGTTCCGTCACCAACTTCACGACTCTTTCTTCTACCGTTAAGCTGGCTTCCTACCATTAGTTCTGAACTGTTCTAAATCTAATAGCAAATTTGATGAGTTATCACTTGAGAAAATTCAAGTTTGGCGGCAGTACAGTGCTCTTAACCTAATCAAAATTTGAATAAAAACTTGGTTTGTTGGTTGTTGGTTTTTTGGCGCAAGAGCCATGAAGTTGACCATACTGTGCCAGAAAAAATGTTAAATTAAAAGTATAAGATTGCATATGTATAAAAACCGATGTAAAAAGTTTTCAGTTAAAACTGAACTAAGTTTAAATAAGAGAATAAAAACTGATTGCTTTCAAAAATGCAAAAAGATGAATATATGGAGTTTCACCAAGTAATGTAGGTAATGAAATTATAGTAGTATTAAAAAAACGTAAACGCTGTGAGTTAAAATTTGAGCATTCTGATAAAAGCCTGAGCCTAGTTAAAACAGTATCAACTTTTCTGTTCTTTAAACAGAAAAGCTGATACTATAATATGCTGAATAAAAACCTGCCTACCATGCAATGTGCAGAAACTTAAAAGCGTTTTCAATAAAATCAATTCAGTCTACTTCACACACACACAAAAAAAAACAACTTAAAATCAAATATCTGTTGCCACGTTTAATATAAATACAAAAAAATATTGTTACAAAAAATATTATTTTGAAGCAAGTGCGATAAAATATTTCAGCAATGCAATGAATACTGAAGTGAAAATTCTGCTTTGGAGTTAAATTCCCAAGAAAATAATTTATACTATCACAACAATAACAATTGCAAAAGCGCATGAATAAAAGATTTGCTGAAATTAATGAGATTGGTTTGAATTTTATTTACATTAATAAAAACATTATTACAAATCATGTTTGAAAACATTTTGAAAAATTAATTAAAATTGAACAAATGTCCCATTGAATAAAATCGGTGTCAATGGAAAAGCTGATATTTTTATCTTTACGATAATGTTAAAATAGTTTTTGTGCGATAATATGCTCCTAAGTTATTGGGGAAAAATGTATGAATATAAGGTAATTTTTAATTAATTAAAATTTTGAAAAATCATTTTTTAGTGAGCACCTACTACCCAAAAAGCAACCATCTGCCAAATTTTAAGTTTCTATTGGTTTGGAGATTCGATGATGAATCAATAAGTCCCTTTCTGTTTTATATTTATAGATTAAGAGAAAAAGAAGATTTGTCACATAAATAATATCATATAGTTTTGTTCTTTCATTTATATACGTTCTTGCACCTTACTATACAGGGTGAGTCTACGGTCGTGGGACAAACTTCGAGGGGTGATCAGGCATACCATAAGCATCCAAAATCACACAGGACATGGGGGCCCAAACGCCATATGGGGGCAGCAGATGGCATTACACATAAAACCGTTCTAAATCAAATTGCCGATATCTTTCTGAATATTATCGGGATTGAACTGGAAATTTTATTTAAGTTGCCCCATATATATGGCTTTGAAGTTGTGAAAGAAAAATTACGCTACTTCTCACGCATGTGCAGTAAAAAAGTATTTACTACGAATGCTTATATCTTCTTTTATTATCAATGTATTTATTTGAAATTTTAATACAATGCTTCTCTAGCATATTGAAAAATTATTTTGTAAGTTTCGTTTTATTCCGAAGAAAACTCTGCAAGTTATAAGCAAAAAACATGCGGGAAAATTTTGAATTTTTTAAAGAAACCTTTATATCTTCCCGAATATTCGTGCTATTTTTACGAAAATGCATGTAAATATTGCACACCTCACACAAAAGAACTGATGGAAGTTGCAAACCATTATCACTTTTCTGTGAAACGAGGTGAGCCAAAATCTCTTTTCGACTTATTCAATTTCTGGTCGGTCCCCTAAATGCCCTCGTGACGGAATCTTTAATTTAAATTGTGAGTTAAAACCTATCTTTATATGGTCGAAGTTGAAGGAAATTTCATACAGTCTTTCAGGAGATATTCGAATGCACGGCCTGTATGCCTCACCTAACTTAAAAGTTTGTTCAGGGACAAGCGAATCCATCCAGCCGCTTCACAGAAAGCTGATAATGGTTTGCAACTTTCATCAGCTCTTTTGTACGATGTGCTCAAATATATACATGCATTTTCGTAGAAATACCACCAATATTCGGGAAGATATAAAGGTTTCTTTAAAAAAATTCCAAATTTTTCCGCATGTGTTTTACTTATAACTTGCAGAGTTTTCCTTGGAATAAAACGAAACTTACAAAATACTTGACATTATGTTATAGAAGCATTGTATTAAAATTCCAAATATATGCAATTATAATAAAAGAAGATATAAGCATTTGTAGTAAATAATTTTTTACTGCGCATGCGCGAAAAGTAGCGAAAATTTTCTTTCCCGACTTCAAAGTCAGATAAATAGGGCAACTTATATAAAATTTTCAGTTCAATCCCGATAATATTCAGAAAGATATCGGCAATTTGGTTTAGAACGGTTTTATGCTCAATGCCATCTGCTGCCTCCAGATGGCGTTTGGGCCCCCATGTTCCTGTGTGATTTTGGATGCTTATGGTATACCTAATCACCCCTCGAAGTTTGTCCCACGGCCGTAGACTCACCCTGTATACTATCTTCATACATTCATCTATTTCTACAGCACCCTAATTAAGCACTTCACCGCCCTTACATTGAAGGACAACAACATTTGAGGAGAGAGTTCAGGAAGTCTTGAAACCATCCCAAGTGGGAAAGCCCACGGAAGTGCCAGATAACAAACACTACAGTAAAGATTTGTAAATGCTTTAAAAAATGCAGTCTCTTATACGACACAGCTAAGTAAGTATGCGGTTTTTCATCCTCTTGTACACTGAACATAATAGGAAAAAAAATGTATAAATAGCTCTGCAAAGTATTTAGTATTTATCTTTTCTCCTGGAAATGTTTATCATTAAGATTGACAAAGCGAGAATCTCACGTGATATCACAATCAGCTAACAAATGTAACTGCGCATGTCATCTAACTGCACGCTGTCTTAGGTTGTGCTGCGACATCACTCCCATTTATCTCCTGTATGATGTGCAATGAATTTCAAAATTAAATCGGTGTGGCGCATTGAACGTGTATCACGTGGGCATGAGTTGACTCCATTCTAAGGAAGTTTCTTTCTGACACGTTTATGCACGCATAAACAATCTATGAAGTGAGTAATTCTTTTGCTTATATAATTTAACTAGCTCGTGATTCCATATTTTGTTAGCCACTCACACTAATTTTTACAATGTATAAGCTGGAGTTTTAGAAAATCGGTCCTATTAACTTTACAATAAATATCAGTTTTATAGCTAAAATAAGAATAGAGTAGCTTTTGAAAAACAAAATGTTTATTCTCCTAATATTTACACCATTCTATACTTTTGAAAAGAAACCTTAATTCTATTTATTAAAAACAACCAAACCTGAATTTCAAGATTTTTGACAAATTTTAAAGAGACATCCGTAGGTGTGATCCTATTCATTTTAGAAGAAATATGTTTGGCACCATACCCGATTTTCACTTGATAACGACATTTTCTCCAAGTAAACACACAGTACAAATAACAGAAAATTGTTTTTAAAATATTGAAATATTTTAACGTTGTAATACAGAAGAATAAGAAACAAAAATGTAGAATTTTATGCAAGTAGATTTTAAAGATTGGCAAAATTGGAAAAACAGGTTTAAAATTCCATAAACAATTCATCGAAAATAGAGATTCGACTCATATAAAATTTAGAATTTCGAAGATATGTATATTTTTATATTTACATGCTTTTAGAAAAGTGTGTGCAAATCAAGAAAAAGTAAATACATTTTTAAAAATTAAATAAAATTCTCTAATTAGAATATACAAGTAAATATTAATATAAATAAAGGGCCTTTTGACTAATTTTTATTTAACTTGGCTTGAATCATGCTTGTAAAGATGGAATTTTCCAATCGATATTTCATTCACTTCCTGATGTGCCAGAATTTTGAAATTGTGTACACTTTTTCTCGAAGACGATGCACTATTTTTATATTTTCGAAACATAATTATCAGTTAATCAATTAGTTTTATTAATTTTTGATTCCATACGAGTGGCGCCACCTGGTAAAGATAAGATGATAAAAGATTGTT
The DNA here is from genome assembly GCA_013235015.1 of Araneus ventricosus. Lineage (NCBI taxonomy): Eukaryota > Metazoa > Arthropoda > Arachnida > Araneae > Araneidae > Araneus > Araneus ventricosus. The sequence continues at coordinate 1,442,300 of BGPR01000062.1, forward strand.
TCTAAGATTCCATAATATTTATAATAATGAATTACAAATTAAAAATTAAAAGGCAGAAAATAATTAAAATGAAAAATCTACTTTCAAGCACACTAATAAAAGTATATTTCTAAAAACTGTAACAATTAAATTTGTTTTAAAGTCAAAATGATTTTTTTTTTGCTTAACAGTCGCGAAATGCATACTCTATGACATATGTCACTTGGGAAATAACAACTTTTGACTCAATAAAATAAAGCCCTTTAGATTGATATTCTTCCTTTATGCAGGGTACGTTTAATCATGGAATTAGTAGAGTTATAAAATAAATATCTACCAGCTTTATAAAGATTTCAGTTTTAGAAAATGAACTTCATTAAACAATTCCCCTCTTAGTTATATATATGAAGTATGTTATAAATAACTTAGTTATTATAATAATTTGTGATATAGATTTCGTTTTGCCATTCGTCAACTAAGCGTTCCCTTGATTTTTACTTTTAAATAATTCTAATAAAATAATTATAATATTCATTTTATTACAACACCAGAAAATATGCAAATATCGTTAAACTACATGCCTTAAAACATTTTCACGGTAATATTCGTGTTTAATGCGTTAAATTCACACACGATTGCATGTTTTCACCTCAATAGTTTCATTGTTTTCTAGCGTTATATCAAAGCATTATAACGAAAAATATGTACATAAGTTTTAAAATTCTTATGAGAAACAATTCCTTTTGCATGCAATTCAAGGCATCGAAGCATTTCAAATAATTCAGTAAATCAAGACATTTCAGCAAATCCAAGAATTCTTTAATCATCCAAGTTCTAATTGTACAGTCAATGACTTCATTTCGTCAGATGAATGGGTTTCAAAACCTTTTTACAAAAATAAATTTGGCAATAACGTGGTTTTTTCTTGTGTATGGTCATGAAATGTTCTCTTCTATGTGAATCGCGGATAATATTCTCAAGTTAAACGCTTTATGCTCCTTATTGAAAAAATAATGTTTTTAAGAGTAATTTTTGGTGTTCATTTCGGCTTGATTTAGAATGCAAAAAACAAACAGATTGTTTCTTTGTAACAAAAATTAGTAAATAAAAATTGGAAAGGAACTGTGGTTTATAAAAATAAATAACGGAAGAAATAAATTAAAGATAAATCAAAGTTTGTCTTTGTTTCCGATCAATCTATAGGCCAGTTCCATGCTTTACTATAAGATAGGTGAGTCAAAGTTGGCCAGTGTTCCTGAAGTAGCCCACCCCTCAAAAGTAGAATTAATTTCATTTTTAATTACAACATGGTGCTAAAGCATTGCAAATCATATATCTGCAGTGCACGTGGCTGAATTTGAAGAGATCACCTTGATCGGCCTCCATGGTATGCAGTGATTTCACTTTTGAGGAGTAGTCGTTCTAATTTCCAGGTAAGAAGATATTTTAATTTACATGTGTTTCAATTCTTAGAATTTTGAGTTATGATACGTTTTCTGAAAGCTTATTTCTTTCTCTTCAACCACATTTACTTCAATTCTAATAAAGGTATCATATTAATAGTTTTAAGTCGTGCAAATGGCGACCATATGCATGTTCCCAAGCTGACCCGGGTTCTGGCCACCTTAGGAAACAAATATGGAAACCAATGTTGCAAGGGTAATTTTCACAATTTCTACTTAAATATCTGAAAAAACTTATTACCATTTGTTGTTAAATCAATAACAATAAAAGTTATATTTTTTATTTAATTATCGAATGGTGATTATAGTTTTATTTGTATATCAGAAAAATCTTACGAAATCTAAAAGAAACTTTTGTTAATTCTTGGCATAGTTATTATTATAAGTATAAACATAAAGTATGGAACATTGTAATACTCTTCCAGATGTAAAAATAGTTTTCCGAGTATTTTTTTCACATTTTAAAATTGATTTCAATATATGGGCCACCTTTGGAACACTATGAGCCAAAGGTGACCCACCAGTTACAATTTTGAAATTTTATTATAAAAATAATTAAATTTCATTTTACAAAGAAAATAATACTTGATATGTGTTAGAGATAAGTGTAAAATTTTACAAAAAAAAAATTCGCCCACACACACCTAACCAGAAAATTTTAAAAAATCCTCAAAGCTTAACTATGGCCACCTTTGGCTCACCTACCTTAGTTCATATTTTTTATTAATTTCTTATACCCAGAATACGCTAATTAAAAAATAAGCAACTAATAACGCATTTCAGTTTTTCTATGTGCTTAATGTATGGGAATTTGTAATGATTTCTTAGATTAATTGAATCAGTATATGCAATAAGTATACATTTAAAATAAATTTAGACTTTAAATTACGTTTCACTAATTGGAAACTTTATAAGGTGTTTTCAAAGAAAATGGTGCTTCACATATTTCTGCCTTAGTAATTTGAGTGACACTAAATTAGATTTACAGGTACAAATTTACAAACAGTCGAAATTTTTTCTATTGCAAAATATTTAGTTACAATCACATGGCGTTGTTTTGCGTAAAAATGTGCAATGTTATCGGTATCATAGCAAGTGATTTATTTTTTCCCGTCTGGAAGTTCAAAACTTTTTATAAAAGCAGACAGTTCGCAAAAAAATACCCCTCTTCCTTAGAAATAAACGGCAGACATTTTACCAATAAAATCATACTTACTAATAAAACTTTATAAATAAATCAATGCATTTTCTCTCTTATTCTCTCTTATTTTTCAGTATTTAGGGATAATTTTTAACGATTTAAAGTTCTTTTTTTGTTTAATAGTTGTAAAAAGAAATCCAGTGTAAAGAAAAAGAACAGAAGGCAAATAAATACTGAAAAGGTGCAGCATAAATGAATACATTCTACGATTTTCACTACATTCACACTAAGAGAAAACATATTCTGTGCTAAAATTACTAACTAATCCGTTTGTTTTCCGCGTTAGAATCCCATTTGGTGTATCAACTGCACTGCCACGATAAACAACATTATTAACAGTCATTTGTCAGAGAGGTTACAAGTTGCATTTTATTTTCTTGTGTAACATTTTCAACAAGTTGACTGTACACACATTCTGTGTTAAAAGGGCGATAATAGCACAAAGAAATCCTTTTTAGTTTATCTGGAAAACACATCATCTTTTGATATTTCTACAAAGCAGCGTGTGCATCGCGATGACCTGCTAACAGATTCTCGGCCCTGCAATCGAAAGACTGTGGGTGTAAGATTGGTGAATCCTCTATCTGCCATCTGCAAAACTCTCGCCCACCCGGAAGGGTGCAAGGCTTGATATAGGCCCGAGGCAAATAATCAGTCCATCAGGCCGTCGAAGGCCTCCAGGCCACCAAGCCCCGCCGGACAAGGATTTATTGTGTCAATTTCAGTTCGTTACAGGCATCACCCATAAAGAGGGTGGTTTATAATTACAGTTGTTAAAAGTTTTACAACTGATCACCTAGCCGAGAGAAAGTAAAACAATAATGATCTGATTAAAAATAATTAATTTTAAAATATTTACAGTAAGAGCTTTAATTAACCTACAATATTGAACTGACATAATTTCTCAGAGCTTCTCTAGATGAAATTGTTTAATGTCTCCTCCATTTTTTTCAAAATGTCTTCCAAACCGTCATATTCAGTCGAAGATCGTATTTTTATTGTTAAAAATTGGTATTAATGAGGCGTAAATGCAACATTATTTCTACGGAAGTGGTTTCTCAAAATTATAAATCCAACCTAAACTATAAATAATAAGTTTGGAACACGAGTTATCGCCAATCAACACCCAGATGGTTTTCCTAGTGCATAGCACCTTATTCACCAGATATTAACCCATGTAATTTCTATCTTTGGGGTCATATGAAAGATTTAAAGAAGGTGCTTTAATTGTCGTTTACAAAAAGAAGCTGAAAGACCTTATTAGCTTCAAAAATGCCATAACTGACTCATTTTGATAACATGACTCGGGAACACTTCAATCTGTATCTAAGTGTTCTTTTGACTAGTTTGCACTATTGTGTTACCTCTGAAGGTTCTCACTTTGACAACGTTATCCATAAAGTTCCTTTTTCTGGTTCTTTTCAATGAAATAAATTTTATAGTTCTGTCTACAGAGAGTTAAATTTATTTTAGTTCAAAGTTGTAGGTTAATTAAAATTCACACTGCAATTTCATCTGGACATGTTGGTATGATTGGTATTAGTCATTTTCTTTAACTGTTAACTAAATTTAAGAAGTCAATCCCTACTGTTACTACTACGATAGTTTAAAAAGGTAAAATCCATTTAACAAACAAATAGGAAAGATGCTTATTTAAAGAAACGAGCTAATATCAGTATTTAGCCTTACTCTGTGGAGCAAGTCATATTTGGAATAATGCCATTTGTGCTTTTTTTAAATTAATTTTTATAACAGAGTAAGTGATTAATACAATTATTTACTTCATAAATTTTTTAACGAAGATAGAAAGTTTTTAAGTGAAGAAATTTTAATATAAATAAAGCTTTTATTAATTAATTTAAATTAAAAAATTAAGTTCAAATTTTTTAAAAAAAATATTTTTCCGATATATTCCTTACATTAATTTATATAAATTTACACAACTCTTAAGTAAAAATAAAAAATCGTGCAGTGTAGGGTAGAAATTGAGATTAAAAGATATTAGGAAAAATACTGTTTCAGGCTAATCTATGCCATGTAGGCTAATGTTGCAAAATTATAAACAGTCTCGTATGGAAAAGTTTAAAAATTTCAAAATCCGCAAATAATATCATGTGACCTTCTTTCAATCCAGTAAAACTAAAAAATAAAATATACTGCTGTTCCAATTAAAATTTCATAAAATGATTTATTTACTCTACCCTTTGGAGAGAGTAACCGCTTTCTCAATCCAGAGTGCTTGAAGAAATATTTTTATGAAACTAAGATATATATGGTATCTATATATATGAAAGGCAATGTTCGTATGTGTGTGTCTTACAGACTAAAAAACTACTGGGCCGATTTACGCGGGTCTTTTGCAAAATGATCCACGTTGTCGGGGGCATTTTTAAAGCTATTGAAATTGCCGATCCTAATATTTTAATGTTTGGCTACCGTTGGCGATGGTAGAGAAAACGATTGGCGCAACTTCTTCCTAACGCGGTAGCAGGGTTGCTTTTTGTAAACAGGGTTGTTTTTCAATGTCGCGTCGAAGGGTTGCCAGAGGTAAGGTTGTCATATTGTCCTTTTTATGGCTTTATTTTTGCTTATGAATTTTAGAAAGATTTTTAATAAATTAATTTTACGAATTTTTTTAATAAACTATTTATATGACACTAAGAGCAGTGCATTTTTGATATTTTTATCACGTTTAGGAAACTCAGCCATCTATTATGAGTCTGAAATCAGTTTTTTTTATATTAAGGATTTTTTTTACTGTCAGTCATTTACTATGAGTATGAAAGAACTTTTAATTTATTCTAATCACATTGAAAAATAATATAGAACGTTGTTGTTAACGGGAATTGATATATTTCGCTCGATCATTTCATTCTGCACCGGCAAGAACAGAATTTATTTATTTTCTTTCTTTTTTTTGCAAAGTTGTAGAGGAACCGGTGTAAAAACGGGCACTGGTGTAAATATGGGCACCCCTCCCGAAGTGGCTATGGGAGGTGCTGAAGACTGGCCTCCAGGAATGTAGATGGCACTACTTGTTGATATAAGATAGCAGAGAACAGTTGGAACCATTATTTCAAGTAGTGTGGATGCAGCGTGAGTTATTGAGAGAATTGGCGTTTGTTCTGGACTGCAAACTTTTGACAGTTATGTGAAATCGTTTTCTTTTCATGTTCCGATCGTTAGTTTAAAATAATTTCACAGTAATATCTGGAAAGCAGAGATCCTAAGCTACTTTTAGAAGCACGCATTTAGTCACACACGCTTTTTGGTTACATGTGATAGTGGCCATCTTTCTGAGGTTTCGTTGGTGTATATATGGGCACCCTTTCAATGCCAATTGATGAGGATGCTGAAACACAGAAATGTTCCCCGGGAACTTCAAATACAGTTTCTCCGTTCAACATATCTCCTGTCTCCAACATTAAGAAGAGAACCACTACTCGTGGACGCAAAGCAACAAGGTCCAGCCTCATCACTGGATCACCATACAAGGATCAGTTGACCAAGTCTCTTGAGAAAAGTGCTCCCAAGAAGACGTAATTGAGTGTTCCCGGGGTAAGAGACCGGCCAGGGGCAGGGGTGGGAAGACCAAGGTCCTTCAAAAAAAAAGAAAATTCCACCCACGAAACGATACGATTCATCATCGGACTCATCAGACTACTATTATCCTCCCCTTGTGGACAGCGATGATGATATCAACCTGGATATCAACGATGGGGATAAACCAGACTCGAGCGAGGCAACTTGCATCTTTTGTAATGGAAAGTTCTCTGAAGACACTCGCGGGGAAGTGTGGGTTAAATGTGTTATGTGCCAAATGTGGGCACACTTAGATTGTGCCGGGGCTGAAACAACCAGTTATGTTTACGATTTCTGTAAATAATTTTTTTCTGTAAAAAATAAATTCTCTTCTATTTTGTATTGTTTTATCCTGTTTTAAAACATTTTAAACTATTTTTGTGACTCTTTTGTAGAGGGCCCATATTTGCACCCCATTTTTTCTGGTGCTTTTTTAAAAGCTTTTTGTAAATCTTCGTTTTCGAATTGAAATAATTGGTATTAATCATTGTTTTCTCTCCTCTCCTTTAATAAACTTGTAATAGTTGTTAATGGAGGTCAAAAATCCAGAATTTTTCAAAATGAAAGTAACTTTAAGTCAAAAACAAAATAGGGTGCCCATATTTACACCTTTTCCTCTATATGTAGATATTTTTTTAATTTCAGTTAAATTTTAATTTAATAAAAAGTATTATACATATGTCATTTTAATGGGATTCCTTTTCATGAAGGATAGTCATTTTCTTATAACAAATCAGGAGGAAATGAGTGCTTGAATCAAATTTTCAAACTTGGCTTTTTTTTAAAGACGGTTTGGCTTTATTTTGCTATTTTGATCTAGCAACCCTGAATAGGGGTGAGATTTTAGGCCAATTTGTGCATTTGCTGTTGATAAAAATGCCGCCAAAACGACAAAATATTGGTCATCGTACAAATGCATCCAAAAGAAAACGAGAAGAAAGACAAAATGAAACAGAAGAAGAAACAGCACAACGAAATGAAGGAAATAGATTACATATGTCACAATAAGATGCTAAAGAATCATCACAACAACACGAAGCACGAAATGAATCAAGTCGAGTTACAGAATTAAGACAATCTTTGTCATATAGTGATCGAAATGAACAACGTGGCAATAGTCGATTATGCATGCAAATGAATCGATTAAATCAATTGGTAAAACTTGATCGTATTGCATTTCAGTATAATTCGGAAATTGAAAATAGCTTGCATCCAGTTGCAGTTGTTGAAAGTATGAATAAAGTTTGCACAACTTGCAAGGCATTAAAATTCAAGAATGAAGCACCTGGGATGTTTTGTTTGAATGGTAAAGTTAAAGTGCCACCACTGAAGGTACCACTTGAGCCATTGTTCTCATTGGTCGCTGGTACTACAACACAATCGAAGTATTTTTTGAATACCATACGAAATTATAAAACATGCTTTCAAATGACTTCGTTTGGTGCAACGAATATAACAACTGAAAATTATATACCAACATTCAAGATTCAAGAACAAATATATAATAAAGCAGGCCCTTTGTTGCCATTTACGGATGCTGACCATAAATTTTTGCAAATATATTTCATTAGAAATTCAAGCGATCAAGTAAATCGATACACACACATCAAAATTCATTTAATCTATATATATTCTCAAATCTAGCAATAGCAAAGCACTGCCGGGTTCAGTTAGTTTTATATAAATATAATTGTAACCATTGCCACCGATAAAGAGGTGAATTCGACGATTATATATATATATATATATATATTAAATTAAATTTCAAATAAAATTGATCCCTTTTGTGATTTGATATCTTCATCAAAACCGAAAATTTGGGTTGGTTTAGACAAATTATGCATTAATGAACATAAGAGAAAATACAAAATAGAAATAATCTTTCATCCTGACCTGTGATGGTCAAGATTATAAAATTAATCTGCATTATGCTAATAAAACGATGCAATAACCGGCTAAAAATAATTAATTGAATACTAATTGCTACGAAACACATTTAAAGCTAATGTAATGTGACAAATTTTTACATTTACAACATTTCACGAGTATGACGCAATTTAAGGGCATCAAAATATTTCTTTCTGCTAAAAGAAAATGGATGTTATGCCGAAAGAATGTCAGATGACAGCTGTGAAAACTTCACAGAACATGCTTAAAATCATAAGATCGTTAATGCCAAATTTTTATCCTAGTTTCAAGAACAAAATAAATATCTGTGTTTCTTATGAGGAAAGATTTTAACTTTTAAACTTTTTTAATCATTCTTCTTAATTAATTTGTTTCTGTGTGCTACCTTTTTTATTTCAGAAACATGAATTTTTTGCAGTTATATTTATAATAATATATACTTTAGTATGATAATAATCAAAATGAAAATTATTTTAATGAAAAGTTCGTTAAAAGCAGTTAAATTCTCTTTCACTGACTAAAGATTCTCGTTTAGAAGGAAGTGATATCTTGACGTGAGGAATAAATGTCCTTCTTCAAGATTTTTTTTTTAGCTTAATCTACATTAAAGGGTTGTGGAATAGTAATCTGAATATAATTTACGATAGAATATACTTGGGTAATCCTGATGACACTTTAAGTAGCCTTGCTTATAATTAGTTTAGTGCTAGTTTAAGGAGATATATATGATATCAAAAACAGAACAAACAAATAGACTTTCAACACGGAACACCAACTACAGATTAAGTTGATAAGAAAAACAGATGTAGAATTTAGTTAATTTAATTAAGAATTGGTTTAAAAACTCATTTACTATAAAAAATATGAGGACTAAATTTTTAGATTTTGTCTAATTTGACAAATCGACTTTATCCACATACAAAATTTAGAAAATTCGGGAAATTTCAGATTGAATCGTGATTTCTTCGAAAAATAGCAAAATATCAATAAAATACATATAATCGATCAAAATACAAAATTAGCTATGAAAAGTAATTTTGTCTAATATATTTTATGGCTTTATGATTTAATATATTTAAATTACTACACTAAAGAATTTAGGTAATTTTATTCCGATTAAAGTGTTTCATCTTCTAGTTCAACGGACAACCAATCACAAGAATTCCATGTGATCTGAACAAGTATATAAACTTCATTTACAAAATTCATTAAATTTGTTCCATATTTTTCTCTCTTTAAAATTATTTCTCTTCATCTGTCTCTAGACCCGAATAGATCAGACTTTCGGAACCTTCCTTTATCACAGCCTAAAAATTCATTCTTGGTCAATAGCTGATCATTTTCTCACCTCATTTCTTTTCAAAAGTATCAACAACAACAAAAAAAAGCCATACGAAAAACACAGAAATGTAATGGTTTAATTTAAAACCATTTTGTAATTTTATTTTGAGCAATTCATACGGCTCCAATTAAATAAAACATTTTGCCACAGATTACTTGAGCGAGATAGGAGCAAAATAAAATGTTGTCAAGTTTTAAAAACCTGGATAATTAAAATATAAAACAAAGACGCATTCATGCCGATCTTGACACTCGCTGAAGAGATTTGATGCCTACTTTGCCTCCTTGAAAATTCATGCAATTTGATTTTGGAATCCACTACGAACCTTGCAGGAGAAAAAAAAAAGACGTGAAATCACAGTACAACCTAAGACAGCGGTTCCCAAACTTTTTTATACTCCCGTACCCCGTAATCAGTCTTTTTATTTTTGAATACCCCTGCTGATATATCCCACCACACAAAAAAGCTTTTATTAATAACGCCGAGGTCTTAAGTTACCTGAAGAGTTAAACGACTCGAATTAAATCAATAACATTTGTAAGAATTAATTTTTGATTTTTCATTTTATTCCATTTTTATAATAGCATTAATTCATAATGAAAACAGCATTGACATAGGTTCGTATTTTTCCCGAATATACTATTTTTACGAAAATGCACGTAGGCAATGTGCATAGGAAACAAAACCATTGATGAAAGTTTCAAATCATTATCAGCTTTCTATGAAGCGGGGTAAGACAAATCCCTTTTCGTCTTTATCATTTTCTAGACGGTCCCTTAAATTCCCTCGTGATAAAATCTTCACTGCTAAGTGTGAGTGCCAATGATTGCATGTCCCACGATTCTCCACAACTGATTTTGAACGATTGTATTCAAATTAACTTCAAATGTTTCTTATTTTACCAGTCTTTCAATACTTTTGGCCAGTAGTGCAACTGTGCAATACGATTGATGGTGTGCGGTACTGGTGACAACCAATTATTAGTCGATTACTAAGTTTTAATTTACTCTTTTCTTTTTCGTGAACAGGCTTCTGGACTTGCATAGTTTTCACTTTTCACATGAACTTGGGGAATCAAAATTCTAAAGTCTCTTTATGCTTTGTGTTTTCCGTCATTACGAAAATCACTTTCGCGTACCCTCTCAGGGATGTGCGTGCCACAGAGTGGAAATCTGCCCTAAGATAATGTACAATTAAATGTTGAATGGCATACACAGTTACGTTTGTCAAGTGACTATGACATCACTTGAATTTATTTCATATCAAGTACACCGGATCGAAAAATTACGATTTCCTTGAAGAAAATTTTAAGAAAACAGCTAATTGAAAATGTTAGGTAGCTTAATAAGGCGATTCAATAACTTTGTCAGATCTCCCTTCGAGATATTTACAATGATACTACTTGTACAGATTGGGCTATTACTCGGGTTGCAAGAGTTTTATTTTTATACGATTGCATGTTGAAAAATTCAACCAAGCAAATTTGAAAAATAAAACATAATTTTTAAAAGAAAAGAATACAGGAACTATCTTCTCTAAGCCTGTTTTCTAAAACGCTGAGGTTAATTACAGACTGTTATCGGGATTAACTTGAGAAAATCGTTTTTTTCTGAGAACTGAAATGATAACATGCAGTTAAGAGGAAAGGAATTTCATGTTTTCATGATTGTTCCACTGAAACCATTACATAAATATTTTTTAACAGCAATAAAAAATTTTATTCGCTTATATTCAAGACAATAAAAGTTATTCTTAACCATTATAATAATAATAATAAACAAATTTTGACAAAAAAAAGAGACAATAAAAGTTATTCTTAACCATAATAATAAACATATTTTGACAAAAAAAAGAGAAGTAACGCGTAATGCTGATCAGAAAGTACATTGAGATTTGACAATAGAAGTTATCTTCAAAATAAATAAATAAACAGAAAGAAATGAATAAACTCTTTTTTTCTATAATTCCAAGAATAGTAAACACGAGTGTGAATTCTTTTTTGTTCTTAAAAACAATGTATTTTCACTTGGTTAAAAATAGACAAATTTCTGCCATTGAGAACTCACAAGAACAATAAATTAAGCTGCTTGTATAATAACTATAATAGAGAGTAATGCATATAACATGGAATTCGAAAAAGTTAGCTGGAAGAAGACTGTTTACTCCGGAAGGAAGGTGCGTGGGTTTTTTTTTTTTTTACGGTGTGCAAACAAACACAAGATTACAAACAATGGAAACTCAAAAAGGACGAGGATAAAAACATAAATCAATCCACAAAATGTTTTCCAAATTTTTGATTCTCAACAAGATTTCAAAGATTTAAAGTCTCATAGCAATCATATTTTTAAATTTGTACACCATATTTTTAACTATATTTTCCAGGTTATTAAAATTACAACTAGAGGACATTAATTATGGATGTAAGAAACTAACATTTTTTCTCTGAAAATTTGATATTCTATTCAAATGAATCAAAAATATTTAAATAGCTTACTTTCACAAACATAGCAAGGATAAATAACTTGGCAAAGATATTATTCTCCCCTGCCACATGTGGCTTTAAAATGTGAATCAAACGCAATAATTTTTTTAAAAAATCTTTCTGGTGTCGCCAAACACTAATATCAGGACATCTCTACCCCTTTCCTACTCTTCCCCCATCCCTCAGTCATTGGTTGCTTTATTCTCGTTCATCGTTCAAAAAGCAGCATGTCCAAAAGAACGTTATCAATAATTATCCAATAATCTCTAAATTATAACTTTAAATTCCATTTTTCAATGCTCTGTCACACGCCAAGAAAACCTATTTATAATCAATCTTAAAATAATCAACCTAACACTGATGGGGGAAAAAACTTTCTTGGCCGCTGCTGAAAAGCAATAAATGATATCGTTTGAGTTGCCGACAAATGCATGAAAAGGCATACAGACTGAGAATACTAGTTTGAAAGGAAACTTCGAAAAATAACTACATCAATCGGATATGCAGACAATTCAATTAAACCTTGCCCTTGAGCGCGAGTTGATCAGCTGTACAGCTTTGGTTCTATGCAATTCAAAACTTAATAATATTGTAGAAAGAAATTTTTTAATGCTTCTGACTTTGAAAGAAGTCCTACTAATTATTAGTGCGCCTTTTTCATCTAATAGTTAATTATTTTTATAGAGCTTGGCGGCATGAGAAACAAATTCAAGATATATAAAAAAGGCAACAACACTGTTGCGTTTACGTAAGTGAAAATGTCTATAAGGCAGATGCCCAATTGATAAACCTCTAATATTTTAGATAATGCAACTTCCCTCTGAAAGTTAGAATACAGGCTCGTCATCAATGCCGTTTTATCCATTGAGCTAATTGGGCCATGGGAACCTTTCATACAAGATCACCTAAGAATTTACTATACTGCTTTTATATTAATTTTCAATTTTTGTATCTTTGTAATAAATAAACACAAAGAATAGAATATAAAATAGAATATTTTTATAATGTATTCGTTACAAGAAATCTCTTTGATCGCTCAAAAGCTGGCTTGCAAAATCCGATTTTGAAAAGCTGTTGATTTTTGGAATTGTGCGGAGTTAATCAGAGAACATGTGACTTTTTTGCGTCACAACTATTTTATTAGGTAGGTATTTTCGTCAGGCCATAGGTGCTCAAATTCTTTGTAACGATTCTGATGGGACGCCAAATTACTCTATACCAAGCCGCTCAAATTTGTTAACACTACTCTGCTTGGCATATGAACCTGTATTCAATTCTGTAAGTAATTCACTGCTAACAAACAAAAATTCATTCGGTGGTGAGGTCAACAGACGGTGATTCAAGATGGTATACTACAAAAATCAAGTCTCAAAGGAATTTTTTTTCAGGCTCCTAATCCATACCGATCAACGGTCAGTTAACCATATCCACTTACTAAAAGGATTGGTTGCAAGTCTCAACAAGTAACAGAGACTTGCTTCCGCTATCACCAAGGTAACTGGAGACTTACTTCCGCAGCTTTCAGTCAGGGAACATCCACAAATGGAACTTTGTAAAAATTAATTACAAACAAAAACTTTCCCAATGCATTTTCATTCAAATACTTCAATTTCCTTGGAGTTCGATATGCATTTGTGCGCACAATTATTATATTACGTAGCACTCGAGTCATAACGCATCTTTTTTATTACAAATTCATATATCTTCTGAAATTAAATAACTGCAAATAATTTTTTAAAACTATGAGATAAAATAATTTAATCAATCTATTTTACCCTTGTCATCAAGTTCTTTTCATTTGTTTGTTTGTTTATGTTGCATTTGTTTAGTTAAGCAAAATTTTGAAGTACAAGACGGAATAATAAAAAAGTTTTGAAATACACATTGCATTCATTATTTTCTTCCTAAAACCATTGTTTTGAAACACATTTTTGGATATCTTCCTACAAAGTTTTCAAAAACAATTTATTTTGCATACTGGGAATTTAAAAATTAAATATTCACGTAAAACTTTCATTGAGATAAATATTTTAAGTAAAATTTTCTCCATCCAAATAAACGAACGTAATTTTTTTATGCAATAGTTTTAATAAAATAATAAATTTTAGAAATTAAGTCAATTAAGACCAAATATCAACACAAACGCATAAAATGAAATTATTTAAATAGATGTTCAGTAGGGACCTTTCGGAAAGCTCATTATATTCAAGATTCACTGTAAAGAGGTAGCACTATATTTTATTCGAATTATGATTTAAAAAAATATATGTCTTTCTGTCCCTTTTCGTATTCGAGTTACCAAAATACAAACTATTTTTATTCTTATCAATAAAAATGTAAAAACACAGGACGATCGATTGCGATTTTCAAATCATGAAGCACTGAATGTTTTTTCTTAAGTTGAAAGAAACCACTTAACATAGCACAGGGAAAATAAGAAATTCTCGACATGAAACCTACAACATAAAACTACAGAGAAATGTTTACTTTGTTCTCGTCACTGGCTGTTACACAGTAGCAACGCAATACAGTTTTACAAGAAACTGTGTCAAAAACGTTCTGTTATATTTCCTGCAAGATATGTTGTCGGATTTTTGTTGCGAGCAAGAATTTTTAAAATAAATATGCAGTATATATATATTGACATAAAAAAAGAGGAGATTACAGTCTTAATATTTCCTGTTTTTGAAACCGCTGTAAACCATTACAGCAGATATAAAATAAAGAAATCCTAAAAGTTTAACACTCAATAATCGCATTAGCGTGGAGGATAAAAGCCAACGAACTCAGTGTTCAGAAAACGTAAAGATGATCTAATTGTCACATAATAAAACTCACACTGTCGTAAAAAGGAAACCTATTGCATTTTGAATTATGAAATTTCGTCGGTCAGAATAATTTATTATGCAAAAAATATCTTTCGTAAGAATAAAATGTGTGAACTTCTTTCTTTAACTCATGTGAACTAAATTTTCTTTTAATATTTAATACTCTGTATTACGGTAGTATTTAATTCGAATCAGTCCATAGTTTTTTTTATTTAATTCCTTAATAATTGAAACATCGCTTGGCAAGAATTGATAGCAAAAGACGGAATTGTTTTTTAATTCTCTCTTTCGCAAGAACATTTAAAAATTTTTAAATTTCGAAGACTTTTTGTTTTGTTTTAGTGGAGAATTTTATCTATCCTTTACTGAGATTCCCCTCGTCTCATTTGTATTTCAAACTGAAATAATATGAAAATTAAAACGTCAAATAGTAAAAAAAACTAAAGAAACCAGCAAAAAAACACGTTCTTTCGAATATTGTTTAATAAAGATTGGAAAATTGCCTGAACAAATCACAGTTTCTACAAAGCTTCTACTAAATTACAGAACTAGCAATTGTTTGGCCTACTAAATTCATTCATAAGTAATTTCAGATATAAATTTAATAAAAATATACCCAAAACAACACAAAACATTAAATAAAAATTTTTCTAGATTAAATTTTAAAATTCGGGCTTCGAAGAGCATTAAATCACCATTACGACTACCCGTGTGCCAAATTTCATGACTGTAAGTGCGATAGATTCGTCTGGACATCGCGCGCGCACATACACGCACACAAACATTGCCTTTTGTAAGTATAGAAGATATGTATAAAAAAAAAAGAGTACAAACTTTTTTTAAACTGCTCTTTCACCCCTTTACTTGATCTTCGGTGGATTATTTTGGTGTCGTCAGATTCGTTAGATCCTCACAACCGCCGTAAAATAATAATAATAATAAAATGCGTTTGATACACTGACTGAGTGAGTTGTCAAGCCATACCAAAGTTTCTATGTTAAATTTATGGACGGAAAAGTAGCATATTTGTAAACGTGTTTACAAACATTTTATGTTCTCATAATGAACAGCGAGCTAATCTAGCTATTATAATTATGTGAATAATCTATTGACCACCATTTCTATTCAATGCATTCAAGACCATTTAAAAACCATAAAAGACAGGTAAAAAAACCTTAAACAAAACAAATCTTGTAACCCTTATCATATTTTCAGGTATTTGTAATATTGTTTTCCGCAGAGAAACAAATATTTATTTTTGAAACAAAAATTTGAAAATTCACCATTCATAATAGCAATGTTGGGAAAAAGTACAGAAAAATATTTTACTTGAATGAGAAGGTCAGGAATGTACACTTTCAGTGTGACCAAATTTTCATCTTGGCTGAGAGTGTCATCTGCATCCATAGCAAGAGTCTTCATGACAAAACGCCTCCTCCTGAAAAATAAGCACAATATTTTAAAATACAAACAAATAAATGTGACGCATTTTTAAATGAAAATTATTACTTCTACAAAGTTTTATGAATATAAACCAGCGCGTGTTATTCGTATTGTAGCAAGATTATAAGCATCAGTCGATTATAGTATAATAGTTCACCAACTGATTCTCTTTGTCAAGGAAAAAAATTGTGGAAGAAAAATCAACAAATCAGAGGTTCAGTTTCCAAAATAAAACATTTTAGCAGACAAAACAAATATAAAATCATTATGAAAAATAATTTTTAAAAAAGACAAATGTTTATAAATGAATAATAACTAAGGAACTGTGTGTGATGGTTATACGTATTTAATGTTGAGAAAAGGGGACAAATTTTATTTTCTATTATATTTTCATTAATGTTTGGTTTTTTTATTGTTTAAAATGTAGAATAATAAACTTTTAACTCTCGCAAATGTTGGTTCCCCCCCCCCCTCTTTTTATGTTTCTCATTAAAACATATGTAAATTATGTTGTCATTTTACAGGACTAATTAAATTGCAGTCGTCAATTTCTCAGTCAATTTACATTTGCCAATACGGATAAATCGATGAACTGAATATTTGAAATCTCTGCTATTCAAATTGCCTCACCCCACTGCATAACCCCTTGTCCTACAAACTTATTTAACTTCCCAATTAGATGACACATCTTATTTGGGGCATTTGTTGCTATTTCAATCCACATCATAACGTAAATAACACTTGAAATATTTTTAAAAAAATTATGTACTTCGTTGCAGGAGTCAGACACGTTGGTTTATTAATTTGATAAGTGAAAATATATAAAGTATTTTAATGAAGTAAGGAGTGGATATTTTAAGAACAAAAAATAATGTTAATAATTCCATAAAAATTTACAAAAACCAGAAGACATGAAAAATGAACTTATCCGCTTTGCTTCTGAGCGACTCAAATGACGAATCGCTTAATCATTCAATACCGTTCAATTCATAATCATTCACAAAATACTTGCTCCTGCATAATTTTTTAAATTCTTGCTTAACTAATCATGATTACATTCAATTGCTGGTTAGTTCAAACAATGGAATCCAAAAATGAAAGATAAAAGATTTCATCTACTTATTGTAATAAGAATAGAAATATATAAAATAAAACAGAAGTATGTAAATGAGCAATATTGCAGCGCATTTATTCATCCGCACGCAACGCAGTCGATAAGCTTTTCACAATACAAAAGGAATAAAAATTATGTCATAATATTTTTAATTGCATTGCATGAAATTGTTCGCATTTTGAATGAATTTTGTTTCATTTTCATCTGCAGACAGCCAGAAAAAATGGATTTTTCAACTAAAATTTATCGACATTTTATCTACAAAGTCAAAAACGAAATTCGCATTAAAGATGCAGATTAGTCCCTAAAGTTATGAAGATAGTTTTATGCACCAGTAACACTGCGGTAACGACCTGTTATCTCCTTTTGCTTTGGGTGAATAACTAAGTTAATAATGGCTAACTGAGGTCCTAAATAATAACTTTACAGGGAAACAATTTTCGCATGTAACCTGAATCGAATGCTCAAACACTTAATAAAAATAACAGCAGAAGGCGTTTTGAGGAAATCGAGATGAATTCATATGCAACGAATTTTAGGCTGCAATTATTGGATATCTAATGTTTCATCTGATATATATTTTTAGGAAAAAAGGTAAGGTAAATGTTTACTTTTATTATTTTATTATAAAATCTGAGTATTGCAAAAGTAACTGTAACGTAACTTTTAGATATAATGTCACAAAGATAGCACGAGATATCGTGAGATTTGTCATGATTTATGTAAGTGTTTCATGCGAAAAAGAAATGTATGACGTAAGAAAGAATTTCATTAAAAGTATCCTTGCTTCATTGTAATCCATTCAAAGCATAAGATTTGATATTAATCTTTCATAATATTTTTTTGACTGTTTAAATTATCATTTTTATAAAACTAATATAATAGGGAAAAAAATTTAAATTTTAGGATATTGAAAACATCGAAACACATAGTGTTTAACTCATCTAATTAATTTGGAGAGGGAGTGCCGGATCAGGTGTCGTTTTCGTCATCTGAACACGGTTCAAAATTACGAGGTCCGTCCCAAAATAGCCCTCGAGTTGTTTCAAAATTAAACTAAACTCATCTTTATAATATTGATTAGCAAAGTAGAATATTCCTTTTCCACGCATGAAACTTTAACACCGCATAGGAAGAGATTGAAAATATATAATTACCATACCATCAAAAGGATCGGTAATTATATGAAATAATAAAACAAATTTAGAGACAATCCATTGCTTAATTTAGAAAACATTAATCTTCGGTTACCATTTATTAGGAAAATGGTTATCATTTATTCCGAACATTAGGAAAATGTATAAATAAGTATTAGAAGCTTTTATACATATTTGATAATAAAATACAGATTTGCTAATTGTGCGGAATACTAAGGGAAAAATAAAAAGATTTTTTTACAAATACAGATCTCTACATTATAAAATTTAATATAAACAGTTTTTTCTTTTATTTAAGACTTGGATTTAGACACTGATATCCCGTTTAGGATTTCAAAGGCAGCTACAAAGTCTTGGGAACGGGAAAGTTTTTTAAAAAATTAGCCATGATATTCCCCACAACAATCTTTAAAAACCAGTTTCTTATTTTGCTTTTTGTTCCTTTCAAAAAGAAGTATTGCGTATCCTGTTAAAGGGTTAATAAAAGCTACTCGATAAACATATAAGTATATGTGATGAATGGTTGGAGATCATTGGCTGAAATCAAACTTTTGTTATCTTCTTTTGAACGGCATCAATTTGCATGTTAACCAAGACGAAAAAAGTTACCTTGACATTTGATTACTAAATTATTAATAATGAACTTCAATGGCAGAATCAGTACATCATAATAGGCGATTGCATGATCGGAGTCATAGAAAGAAATCAAGTCATTGACGAATGAAATGCAAATACATTTAAATTGTAGACCAAACGACAACTTCATAGGTTCATTTAGCTGACATTGCATTGTTCACATTCTACCATTCAGTTGGTAAATAGACAGAAGTTATGAAATCCCGTAGGGTTTCATTTAATAAGGGTTAATGGTGAAACATAAATTTCGAACAGTGAATAATTGCAATTGAGTAACTTTTCAGTGCATTGAAGAAGGCAGAAACTATTCACTAATTAGATTTCACAATGAAATGGGTACAAATCAAGGCTTCGGACGTTCTGCTTGGTATTGTAGAAAAGTAAAACGTAGCTAGGCAGTGGCTGATTCATTTATTTATTTTTTACACTTCATTACTTACCAAAACACCTGTATTCATAGACTACAAAGAAAGACTGAAAATTTCTAAATTAAGAAATTTTAATTTAAAATTGGGAAGGATAACATGAGAATTTGCTAGTTCTACCGGTTCATCCCTAGGAAGCTGTGGGCATTGCAAACTACATTCTTTTTCCCGGATAATAAGGATTTTTCCCGGATAGATAAGGCAAATCAAAGAAAAGATGTGACAAATGCTATTCAAAACATTGGGAATGAAATTCATAATAGATGTATAATAGCGTCGTAGAATTGCAAATGATTACTAATGCACTTTTAATAAAGCATCAATGCAAAATATTCGAATGATTTAAAATAATACGTACAAACTTTGCGAAGAAATGGGGAATGCAGTTCTAATCTTATGCTCACATTAAAATATATCACAGCAAAAATCAATCTAATGTGTTCTAGGATTCATTAATATAAAAAGATGACATCATAATCAATGGTAAAAAATTCTTTAAAGTGTGTAACATGGGTATTTAGGGACAATCGCCCACACGTAATTTAACAGCGAATGCTAAAAAGTTCCGTCCATGAACACAAATACATAATTAAGGGCTGATACATAGCGAGGGGTACATATTTTTTAATACAACTAGCATTTTTGCGGGTTTGCAGGCAGAGTCTGTTCTCACAGTAGAGATTCTAACATAAAGTTAATTTCGAAATTAAACAGCTCATAAACACACCATGCTTTTGCTGAAATCTTACAGAAAACAATGCATGCGAATTAAGCTGCGATGGCAAAATAAAATATTTTTCACTAATGCTGTATGGTTATTTATGCTCCTTCTTGTAACAGCAAATTAGGTATTCAATGTTTTGCAGGTAAAGAAAATAACTTTATTTTTGTAGAAAAATTGAGAATTTCTTAATTCAAATTATGGTCCTTCAAAAAACAAACAGGAAAGCAACGGGGCAAGCTGACGTTTTCTTGAAAAGAAAATAAATCAGTAAGACTTTCAGCAAATACTGCTTTTTTGGCACAAAAATTACTCTTAAATACAAAATTTTATTGTTTATCCACGAACCAAATATCACACAGGAAATTTCAAAGCCTTTTACAGCATTTTTTGAAAACACTACTGTTATTGCAAATTACGTGCAAATAATAGTATTAATGGCATCCATTAAAAACGGAAAACTTTTGCAAGAACCTTATATATTTCTAAATGCGAACGAATTGCTTTTGTGTCGCTTTCGTTTCTTTTTAATACGTAATTCAGATTATCTCCATATTTTACAAAAAGCATTCAAGTGCAAAGGAAAACCAAAGGCAGTTAAATTTTTTGTTCCTTCATTTTCTTGTTCTAAATTTGTTGTTCACGTTCACATTAAAAAGGCGATGAAAGTAATTTTCAACTTCCGTCTTTTTCAATTTCTATGTTTCTACTAATTAAAAAAAAATAAGAGGGCCCTTTATGGTTATAAAATTTTTATGATAAGCGTTTTCTGCATTTCAAAAATTTGATGGTGAAAAAGAATTTATATTGCTCTAAATTTTAAATGGAATCAATTCGAGGTTTCGCGATAGACATCGAATACGCCACGGCAATTCAATTTTGGAATCCACTGCGCATCTTGCAGGAGGTAAAAGGACGAGATGTCACTACAAAAGACAACATGTAGCTAGATGTTACTAGATGGCATGCGCACTTATGCCTACCATTTGATCGTGACATCACATAAATTCACTCCAATGAGCAGAAACCTTTCTGTAAATCAAGTTTTTCCTTTGTTATTGGGACATTCACAGAATGGACTGAATTTAACTTTTCAAAACTGGAATGTGTGATAAATATTTAAATATTTGCCAGTTATCACTATAAAGTAAAATGAATTAATTAAAATAGTCGTTTTTCAGCTACAGATACTAAAATAATTATAGTAACACGATTCGAGTTTTAGAAATACGAAGAAAAAAACCCGCCTTATTTGAAAACGGAAAGAAAACATATTCATAAGACCAGAGAATATAAAAACCGCTCCAATGCTCAAAAGTAGCAAATGTTCTCTTATTGATGCATAACCAGATTTAGATTCAAATATTTTCATTTAGTTTAATGCAACTAGATAAATCTATTTCCAGAAAATAACAGTTTATCTCATGGTTAAGGAAATGAATCTAAAGGAAAGAAAATAATAATCAGTAAACCATTGTCTTTTTTAATATAACGCAGAAATAGTCAAAGGCCTGCTTGGTTGTTTTGACTCGCAATGGTTTAAATTGCGATCATTACATTGAATTAAGGAAAAGATTTAAATCTATGATTCGCCCAGATCAATAAAGTATCCGATACTATTATTATGCGAAAAATATACAAAGTCAAAATATTATTAGCATCATAACTGTTTTTTGCTTAGGTATTTACTGGATTTAAATTCAAAATCGGCCGCTAAATTATTAAGGTCAAACCTTGCATATTCCCCCAAGACCAATTTTACACCCAAATTTTAAATAACAAACCATGGTTTCAAGTCGTGCGTTTTATTATTTTTTGCAATATTCAGAGGATTTGAATTTTGTATCCTTTACCTAATAATAAAAAAAATTCAAAGCTCATGTTTCAGCTAATTTTCTATACATAGGAACCTCTATCATTTCAAAATTAGAATGGAGGAAACCACCACAGAGTAGAAATTAACGGCATGGAGTATGAAAAAAAATAAAATTCGTAAATTAATAGCTGTAACATGGATTTTGAAACAACTTGTAGCAATGCGTTTGTCTGCATACACATATATGAATATCTTGAAACAAATTAAATCATAAGAAACCAAACTAGGAAAATATGTAATTTTATTTAAAAAATGCTTACTCTTTATCAGCTATTAAGCTAGCTACCACAACAAACAGTGGGATATATTGGCATTCATTAATGAATATCTAACAGTTGGATCCTGAAAATGTATCGGGAGGGGAACGTCTCACTGAACAACTTAATTAAGAAATTTGAGACATATGATGTCTTATGCTTCATTTTTTGAAAATAAAATATCATTAATTAGTAGCATTAAATATAAAATAGCATTAAAATAGATAATTTTTTTGAAAAAATCAAGGAACTGACTCAGAAGATTTTGTTAAGTTCTATAATTATTAATTTTCTCTTACTTTTACACTTGAATGTTGCATATAATTTTACCAATGCTATTTACTATCCAGTTAAGATTTTAAACTCTCCATTAACTTTACAATCTATTCAGATAAACTAATATATTCCTATAAGATCACAACTTATATTTCGCCTATTTTATATCTTTAGTTTATATTTAGTAAACAGGTATTCCCACAAAATGAGAGGATACAAAACAGCAGAATGACTGAATGTAAACTTAAAAGAAAAAATCTTAAAATTAAACCTTTTTTGCATTAGTATCGACAATGTGATCATCCGCAAGTGCAATATTTCGAAAGGAACTAAAGTCGATTCGGTTTTTCGACATAATTGTAATATTTTTTCCATTCTGTCTGCTTTTTCCTTTCATTTTCTCTCTCACGCACTGATAGGTTTCCAGCAGAATATTTACACGCTTGATGATAAGATTTACCAACCTTTTCAGCTTAATCCCACTACTTAAGAGGCACAGTATTAGGAAGAAAACATTTGTTCTAACATGTTTCTATTTCCGGTTGTTATCGTGTGCAGACTTAAAAGGAGGATTACATTAGGGAGTTTTCGAACTTTTCCTAACAAATCGTAATCCACCAAAGTTATCTAAATCTCAATATATACATTAGAAGCTTCTCGCATTCCTTAATATGAAGTACTCACAGAATAAAAGTGTGAAGATGGTTTGGATTACTCAAAAGACGATCAAAAATATACTGAATGATGCTTTGTGATAAACTGCGAGAAGAAAGTTTTTGAATTAAGCATTACATTTAAAAGATATATAACCTGTGTAATGCTTTAAAACAGAGACAAGTGTTATAATATGATGAGGTTGCCACAGGTTGGTTATCAGTGCAAATTCAAAGTGAAATCATTGTGTAACGTGAAGCATATCATACAGGAGAAGGTAATCGTAAATATGAAGAGATTTATTATTATTGTTATTATCATTGACCAAACATAAATCACATCGAAATGTTTCATCAAATATAGTAGCAATAACTCCCGGATATTTTTAGGATTGTATTGTTTCTGGAATGTTGCACATTGTAATACATAATGAAACGCATAACAAAAGCCTTAGGTGCTATGTCAAATAATAGTATTGTATGCGCGATATATTATTTCATACATTTTTTTGTAAAACTGATCCTAAGTAAGAGGCATGCGGATTTACCCAGTATTCATACCTAGTGCCTCTTGCCGTGACGCTTATAACACTATCATATTTCAAACAAAATTCAGTAGTTGCTGTTCAAAACTACAAGACTAATTAAAAATTACTTCCGAACAAGAATGAATGACAATCCTGTTAAACTCAGTTATCCTGTAGATAAACACTGAAAAGTTTAGAGTAACACCCAATTTATTTCAGATCGAAATTCTGGAGATGGATCGAAATTCAGGTGATATTTTTCCCGAAAGAATTATGAGCTGTTCGAAAAATAGAGAAAACTGAAGGAAAAACCCATGAAGTTTTCTAACAATGAAATTAATTATATTTGAAATCAGTTCATAGTTTTAACCTAAAGTATTTTTTTTTCTTATATGTAATATTAGTTTACATGATTATAAGTACGAATAGAAATACGAGATTATTTTTGAATTGCCACGTCTGCTTAGATTTTTCTTAAGGTAACTTAAGGGTTTACTTCTTACGGTAACTTACAGATTTTCTTAAGGTAACCAAGTTTTTCTTTTCTGAGAAACTTATTTTAGTAAACAATACAGCTATAAAAAACGAGACATGCCTTCTCTCTAAAAAAAAAATAAAACGAAAGAAAAACTAGGAAGCAAACAATTCCTTTCAAAGCATTCTATGGGGAAAAAGAAAAAAAATGGTCATCTTGAATGCTTTTTCAATAATTTTCAATATTTTATGCTTTTTTTTCAATAATTTTCTTTGTAAGATTTTGGATAAAAAGTCATTACAATATTTAGGTTATGAAGTCTATTTCCACAGCACTCATATCAGAAAAAAACATTTTTCAATTGATCATCTTTTCATTATTAGATTTTTTAACAATCCTTTTGAAACGAATTACTCTCAAGTAACATTTGTTTACAAAGCACGCAACAATATAAGGGGAAAAAATGAAGAGTAGGGGAAAGTGGGGTAAAACCGGGTACCTAAGACTCGAAGGCCTGTTGGAACTACACTATTCGACATAGAGCTAGTCAAATGTTCCTAAAATATTCATTATTTATCAGAGTAAAATATATCTTTCAAGAAAATTCATAGTTTTACGACTTTTTTTAATTATGATTTTTTTTTTGTAGAAAAAGTCAAACCACCCGGTTTTACCCCACTACGGGTACACATGTTAACTTTATGGAAAATTAGGGATAACTAGATTTTCAGTGGAAAAATAGCATAAATTTTTATTTTATGCGAAATTTTAAGAATAAAACATTTTTTTAAGATTTAAAAATAGTTATAATAGTTGACAATTTAAGAAAAAAGACGATTTTTTAAAAATTTAACAATAATTACAATAGTTAACAATTCAAGAATAAATACATTGTTTTAAAGATTTAACAATAGTTATCGTAGTTGACAATGTTAGAATAAAGACAATCAATTTAAAAATATTTACAAAATTCGTATCTAAATTAGTGATAAAAGCTGTAGGAATGAAATAAGGGATCTCGTAATGTCACTAGCGCATTGAAACACTGCTGGCTTGGAAATTACAATAGAACAGAATAGCGACAAAATGAAATGTAAGAATCTAATCAATGTTGTATAAAACAAGAAATTGGAAAAACGGAATAGACTTACTGGGTTCTTCTACTATTACAATGATCCAAATTCAAAAGCATAAGAAGAAAAATAAACCAATCCAAAAACAAAAGAAGAAAAATGTATTCTACGTAATTCTTTCTTCTTTAAAATTCAAGCTAACTAGGAGACGAACTCAGTCGAAATGACGATGTGTTAAATAAAACCAAACGATTGCAAAGACTTCGAGCAAAAGATTTTTAATTTTACATGAATTTTAAGATTTATAAGAGAAAAAAAAGGAATAAAAATCGTTTATTTGCAAGCGAGAAAATAATGGAATAAATAAATTTCAATTATTTTTAAAATTTTGGTAAAAATAATTCTTTGTATAATTATATTAATTTTTATAATTTCAAATTATCACAAAAAAAGAAAATATTAGAAATCGAAATAAATTGCAAATGCTTTCCATGAGATCATTCAACTCAAAAGGTCAAATAGGAATGGCCCTCACAAACTACCAACTATCTCACAATCTAAGAAAATCCTCTTGGGTCGGGTATCCGTAGTACCCGGTTTTACCCCACTAGAAGTATCCGGTTTTACCCCGAGTGCAGAGGTTATAGAAAACGAAATAGAACCATGCAATTATTTTATTAAATCTTTACACAGACGAAATGAATTCAACAACATCAGCATGGCAACTATGACCATTCTTTTTTCTTCACTAGTGGAGCATATTTCAGAATTTGTCCACTAGAAAAGAGAATTAATAACGCCAAAATCAAGGTGTCCGGTTTTACCCCACTCTTCCCTACATAATTATCAGAAATTTTTTTTTATAAAATCCTCACTTATTTTAGGTTAATAGAAAAACTGATTAAAAATATAATAATCCCATAGAAAATGCGAAATGGCGCAAACAGGCACAAGAGAATATTTAAAGTACAGGATACCAGAAATCATAATATCACAAATGGAAATAAGGAAAAAATCTTATTTTTAGGATTTGCTTATATTTTATAGTAACATGATTTTATTCCGCAATATATACTAATTATTCAGGTCCATTCGACACCAAATAAATAAAATTAAATCATGAGGCTTACATATTCTAAGAAAATTAAAATGTTGAAAATTTGACTAGAATAAACACATACTTTTTAAAATTCTCTTCTAAAACTACGAACCAAGGGCCTCCTTGTTGAAAGACGTACGTGTTGACCATCATTCACAATAATGTATCAAATCCACAAGAAAACAGTTGAATGAACGAGACTTTACTGACGTTTCGTGATGCTAAACTTTGTAGCTTCAAAATCTATCTCTAAAAGCAACTATTTTTGCAGGCATAATGATCATTTTGAGACAGTCTGAACGATGTTATCCAAGTTAAATAAATCAAACGGTCGAAAGAGAATACTTTCTGCAACGATTCAAGTACTTTCGTGTGATGAAAAGACCTTGAATAATCACATCCTTGCATCACCATTTAAGTCGAACTACTAAACTGTTCAATCGGATTCAAAAAGGAAGAATGAGAATTCCATAATTGCAAAGAAGGCATTAAATAACCAAGACAACTACGGTTTCAACTTTAAAAGCAATCAACTTTAAAAACGATTATTTCCATTAGTACTTTTGATTCCAGTAATGAATTCCTTTATGCAATCTACATAAGAAGACTATGAAGAACCATTTCATTTTTTCTGAAGAGAATTATGGGTGAACAGCACTTCTAGGAGTTTTAGCTGACCACGAGGCCGAATGCAGTCTCCTTAATCACTACAACGTTTCACTCAATATCTTCTTTTCAAGCAGATTGTAAGCCAAACAATCGGATTACAGATGTCAGAAGATGAGGTGAAACCCTTTTATAGAATTAAAACATCGGCTGAAAAAGTCTCGCCATTTGAATTTAGAAAGACTGCCTTTCAGGTATAAAAGAGCTTAAAAACCCACTGAAGCGCATTATTTGCATCTCGAATTGCAGAGGGAAAAAAAGAATGAGTCTAACAACAACAGCGGAAAAAAAAAACTTCCGTATAAGTCCAGAAACACTTCCGTAGCAGTTCGGAAACAACTGCGGTCCTTGTAATCAAATCACGAACATCAGATAACGGAAGATGTAGTAACTTGAATAAGGTGAAACAAAAATAATGAACTTAAGCGTGTCAATGTTAGAAATGTTTCGTTAATTGCCTTTCAGGTGTAGTCGGGCGTTTTATGTTAAGCTAAACCACAACAAACATCATACGGATAGCACTTCTAGACAAGGAGGGAAAAATGCAGTGTGAGCCGCAAGACACGGACTAAAGATGATGATTTTGATAGGATTGTGTTTGTAAGAGTTGTTAAATAAAGGAAGAATACTTAGTAAACCTAAGAACTATTTATAATTTCGGACTAATTTTGGTTTTTGAAAAAAAGGCATTTTTTTCTTAAAAAGAACAGAAATATTTCGAAAATAATAATAATATTTTTTAACCATCGTCAGACTATATGGTTGGATAAACTGAATTTCTTTCTTATAGCAAAAAGTTGCACTCCATACTATTTTTATATAGTATTTTTCATTTTTTTGAAGTTCAATTTTAATTATAAAAAAAATTCACAAGATCAGTCACGATTAATGCAAGCACACTTACTTATGTGGCAGCATATGTTTTCAGATATGGATACAAAATTTTTACTGCAAAAAATAAGAATTTATATGCAAAATTCGACTGAATCAGTTTCTTAACTTCCCATCCACAAGATCCCCTTTCCTTGAGAGAGAGAGAAAATGAACTTTTTTTTTTTTTTGCTTCTTCATTATCAAAGAAAAAAAGGGCACTGTCGACACAGTATAGAAACAAACGTATATATAAAATAAATAAATATCGCAAAAGTGAATAATAAATTAAAATTTAATCAAATGATGATGTTTTAATAATTTTTTACCACAAAACTCATATTTTATAAGACAAACCAATATTTTATTATTGGGAAAGTATTTCTAAAAAGAAGGTAACATCTCTTAAGTAAATATCTGTCACTGCTGAATGCAGTATAAAGTTTCCATTCTTTACAATAAATTCCGATTTTTATTTTTCATCTGCTAGAAAAAAGGGTAAAATCTTCCATATCACAATTTTTAAGTGTTCTATTTAATTGCAAACATTCATTACTTTAGTACAACATTTAAAACATTTTCCGCGCTTTTCGGCGAATCCGCAAATATACGCGTGATAATGTTTTCACTTCAAAATATCTGCCAGAGAAAATCTTACACAGACAACCTTAGTTGATATCACAGCTAATTATCCTGCCTCGCCCAGACAATTAGTAGATCCAAATAAAGGCAAGTAAATTCTGAAAATGAGAGATTAAAATTCAGTCAAATAATTTTGGAGAAAATAGAAACAGGATTTTGATATAAACACATGTAACATATTACAAAAATGTGTTCATACCAAAGAGAAATTATCAACACCTGTATTATTTTAATTTAAAATCTACCACAATCTTACTGCGGAATAAAATCGAAAAGTGGAAATAAAATAACAATGTGTAAACTTGTAAGTTATAAAATTTGTCAATACGTTTCGAACAATGAGAAGAAAGATTCACTATTTTAAGCTTTTTTTTTACATTGTTCTCATAAAATTCCAACAAGTTTAAGATAATTCATTCTGTTTTCCATCAGGTTATTTAAGATTCCTATTCAATAATCCCTTCAAATAAATAAATAACATCTGAAAGACAATCCAGTTCAATAAATGAAAAACATAAAGCGCAAATGATATAAAATAATATTTAACCATTAGAAATTCAGAATTTTAAAGAAACCCAAATGAATAAACATTACGAGAATACAGTTAATTCTAGCAAAATACAATAAAAGGTCAGGAATCAATTATTAAGCCACATCCATATGTTAAGGAAATGGTAAAGGAAAAGAAAAATATGTTTTTCGTATCGATATTTCGTCTTTTTACTTCGTTACAAGTATCAAACACAGAAACAAAATTATTTAACAAAAATGAACGCATACTGAGTACGAGTTCTGCTTTTGTTTTTGACACAGCGCAGGTGAAATTGTAGAGGAAGCAAGTTCGAAAAGCCGATGAATTTCGAACGGGTTCTTTTTACTTTTCAACCTACGTAATTCGGTATCGAAAATAAATTTATCTCTGCTGAGAATTCCTGTGTCCTCGAAAGCTTAATCGAAGGAAGCGATATCCAATATAAAATTGGAATTAAGTAGAAAGACGAGAGCCAATTGATAAATGACGAAGGAAGTGATGCGTTCGATTAAGGAGTGCCACCGTTATTCAAGGGAGAGAAAAAAATGTTCTTCGGCAAGGTTTCCGCGCGAAACATTGCTGTAAAGATTCTGAGTCATGAATCTTTGATTCAGTAAACTTCACGGAGATTTTTTAAAAGGTTTGATACAATAACTGAACTTGCTTTTGATGAAAAAGAAAAATAGCCATAAGTCTCATTAGTTTATTACAGTGGGGTATGCTATGCAAGATTATTTTATTTCAGCAATTATCTATGTAAAAAAGCAATGAATTTATTTTAAAGGAATGATTGAAACGCAAGAAATCTCTGTAGCAATATTTCAATTTTATAAAGAAAAAAATGCAAAGGTCAGCATGTCATTCATATGCTTTTATTTTTTAGAATAATAGCATAAGCAATTTACTATATCTAGGAAAATAGTATGTAAACAGATAACCGAGCTAAAGCAATCTCATCATTTTCATTAACCTCCAACGTCTGTCCATTTTGAATCTCTTTTTAAATTGAACGTCTGTGAACCGATCATAATATTTTGGCAACGAAAACATTTTCTATTTATATAACTATAATGGTATTATAATTCTCTTTTAAATCAGTCTACGTACGCAGTTACGTAAACTGGGAAATTTTATGAAATATTTGAGAGGCAATTTCTGTGTTGCCCGATGTAATTGGTTAAAAAATTGTATATTCAAGCTATAAAATCGATTCATTCAAAAAGCTTCTAAAAATCATTAATCTCAAATAAATTTACATTCTGCGATATTAATAAAAAACATTAACTGTTCTCACAGCTTCAGCTAGATTTTTAATTTAATATTCATGCCTCGTTCAGGATTCAACTTCCATCACTATTTCCGGGGTCAACGCAAGTCTAGCGCATCATTAGATTAACAAAAAGTACACTAAATAAAGCGCAATAGGAAGCAAGTGTTTGTCAGATCAAAGACTTAAAAATCACTTCAAACTAAGTACACATTTCATAACCTTTTCCTCTTCAAGCTGTGAACTTCAGAACTGCTTAAGCTAATTAAAGAAATCTAACTAAAATTGAACAAATAAAAGAATTGACAATAAGGGAAGACAAGCGGAAAATCTCCTTTAACTCAAATTAAAACTTTTGATGAATACTTCCGCAACGTAGTTTTCAGGAATTAATATACCTTAAAAAGCATTTAATATTGATAAATCTTTGCGCAAGAATATTAACAGATCTTAGTGTTCGAAGGAAAACAATCCCACACCACTGAGTGAATAGGTTAACACAGAAACATTTAAATAAACCGCCGCATAAAATTCAAAAAGATTATTGTGTATTCATTGTAAGGCGTGTCGAGCTTATAAAACCGGTAAGCTTCGTTTACTTTTTGACAAATACTTCAAAGAAATGACTCTGAACAGTTCCGGGAGGTGTAATTTAATTTACTTACTTGCAAATCCAAGCTTTTTATATTTCAAATAAAAATTAAAGAATAAAGCCTTTATTTAAGAAGATATATATATAAGAAAGAAAATATGTGTGTCTGTTTGTCAGAACTCCATCCTAATCGGTGAGTAATGGCGGCATGAAATTTGCAAATGTCATTTTAGCATACATTTCTATGTCAACTGTGCAATTTTCAATTTTTAAAAGTAATTGTTTCTAAAGATTTTTAAATAAATAAGAGAAAGGGTTTGGAATAACGATGCAAATATTTGTATTTCCGGTATCCTCCAGTGTACTTCCAGCTAGTAGAAGATGTGTCAGAGTGTAATGAAGGAAGCATTTGAATAAACAATGAATTTGAATTTATCACATGCGAAATCGGGTAATAAAGCTATTATTTATCCAAATCAAAATATACATTTGCACATTTTTGCCGAAAAGCTTCAAAGCCATTTCGAATTGTTACTGATATAGACTATGACATTTTGTTGTAAGCCGAGTAAAAACGAGGTCGCCCTAGGTTTCAAACGTAAAAAAAGGGGGAAATGTAAATTAATATTTAAAAAGTTAAAAACTAGAAAACGTAGTTTCTAGTGAAGTGGTTTAAAACTTTTCACAGTAAACAAGATTTATGTCAATACGTGATGAAAGTTATTTCAAAGATTGCAATTTGTTTATTTCTTCCAAGATGTGTCAGTAATAGAAAAGTTAGCTAAAATTACAGAAAATGTATTAAAGTAGTATAGTATATAGTATAGTAGTATACAGTTATAGTATTATAAATTAGTATTTTCCGATAATTCTATATATACACTCTGTCCCAAAAGTTTATAGAATCTTGTATTTTGCCTATAATTTTTTTGTTGCATATGATGTATTTCGGTGTAACTTACTGTATAGATATGTTATGTCTATTAAATTGAAAAAACAGCAGTTCTACCCCGTATATTTAATACCAATTTTTAAATCGTAGAATAAACTGAAATAACCTGTCCCAAAAGTTTATAGACAAATGCAATTTTATGCAAATATGGTATCGGTAATTACGACGTTGATCTGGAGCCTAATAAATACGTTGTAAGAAAAGGAAAGCGTTCGTTTGTTCTACGTTTCAAGATGCCTAAAGCGCAGCAGCTCTCTAATGAAGAAGTGAATAAAATTCTGCATTTGAAATTGCTTTGTAAGACTGTTAAGGAAATATTGAAACTTTTAAATCGTTCTAAAAGCATGATTTATCGTGTAGTAACTCGTAAGATGCCATATGAGTCAAAACCTCGTTCGGGAAGACCACGTGTGACGGATATTCGCAGTGATAGACGGATACAAAGAATGGCTTAAAGTCAGAAAATGTCGGTTCGTGAAATTACTGGGGCTTCCCGGTTGCAAATCTCCAAAAACAATGTTCGTAGATGAATTATAGGATCTGTTTATATGATCCACGCAAAAATGGCTCGCAGATTACCACTTTCAAATCTTCACATTAGTAAGAGATTACAATGGGCTCGTAATCATATGTCATATGGCGATAAATGGATGGCTGTCCTTTTCAGTGATGAAAAAAGTGGAACCTCGATGAACCTGACGGGAATATAAAATATTGGCATGATGTACGAAAAGAGCCCAAGAGCTTTTTCAGTAGGCAAAGTGGTGGTGGGATCTGTGATGGTGTGGGCGGCTTTCAGTTTCAACGGTCAAGTGGGTTTGGCCTTTTTAGATGGACGACAGAATTCTCCTAAATAAATAGAAACAATAGAAAATCATCTTATGCCATTTGCAGAAAATATAGGGGGACGAAATTGGTAATATCAGCATGATGATGCTCCCATCCATACCTCCTATACTACGAAAAATTATTTAAACTCGAAAAATGTTACTGTTCTTGTGTGGCCAACGATGAGCCCTGATTTAAACCCAATTGAAAATGTGTGGGGCATTATGTCTCGGAAGGTATATGAGAATGGAGGGCAATTTTATTCAGTGAATGTCTTGAAGACAGCTATTGAAAGCGTATGGTAGAACTTGGAACCAGAGATATTACAAACCTTAATTATGTCGATGAAAAAACGTGTATACAATGTCATATTGAGAAATGGAAAGACTTTAAACTATTAAGAACATTGTATTTGGCACCTTTTGTTGAAATGTCATATATTCTATAAACTTTTGGGACACCTATTATTTCCATTTTGCTATATAATTGAAATACAAATTGTTATTTTTTCTAAATATTTCGTTGAATGCAAGTCGCATATGGTTTGAATAAACATATTTGTAATTGGTGCTTGTATGCCTTTCCGTTTTGCTAAAACATATATTTTACTAGAGTCTATAAACTTTTGGGACAGAGTGTATACTGTTTTCATTAATATTATAGTCCTTTAAAAAGTTATAAAATTTTTATTTTTTGTTTTAAAAAAAATTTAGATTTGTTAATTAATCTCTAGAATATTAAATTATATTCAACAATTTAAATATCGTATCAGACATGTTTTAAAAATTAAAATAATTTTACATTTAATGCGGACTTTGCTTGACAACTTTTTCTGGCATTAAACTGTTGTGGGTTTGTATAGGCAGGTAACATGGAGGGTGTCACACATTTATTTACTAATTCCTTGTTAAAAAAACGAAAGAAATTTTTCTTAGGTGTTGAATTCTGTGTTTAAGTTCAATAGTGGATAAGGTGAAATATATATTAATGCTTATTTTAGATACATGCTAGGTATATTTTTTTTTATTGTGCTGCAATAATTCAGGGTTAAGTACCCTTTCTTTCTTATTATTTAGGGCTAATTACCCTTTCTATTTTTTCAACAATCGGTTACATGGATGGTTTTGCGCAAATAAAAATCTGATTTTAACATGGCTTGCTCTTTCAAAGCCGAGCAAACTACTTTTATTGTTGAAAAAACTCCAGATCCTGGATTGTCTTTTTCAAATATACAGGGTGTCCGGGAATTGTTGGACACTTCCAAAAAATAATTTCAAAAAAACTAATGATGTTTCAATTACGGTTTTTTTTTCAAATGAGGGAGCATTTTAAAAAATTTTTTTTCAGATAGGTAACACGCCGTTTGGGTGGTTTTTGTTTAAAGCCAGTATCTGCGAAAATATTAAAACTGGAAGAAAAATAAAAGCATGCATTTGTAGGAAAGTTTACACTCTTTAATTTGTCAATTCACATAAGTGTGAAAACTAAAGAGTTTTCGAGATATTCAAGAAAAACTAAAAAAGAAACCAGAAAACGGGCATCGGCTCCTGCTGATCGGTAGCCACTGCGAATGAAAATCTGTCACCGGTGACTGAAACTGAACTATCTAATTAGATGACTTCTTCTCTACTATAGTTAAGAGATAGCAGAGAAGGGGTAGTTCTTTAATTTTCAACTAAATGGAATGCCTAAATTAGATAAATAAGTATTTCTATTGAGCTCTGAAAAATGTAAACATTCTTTTTTAATGTATGGCCATTACTGAATTATCGCTCACAAATATCAGGTTTTAAGCACCATTTTGTAGCACACAAAATGATGCTTAAAACTTCAGTACATACTATTGTCAGTAAATTTTTGTTTAAAATGAAAAATATTGAAAAAAATTTGGATTGGATTTGGAAGATACCGAAGACAAAGCTTGATTAAATGCACAACCGTAGCTGAATATTTATAAAATATTCTAAGCAGTTCTCTCCAAATATTAATTAATAATGAAATAAAATCTTTTTTTACTAATTATTAAATATTTAAAGAAGTGGGAAATTAAGGACCATCGAAACCATCCTCTCCTCAAATTCCCTCCCACCCCTTACGTTTGGCTTACAAATCTGTAGGCCTTTCATAGTTCCATAGTTATTTATTTTAAGCACTAAAAAAATTTTCCACTTATTTTCATTGTCCGAAATATAAAATGCAAATATAATACAATGGGCAACCCTATATAATCGCATTAAATTTACCTTTTTCATTTTCATACGCAGTAAATGAAAAAGGTAATATTAATGAACTATTAAAGTAAGGCAATATAATAAGGTTAAAATGTAATATTAAAGTCCTTTGTTCTTCAAAAATAATTTACTGTCAATGAACTGTGAACTCAGAAAAGATTAAATTCAAAAATAATTTCTTTTCTTCACAGTAGAAAGCTCAACAACGAGAAAATATCTTCAGAATCATTTATGCAATTACTATGAAAAACACTAACTAGGGAGCTTTCGACGCTTTGTTTACCGTTCGCACGATTAGGCAGTAAAATGAAATAACTGAATATTCCAAAGTTATATTTTGTGTGACAAAAACCGCTAAGGAGCTTTTCAAAAACTAGCAATAAAGAGAACCAATGTTCTTAAAAGTGGTCATCAGTCGTCTATTTATTACTCTGGTTAAAAAACATATCCAGGAAATTTTACCGAGTTTTCTTTTCGTAGCAAATAATGTCCCGTTAGAATTAAGATTTCCTTTAAAAGTACATTTGCTTTAATAGAGTACAAAAGATACTTAGTAATGCCTAGTAACCGACAGATAATACTTTCATAACCAGGGGTGTAGTGGGTGTTAAAAACCCATTTGTTTAACAGTATGCGCAACGAACTTAGCAATGCTTAATAAGTGGCAGAGAAAACTTTCAAAACAGATTATTTTCAGTTTTTAGCTACCCCTTAAGGATCTAGGTGACTAAAATTCGGATTCATGGTTACGATTTTCCGGAACTATTATCAAATGCTTCAGATTTTGCATTTATAATGAAAATTCTCTTTTCTATAACGTTACTAATTTCAAGAAAGCCACGAAAAGAAATATTAGTACTAAACAGAAACCCCTTTCAAGGGACTAATTATCTTTGTAAAATGACATTGTAACATATGCGCAGCTCCGCTGTTCCAAAAATTTCCGGAAGGATTCACCAGCAACTTTTGTTGTAAGAAAATAATCTTTGTTGCACACAATGAGAACTTATACCAAAAATCTGCAAAAGAACAAATTGTCGAAAGGAATTTAACGAAGCGTGCGTGAATCCGAAAATGATTAATTGGGTGTACACACGACACGTGAAGGCCTTTCGCGAAGGTTGTATATTAAGGAATGTTTCTAGACGACAAACAACGTCACGCAATGACACAGCCGTACATCTGAAGCATCAGTAGACGTTGCGCACAGACAAAAAGAATGATAAAATGCGAGAATCGCACAGAACGGTACACTTGCATAAAACTACGAATAAAAATCTCCACTAAATCAAGGTGAGGTTTGGCAATCTGTGGTGCAAACTTCAGCACGATTTCACTCAGGACAATGAATAATTAAACGAGAATACTTTTTTAATACTCTTGAGCCTTACTAAAGCTCTTTCATTGTTCATCATTTGATAATTTAAATCTAATAAAAATTTGGCAGATGAAAGTTAATATAAAGAATGAAGGAAATTTCTATAAGGAAAATGAAAGGCAACCACAAGACTGGTTTTGTTTGCTGTGATAGACGTAAGGCATACAACTAACTAAGAATCGCTCATTGACAGCCATAAAATTGCAAACGAATCAAAAACTTCTTAAGTAATTACATCATCGAACCACAAAACTACTTTTAAAAAGTTCATTTCAGGAATCGACAAATTACACACATCCCCTTCTCGAAGCGAATATTTTCTAACTCTCACAAACTATTTGGAAAAGGGTACTTTCCTTTTTCTTTACTGCTGCTTCTGAGTTTTTTCAGTAGCACAATGTGTTTACATTAATACAGTAAAAGCTGTTAGTCAATTGAAGCGGGGAGTGGAATCTTGTGGCAACTGTTAACATGTCGAGAATACCTTAAATTTAGTACTCTCGTTTGGCAATGTAACATCAGCACTCACAGTTAGAGCCATCTAGCGGCTAGTTCGGAGATAAACAGTGTATGAAGGCATAACAAATTTGCCACCTAACCACTTCTTCCACTCGCCGTTTCAATATGTCAACTTCCGAGTTACGCAAAACAACTGCCTTTTATTTTAAGTCAAACTACCGTATCTGCGTAAAGGACGGTTTCTTTAAGTATTAGAATACGCTATATATATATATCTCAATTTGATCATCTCATAGTTTTCTCACTTTTTTAACACTTAACTTAATAAAACGAAGGACTGATTCAACTTCCAGATCTTTTATTAGGAAATCAAACACAAATATCTAAAATGCAAATAATAGTTTGGAAGAGAACAAACGAACAATGCCTTTAATCGTCTACATACTTAATGAGAAAACTATATATTCCATTTAATAAATATCTTCTGTTCAAATGTATTGTCTAGGGTTATGTAAGCAATGAGCTTGATTTTCACAAATGATGTGTGACGTAATTCAAGTAACCAAATTCAAATCAAGTAATCCTTTGCAAATGAAAAGCATCAGTACACACTCTGAATCTCTCCTCCACAATTAACAGTTACAATGACGAGAAGCTTCAGCCTATGAACATAAGAAATTATCTGCAATTCAGATTTCTGTAGCTTATTGCGTGAAAAATCCATGTAGTCAATGGGCCTTGAAACCATCTAGTACATAAAGAATGACTTTAAATTTATATTTTAAAAGCTTTCACAGCCTACTAAATTCAAAACATAATAGCGATTGACTCATACATGCCTATTGAAGTCTATCTACACATAAAGCTAATGTCATAATCATCAATCATTAGTGTTAAAAGACGCATTTAATTGTTATACTGGTGATCATTAGTGGATAAAAGAAATTTATTTAATCTAGTTTTAATCATTTTTCAGTGAATGATGTTTCGAATTTGAAGGCAAAAATAAGAATTATAGAATCCTAAAGTTTATGGAAAATTTTACATCTTATTCCAATATTATTTTAATTTGTTCGCTGTTATCTGACGCTGTCAAAATTAAATAAATTATACATCCTTTCCTTAATTGAAAAAAAAATGATGAAGCAATGCGCATCCTTTGAACACCAGTTACATAACGTTGAAATAAAAGACGACTTAAAAACTTCGGTTATCATACGCATAATAAATAAGTTTCAGCCTTGTTTAAGAAGAGTGGGTTTTCACTTAACGATAACGTCAATTTTCTACCCTGCTTTGGCAACCCAGAATTTACAGTATATGAAATGCATTATAATATTTCGTCGCTCAGTTCAAGAGGAGAAACACGTTTAAGAAGAAATAATAGGAAAATTAGAAGATAGGAAGTTCGAAATGCAGCAAGTAATAGAATAATAGCGATATTTTCAATTCATAACCAGTAGATCTAAGTAATAAATGATAACCAATAAAGCGAAATGGTAAATGGTAGAAACGGTAGAAGAAATAATAAGAAATATGCGATATAAATAGTAAGAAGAAAGAACATATATACAGCATATCGTCTTAGTTACATCAAAGTGTCGTTAGTCAAAAACCTCACACAGCAAAACATGAAATTTCGGTGCAACAGCTGGAATCACTAGTGACAAATGGAATTTTGTGGCAACATACAACAATCACATGCAACAATTTGAGAGAAGATGTAGCTAACCTATATAAGTATTTTGCATCAATAAAGTGTTTTGGCAACTTGGACATATGTCATTTTTATATAACAGTGACTACTTCTTCACCCCTTCATCGCGTTAGAGTACGGTTTAAATTTTTTACATTCGTGACCACTAATCAGCTGCGGGAATACACTTCCGACAGCAATTTTATTCGAAAAATATTTTAGCGACCCTAATTATACACATACATAACAAAATGAAATTAAAACTAAAATGCATATTAATGTTAGTAAAATTGAGATTTTAATGCAGTAAATCGTAAATTTTAAAGAAATATTTTCAATCGAAGTGTCTATTTTCTTCGTAAATTTTGTTAAGAATTGTTGAAATATTTGACAGAAATTCGATCTATCAATGTTTTCGTGACCTTGAAATTCTTCCAGACGACCCCATTTCGAGTCGCAAACCACCAGGAAGCCTTAGATCCAGACAAAAAGTAAAGGAAAGAAAACAACATAACAAAATAAATAAATAAGTAAGTATTGATTTGTGCATTATGTTCAAACAGATAGTATAACTTTTCCGTATTCTAGATACAGAAAAAAAACAATGGAATGTAATTGTAAATTTTAAAAAGAAAAACAACTAAGAATGCGTCGATCGTTATGAACAATCAATTGTTGACGATCAAACACAAAAATTAAGAAGTAACGCTGAACGATGCACCAGGTGAAAAATCAGTATAAACAAAAAAAAAAGGGAGGAAATACGTATAAAATTGGAGACTGAAGTAAAAGGATGGCAGTATTTCATATTACGGATGGAATACAGGTAAAAAGGATCAATACTGAAATATAGCAGATAAAGTAATGCTCGATGCCCTACATAAAAGTAGAATATTTGTTCATGAATTTTTTAAAAATAAATGTATAGGGGAAAAAATAGAATATAATATACAGGTGAACATTTCATCAATAACTTCAAGAGAGAAATTCATAACGATTCCCATTGTTCAAAATTTTATATATGATAATAATGATTAACTATTTTGCATATTGTTTTGATGATAGCAGTATATTGACAAAGAAGGTTGTTTCATCTAGAGATAGTAATAATCCACATTTAAGTTAATTCACTTTGGCCATTATAAAAAAGATTTTATATTAACATTCTATGTTCTCGCTCATCTCAGATAAAATATACATAATAGTCGTGAATACATTTTTTAGCTTAGCAACAGAAAAAGAGTTCATTTAAGTTTATATTGTGTGACAGCAAATTATTTTTCCTGAATAAAATGTACCTTCATTGAAAGTGTAAAAAATTAAAAATTTATGCAAAGGATATTTACCATTTTTATTACGATTGGTCTGGTGATCGATAAATTTTTATCACGATCCATAGTTTATTTCAGTTTTCTGAATATTTCTACGTACTTTCCTGAGTTTTTTATTTTAAAAAAATTATGGAGTTTATCAAGAGTGAAGTACCAAGAAATGTGCACATCAGAAAAACGAATTAAGATATAAGAATTAATGTTATTACATATTAATAAATGTAAGATGAAATTGTAGAATTTTTAATTCATTTTTTTTTTTTTGGTCTCCAGAAAAAGTAATTCGAACTCCCAAAGAATTTTATGGTAAACCGACGATCGGTTATCGAGCAATTGGGATGACGAACATCGTCTTTGAACTTCAGTTCGGGATGCTCTTGATTCCCGACGGGACAGGACGTTCACTGGCTAAGAGGGAAGAAGTACAAGGTATTGACCATATTCAAACAATATGTAAGCAAATAAATTAAATGAAATAATTCAGAATCAGCGAAATAGTAAGCCATTGAAAAATTAAAGGGGAAAAAATCAAGAAGAGATAACAAAAGCATTAAAAAAATAGTTTGTTATTGCTTTTACCACTTTTCCTCTGTATGATTCATCCACATTGGTCATATTACGTTAGTCAAGTTGAAGTTGAAAATCGGGGTTTTGTTTGGAATATATAGCGGCGTATATCTCCTAGTATCCGAGAGTCACAGTTAAAAGATGTCGAAAAGTCTCAACGTCTGAAGAAAGATCTGAAAATGGTGCTTAGAAGAACAGATCGTACGAAGAAAAACTTTGTAAGAGGAAAAAATTTGAACATTCAAATTGAGTTTCAAGCAGAAGTTAACTTCTGTGGGACAAATACTTCTTACAGTTTAGAAGAATATGCTCGATGGTGTTTTCTTGATTGTTTAGTTATTAAAGTTATGTTTCCTTAAGCAACGCGAGCACTATTTTGGGACAGACCACGGTCAGATGCCTGAGCTGGCAGCCCCGTCTCGAGGCTTCCGCACCGCGCCAGCGGCATGGTCTGGCCCGCGACGTCAGACTTGGTCTGCACCAGGGCTACAAGCAAGGCAGACCTTTAGTAGAATCGTGTTTCGAACCTGGAACCCTCCGGGCACAAAGCTGAGACCTTACCTCTAGACCACCGCGGCCTCAGGATAGGAAGAAGAATCTATAAAAGTTAATTTTTTTTAAAAAAATTATATCTAGTTAATTTTTTTTTAACATTAGGTCTTTATTGATAGGTAGAAAACGGGACAAACAGTCGAAAATCACGATAGTACAAGCCAATCCTAGTTGTTAGGTCACTTATGAGCTATTTCCTTATGACCAAAATTCTGAACAACCCAATCCGTTAAATAAAGTTCGGGATCAGTTCTTTTCAATTCCGGCTAATATGGAACATCTGGTCATTTCAACTCTAATAAGAAAAGTTCCCAACTAATTTTTGAAATATCCCTCGCATAGCTTCCAAACGGGATGTTAATCTAACTGAACTAAATCAACCAATTTTTGTATTAAACGTAATTAACAAGAAAGAAAAAAAAATACTGTTCATTGTAAGATGAAAATTCGATTATAAAAGTTACGACAAAGTTACATGCATTAAAAGAATAAAAAAATAAAAGTACAAACACACTTTTACAATCTCCTGTGGATCGAATAATTAGTTACCACAAGTGGCTTTCCATTGGCCTCTTTTCGAAGACCACGTTAGACAAGCTCTGACGTAACAGCACTTATTAAAACTTAGGTTTGTAAAGTTAAAAGCCATTTGAAATGACGGTTGTATTAGATAACATGGGCGTTGGCTGCGCACGATCACCTTGCCCATTTCAAAGAATCGATGCTCAGAAAAAGAAGCTTTTGTTTAGGATCTGAAAAAGCCATTTAAAACTAATCGCGAAAAAAATGAATATTACAGACATTTACTCTGTTAAATACATTTTACACACCTCTATGCATTAAAAGAAGTAGTGATTCGCGGAAAACAGCTGGCTTATGGTTTTAAAAAAATCAAAAAACAAAATTTCGGAAGAAGTTGAAATAAAAATAAGGTTTAAAAAATCTGATGATTCCGTTTTGCAACGAGAAAGAAATATTCATCAAAAATGAGCACTAATACGCATAAGTCCAGAAGCAAAACAAATGCAGACAATATTATTTAATTATTCAGATAAGCATTGCATTTTGAATCTGCACCAAGTTCAGTGGGGATGAATTTCGTAAATTTAAATCGTGGTCATACGCAGAAGATCAATACCTGAGACTGTACTCCATTCTCAATAATTCCACTGGGGAATTCCCCAAATGCAGACAATATTATTTCATTTGTCAGATAAACATTCGTTTTTGAATCTATTCTAAGTTCACTAGAGATGAATCTCGCAGTTTTAAATCGTAGTCAGATGCAGAAGACCGACACCTGTGACTATATTTTCCAAATTTACACAATACAACAACAAAGGTTAGAAAATTTATTTCACTCAAAACGACTAGTTGAATATCCACCAAGCCCATATACACTGGCGAACCTTAAGGGTTCTATTCTGGTATCCCCGGTTGGGTTGGGAGACGTCACTTTTCCCCACGTTAACAACGGGAAAAGTGACGTCTCCCCCCACAACCGGGGGTACGCGAGTAGACCCGTAAATAGAATCGAGATTCAATCGGCGATTCTCAAAGAGAAGATAATTTTTGAATACGAATGAGACTATAAGGTGAATCTAAAAAAATCTGGAATATGATTAAATATTTTTACTTGAAATCATAAAAAGAAACTGAAATTAACATTCTTAAAAACGGGAATTAAATTTTTTAAAGCTTCAAACTGCTCTGGCTAATCTATCTTAATATCTTATTAATATTAATATTTCTGGCTAAATAAAAAGAGTGGTTAAACATTTCAGAGATAAAATCTTCAAATCAACTATTTATCCCATTTTTAAAGAAATTCACGATGTCAGAACTTCGAAATATTAATGGAAGTTTGAAAACTTTCAAATTTGAATCCGTGGTTGTTGCGATCAGATGCTGAAAAAAAACCCTGTTATATGGTTACCTGGAGATATTTTTAATAGATGGAATAACAATAAAGGCGCCCGCCGATCAAAAAGGGCAAGGGTAGCCAAAGGTCTGAACTGGTCGGACAGGAAGTATAATAAAAAATATTATTTGCAATCTACTATGTTTATTGGATATGGTAAAACAAAACCAGTCAATAAAATCAACAACGCTCTACACTTCTCAAAATTATACATTCGCACATCTCCTTTCAGAACAAGCAAAATGATCTCATGAAACAGAAACTACAGTTTATTTAGCTGCAGAAAAGTTATTGCAAAATTTTTAGTTCCAATTTTCGCTTTTTTATAGATTTTTTGGGACAACTCATTCTTTAAAACACATAATTATGTTTTAGATAAAAAAAATGATCAGAATTAAATAGTTTCAAAACAGTGATATAACTTCCAAGGCTATGTGAACACCATGCCACTTAGAAAGTCTTAGTTTTGTTCATTTGTTGTGGGTTTTATGGCACAACAGCCATATTAGGATATACTGCGCCCCTTGGTAAGTAGAAAGTTCTAGAATACATTCTTATAAACCATCTGGCAGAGAAATTTCTTTCGAGAAAAGCATTGCGAGCATTATCATTTCGAGGCATACACGATTTCAGAAAAAAGCATTGATTTTAGTAAAAATTCGTCAAAAAGTTCTGTATTTGCACGTTCACTGTCCGTGTATCAAATATGATTCAGTAAAAGCTTTTCGTTCTTACGTTCATGAAGTACATTTGACCTTTCAACCGAAAACGTAAATCTCAACTTAAACCTGGCGGTCAGCACGTTCAGATTTATAAACACTGTAAACAAAGCTGGACGTCTGGAGGTCAATTTCGAAAAATACTTGGACAGCGAACGTGTAAAGTACAAAAAAGATAAGCTATTCTAAAACCGGGACATTCTCAGAATATTTTTAAAAAACTGATTCCACTAGGGAGCAAACCGCAATTAACAGCATATGAAAAATTATAGTTTCACTTCAGTCGTTACTAACGAATAATAGGTAATTTACATGCGTATTCTGAAAACACCATCACGTTACTTCAAATATTTCAATTCCTACCGAATTAAGAATTCGAACAAAAGAAAGTTCCAACGCAAGGCAATGGTGTAGCATACTAAAGAAGAATCAGAAAACATTTCAAAATCGGTGTTTTTAAAATGAACAGGTTTATATAAAATTTGCATACAAATCAGGCTAATGCCCTTCATCAGCTGTCACAGTAAGGAATACAATATCTTAATTTCGCCTAATAAAGACGCAAAATTTTCCTTTAAAATTGACACTGTTTATTTAAAGAATGAAGAAAATAAGTTGATGGAGAAATAGAGCAACTCTAATGTAATTATGAGTTAGAGGAATTGGAAAAATTCCACAGAATTACGATAAGAACAATATCTTAAA
Source organism: Araneus ventricosus (assembly GCA_013235015.1). Taxonomy (NCBI): domain Eukaryota; kingdom Metazoa; phylum Arthropoda; class Arachnida; order Araneae; family Araneidae; genus Araneus; species Araneus ventricosus. The sequence goes on from BGPR01000062.1 coordinate 1,486,725, forward strand.
ATATAAATGAAATTAAAAACTTTAGTGCAAATAAAAAGTATTTTAAAAGAAACAAAACGGAATAATACATTGAGATAATACTTCAGATGATTATATATTTTTACAAAAGATAAAGGCGTGTAGAAATATACAAAACAATTCAATAATGATAATAAAGGTTTTAATTTTAATAAGGCTTCATTTATTTTGTCTTCCCTTATGAGAGACATTCCTTATTTCTGGAATAATAGCCGCATGTCTAGCAGTTTAAGAAAATCACGTACACTTTTTTTAGAATGAATTACCCTAAAAAAATGGAAGGAACTTAAATTTGTCAACTATTTCTTTTTTTGAATTTCCTTTTCATTCAACTGGATTCATTTGCTTCGCTGTGCCTACATCTAAGCTCCGACTCAATGGTTGGTTGACGGATTTTCATGATTCAGGGACCTCTTTTTTACTACGCTGCACCAACCTAAGCTCCAAAGGATAAACTAAGGATCCAAGCTAAATAATATAGTAAATTAAATAATAAATCAACAGATGATGCGTACGAATGATAACGGATGAATCTCAGTTCATATAGAACAATTGATTCTTCTTGGTAGAATATCCTCCTTATAATTTTGAATGAAATCAACAATAAGAAACAATACTGAATGTCAAGAAAAACTGCAATGAAATAAAATTAATATGAGGGTAACTGCAAGCAATCCATAAAAACCAAAGACGTGCGCAATACAAAGTATGGGACGAATAATGATTAATAATTAGATGTGGTTTTTTTATATACTGCTCCAATTCAGCGACAATTATGCATTCTTTTTTGTTGGCTATAAGGATTTAATCAACGTTAGAATCGGTCTCTTTTCAGCACATAGCTAAATATTATTTTTAGCATCTAAACCTTAGAATATGTTTTCTATTAAATAATAAATTAAAAATCCTCGTCTGATGTTTCTTCCTTTGCTGCTTACATTTTCCAGAAAATATCCGGATTCTTAACGGAAAGAAAGAATCAATTTATTGGCATATAATAGGAGTAATCAGACAAATTCAAAATTCTTGAATTATTTACTCAAATATGGTGTTATAAATGTATTTTGACGCATATATTGAAGAAAACATTCTGATTGATCGTTAAATATAAATTTGGAATAAAATGTCGGCTAATTTTTGGGGAATGATGTCAGTCCATTGGAGAACCTTCCTTCTTATTTGCTGTGCATATAACATATATCAGAGGAGTAACCGATAATTTTGAGAGATTTAACTACTTCTCTTTAACTGAAAAGAATAAAACAATAAAGTCAAGAATTTATAATTAGATTACATTCTCGATGTGAAAGTTCACATTTAGCTATGGCATGTAATGTTGAGCATTTGAGTCTGTTTAAAAGGATTTTTTCGATAAAAATAAATCTTTTTTTTATCGTATAAGTACTTCTACTTACTTTGATGTCACTGCGGATGTTTCAAAAACTTTGATTTCTTACTACTGAAAAAATTTACTTTCATCTTCAGACATCTCAGCAGCACAAAGAGGCTATTTCAATACTTTCTTAAAGAAAAAGGATAAATAGCTGATGCAAATATCATTATCAAAGTACTTGCATCGTGATGGAATGAAATGCTTCAAGTTTGTTTACACACATAGCAGATATGCTGGTATGGATTTTCCGTAGTTACTTCTAACTAACGAAATAAGGAAATTGCGGTAAAACTAAGGATTTTGTGGTTTCCTGCACTTTTCAAAAATGTTTTCATTTATTTGTTTTTACATTTTTTATTTCTTTTATTTGCATCAAGAAGAGAGGGATCAGGGTAATCAGAACGATTGACTGGCCAAAACTCGAAATCATGGAATAAAGAAATCCCCCAATGTCTATGATTTTTTTTTAAAGTTAAAAGGAAAACTGTTGTGTGAGTAATTGAAAAATGCGCTTGAATTTTGACTTTGTGTCCAGATTATAATAATGGCAAAAAGCTTTTAACAGTTAAATTTTTTTTAAAAAGAATTCATGTTGCACTGACAAACTTCGTGCACCACACACTTCACAGTTGAAGATGTCCAGTGGGTATCTAAAGAAAATAAAGAGAGAAAGGAAACTCTGAAGCATGACTCACAGACTTCAGAAAAAGACAGGAAAAATGAAATAGTACTAGCATAAAGGCATATACCAAAAAATACAAGTTTTTTTATTAATATTAATAAAAAATTACATAATCATACATTTTAACCCTCTGACTGCCGAATTCTTTCTAATTACTATTTAGATGCAACGTTTGAAAACATGTTCAAATACCGTTGCACAAAGCGAATTGTTATTTACATGCAAGGCTTTATTAGTATAATATGATTCAACATTTTAAAAGTACTAACAAGGAGTGGGCGCGACTTGGGAAATTCAGTTCGGGATGAAACTTGGCATATTATTAGCATACCTTTAGAATGTTCACTCATTAATCTAATAAAGTGCTAAGGTCAGCTAATTCGGAGAAAATGGCCCTCAAACGTTGGGCACAGCTTATATACCAGTAAGTGATCACCAGCAGTTAGCGGCAAACTGGCTGAAGTGTCAGCGCGCCTACTGATCGCTTGGTCAACGGTTCGGTTCTCTTTGTGTTTCTTCCATTTTTATTTTTTCCAAAATTATCTCAAATTAAATGAAAAATTAAAGAAATATATTTTAATTAAAATATTAATTATTTTTATGCATAAAATGACTATTCATTCATATGATACTTGAATTATAGTTAAGATTCAATTTATAAGCAGTAAAATAATTATAAACACATCTTTAATGGTGATAAATAGTAATTATAATGATGCACATCGTGAAACATTTTTGTTTAGGCTTTATCATTCATAAATTTTAGAAATTCATTCTACATTTATTAATTAATTATAAATTAATCTTTCGTTTACTACTAGTAATTCATATTTCTACATTTAATTGCATACAAGAAGCAGAATGATAAATCACGAAAATTTTCACATCTTGCACAATTAATAAATGACGATTGTTCACAAGAACAACGGTTCTTTAAGTGATTCTTCTGCGATTCCATCTTCAACCTCCGATACACTTGCGATATACTTATTCATAAAATATTTTAACTATCTGCATCATGCTAATTTAATCAAAAAACGATATGAAACACTTCAAAATCCAAGGTGAATGACCACGTTTTTTCAGAGCTTCTAAACGAATAAGAGCAGCACTACAGAAGAATTTCATACGATAGTGAGTAAAAACAATTATAGATTTGTCCCTTTTCATTCATTGAAATTTTGTACCATCTGTCTACGTATTTAATAGATTAACAGCTGCTCTCTACTATTTACATTCGATCATTAAAATATTTGACCGTCCACAAATGTATTCAATGCATTAACATCTGCTCTCTTTTGTTTTCAAATAAAGTAAAAACGAAATATTTGTAAATATAAAAACCCAATAATTTAAAACTTCTAATGATTTTAAGAAAACAATTTTAATTACAGTTATTATTTATCAACATTAAAGATGTGTTTCTAATTATTTTACTGCTTATAAATTAAATTTTAACTATAATTCAAGTATCATATGAATGAACAGTTATTCTATGCATAAAAATAATTAATATTTTAATTAAAAAATATTTCTTTAATTTTTCATTTAATTTGAAATAATTTTAGAAAAAACAAAAAAAAACACAGAGAGGACCAAACCGTTGACCAAGCAGACAATAGGCAAGCGCGCTCACACATGAACCATTTGGCCGCTGACTGCTAGTGATCACTTACTGGTATATAACCTGTGCCCAAACTTTGCGGGCTATTTTCTCCGAATTGGCTGGCCATTGCACTTTATTAGATTAATGGATGAACACCCTAAAGATATGCTACTAATATACCAAGTTTCATCTCGAACTGCATTTCCCAAGTAGTGCCCTCTCCTTGTAAGTAAACCCAGCGAAAATCGCAAAATGCAGAAGAAAATAGACTTACTTCTAACCCGCAGAAATCGCGGGATAAGCAGCCAGAGGGTTAATAAAAGCATTTTAAGAGTCTCTGTCATGTGTTACATTTTAAAACAGTTTTTAAAAAATCCGTCTTTTAGCCCTACAAAATTTGGTTGTTTCTTTTTTCTTTCATTTTTTAATTTGTTTTTAATTAAAATTACTTTCCTGAGCAAAACTAAGAATCGCTAAATTGCTTCCATACACAAACACACAAGAATCACATAAAGAAAATCGGTAATAAAATCAATCATTTTTTACAGCAAAAACTCTTTGTTATAAAAACTAAATGATCTTAAAATTTCAGATTTTAAATAATCTTAAAAACTCACAAACACTTCTACTCCATGTTGCCTTCTTTTCACAGTAACCTGTCTATGATAAAGCAATTAAATGAATAACTCTTACTAGCATTAATATTATTTCTCTACTATAAAAGAAAATCTCTGCCGACAAGACTTCCCACATATACACTCCCCACCGTGTCCGGTTAAGAGAAGCATTTACATTGGCAATAAATAAATCTCAGGGTCAAACATTCAACAAAGTCAATTTTGCAACAGAAACGGAAACTACTTTCACTCACGGAAAACTTTACGAAGCATTATCTAGATGTGAATCAAACAGCTGTACTAAGATCTCATCTGAAATCAATGAAAAAGGTATCCGAATGTAACACTGAAACACTCTATTAACAATGACAACCGAAACAACGGAGGTTTGCAGTAAAAGCTTCTTAAAAGAGGAACAATAAATTTTTTTACCTTAAATTAAAGCTTTAAGTACAGGTTTTCTCAGTTGCACAATATGAAGTTAATTGTGTTTTAAGCAATTTTTAGCACATGGCTTTTAATTAATTTAAGTTTCATGTAGTTTCGACAAAGAAATTTTTGAGTCCAGGAAATTTACTTCCTACCGATTTTATGAATAATAGTTCAGTTTCATTCCAAACAATGTAAACAATAAATAAAAAAATAAGTACAAAGAAGAGGAAGATACTAAAAAATAAATAAAATAAAATAAAAGACGGAGAAGGAGAAGAAGAGATTTTGCAAGTGTTTACTTTTAAACCATGAATGATGATCTTAAAAGCAGCTAAACATATACATATTTACCACTATTTACACATTTTCCACGCTTCTGTATTTAAAAAACTATTTATTTAAGAACAAAAAAGGAGTAATAACAATAATAAGGAAATTCAGAAAAATTATAAAAATAGCCTTTTTTCCCCCGATTTCAACCTTTCAGTGTAACAGAAATAACTTAGCTGGGTTTGTTGTTCATGGATGGTATGGCATTTCATTGGGATGTGCAGGTAAAATTTGAGATGTCATCACTGTAAGGACATTAGTTTCAGCAATTATTTTAAACACGGCATATCACTGGCATGTGTGCGTGTTTTTTCAGATGCTATCACTGTAAAGATATTATTTTAAGCTTAGATAATGCATGCAAAAACTGTGAAACTCTTTAAAATGACGCTACAAAATTGGACTCGAATGCAGTTTGCAAATCCTGAGTTCCTTTCAAAACTATTATCTAATATTTATAGGCATACCAGGTAATTTCCTTCAATCATTTCCAGCAGTCTGTTTACATTTTCTTTCTATTTTTCGAATATGCTTAAGTTTTGTGAACAGAATTTAAGAATGACGGCTTGAATCTCTAAAGAAAAACTTTTCAACAGACTAAAGAGGCTATATTTACAGCAAATATATTAAAATAAATTTCACGTACGTTCAAATAATAAATCAGAAACGGGAGGGAGTGTTTAACCCAGACCGCAAAAGCGATCCAGTTTAATGCATGCGTTTCTTTTACGAACGTGGGTGTATAGCAAGGTCGCTTGAATTTTGACACACTTCAAAACGCAAAGAAAACAATTGGCTACAGTGTCGCATTCCGAAAGCATCGATCTATGATTGGGAGACAAAGATTTTGTATTCGTAACCTGAGGCGCTAACATTCCATGCCTTGAATATTAAATGTTTTACCTCCTCTAAGGTTTGTAGACAAGATTTTATTTTTTGTACATTTTTGTTAATGAAAATGTTTTTTCTATGCCAACGTTATTTACGCCTACTAGTTTCTACTCCTAGAAACGCCTCCCTTGTTAAGAACGCTAACTTCCGATAGAAATCCATCATTCTCGCTGACATCTTTAATCGATCTATTTGTCAACAAAACCACTTTTTTAAGGACTTAGGTCCTCTACCCAACATCAATTTTCCTAAACGACATTCAGAACTCACAACTGATGAGGAAGGAAGAAACAGTTTTAGCTTTCCTTACAGCTTGTACTGTATTACAAAGCTATACATTACATCGTCAAACTAAACGTGTGTTAATAAATTTGGCATGAAATGTGTGCTAATAAATATGGCTATATATTTGAATGTGTGTTATTAAATATGGATATGTATTTGAAACGTATGTTAATAAATATGGCTATATATTTGAATGTGTGTTAATAAATATGGATATGTATTTGAAACGTGTGTTAATAAATATGGATAATAAATTTGTGTAATAAATGCGGCTATACAATTGAAACGTGTGTTAATAAATATGGATAATAAATTTGTGTAATAAATGCGGCTATACAATTGAAACGTGTGTTAAAAATTATTTCTATACAGCTCTAATCTAAATATATTAAAAAACATAAATACGATAGTTGGTAAAACATTTCCTAAATAGCTACAAAAAAACCTATCGTAGATTACGCAATGACAATTATCTATGAGCACTTCCTGATTACAGAAAACAGATTTCAAATATATGTAAGATATTTTCATCATGCTGTCTCTATTGTTCTGTATTTCATTAACTATAGTTTTGGTTGCTTGAAATCAAAATAAAATTTGAAGTGAAAGAAATCTGCGTGGGTGGATATGGGAGGAAACAGTTACAGCAAGGTAACCTCCGAACACTTGTTTTTAAAATGGTTACCTCTTTCATTGATTCAGCAGTCATCTACTGATTACAGATGGCCCATATTGTGAAGGTATTTACTCAATCAAATTTCTTAAATTGAATAGCAAAAATAAAACATGAAATCAAAATGAACGCATGTTTTGAATTCTAAAAAAATAATCTGCACGTTAACTCCCAATTAAATAAATAAACAAATAAACTAACTTTTCATTTTTTTTATTAAGATAAAAAGAACTAGCAGTAAACAATATAGTTTACATATAGAACACAAGCGTTTCATAGTTGTTTAACCTTCGTAGATTCAACTGTCATTTGCTGATGGTTCATATAGTAAAGACATTTATTCTAACAAATATCTTAAATTAAATGGCAAAAAGGAAATTCCAAACCGAGATGGATATATGTCTTAAATTAAAGAAAAAAACTAATAAATTAACTTTTAATTTTTGTTTTTTAAAATAAAAAGTACTCGTAGAAAACAATTTGTGACGAGCAAACAATATAGTTTATATAAAGATCAGTATTTAAACATTGAGGGAACAACTTTTCTTTTACTGTCCTATAAGTAAAGAGCTGTTCTCTTTTTAAATAAAGATAAAAGCTTATTGAGGCGTTTCTTCAGCAATAGACTCTTTACCTAAAAAAGTTTAAAACATGTTCGGCCTAGACATAACAAAAATTAAGTTTGAAAAATGTTTTTCGTATAGGTGCATTTGGTTCTAAGAGATTACAGTAAAATAAACATACTCTCATAACAGTCGACAAAAGATTTTGCTTTCGTTCGTACAGAATAGTTTACAGCTATTAAATATTTTTCAAATAAAATTTCACTGGTGTTTTCATACTCTATTAAACCAGTGAACGCCATATAATTCTTATTAAAATTTTAATTTCTAAATATAAACATACAAATTCAGTTTTATTACATAATCTACATATAAACCTAATAAAGAAACCGAAATTGCACGCATTTGTAGTTTTAAAAGTTTTTGGTATCTTTGATTTCTCATGAAAAATAAGTTTTTTACAAAGGGTAAATTCACCAGCGATGTTATACCCAATTTAGTTAAAAATAAACAACTAATAAAATTATTCGACAATTAATCATCTGATGAGTATTAGTGAAACATACATTACAATAATGGTCAAGATAAATAAACACAAAACCAACCAAGAACTAACATAGTTGTACTACGGAAGTCGAAACATAGCTGATTTTCATTCACGAAGAGTTGAATTCCAGGCACACACGGAAGCCAAGTTGTACCTGCTGTAACTTTCACACTGATTTCCATTTCATTAGCAGGTCCCGGATGACACGAGCATTCCTTCCACACTTTTTCTAGATCTTACTCGCAATAAGTAGCACGTTTAAGCTGTATAATTCTACGATCTTTTCTAATGCATGCTGTTTGTAATCAGGAAGAATGTTCGCCGAACAGATTCCAAAACAAAGTTTTAAAAGGTCAAAGACATCTCCTTTTACGTTGTTAAGAAACGCAAAGAAATATCCCCGTATCTCATTTAATGACAATGCACACCGTCACGCGTACACTTTCTCTGACGACGATGCTAAAAGTGGTTGAATTTTGTTCTTTCATCGCCTGCTCATCCTTATCGGAAAGTTTATTTACAGAATACTGATTTCAACAGAGCGCTTTTGTTTCGGATGTCAGTCATCGACAAGTGCTTTCGAACGACTATTTCAGTGAGCTTAATGGACGAAATAAACTGACCTAGAGGAATGGGTATTTTTCAATACTTGCAAAAAATGAAGTTCTTATTCATCAAGTATTTCGAATGCTGGAAAGACAGACAAATTTAGCCTCAAATTAGCATATCTATGAAACACTGGACAAGAAACATTGGTATTATTATAGAGTTACCTAAAAATATATTGATTGAAAATATCTTTACATTTTCAAACAGGGAATTGAAATGGGCTTGGAAATTTGAAAAAATGGCGAGGGCTTTTGTTTCGAATATCAATTATCAGCACATGCTTTCGAACTATTTCAGAGAGTTAAAATTGTTAATTATTGGAAGAGAAAAACTGATCTAAGGAAATGGATATTTTTCAATACTTGAAAAAAATTAGTTTTCGTCAAGTATTGCGTATGCTGGAAAGTCAGATATATTTTAATATTGGATTAGCTTGCATTTGGAAGTTTGTACAGATCACTGAATTTCTTTTTTTCTTTTTTTTTTTTTTTTTGAAGTTCCTTAGGAGCACAGTGAAGGAAAATATTGATATGTGAAATAAATATGGTTAAATTTTAAAACATGAAATTGAAATGAACGTGGAAATTTGGAAGAAAAAGAGAATAACGAAAATACTAATAGACAGGCAAAGCTTTTCAACAGCTGAAATTGTTTCTTAAAAATAACAAAAATGGACCTAAAGGAATGGATATTTTTCAGTACTCATGAGAAAACAAGGCTCTTATTTATCAAGTATAAAGCTCAAACGATTAATAAATTTTATTCTTGGGCATCTACAAACGGAAGACTACAGGATTCCCTGCATTATTTTGAAGTTATTTCAAGAGGCTACTGAAAAGTATGTATACGAGAAAATTTAATTACATTTTCAAGCGCAGAATAATTCAATCTTGTAAATTTGAAAAAAAAATAATAAAACAGAAAATAGCAGAACGAAAGGGACTTCAGTAATTTACACCCACAGAAAGAGCGATAAATTGTATCCTTGAATTCCTCTTAGATACACAGCACGATTCCTTGAATAAATACGCAAGTTATGTAACATCTCAAACACGAACATTTTTGGGGTGTGAAAAAAGAAAAAAAGTATAAGCTTTTTAAACATGTTCTTAGAAACTTGAAAGAAAAGGATAATTACGAAAAATAATTGCACACAAAAAGAATACGGACGTGCACATTGTCTAAAATCATCGAAGTCCTTTTAGAAAATAAAATAAAAGAAACATAAGTAGTTTTCATTATTAAATTTCAGTCTGTAAAAATCAGAAAAACGCCACATTTTGACAACAATCACAACAAATTTTCCCCCAAATGGGTGGAGAAAAGGGACGTTACAGCTTAAGTGTCATTGAGAATCCTTTCATTTTCAAATTTTATAAAATCTAACTATCAAATTTACTTTCCATAAATAAAAGCAATTAGATTCAGCTCAGTTTGTATATGGTTCACTCGTTTCATACCTCGAGAAGAGGTCAGATAGAACCTAAAAGTCCTTTGTAGAAAATCAAAAGAGCAACGAAAACAAAAGCTTTCAACATGCAGCAGTGTTACATCGGTTAATAACATGATCAGCTATTCTTGGATATGTTTCTTCATTCATGAACGAACACATATATTATCAATGCCCAGACGAGACCGGAAGGAAGCAACGATAAGATGCAAAATAAAGGACATGGTCCAATTTCAGTGCTTGATTCCTCTCTAGAGAAATGAAAATGCTTAGCACTTGTACGAAGCAATGCTTTTTTCTCTATATTTACAAACATGTATCCGAGACGTTACCCTTCGAATTCCAGGGTACATTTTCAAAATTAAAATGTTAACCTGCACGCAAAAATTTAAATCGTGCATCTGAACTGAAAGAAACTAATATACTTCATAAATTCATCATATTCTTTTGTTATACAGATAAAAGTATGTATAAAGCATCTTCAGAAAAAATTAGTATATCCTTCAGAGTCCCGACATGCTTTACAAGGATATCTGAATATTTCTCAAAAACTATGTTGAAATTTTCTTTGTTTACTAGTAGTAATTACTTTCTTTGTTTCTTCTAGATTACGGACCCCTTTTGAATCTACATGAAGGTCATTTATGGGAGGGATCTCGTAATTCTGAACAGTGATCAGATGACGACGACAATACTCGAGCCGACAAATTCCTCTTCAAACTTCCCCACCACACCAGCGGGAGGATGTACCGTATGATCAACCGTATTTAATGCACCAGGGCCGCATATATGCTGGAAATCAAGTGGAATCAAGTCTTGAAATAATAACACCCGAAGCCGCGGTCCCCAAAATATGTTTCACTAAAATCTCGGAATTAAAATATCAAAGCTTAGAATCTTTCCAAAAATTTTATTCACTTTTATTTGCTTACGATCAGTTGATACAGATAACCTTGATATTCGTCATTTTGATTTACAATGGCTTTCAAAATGGAATGTTATTAAATTTTCATTCAAACTTAAAACTTTCAAGTACGGTACAACACACCAACTGAAAATATATCAGAATTCAAATTAAATGTGATATTTCATAATGCTTTAATTGCATGATTCTTCTGTTGAAGCCAAAAAGTTAAGTAATTCCAAGGATAATACAGTCTCTGCCTGATTTCCATTTTTTATATATTTAAATTTATGGTCACACGCCAATTCTATTGAACTTATTTATAAATGAAGGTGTATCAACATTTGAACTGCATACGTAAGGGTGGAAGCTGATGTTGTGTGCATCCGTTTTAGGAAGGACCAGGGCCGTGCAAGGGTATCTGGCGCCCTAGGCAAACAATTCATGTTTCCCTAGGAAGAGAAAAATTTATACGCCCCTTACTAATACTTATTAGATGTTCACTTGCAAAAACATAGCGGGATATAAACAAATGTATATAAGGATCCATTGTTTTTTTAGTTAAGGAAATTTTTGAATTCAGCAAAAAGGAGAAAAAAATCAGTAATAGACATTGACTTGCATTTTAAGCATCAATTATTCATCGACATACAAGTTATAGTTAAATACATACAGTTACAGTTAAATACATACAGTTATAGTTAAATACATACAGTTATAGCTAAATACATATTGGAATTCAATATTCATTATGAGGGGCGAAAGTCAACGAAAACATGACAGTTTCGCTTGATGGACAGGCATCCCATTATTGGGGTGCGATTAATCGATTGACAAAAATCACCTGATAGTAAAACCGGCCCTGGGAATGACAACAAAAAATTATCGCAAATGTTTTGTGTTATCATTTTAGGATTTTTTTTTTCTAGATTAAAGCTCAAATAAGAAAAAATAAATCGTTTGCTTTTTCCTTTCAAAAAAACTGAAAAAGTATCAAAACACAACACGCATCTTTTCAACTAGTTACAATTAAAATTCAATATCATTTTCATAAAATTGTGTCAGGGTTCATCGAAGGTGTACGAATAAATATCAAACATACTCTTGAGACCACACAGAAATTCGATTAAACCTGAAAAGAAGTTTTCATCGCCTTTCATATCTAAATGACTTTTCCTCACAGCCACGCCATTCTTCAATAATCAGAGGAAAGAACACTTAAACATCGTCAAGTGGCGTCAAAACAAATAAACAGAGCAAAGATGCCACGACTTATCGCTCGTAATGAATGATGAGTAAAAAGCAAATAAAAAGATGAAAAAAAAGAAAAACTACCGGAGCATCTTTCTGAGACATGATATCAAACGTGGTATTCTTCCGATTCCGCATAACAGATTATCATTTCCTACCGATTATTTTAATTAGAGAGACAAGTCTTCAATAATTTCACTGATACTCTCTCCTTACTTGAGCAAGATATTTCGCTTATTACTGATTCGACATAATTATTTCTGAAATATGAGTAAAATTAAGCGCACTGGAAAGGTTTTTGTTTTTCAGCGCTGCATTCCATTTCGCTGTCAATTAACGTTAGAAGAGTATTCCAAGTTGGTACAACAGACCGCAAATTATAACAGCGCACACCTAAAAAATTATCGCTTTGGCAAGAACAAAGAAATTGTCCTTATTTTATTGTCGTCGACTTCCTAATTTCACGGCATTATTTTCATTCATTATCAGTAGATGGATTACGTTTTAATGAGTTAAGTATCTAAAGAGAAAATTAATAATAATTCAATGGGCAATTAGTTCATAGCTTATTGTTAAGACATTTATTACAATAGCAATTATATCATGAAAGCTGTAATTGTAATACGATTATGAGATGTCGTTAATCAACAATTTTGATGAACGATATCAATTTGTTTACAAGTATCTCACAATAAAGGCGACAATAAATTCTGAAATTCTGCAAAGACATAGATAAGAATGCATATGCTTGAACAAAAGGCATTTAATTCTAACATTCATGTGGAGGAAATCAAAGACAGAAAGTGGAAAATGTTGTTTTGGGAGTAAAATTTTGATAAATAATTCCTCAGTAGTGGATACAAGCGATTTTTTTTTTTTTAGAAAAATATATCTAAATAATTCAACAAAAGTTTTTATTTGAAGAAATCTAATTTCAATTTTAAAAGGGGAAAGTAAAACTTCTCATTAAACATCTTATATTAGAAATATGTCAATAGTATTTAAAAGCAAGCGGAGCCTAACATGGCCCTGTCTTGGCTGCCAGGTGTTTTTATCCGAGCTACTTTCGACTTTCACTCAAATAAGACTATGTAAAGTGCCTCTGCACAATGGATTTTTCCCAACTTTTATCTTCGACACATCGTAATAACCTTCACTTTCATATTGAGACTACATCCACAAATTAATTGATATAAAAAAGAAATAAGACTGCACAAAATCGCTTATTCTGCGCGAAAAATATTTCGGCTTCAAATGCAGTCGAAACGTAAGTTTCTAGACTCTAGAAATGTTTGTCCAGAATATAAAAATCAGGTGGTACAGGCTTCAAAAATAAGCGAAATTAATTTAAAACTTTATTTCTATAATATTTACAGAACAGATAAGGACATTACCTGGCAATAAAAACGCTAATATATTTTTTCCGATGCTTAAGGAGCGAAAACTCAAAATTTAGTTTTACCATTGATGAATGCATAAATTCTACCCTTTCACAATACAACGTATAAAATTCAATATTCTGATTTTTTCTCTCTCCATAGAAAAAGTATATGTACGATTTTCCAACTACGTATAAATATTCACAACTATATATAAATATTCAATATCCAACTATGTATAAATATTCACAACTATACATAAATATTCAATATCCAAAATATCCAACTATGTATAAATATTCACAGGCACAATTAGTTTTGGAAAAATATCGAAGATTGCACTCTACATATTCAATCAGCAAGCAGAGAGAGAAAATTGATCGGAAGCTTTGTCGATTTAATTTGGGTTTGATTAATCGGTCAGCATTGTTTTTAGGGCAGTATTGTTGAGTGTAAGTAAACAAAGTAACAACACATTGACGGCACTTGGATAAATTTTGTTACGGTTTTTTTCAACTATCGTTAGGATTATGAATTATCTAATACCATTTTGATGCATTATTTAATAAGTAGAAAAAAAGGAATACTCCCTTTCAATTTGAATATTGTTTTTATATTTTCTTCATTAAAAGTTATTTTGACAAAAATTAATTTCTATTTTCAGTTAAGTAAATGCAAAGTGAATATTATAATTTTTCTCTCGAAGTATAACTAGAAGTTATGAGTTAGATTTTAATTTTGAACTCCACAATATTACTTTTTAATAATGTAAATTAAATCACGTTACGTTCTAATCAGATGGAATTATCTGAAAAGACTACTTTTATAAAGCAACACAAAATAGTCACTGTTTTGAAAATTACATTCAATATATATCTAGTTACAGAACTTTAAATTGAATTATTTAGATAAGATTTATTTCATAATACTTTCAATTATATAGACAAAGGGAGAGCAGAATAAGTTGTGAATCAATTTTGTTTAGTTTAGATAAGTTGAATCTACGTCCCAGTTTGAAGTTACACGAGAGCTTGAGACGGACCGCATAATTCTAACCCGTGGACAGATGAGAAGGAAAGGAACCCACACCGACCCGGCCTACCCGAAAGGGAGTAAAGCCCCTAGCGGGACGGTGGGGAATAATAATAATTAAAAAGAAAAAAGAGAGAGACTGCACGAAAGGGAACAGCCCCCCAGTCTCCAAGGACAAGGAGAGCTGGGTGGATTTAGGAAATATAAAAATATAAAAATATTAGCCCATATAATACAATAACTTACATAACAATACACTAAATTATTGCTACACCCAAAAACAGGGGTGGAATTTAAATACATCTCAGAATAATCCCGAGCAATTACATTATTGCAAAATATCCATTTACAATGTGAACCCAGCCAAAATAAAGAAAAATCACAATACACACAGATACACCTTACCCTGAACTCCCCTTTCCAAACTTCCACAGCGAACAAACCGGAGGACATTTGACCACGAAGAAGTTAAGGTGCAGCACGTTCTCGTAAACATCTCATTGGCGTAGCGACGGGGGGCATAAATGCTCGGGGACTAGTTTTATGGGGTGCCATGGGGTCAAAGCATTAATGCGTTTTTAATGAAAATATGACAAGTCTCAGAAATAATAACATGCCCGGGCGGCATTTACGCTTTTCAAGCCACTGCTGACAACTGGGGTTAAAAAAATCCCCCGGAAGACACTTACCCTCGCTACGCCACTGGCCATGGTGACAAAACGTTAATGCATTTATGTCACTTTTTAAAGTCAAATATGCTAAGGGGGTGAAAAAATATCATGTCCAGGACGCCGTCCACACAAGCTTAGCTGCTGATAATTGCGAGGGGGGCGAAAAAATCATATTAATACCCGGGCGCCACTTAGCCTCGCTACGACACGGAAACAGTGACTCTTTAGAGGAACTGGTTCAAGAACCCGCGACCGTCTAGTCCCGACTCTGATATCAGGCCACCGCAGCCCTAACCGATAGTTAAAATATGAGAGTAAACAAAAAAAAAATTCTAAAAAATAACTGAACTCACCAGCTTGCTTTTCGGTATTTTGAAAGTTTTTACATATTCTGTGAGATTTTCATTTTTTAGACATTTTTACTGAACCGATACGTATACCGATTTAAGACATTGATGCGCTGATTAGAAAATGTTATCACACGCGGAACGCATTCCTTATCCCGATAAATGGGTTCAACAAGCTGTTTTGACTCGGCATTAAAAATGTGCCTCAAGTCGTTTGTTTCAAAATGTAATAGCTAAAAATTGGTCTTTTGCTTCCGCCACTAAGTTTATTTTTATTTTGATCCGAAGTAAAGTGAGGGTAAAAATGGATTTATCTTTTTGCTGAAAGCATTGAAGTGCAACGTTGTTTCTTCATTGAATGCTGTAATCGTCTTCATCTCGAATTGAAAAGATCATTTTAGATTTGTTTTCTTTGTTTTGAAATAATTATGTGATGCAAAGTCAAATAATGCAACTTCCATTAAGCTTTCTTCAAAATGTTAAAACATGCAGCGAAATCTGAGGTTGTTAGTATTACAATCAAACAGAATATCTAGAGATTTAAAATGCATATTTTAAAACAGTGTTGCAACACACAAAAAAAAAATCCATTGAATCAGAGACAAAGAGAAAAGAATATCAAATAAAACAATAATGTAAAATAAAACAACAAACTAGAACACAATAGATTAATTTTGTAAGTTGTAATTGATAAGCTACTCATCAAGTTATATTCACATAACTCATTATTATAGCTCCATTAATACTACTCGTGTGTTAAAAAATATGCTTAAAATTTCTCAATTTCTCTGGATTCCAATAAATTTTTCTAAAAATTATTTCTTTCAGTAATATTTTACTTCAAGATATTTACAAAATTAGGAAGTGAAAAAATAAGCTTCAGTGAGGGGGATTAAATAAAACGTGAGAAAGTTTTCTAAGAAAAGATGAAAAATATTCATATTCTTTATATATATAAAGTTCCCAAATATTAATATTATTTGACCTGAATTATTGTTCACACAACTATGAAAAATTGCTCTTAACTCAATCAAAGATTTTTGTTTTAGTGATGATGCATAATATTCTCACATGCATCGATTTAAAATGCTAATAAAGTGTTTCAGTTTTATTTTTTAGAAGTATCAATACAATAGCATTCCCAACAGATGAGTCCGTAATAAGAAAAATGAAGTTATTGAAAATGCACTGATGTCTCATTTTACGTAATATTTTGCGTCACTTTGTGTAATCCCATCTGTGCTTCAATAAAGTTTTTAGAATTTTTCATCTTATCTCAATGAACCTATATTCTGCAACGATAATTCATCATCTTATTTTCTAGTCTGTTTCACCAAACTTTGAATGGCAATCTTTATTCTGTATGCTCTAAAATTATTTGCTTATCACTAGATTTTACATAACTGTAAGATGATATACTCTCCTTTATGATACATATATTGATTTCTTATATTGCAATTGTATGGTACTATTTTTTGCCACATTTTTACTATTTTATTATGAGTACTCGTTCCTGTATGCCAGCTGCAACTATTTTTGTATGTTTTATAATTTTGTTGTACTCTACTGCTATTTTCTAGATTCCTGCTTTCTTTTTTTTTCTTTTCTTATTATTATTTCTATTTTTTTTAATGTTTTTTTGTTATTAATCAAGGCTGTGTAAAGGAGAGTGAATATTTATCGTTAATTTTAGTCCCTTTGACACTAAGATTGCTTAAATTTGGCATATATTTTATAAAGCACCGTACCTTGAGTCAACAACCATTTTCATTTTGTTAAATAGAACTGGTCCGTAGCAGCAGTTGGTTGCATGCTGAGGTGCCGGGTTTGGTGCACGACCTGCCTTCGGTCGCCCACCGATCCGACACCTACTGTAGTTTGTTTTGTTTTAAATTAGAGTTGTACTTCGAATATCCACTACGCTGACGTTCTCCGGAACTGCTAGTGGCCAAAATTAGTATGTTCGTACGGGCAAGTCAAATTACAAATTTTTATTAACAGGGCAATATTTTTGGAACAGAACACCTATATATCATATATTATCATAAAATATATTAACACATATTACGTTACTATTATAATATTTTCACAAAAACTTACATTTCACCCCAGTTTAAAGCTATAAGGAGTGCAAAGGCTAAGAATCCAGGTTTCTTATCTACTGCATTTCATGTGGAGATTGAATTAAATATATATATATATTCATACTTAATAAATCCTGTTAAACATACATCAATACTAAAGTATTTGAGCCTAAAATTTTTCTTATGCAGATGTCGTCCTTGTCATCTGACCGCGGTTCAAAATTACGAGGTCCGTCCAAAAATAGCCCTGTTGTTGCTTCAAAATGGGACGTTAATATAACTAAACTAAACTAAATTTTTTCCTAAACCCTTTCTTTCACATTTTGATTAATGAAAAATACATAATTGAAAAACTTGACACTGAAGGCAATAGCTCAGCACTGAATGAAAAATTCTTTACGTGAGCATCAAGCAATCTTCTAATCGTAAACATTTCACAATTTTAAAAAAAAAAACTTTAGTCAGTGACCCCTAGTCTAAATGTGAAATGTAGAGTTCATAATGAAAACCAGTGAAGTGAAAATGGTCTCATCTCGAAATGAATCATCGATCCTCCATCACAAAATTAGAACCTGTTCTTGGTTCTTGAAAAGCGCTTTCCTAAAACTGGAATAGAAGGTCACTTCAAATAAAAATAGAAAGAAAAATATTACTATTAACAACATCTCACTATTTAACCCTTAAATAGATATTGTTGCCAAAAGGCTACAAAATGGTGGGAGTTTTCTCCATCAAACGTCCAACATTTTGTTCCATGCGTCTTTTCCTTTTTTTTTTTTTCAAAGTGAATACTTTAGAATAGAACTAAGAGTTGTTTCATAATTTTTTCCGTAATCTACAACGCATACACAAACCGAAAATATGCTCCAAACAAAATATAAAAATCATGTATATTCCAAAATGCCTCCCAAACATTTTATTTGTTTTAATAACGAAAACGTTTATAACAAATCGAAAACTGAATTAAAACGTTTCATCTAACAGGGAATTAATTTAAATATTTATTAAGTTGTAAAATTTGTCAAATGGAAAAACGACTGCAAACAAAGAAGGGAGGAGGATACAGAAACAGAGTCAACAATGTCAAGGTTAGCAGTGTAGTCAATAAATTCCATATGGCGTCTCGCCCTTCGGTCTCGTCCATCGAACACTAAGAATAATCCCCTTTTCCAGTATAAAAAATCCCTTTTAATAAATAACCGTTTCATTCTGGTCTTGACAAACTGATTTGCTGAATAAAATTTGCGAAATAACGTTTAAATTTTTTTAAGAAACATTTTATTTCGTTTGATAAAGCATGCAACAAAAAAGTATGCCATTCTCTTGCATGCTTTTACAGAACTCCTTGGTTAGTAATCTACCGATTCATACGTATTAAGCTTCAATTAAACGGTCCAATGCTTTATAAATTACAATATGAAAGTAAAATGTCACAAGTAAAAATGGCTCTTCTCATCGGCAAATAGCACAATACAATAAAGCATACATATTTCTGTTTTTGAAACGAAAAGTAAATAAAACAGGTTTTAATATTTCATTACGGAAGTAAACTAGTACCACAACCGTCATTTCTCGCCGTCATGCTAATCATGTATAGATTTCAAATGATGTCTACAAAAATTAAAGGAATTTGAAAATTTTAGTGAAATCAATAACATCTTCTGGAATGTTCGCAATAGTAGCGCTATTTAATCATTTGTTCCC
This sequence comes from Araneus ventricosus, assembly GCA_013235015.1. Taxonomy (NCBI): domain Eukaryota; kingdom Metazoa; phylum Arthropoda; class Arachnida; order Araneae; family Araneidae; genus Araneus; species Araneus ventricosus. The sequence continues at coordinate 1,506,193 of BGPR01000062.1, forward strand.
TACCCGTGATTCCACTGAAAATCCGCCGTGTATGTGAGCCTGTTGCGCGTTATATCAAACGTAGGGGGCCAAAAGTCCTCCCACTGATGTGGTGCGGAAGTTTGGAGAGGGGGTTACAGCACAGGTATCGTCTTCGTCATGTGACCGCGGTTCAAAACGAGATCCGTCCCAAATAGCCCTCGTGTTGCTTCAAAACGGGATATAAAAATATAACTAAACTAAACCAAAAACAGTAAGTTTGTCAGTAAACTAAACCAAAAACAACTCGTGGATCGCTATGACCTGTGGCAGAGTTTAGCTTCGTGACCGGAGAATAGCGGATTCAAAACCCGGTGCCAGAAAAGATCCGTCGTGTACGCGGGCATGGTGCATGTTAAATCCATCGAGGGCAAACCCACTCCCGCTGGTGTAGTCAGGAAATTTGGAAAAGGGGATGCCGCCTTAAGTGTCATCTTTATCATCTAAACGCAGTTCAAAATCAAAAGGTCCGTTCCAGAACATCCCTTATGTAGCTCTAAAAACGGGACGCTGATCTAATTAAGACACATAAAAAGTTTATTCAAAGTCTTTTTCATCACCACCAACTTCCTAAAAATGTAACTTCCATGGAACTTCTAATATTTCAATATTTCCTTGTAAAATTGTGTATAATGAAATATTTGAAAGTGTCAGTAAAAGTTTCTAATAATATGGAAAAAAATGGTAGCATGGCAACTTTAATGTAATTACAAACAGATGTTGAATAGTTGTAGAAAAACTCATTCATGTTTAAGGAATGGCAACCGAGGAAAAAAATTTTAGAAAGCGCGCAAGAAACAAGGACATGGAAAAAAAGGCTATTTCATTTGAATATGGTTTTTTTACATAAATAATTAATGAGACATAAAATTTAGAAAATAATTTTTTTTAACCCAACGCGTTAGGACTTTTATACAAATATCATTAATCAGTATATAGTTTTAAAAAAGAAATACTCACTTAAAAATTTAAATATTTTAGAAGCAATGTCTGATTATAATTCTAGTCTGTGACAAATGTAATATTTTTAAATAAAGAGTAACATGGCATTTTTTCGTTAACCTCAACCTCCTTTATTATTTTCTCTCAGCAAATTTAAACCTTTTAGAAGTAGAGACTGATTATAATACTAGCTTGTGACAAACGAAATATTTTTAAATAAGGAGTAACAGGACACATTTTCTTTAACCTCAATCTCCTCCATTCTTTTCTTCCAGAATCACTTTATCAATCTTTCTTCTACAAAAATGTAAATCTCTTTCCTGGTCATATCTACCGCTTATGCAAAGACAACGCCCATTGTCAGTCAAACATAATTCTTTCCGTTTCCCTTCGGGTAAAATTAATTTGCATGAACTTGGTAAAGACAACAGAAGTCAGCGAATTTCGCACACGAGAATTCATAAATAAGATACCCAGTTCTCCGAATAAGATTTTAATTCATAACAGCAGTATTCTAGTATTTTTTACATATCTGTCATTAACCCTCTGACCGCCGAATTTCTTTTATTACGATTTAGATGAAACGTTTGAAAACGTGTTCAGATACCTTTGAACCAAAACGTATTGTTATTTACATGCAAAGATTTATAAATATAATATGAATAAACGTTTTAAAAGTGCTAAGTAAACCCAATAGTTAGCGAAAATCGTAGGGTGAAGAAGTAAACGGACTTACTTCCAACCCGCGGAAATCGCGTGATAAGCAGTCAGAGGGTTGAAAAGATAAGAAAGATAAAGTTCAAATAATTACGAACAAAAATAGTACTGAAACCAAAGCGAATTTTTATTACCTAGATAAGATTCAAATTTATCAGTCAAATATCAAAAAAATCGTGAGAACGAAACCTCTTTCCAAGCACTTTGCAATTTGAATATCAACTGATAAACTGGTTTTCATCGAAAGCAACATCACTATTAAAAGAAATGTATTCAGAAAGTACTAGTTAAGTATTCCGTGAGCGCTCATAACTTTCGCGCTGAGAAAATAACGCTTTTCTTTGATGGATGACTCGAAGTAAAGAATGGGAAAGTAGCTAAATATCAAGCGAATTCCTGAGCAGTTAGTTTCCTTATTCATATGTGCTCAGAATAAGGAACGACGTGTGGAGTCGATTCATAAGAGAGCTATCTCAGAAAGATCGGTTTTCTTCAACCAAAGCTAAACTGACCAGACGTCCCGGATCAACCAGGATGGCCTTGGTTTTCGAATCACTGTCCCGGCTTGAAAAATGTCCCCACTTATTTTTTAAAAAGATAAACTAGATTTAATTTTTAAAAATTATCTTCTGAAAAGTCTTCCCCGCTTCTCCACTTGAATAGAGTCAACCTACTCTTCTACGCATAGATTATAGTTTTAAAGAATAATTGCAATTTAGAACCGTAGTTCCTTTAAATATTATTAACTGTCGTTACGTGTAGGCTCGTGCTGTCATTAGTGTCAGAACTGTCCCGGTTTTTTACTCTTTATCCCTGTTTGCCCCTCCCCACCTTCCAATCTAGGGCGTACTGGTTTGTAGTTCAGAAAATGTGATTACTTCATCCAAACCCTACAAACAACGGGTTAAAAACAAGCTTCAAATGATTTTTAAAAAATCTCCTCTCACAAGTTTCATAGAAATTCTTGAAATGCTTTACCCACGACAAATCATAAATAATATTATCCAACGTCATGTGGTTTATGGAAATTGTATTAATGCAACTGCATTTAAAATCCTAAAAATAAAATGATGAATACAAACAGCTCCGGATTAAGCTCTGTCGGGGCCTTTAGGCAATGCAAGTTTCGGGGGCCCCCTTTTATATATATATATATATATAAAGATTGAATTAAAAGCAAAAAAACCTGGATTGGGAAATTTGGAAGGGGTAAAGGGGGGCCCCGAAACTTGCAGTGCCTAAAGGCCCCGACAGAGCTTAATCCGGAGCTGTTTGTATTCATCATTTTATTTTTAGGATTTTAAACTGCTTATATATATATATATATATATAAGCAGTTTTTAAGTAAAAATATGGCGACAAACTTAAATGACAAAACATTTAGTTGCGGGTAACCTTCAAGACAGTTGATTTCAATATGTCGTGTACAAAAAATTTAAATTTAAGAGTAATTTTAAACAAAATAGTAAAAAAAAAATGACAACTCTTTTGAACTCAACTCTAAAGTTTGCCCGCGCTGTTGACTTGCGATCATTCCTCCAATTGAAAAAAAATGGACAGTACAGATCTGCAAGTGAATTTGAAAACTTTGAAAAAATCCTAACCATAATTTCCGGAGACTTAAAAGATACTTGATTTTAATTTGAATATGTTCGAATACATGGTCTTTGCAAATCAAATGAAACCACAAAATTAGATTACCCTGAAAATGCCACAAATATATCAGGTCTCGAGGGCCCCCAAAGTTGTGAGGCCCATAGGCAGTTGCCTATTTGGTAATCCGGCTTTGAATGCAAAATGCAATACACGTAGTAGTTGCATTAGTAGTTAAGTTATCCGGTAGTTAAAATAGCTGTATTATTACGTAGTTGTAATAGTTCTGTCTTACTAAAAGAAAATGATCGACATTCGTTTTAAATTATATTTCCTAGTATAAAACCTTAACTAGATTCTTATGTGCCAAAACTGATATAAAAGCGTTAAAAATATTTATTTATCCGAAACAAATACTATTTCAAAGACTAGGGCGTCAATTTATTAAAGTAATAGGCCATTAAAACTGAATATCTGACTTTCAAGAAAATTAATTTGTCAAATTTGAAAATATCAGAAAAATAAATGTACTACCCATCCTCTTCAGAATATTCATTTCAACCAGAGACAATTTCAAAATCTTAAAGTATTATGGAATTCTGAAATAATTTTTTTTTCTCAAATTCAGTAACAGGTTGCACCATTTGCATGGAATTAAAGTTTAATTAAATCAATGATTAACTCATAATTAAGTTCTGAAAATACTAAAATAGTACATTTTCATCATAAACACGTAAGTATACAAAATTTCAAAACTTTAGTACATCAGGTAATGAATGAAAAATCGATCACAAAATTCCATCTCTACGAACATGAAAGAAGTTATGTTAAATAAAGGTGTATAAAAACTCCCTGCAACTGTGCATTAAAAGGGTGAAAAAAAAGGTCAAGAACATAAGTCAAATTCTATCAGTTAAATGAGAATTCCGTTGATTCGAAGTCCATCAAACAGAGGGTTTTACTGTATTATTGATGTATTTTGAAGTACAAACAAAAGTTCTTCATTCCTATGCCAGCGATAGCATTGCAAAGTTTCAATTCCAAAAGCACACGCTTTTCAACATAAGGGAAACTTTAGATCTTCCTATTTCTAACAACAATAAGGGAAAAGCTACCAGTCATCCTCGGGTTCCTATTTCAGAATCAGTTCCTTACGCATGTTTTTAGGCTTATTCATAAGTTCTGAAATAAAAGTAAAATTATTCCGAAAGAAAGGGATATTGAAACATGAGGATCAAGCCTACTGAAAGTCTTTCCATTTGAATGCATTTGGAGCATGCCGAAAGTAAAAGGTAAAACAAACAGTCTTCCATCACGGTGTCTTGCGCCATACATAATAGATTGTAAAACGAGATAAGGTCCAATTAGGTCAGAAGCTCGTAACTCCTTCAGGGCGATAGACTGTTCCCTTTCAGTTCAAGAACACTTCTGGTTTCTTTCACCTTCGGGGCTAAAATATGAGCTGCCCCTCACAAAATGGAGAGAGTGAAACTCTTCAACCACTGCGATTTAATTGGATTAAGGGAAAAAAACATCCGGGTTTATAAGGTTAATCTTTGACCTATGTTTAAGCCTATTTCTATTGGAACTTCAAGGAACCGGAATGCGGCAGTGTTACGCAGGCATTAGAAAGTTTAATTAAACTGACATAAAATAGTATAAACCTGGGTTCGGCATGAGTTTCGGATGTATCGAGCGACAAAGTAATGTCTTCATGCATGATTACACGATTCAAGATAGCGACACAGAAAAATTTAGAAAAGAAAAATATGTCAGGGATGACACTCAACCTGAGAAAAGTGCCGATCAGCACTAAAAGTGAAGATGTCCTAGCATGAATACCAACGAAGTCAAAAACCTTTTCCAACTAAAAGGTTATTTCTTTTCTTATTCCATCGATCAAATCACACAGATGCTTGTTGACATAAAAAAGCGATTATGGTTCTATACATTCTATATTATCATATAATGTCTGGGATCGTTTCAATGTTTCATTTTCATTTGTTTTAAATTTATCGTCTATTTGAATGAGATTTCAACTAGTATTGCTCACAAACATTATATACATGAAAATGTAATTAAACTAACACAAAATGTTATGGACTTGGGTTCGGCATGAGTTTCGGATGTATCGAGCAACAGAGAAACTTCTTCATGCATGATTACACGATTCAAGATAGCGACACAGAAACATTTTAAAAATATGTCTGGGATGGTACTTGACTTCAGAGAGGTGCCGATCAGCACCAAAAATGAAGACATTCTTGCGTGAATTCCAAAGAAGGCAAAAACCTTTTTCAACTGAAAATGAAAAATTATTTCTTTTATTATTTCAACCATCAAATATTTATTCGTTGACAAGAGAAAAGCGATTATGGTTTTACGCATTTCGCATAACCATATATAATGCCCCGGTCCATTTCAAACCTTCCTTCGGATATTTTAAATTTTTTGTAAAAAGAGCATCATAATATATATATAAAAGTGACTTATAGTATCACTCAGATCAAGTTAAAATTCCATACATTATATTTTGACAGTGACTTGTAACTTTAATTATTTCATATGCAGTTCTTTTTTATAGCAATTTCGATGTCCAACAACCAATTTATGTGCTTTAAATTGTTAAAAAAACAGAGTCAAAATTTGAAGAAAAAACGTTGTCCCGTGAGCTTTTGGAAGAGAGCAAAATTATTATAAGAGTTTAATTATAGTTTTAAATAAATTTTCAGACAGTTCCAGTAAAAATTTATACGTAATAAATCCTTTAACCCCACCTTTCAGAGTGAAACTACATTGACTAATTTTCACTCCCTGAATTCCGTCGCCTGGATCCAATGAGCTTTGAGAGTATCTTCAAAATCCTAAACTAGCAATTTCTTATCTATTGAATTCCGAAATAAGGGTATTCCAGTTTCGAAGTTATAAAACGTCCCGTCACTAATTGGACACCAGCTTTCTACGATGTGAAGTTCACCTGTAATAAGCACAGCTTCGCACCCAATATTCCCACAATTATTATGAAATGGAATTAGCTAAAACTTGAAATAACAAATTTGATACAATACCATTGATCATTTAAAAATCATGTGAAGACTACAATAAAAAACTTTTAATACTTTTTGGAACGACTTCTTCTCTCCTCCAAAATTGCAATCGGATCGTGTTCATAATTCTTGATGTCACTCTAACACTATAGAATTAAAATTGGTTTTTATATATTTTCTCTGACACATTCTGAAAAACAAGAATAAAGATGTTTTTAAAAAATAGACGTAAAAATGTTAACTTTTTAAGTTCAGAGTAATATATCTCATTTAAATAAGTAATAGAAAAAAAGAATCCGTTCATTCATGAAATGGCTTTCTTTTCCTTCGCCTCAATAGCCGAATTAGACTCCCAACTGCTTCGTGATTTTGTTTTTTATTCTTTCGCTGGAGACAACACAAAGGCATTTTTGAGACAGACTTCATGGGAAATGTCGAATTAAGTCACTGGAGAAGATTCTTTTCACATGCGGAGACGAATGGTTCATGGGAAAAAAGTCAAGTTCTACTCCGAGAAAAATCTCACGACTTTCGAGACCTACATCTCGTAGCTCTGTGACTCAATGTTACAACTGACTGGACAGTATTTCAGTCGGTGAGGGAATTTCTGGCATTTAACATTCAGGTAGTTTGATCGAATATCATTGCAAATTTCGACATATATAATTTCAAACATAAAAAATTAAATAAATAATTAAAAATTAGGCAATCCGCTTCAAACGTAATATAAGCGCAACACAAAATATCGGCATGATTAAAATGTCTAGAATATTGTAAATGCATATTTTCAGAATGGTAAAGCAATTAAAAACTAAACTCTAAAAGTAGCATAGAATAGGTAACATAACTCAAAATGAGAACGATGACAAGGCATAAAGTACGTTGTCTTCTGCATAATTCTTTCCCATACAATATAATTTACGAAAAATATAAATATGAAATAATCTTAATATTTGCATTCGCTAAACTTGTCTATAATTTATTTAATTTTATTTCAAAAAATAAAAAACTTCAAAATAAAAAATATTATTATGACAACTGATCAATACAATATCCATGAAAAATTGGCATTTAAACTGTATTATTATGATAACAGCAATGAAATGATCTTAGCTTAGTTCAGTTAGATCAAAGCTCCGTTTCGAAGCAGTAGGAAGGTTGCTTTGGGACGGACTTCGTAACTTGGAGCAGTGGTCAGATGAAGAGGACGACAACTACGGCAATACCCCCTATCCAAACTTCCACTCCACACCAACCGGAAGATGTTTGACCATCAACAAACTTAATGTGCACCAGGCCCGTATGCAAGGCGGATGTTCCAAAGAATCCGGTCTCGAATTCGAGACTCTGCCACAAGGTCATCACGACCCTGCTATGAAGAAGACATGTAACTGAATTGATGAAAATTACTCCACTTCGACTTCTGTGTAATCTATTCAACCAGTTTGTCTACGTACAAAATATTTTTCTTTAAATCTTACAAAGCTTCTTAAAAGGGATTTCAGACCTAAAAGCAAACCTAAAAATTGACTCCTGCCTTCTAATTTTAATATGGATTTGCGTACGTTTTAATATTGGTGTTAACATGATAATGTTTTTAGGCTGGCATACTTTCTTTAAATTGTGTGATGCGTGATGCAAAAATCGTTCAAAACGCTTTACAGGGCAGATCGTTGAACCTAAAGCTACCAAATTTGGTACGTTGTTACTTCGTATGATTTTTTCAAAATTTTAATTAGATTTTTAATTAATTAAAATTAATCCAAATTTTAAAGCTTTTCCTTAATAACTTGGGAGCATATTATCGCACAAAAAACATTTATATACCATATAAAAATTCAAAAAGATTAACTTTTCAGTCAAGCCAATTTTCGAGCAATTTTTCCTTCAATTTTAATTAATATTTCAAAATTAATTTCAAACACAATTTGTAACAATGCTTTTTACTGTTCTAGTGAAATTCAAACCCATTTTATTGTTTCACCAAATCTTTCATTCGTGTGCTTCTGGTAATGTTAACGTTATGATAAAAAAAACTCTCTTTTAATGCTTCCTTTGGACATAATTTCAAAGCATAATTTTCACTTTTGCTATAGTTAACATGATAATATTTTTTGGCTAGCATTCTTTCTTTAAATGACTTGATGTAAAAACCCTTATGAACAGAATGCAAAGGCCAAACGAATCACGTCTAAAGCATTATCATGCTACGATGCTTCGAACTAAAGATTGGAATGTCCTTTAATTTTTCTCTGCATTATTATACAAAAGTATGATTTGCTACAAAGGAATTTTTTTAAAGATTCATTTCAATATATGAAAAATAAATGAGGAAATAATAGGAAATGAAAATATAACACAGAATAAATTTAAATTACTTTTTTAACCTTTTATCCACTTTTGCTTGAGAAGTTCGATTTTTATATCGTTAACCGCATAAAGTAAATAAACAATGAAAACAAATATATCCCTAAAAATAACATCCTTCACGAAAAACACTTGTAAATACGCAGCATTCCTGTTAAACAACACTCCAAAGTGCACAATACATACTTCCAGAGAAAAGATTAAAAAACATCTACATTAAATTTCTATTTCGATAATTTGTACTAGTTTCGAATAACTAGCACACGATAAATCAAAGATTTCAGAGTTCAATATTTAAACAATGAAAATATTTTTAAAAGCAGATGTATTCACGTGAGTATTAGTAACAAGTTTCCAAGATTTCAAACGAATTGAAAACAATTGGATACAGATCGCAGATAAGAATCTTTGGAATAACTGTCCTGTTAAAGAATTCAGGAACATTTTCCAGCATCCATGAGTAAGAAAGGCATTATAGAAATTTACGATGTTAAAATTATGTACTCATTTTGGGAAAAACGGGATACATTACCATAATACCATCTTACAAAGTTTAGGGACCTAAATGTTGCTCTCTCGGTTAAAAGCTCTTAAATGAATAAAACGCAGCAATTTGAATGTTTTAATAATTTTTAATTTAAGCCTTTATAAGGCCATTTTTTTCTAGTAGTGGTATAATAAAATAACTTTGGTATTGAGATTAATTTAAGAAAAGAAATTCATTTAGCTTATTGGATGGCATTATTTTTTGTTAATTAATTAAATTAATTAATAACTAATTACCAAGTCAAGACACTTCGGCATGGTTTGAGATAAGAAATTGGAACATCCAGGTTTTTGTTTCATCGAAATATTTGGCGAGAACTTACGACAACCTTAAAAAATGCATTTAAAAATTGATGAATTTGATGGGAAGTATATTCCCACGGCCTTAGAAAGGGTTAACTCATCAACTTTTTTAGAAGCTTACCACTTTCTGCGCATCTTTGTGGTCCTTACTTCCCGTCTTTCGAATGCTCAAGGAATTTTGAACAATGCATGGCATAAAAAAGGAATGAGAAGAAAAATAGTACCAAGGTTCATTTAGTTTTAGTTAAAGGAAATAGCGATGTAGCGCATAAAGCACAGACGTCTGTCATGTTAAATCAACATCTCATTGTGTACTTCTCCGGAGATTACAATTAACCAATGAATTAAAGCATCTCACTTCTAACAAAGGAAGTGAAGCAACTCATTGGATCTGCATTCTCCCACTTGATCACGTGAACGCAAAGCAAGATTACTACTTGATTCTTTAACCTGCATTAATGCATTCTTTAAATTGGATGAAATTAAAGATACCAGAAGATTCCCTTTACTCTTTAAATAATTTTTCCATAAATGTAATGCAAGATTCATGTGTCATCATATGCTCATGAGTATAAATTTACAGGTAGCAAATAGCACATTTACGGCAGAAACGAACCCTATACCCCTTAACCTTCAAATTTATTTAACCTCCTAATTAAATGACACATCCCATTTGGGACATTTTTTGCTATTTCATTCATAACAGGGCCTAAAGGAAACCTGAGATATTTAAGCGTATCCAAATGACTTTTGTCTTTTTAATTAATTCCTACTTAGGCTTAATTACAGATTCAAAAATGAAAAACTCTGTAATTCGAAGTACGAGTCAGACACATCATTGTAGGCGAAGGCGTTAATACGTTCTGAGCTTTATTTTTGTGTATTATATCAGTGAATCAAAATAAGGAATAAAACTAGCATAGAGAAAAAAAAAATTTAATAAAATTTGAAAAACAAGACACATTGCATCAGGTGCGTGCAAAATACAGCGGCATCTGAAATATCAATGAATAGAATACAACAAAAGTAACTTCGGCAAATTGAAAGGGAAAATCCGGCCTGGGGACTTCATCAAGTTGGCAAGGATTCAAAATTGGGATTTTTTTTTCTGTGAGGGGCCTGAAAATATCACGTTCAGAGAGAGCCGAATAGACCATTTTGCAAGATAAAAAAAAATTGCCATTAATACAATACAACAATTTCATATTCGATACGAACATGAACCACAGTGACATAATTGTATAGAATAAAATAGCAGAAGAGAAAAAAAGTTACTTTGCACCCGAAAACAAGAGGAAAATTCCACCAAGAGAACGACATGTTTGAAAGAAATTAACATATTTCGCAAGAACTTTCAAATTTCATGAAGCCTTTTTTTCAATTCTACGCACCATAGGAAGCTAACAAATTTGTTTAATAAGAATCTCAGTGCGTAGTTCCTTTTGAAATCATTCAAGTGTATATTTTCTTTTGTCTGAATTTTTATATGATTTTTTTTTTATATTTTCGAAGTTTCTACTACAAAAATTTTAATGGATACATAATGCTAATGTCCCTGACTGCTTCATTTGACACGGCTTTATCTCATTTTCTGAAAACAAGATAAAAACGATTTTTAAAAAAAATTCTAAGGCGAAAACTCATCTTAGAAAAAATATATTTAAAATGTATCCATCCACGAATTTTCACTAGATTAACATGGCCTTCTAAATACATGAATAAAACCATCCCAATTTCCTTGCAGTCATCTCTGCTGGATTCATCTCATAATCAGAGAGATTCCAATTTCACAAATTATATATGATGGCAACCATAAGCACTTAAATGGTACATAGTAAAGCATGAACTCCTTCCTCTTTAAGGATCATTACATTTGACAGATGAGATGGAAACAAATTTCTGAAAGCTTCATAAAAGATGAAATAAAAATCCGCTCCAGTTTTGTTTCAGTGCATGGCGATGGGTTAAGAGAGCGTTTCAAATTTTGAAAGGAAAAAAAAAATACCGACGAATGTGTCTAAATTGCCATTACTAATTTAAACAATTGAGACTGTCATTTTGGCTAACTTTCCAGATTTCATTTGCTCTTTTCAAAAAAATGAAATTGCAGATATTTGCCCCACAGTATACGAGAGAGCGTTTTAAACTTTTTTTTTACTTGCGAACCTATTGCTGCGAAAAAAATTTCCGACACCATCTATAAACCAAAAACAATTCAGGACCAAATTCAACACAAAGCAGAAAAAAATAGGAAAATGAAGTATTAATTAATGATGATCAAAAAGAAAGTTAATTAGATTTGTAACATTTAAATAAACGTTTTAAATCAAGAGCATTCTGAATTATTGTTACTTGCTTTACATTATATATTGTTACATTACATTCAAGAAGCAGAAGAAGCATTCGTTGCCAATGTTTTCAAGACCTCATCTGGGGTCGAGAGCGACGATTTAAAAAGCTCTTATCTATGAGCATGGAAGTTAAAGATATGAAAATTAAAAAGAAATGAAGCATATAAACGCGCTCTGGTGATCGCATGTATGTCACTCTAGGGCAGGGGGTACGCGTACCACAGGTTGGGAACTTCTGCCTTAAGGGATACTCGAAAGCGATCCTGGTAATGGCGAATAACATAAAACAAAAATATTCTAGAATTTCGTTTTTTCAAGTTCGTGTGAAAAATGAAAGTGAAAATTATACGAGTCCGGAACCCTATCTACGAAATAAGGAAAAGGAAGAAGTAAATTAATATCTAGTAGTTGAATAATTGTTAACTCTCATCCTAATCAAATGCGAAATTATTTCAATGCTGTTTTCATTTGTTTTGACGTTAAGCTATTTTTAAAAATGGAATAAAATGTAAAGTCTAAAATCAATCTTACAAATTTTATTAAGTTCATTACAGTCGTTTGATTCTTAAGCTAACCTAAGCCCTTGGCGTTATTAATAAAAACTGAGGTATAGTTGCGGTATATAACAGTAGGGAATACTCAAAAATAAAAAGACTAATCAAAGGATACGCGAGTGAAAAAAGGTTGGGAACCGCTGCTCTAAGGAATAAACTGGCCACTTAAACAGTGTGAAGTGCACACAAAATAAAGACGAATAGAGTAAGAATATTTGTAAAATACTTCTGTAAAAATAAACAAAACGCATGTTACACAACCTAAGAATGATAAAATCTGTAAGTTTTTGGCACAGTTATAAGTATTCTTACTCCGCAGTAAACATGATTAATACCATCGGCATAAAAAAGGGATTAGAATTTTAAGTTAAGATATTTTTAAGTTTTTAATGTAATTTCAATTATTTCTTTGAATTTTAATTTTAAATCAAATTTCATAGTTTATTACATCCATTATCTAACACAGCCACAAAAGGAACAATCAGAATGAAAACAACATTCCAAACATATCGGTTTTTTTTATTTAATGCTTCAATTATAATTTATTTAATTCTCTTCAAATTATATCTATTTCCGTCGCAATCTTTTTTAAATTTCTTATCAACAGAAACATTAATATATGGAATTGAATATATCAAACAAAAGGACACGAACTATATAAAACAAAATTACCTCAACTTATAGTTTGTTTTCTGTGCATTTTCCAAAAAATCAAATACATGTTCAAAAACGCTAGAAAATGCCTGGGACATCGGTACCATTTTATTTATTTTAAAAAGACAGGTTTCGGGAACGTTTAAGAAAGCTTCTGTTCCAAGCCTGATTTCAGAACAAGTGCAGATTCGTCAGTCTAAAAATAAAAGATATTTCAAGAAACCCGAAACAAGGGGAAAGGGAACTAATGTGAATAAACACTTTTACCTTTCTTCGAAATGGGATATTTCTTCTAAAAACATGGAATGTTCAGGTGAACCCTAATTTAAACTTATTGCAAACAAACTTTTTTCAAACACATCATTTAAATTTCTTTTTTCGTATACCTTTTAGCCTTATTTAGAAACACCACGAGGGGAAAAATTGGCACTTGTACAACTGTAAAACGATCCGTCACCATTCAGTTTTGTTTTACTACAAATTACATAACAGGTCATTCACTTTTTGATTCTAGTGAATTTTCAAATGGAAGAGTCGTGTCCTCCGTTTCTTACCAATCTTTTGGAAGGTTCGTGCATCATCAAATATTAACAGAAAGGGTGTTAGAATCAAGAGCTGAAAATTTAATACATGAATCATACTGAATTCTGGAACTGTATCTTTTCCCTTTATTTTGTCATTCTCAACATCTTAATTTCTTACTTCCATCAGATAAGTGATTTATGCAACATATTCGTAACGTTTTTCTTTTTGTATGTAAAATATTAATTTTAAAATGTGCATTGCAAGTTTTGTACAGTAAGAAAAGCAACATTTGTGACTGTTAAATGTGATTGATGAACAATGAACACGTTTTCCACATTCAGGATCAAAGAATTAGAAGGTACAGTTGAAATATAACTGAGATCACGCGATTTATTTCATCAAGGTTCAATACTAAGTCTAAAACAATAGTAATAAAAGCAACCGAAAGTAATTTTCTTTTAGTAATTTAATTCTTAGAACAGAATAATTATACACCAATTTTAACAATTTCATACAAACAGTTTTGCTCTTATTAAACATTACAAACCTTCTTCACATTAATATTATTCTTTACAATTGGCAGCGTCAGATATATTACCAATATAAACAAATTCAGGTTATTTTTCAAGCTGTAGATTGATTTCAGAGAAATTTATTGATTTACAGAAATAAGCTGCTCAGCCCATCATCGACATTTGAAGCACATTGAACAGCTCATTTATCATTCATCTTTTTGGTTATTCGCTCTTTCCTGGAATTTTAACAGAAAATAAAAACGCTAATCAATACAAATGAAAGCTTTCTTCAATTACTTAAGCATCTATACTTATAAAAGGCAATGTTTGTGTGTGTGTGTCCGCGATGTCCAGACGAATCCATCGCACTTACAGACATGAAATTTGGCACACAGGTAGTCGTAATGGTGACTGAATGCACCTTGAAGCTGGAATTTTAAAATTTAATCTAGAAAAATTTGTATTTAATGTTTTGTGTTGTTTTGGATGATTTTTCGCACTAATTTCTCAATAGCATGGTTTCAGATAATTGTACGAAAAAAAGAGACACACCATCGGAAAGAGCAAACGATTTCCGTTCTAATGAAGTTTTGTTTCGTATGTCTAACGTAATTTACTGAATTTTGAGAAATTTTTGAAAAATAGTCAGTTTTATGTTAATTTTTCATTCGGATTTCTTCAAATTCTTGCATCCGACGTTCTAATATTCACTATAATTTTCAATTTTTTTCAGATTATAACTGGAACATTTCTGTCGGATTTAAAACAAGAACGGTTAAAATATCCTTTTCCGTATTTTTTTTAATTAATTTTTCCCTGGTCATTTCAAAGAGACTTTTATCTACCGAGACTTTCTCCGGGGCCTTCCCAGCATGCATTGTTGCAATTTCATTGGCTGACGGTGCACAGCTCAGGAGACGTCATAATCTTTAACTGAATGACTACGATTATTATTTTCGGCAGTGTCTTAACGTGTTTATTTGTTTCGTATATTTTGCTTGCTGTATAATAATCAGTTTCACATTGCAATTTTTTAATATTGTTTTGGATTAACATACTCTGTACTGTTTTTCTACAGTTGAAATATCATTATCGCGAAGAAAAATAAGCGGGAAAATCAATAATGTGTATCTTTTGTTTTGATTTTGTTTTCTAAACTTTTTCGTGTCATTGTGGGAGTTTTTCTTTCATTTTGTTGAAATCCTGATTCCACGGGCAACGCCGTGCGCGTACTGCTAGTTTTAAATATTTTCAACAGGTGATTTTATTGCTATCAAGTCTCTCAGTTACTCGCAAAAAAATGAATGCTTTTGTATATAAGTTTAGGTTAAACGCTGGACAACTGCGAGTAAAATAAAGAAAAGAGTAATAATGCGTTTTATCAAGAGAAATCCACAAGACTAACTAAAGAAAGCAAGCACTTTTTCTAATGACATCTAAAAATATCGTTAAATTATATAATGTACTTTTCATAAAGACATCCACAAGTCTCGTTAACAGTGCTTCTTATTAGGACATTCACAAGTCTCGCTAAAGCAAATATTGAACTTTTTACTAAAATATCCGCAAAGTCTCGTTTCAGCAGATAAAAATCAAACGAATCGTAAAACTCATGAATGTTAACGGTGTTCTCTGAATTGCCCAACCTCATAAGAATGTCACACTGACGAGAATGCATTCGAATAATTAATCATGGCAAAACGAATGCGACCATCCGCTGATTGACGCGGGATGAGTCAACTGCCGTTAGCACCGAAGGCACGCGAAAGTACGCCTACCTCAGGTCCAACAAGAAAGCGTCTCGGGGAAAACGTAGCAGATCAAGTCTGCAAGGACACTCACCCTGAAGAAGTAGACAGACAGACTCTTTCACTTTCAATACCTCGCGCAAGACCGGACAAGGGCAACGAATTCTTGCACCTTAAGGAAATGAATTCGCCCTGCAAAATATCCCATCATCAATAAATGTGGAAAATACAATTATTTGTTTGTTCAGGCGAGGCAAGCAATTTGCTGGAAACAGGTTAGTTTGACAACAAACTACTATTAAATTTCTGCGACAGAGATTCAGCTTTATTCTGAAAGGAATGACTTCCTTTAGATATAAGAATTTAAAGCTAATATAAGCATAAAAAAATGCATTTGACGCGGGAAAAGATTCTACATCTTCAACAAAAGAATCCATGAGTATTTTCAAAGCGAAGTCAAAGTTTAAAGTTTATAGACTTTTTTTTCAGTGCAATCCATGAGATCCTAATAGTTAACAGGAATTGCATAACAGTATTTTTTCCGCATAAAATTAATTATTGCATTCAAGAAGAGCTATCAAACAAAAGCTTAAATAAAATTAAAATTCTTTATAATGATGATGTTATATCTTTAAATCAAAATTACTATCGTATCTCGCCGGCGTAGATCATCTGGAACAGGTACTTAAGAATGTGATGAATTAACAGTTTAAAAAGTTTTTTCATGCTGAAACATCACGAAAAAATTGAAAATATATACTCAATATTGAGCGTAAATGTATCTGATCGAAATATATTGCATTGTTATTTGTATAAATGTAAAAATGATTCTGTCTAATTGCCGAAATTCCTTTTTTATGTATTATAAATATAGTAAGCATAAACGATTACGATAATTAAATATCACCTGAAAATGATGCGCAAAATGAAGGAAAGTCTGTTTAGGAAAAAAAAACTGTAATTTGTTTGCTTACTCAACAAACCATGAGAATTTGTGAGAATTGTTGGCTATGTTTATGATCTATAAACGATTAAATTCTCAAAAAAATAATATAAAAAATGTCACGTAAAGAACACTAGTGCAACGAACATTAAAATTATATTTTTACATAGTTTCTAAAAAGTTGTTGAAAATAATAGAAACTAAAAACAAGAAAGTATCTATTAAATCCTTTTGCTTCCAAGTTCGGATATATCTGAATTACGTTTGAGCAGTCATCCTTTAACATAACGCATTTAAAGGGTTATCTTCCCATTACAAAATTAATAATTAAAATCTCCTTAGCTCGGGTTTAAGATATGTAATATAAAGCAGATAACCGATCAGATGATTAACTTAATTCTTTTTTGAGACGTTCGGATACATCCGAATTACATTCGAGCAGCCATCTTTAATCATGATGCAGCGAAAGGGTTAAATACGCATTCACGTTTCAAACTGCTCCAGAAATTGTAAATTCAAATACTTTTTTATGGTTTTTTTTTATAATTTTTGCTATATATATATATATATATATATATATATCATTATTTAAAATAATATGGTAAAACCCTCAGACAGTTCCGCAGCCCCAACCAAGACCAGATTTCGACATTTTTTTTCATTTGAAAGCTTGACGTCTACATACGTCATCAATGGTCGATCTACCCCCCCCCTCCTCCATTTTCGATGAAATCGAAAAAACACTTCTCCCTCTTTCATTGTCCAAGAGTAAACCTTGTAGAAATTCCCCACCCCAAACTCCTAACCGATTTACAATTTTTACTTTATATAGCTTATGACGTCTACACATGTCATCAGTGTGCCTGCCCCAACACCCTCTATTTCTTCGAAATCGAAAAACTTTCCCAATGTACATTCTCTATC